>CM032454.1:86986400-87416400 GCA_019049505.1 Pachyrhynchus sulphureomaculatus | reverse complement strand
TATCATCTTTGATGAGAAATTCTCTTTTGCTGACCATATTCAACAAATGGTTGCTGGTGCATCAGGGATGCTAGATTTCCTGATCAGAAATTGTAGAGACTTTACTAACATATCTGCAATCAAGCTTCTCTTTATTTCTTTGTTAGGTCTACCATAAGTTTGACTATGCTTCTATTGTTTGGTATCCAATATACAACTGTCATAACAACTCAATCGAATCGATACAGAGGTGCTTCATTAAATATCTTATTTTCAAGGAGGATGGTGTCTATCCGGACCGCGGTGTTGATCACGGGCTCATCTTGTCAAGACATTCATATTGCCTCTTGCAAAGACATTCACTCCATCAAATTCTTATATAAGCTGTTAAATCACCATATTGATTGCCCTTTCCTATTAAGCAATGTGTCTTTCCACGTACCACGCCTTGGGGCAAGGCACTCACCTATTTTTAGCCTCTGCCTGGCTAGGTCAAATATATTATTCCACAGCCCTACTTATATAATGTGCAAGAACGGCAATGTCATTGGAAACTCCGGTGATTTCCATTCCAGTAGGCTGTCGGTACTTATTGGTTCTCTGCTCAGTGTTTAGAGGTTATTGAAATTTGTAGTTTTTTATTATTACTGTTTCCATTTTTTTTTTTTTAATTTGGAGATTGTTCTAACTGTTAAATGTTCTTACTTGTATGCTCTGATTATTATTTGAATTGTATCATGTTCTTCTTTTATATGTAGCTCATTAGTATAAACGTTCTTCCTGTAAGTGGTCCTTGGCCTGTTGGAATTGAATGTATAAATAAATAAATAAATAAATAAATATATATATATATATATATATATATATATATATATATATATATATATATTATATTTATATTACATATATATATATATATATATATATATATATATATATATATATATATATATATATATATATATATATTTATATTACATATATATATATATATATATATATATATATATATATAGTATACATAGATCAACAGGAGATCTTCTGACTTATGTAACACATGTTTGGAACAACGCAATTGAACACTTTGGAGAGTCTCGAGCGGTTGCTCTTGACATATCCAAGGCATTCGACCGTGTTTGGCACGATCGATCGACTGTTGTCTAAGTTGCGCTCTTATGGTATGTCTGAAAGGTTCTGTTTGTGGCTCTCATGTTTCCTCAGAGAACGTTCTTTACGAGTGGCGGTCGACGGATTTCTTTCTAACACCCTCACTATCAACGCTGGTGTGCCCCAGGGCTCCATACTGTCTCCTACTCTCTTTCTCATTTACATTAACGATCTGCTGGAAAAGACCGGGAATCCAATCTATAGCTTTGCAGATGACAGTACGCTTGTCTCTTCATTCACCTTGAACGCTCGGACATCGGCTGCTCAGGCGAATATCCGCAGACAGCAGGAGGTCGTTCAACTTAACAAAGACCTGGAAGAAATTCTATCTTGGGGTGACAGTAACCAAGTGGAATTTAACGCTACAAAAACCCAAGCGGCTGTTTTTTCTAAAAAAGTTAACGTTGCTGAACCCGACATAGTTATGTCGGGGCACTCCATTTCCCTAGCATCGTCGCTCAATTTGTTGGGCGTTAGTTTGGGAGCAAATATGTCTTGGCATGAACATGTTGCAGGCATAGCAAGGAGAGCTTCTCAAAAGTTGGGAATATTATTTAGAACCAGAAAGCTTTACACCCCACAGCAACTGTTAATTCTTTACAAAGCCCAAATTCGACCAACTATGGAATACTGCTCCCACGTTTGGGGCTCCGCTCCCAAACATACACTGCATTTGTTGGATTCTGTTCAGAGAAGAGCGGTCCGTCCCGGAATTGACCGGTGGCCTTGATTCGCTGGAACATCGAAGAACGGTTGGCGACTTGAGTCTGTTCTACAAGTATTTTCATGAAAAGTGTTCGAAGGATGTAGCCCGCTT
Source organism: Pachyrhynchus sulphureomaculatus (assembly GCA_019049505.1). Taxonomy (NCBI): domain Eukaryota; kingdom Metazoa; phylum Arthropoda; class Insecta; order Coleoptera; family Curculionidae; genus Pachyrhynchus; species Pachyrhynchus sulphureomaculatus. Next base: position 87,414,437 of record CM032454.1, on the reverse strand, counting down.
AATTCCTCCCAAAGCGGTGCATGTTAGAAATACACGTCGCGCTGGTGCTTCGCATCCGTATGAGGTTCAGCTTGTTACTCGGCGTACAACGCTTTTCAAGCAATCTTTTATATGGAGAACGTCATCCCTTTGGAATAATTTGCCCAGCGCTGTGTTTCCCACCGAGTACAATTTACAGCGATTCAAGAACAACGTGAATCGCTTTTTCCGCACTCGTGCCGCTCCTGGAGCGCTTTAGGGACTTCCCTGCAGCACGTGTGCTAGACCAATAAAAAAATAAATAAATAAATATATATATATATATATATATTTTTTTTTTTGGTCTAGATATATATATATATATATATATATATATATATATATATATATATATATATATATATATATATCTTGACGACCAATTTTTACCACTTTTTAATGTTTTCAAAATTTCTGAAAACATACCTTAAAAAATATGTTATTTAATATTTACCGAAATAGAAAAAAAATACCCTATATTAAATTTTTTTCGTACAGAAAATAACTTTTATCAAGTTTGGGCTAATCTCGACTCAGAAAATAATAAATTAAAAACAACATGATGGTTGCCTCTCTCGGGAGGGCAATGGCCAACCACCCATAGTATCATGCCCTCTCACTTTGACCGTTCGGAACCAGCATTAAACTGTAGGTGTCCTTTGTCTCTGAAACACTTTAAAAAAAAAGGCACCAACCACGGGCAAACCCGAGGGGGTCGCCTTCGTCCGTATTGGTTATGGCACTTTAAGAACACAAAGTACCTATTATACAAAACATCGAGTTGTAATGCTCGGATTAAGTTACGCTTTAGTGAAAAAAGGTCCAATTCAGTTTTTGTTTTAGAACTACATTTCTAGCTGCATATGTCATGATTGATCTCACACAAGTCTTGTCGATCCTCACTTTACTTTCAGTTGATATGTTTCTATTTTTCCAAATGACGTCTCTTATGCCTCACGAGATTCTCGATGCTCTCACCGTGTTCGCTCTCGTTTCCTTAATAAGATTTCTATTACTTAAAATTTGTGATTTAAGGTAGTCCAATTTCATCACTTGCTTTATCATCTTGCCGTCCACGGCCAACTTACACCGAATGGAGTTTTTTGATAAAACCAGGGATTTGGTTCTTTCTGTGCAAATGATCATGTTGTACTTTTCCGCTATCTTACTTAGTTACTTAATCCTTATGCCTTTCTACCCCTTTAAGGGTGTAATGCCCATGGAGTTGAGTTCCGTTCATATCTCCCATTATTATTATCTTATTGTTTGTACTGTATATCTCTTCTTATTGCTATCGAGAGTATTCTCTCATTTACAAACCTTTCCCCTTTTACATTCGTCATCTTCTCTTCTTTGATCACCATTGTCATTCCTGCCCCTGCATTTTCCTCCTCTTTTACTCCTGTCCAGTACATCCAATATCCATTAGGTAATCTTTTGCATCCATTCCCTTTCCTTTTTGTTTCTGTGATTCCTAGTGCATTTGTATTTTTTCCAGTTCTTCTGTCAGTTCATCCTCTTTTCCATTTATGCCTCCAACATTCCATGTTCCCAATCTAATCTCTTTTCCGTTTATACCTCTAACGTTCCGTGTTCCCAGTTTACTAACTCGGTAATTATTTCTTTCTTCCTATACATTTCTTTGATTATCTTCTTATTTATATTCCTTTCATTAGTCTTCTCTTTCGTATCCTTTGTCTTTGCCAGGGTCGTCGTCGATTTACCTATCTCTCTCCTTTTAGTCAGTTTTTTGGCTTGATAGTCGTAGTGCTCATTGTTTGTTCCTTCAGTTTTTCTTCCTCAGTGTCCCATTTATATTTTCTTCCCTCGATTAAGATTTTCTGATATCCCATTTTTACTCTCTTTCCATTCTTTCTCTCATTCTCTGCTACATGCTTCAATTTATTTTAAAATTCCCGTTCACCCTTTGTTAAATCATTGTTTATGTAAACTCTTTCTCTCCAATTTCTCAGTTTGTTTTTATTTTTCATCACAACTTCCTTATCTCCTTAGTTTCCAAGTTCTATCTTGTATATAGTATCTTCCATTTTTATCACATCCTTAATCTGTACCTTTGTGTCCATACTTCTTTCCATAAAATGTTCTACATCCATTTTCAGATCTGGTTGACTATTTGCTTTAAATCTCATTCCCGATATTACAATATTATTCCTTACGTTTTCCTTTTCCAGCTTACTCATCCTCGAATCCATATTTCTCATATTTTCTCTAATTGTCTTAGTTTCCTCTTTTAATACTTCATAGTCCTTTCTTAGTTCTTTCACCTCTTGTTGGTATCTCTTCTGATCCTGTTTCACTTCCTTTATATCTAACATTAACTCTCTGATCATTTCTGTTAAGTTATCCGTCTTATCTTCTCCTTCATTGTTCTCTTTCTGTGGGGTTCCTATCAGTTTTTTACTCCTCTTGTATATTCCCATTGGCTCTTCCCTTTTCTCGACTCTTCCTTTTCTCGAGTCTCCTAATGTAAAATCATCGTTATCTGTTGTTATTTCTATTGAAACTTATGTTATCAAAACTTTTCGTAAGCTCTCGTATAGTCTATTTTCAAACCCGAGAGAAGAGGAGAAAGACAAAAAATTGTTGTTTTCACCTCTTATCACCGTATACACAGTAAACAAAACAATCAAGGTCGTCGCTCAATGCTTCTTTAGCTTCATACAATTTCCCAGAATTATTCTCATAGACTTTTAAAATCTTTTTTTTTTTACTTATTGTCTTTGTTCTAACATTACACTATGCTTTATTTATAATCCCTCTCGTTTGCAATCGACAAAAACAATTAAATAATTCAATATATTGAAACACTACCGTAATAATGCTCGTTGAACGAGTTAACCACTGCCGGGCGTTCGATTTCGATGTGTACACTTCGCGGCCCGGAACTCAACTCCGCTATCTTTTTGAATGTAAATAATAGGCATCTTCATTCTCTGCTGTTAATGCTGCATCATCCGCAGAGCATAGTATCTTTAGCGATTTGTTGGCCATTTGGAATTCTGTGCTTGATTAGGGACCTAAACTTAAAAGAAACATTATTACTTAAGCATGCCGGATGAACATGGAGGGCAACATAGCTGCGTAAGATTAAAGGAACCAGAAAGAAGGTATAAACAATGGTAATTTTTCAAATTAGGTGTAACATCCGCGAAAATTATTAAAACCTACACAAGTATAAAATAATTGACTGAAAAGTAATTAGTTTAGGTAAACCTTGATAAACAGAAGCGACATCTGTGTGAAAATAACTTAATAAAGATAGAAAAAGATGGGTAAGTAGAGAAATGGAAAGGCAAAAATATCTTGAAATAAAGATTGTATAACTTTTTTATCATGCAGAAATAATTGCTAACTTTTACTACCCTTATTAATGAGAACATCAACGGAGTCAAGTTATTGCTTTGAATATAATACTATGTATACCTTTCATCTGTAGATGTTTTTAAAAATAGTAAATAAGTAGCAATGTACTTAACTTTCTCTTGTTTTAATTAACTACATCTAAATTTATTATAGGCTATAACAACAACAATAATAAGAGATGTTTACTTTTGACTTGGCAAAGTACAGTACAAGGTTCTATCAAATTTATTGCATTAATTTGCCATCTATTAAATCTAAAACTAAATTCAACTGTACATAACAAGATGGGGTTAATTTAAAAATTCATTCAATATTCATATCAAAATACACAAATAATAACACAAAATACAAAACAACAAGTAAAATAGCGATAGACATACAAAAAAATATAAATTAAATAAATATATACGGAAACGTGAAAGAATATAGTATGGAAGATACAACAATGAAAAAAGTTAATAATAAGGTAAAATAATACAATAAGGAACACATAGGATTAAAACAGACTATTGAAGACCAGATATTTTAACGAAAAATTCTTATAAGACTTTTTAAAGCTATGAGATTTACTTGGATTGGATGTGAGGGGGGGGGGGGAACGAAATACCAAATTACAAATATTTACTGCACCGTAGCTAAGAGATCTTTAAAGATCTCTCTATTTCGAGTTATTTTTAAAAGATGGATATTTCGGTTACTCACTCACTCGAAGTCAACCTAATACTACCAATTAAGAAACAATCTCTTCTTCACATACCACAAAGAAACACAAGAGTTTTGAATTTCTTGAATCTTACTAGAACATGAACAAATGTCAAGATATAGCCCAAAACCCACATTGGCTGTTTATAAGACGACAAACTTTAAAGTTGAATATACTCTCCAAAAGGTTTACTGGGCTCATTATCAATGAAAAGTCCAAAACTGTTCACGGTTTCCCGCAATTGAACGCAGATACAATCTAGTACTATCTCCAAATTGAATCCAGCTAACTGCAACATATTTGATTATTTTTAAGAGTGGTATGTTGCTCGGAAAATTCTACTAGCCAATCACAACGCAAATCTTCGTTAATTTTTTCTTGGGCAGCGTGAAATTCTGCCGGCAAAACGATGCGTACAACTGTGCGCCATCTGCGTATAAGTAGACCTTCAAATACTTAAGACAACTAGTAACATTACAGGTGTATATATTTGTAACATTGGCACTTGAGGCACACCACAACTTTGGGTTAATACAGATGACACACCTTTGCTGGTCTTCAAATAATACGCTCTTTTTATTAGATAATTAGTTATAAATGTAATTGCATCGTTGCCAAATCTAGTAAAGCGAAAAACTAAGATAAGCAAGTTGCGATATAATCTGTTAAATGCTTTGCTATAATCTATTAAAATTAAAGCAGTAGCCTCACCTCTTTTTACAGCTCTGATAAACCATCGGTGACAGCTAATAATGCCATGGCACAACTAAATCCTGGCCTGAACCCTGACTGATAAGTAACTATTTAAGGGTATAGTATATAGGAATTTGTAATGAAAGGAAGAATTCTGTTAATACATAGCAAAATCATATCTAAATTTATTTGATCTGCCCTATATTTTCCGAAATTTTATAAAAATGAAACGAGTTTATTGTTTGAACTTTTAAATTGTAATTATAAGGGGTAAGAAGGTAAAGGTCTGCTGATTCTAGACCCCTGTATGGTCTTGTAGCTCCGATTTTTGCTAATTCGGTCACTTTTTCATTACATCATTATATATTACTATAAATAATATTTTATTATAAATAACATGAATGCATTAAAATATAAGAGTTAACCTTACTTTGTTTAATTATTGTCCTATGAATGTTTCGCACTATTTTTTTAAAAAATAGTATTCTTCATTCAAATAAAAATGTTATAACTGTCTAAATAGATATATATTTGAATTTGATATATAATATTTTGAAATTTTATTCAAATGAGACCTCATTTACCAAATGCCGCAGCCATTATAACAATAAACCAAAGTGACAGGTTACAAAATATTTCCACGCCTTGCTTATAGGTTGGAGATTTGCAATTTTTTACTACGAGTTTCCCTTTTTTTTTTTCAATAGATAATAAATGTGGGGCATTTTTCCTTATATTTGAGCACATTTTTAACCAAAACGAAGTGAACATTATAATGGAGTTTTAAAAGAATAATAATAAATTTCTGTTATAAATATACTTAATCATATATGAACCATATAAGAATTATTTCAAATTTACAAGAAAATATATGAAGATACTCTGAAATACGTATGGAAAACGTATGACTTCACTGTACTTGCTTCGTCGACTTTGCTGATTGATAAGGCTAATTTGATCACCCTAGACTGAACTAGTTTTACTAAAAGTATTGCCATGGATTGTAATTTGGGAGATTCCAAACATAAATTCAATAAGTCACTCAGCACTTACTTATTAACTGATATTTTCTTCTAAAGATTTTTTTAATGTTCGAATTTAAAATTTTATTTTGTTGATTGAAGGTTTTAGGAAAAGAAAAATAATAGTTGAATAAAACGTCAGCCTATACTAAAAAATCTTAAGTTATCGGAGAAGGCATAATATATAAATTCTAAAAGCCTTGAAAAAAGTAAATTACCACATTAAGAGAGAGTAAGGAAGCTAATAAATCTTCTCAAGGGGACGATACTCCTGTAGCCAACTGAGGGGAGCACAATAAGCCAAGACGCTGCTGTGCACAAACAGGCACAATCGCCTATCCCACCAACAACCAACCAATATATCTCAAAAAAATTTTGAATTCATCAATAAAATGATAGTTTGACTAATCAATCTGTATTTTAGGTACATGAATATATTATGTTGCACCATATATGTTACAATAGAGGTTTTCAGGGATGGCTGAATATAATATATTAAAATTCCGGGTTTCAATTCGTTAGTCTAACGATGAATTTGCACGACGTTTCGCCAAAATCTCATTTGGCAGCAGTAGCAAGAGCACTTAACAATCCCAAATGAGATTTTGGCAAAACGTCGTGCAAATATATATATATATATATATATATATATATATATATATATATATATATATATATATATATATATATATATATTATTATTTCAATTCTCGTTGATAGCGACCGTAGTTATTGTAAAAAATAGTTAAAGTTCTATCTTTTTATTTTCGGGAAATCGGTCAATAAGAGGAAACTCATTTGTTGTTAAATTCTATATTACCTTGGTAAATTCCAACTTCATCAGGCGTGTAAAAACTGAAAGTAGAAGAAAAAAAAACTGTATGTACTAAACAAGAATAAACAAAGGAGACTCACCAACATAGAGTATTACAAAATCAAAGGTGATGTTAACATTTGCCACGCAGTACTAACAATTAAAAACACAAACAACATGACAAGGAACAATATAAAACCGTCTGTCCCGATCATTATAATTTAACTGATAATTATGAAGGTAGTTTGCTTGAACAGTGGTTTAACTGTGTGAGTAGTAGTATCCTATGCCTAATTCTTAATAGCCTATCAGATTATACTGTAAATCTACAAACTCAAAATGTTACAATAGATATTGCTTATGTTATTAATATCCGTTTTATAATTAATTGTCTTATCATCCCTAATAATATGGCACATCTCAAGGAATAACCGTTTTTATATACGTTCTCAAATTCAAGTATCTTAGTATTCGCATAGTCAAAAACATGCCCCGTGTTCAAATGGTGACACGCCACAGCATACGAGTTTTTCTCAATCACGCAATCACTCCTGTGCTGTGTCAGCCGATTTTTCAACCACTGAGAGGTCTGTCCTATATGAACGCCTTCACAACCCAGACATGGTAATCTATAAACAACACTACTGTTAAACATCAGAGGAGTCCTTTGTTTGGTCTTGGTAAACAACTTGCCATTACATAAATAATTGGTCTTAACTATCTTCAAATTTGAAAACTTCTTGAAAATCTGGGTGTCTCCTTTGTTTATTCTTGTTTAGTACATACAGTTTTTTTTCCTTCTACTTTCAGTTTTTACATTCCTGATGAAGTTGGAAATTACCAACGGAATATAGAATTTACCAACAAATGAGTTTCCTCTTACTGACCGATTGCCCGAAAATAAAAAGATAAAACTTTAACTATTATATATATATATATATATATATATATATATATATATATATATATATATATATATATATATATATATACTTGCCGTCTTCGTACATCCTTCGTATGTTTAAGGTAGGACCATACGTAAATTGAATGAGCTTATTTCATAAAGTACACAAGTTTCTAACCTATGTGGTGGACTATATAATTAAGAATATGGAGAACATCATCCCTTTGGAATAATTTGCCCAGGGCTGTGTTTCCCACCGAGTACAATTTACAGCGATTCAAGAACAACGTGAATCGCTTTTTCCGCACACATGTCGCTCCTGGAGCACTTTAGGGACTTCCCTGCAGCACGTGTGCTAGACCTATAAAAAAAAAATAAAAAAATAAATGCATATACGTATGTACTAAATTTTCAAGCGAATTGTTCAGCACATGAATATAATATACGAAATAGGGAAGTTCTTTGGCTAATTGGCATTACTCTGCCTCTCTTCAAGAAAAAGAAAAATTATTATTTTTATACAAAGAAGTTCTTCTTTCTCACATTTAGTCAATGTGGTTCCATGTCTGGCTGACGGGCCTAAACCAAGTCAGCACAAACACTATTACCATTGTGTATTAAGGAATGGCCTGACAATGTTACATGTTTTCAAAATCACTGACTTCTGAATGTTTCTGTGTATGTTTGTGTTGAGTCCTAATTGTACTAAGTGTGGTGTGAATGTTATTGGTGTAAGGCCTGTGGCTGATATAATGAGGGGGATAATGATGACTTTTTCTTTTTTCCATAGCCTTTTTATTTCTGTTGCAAAGTCTGTATTTTGAGATTTTGTCTGTGTATTTCGTTGAGATAGGTGACCTTTCCTTTTTTGCACTGAAAAGTAATATCGGATCTATTGGCGGAGACTGTTTTATCTGTATGGATCCTGATATCCCAGTAGAGCTTGTAATCTCTCAATGGATGTTAGTGTATATTTGTAGTAGGGATCTGTGTTTTCTATGAGTTTGTATGTTGCGGCTAGTACTTGGTGAACTACTTTTGCCGCTGAGTCATGTCTGGCTGTGTATTCCGTTCCGGCTAATATTTTACATCCGCTTGTTATGTGTTCAATCCTTTCTTTCTGCTGGTAGCATTTCCTGCATCTGTCTTCTGTAATAGTTGGGTCTTTGATGATATGCTTTTGGTAGTTTCTGGTTAATATGACTTTATCCTGGATGGCAAGCTACCCATCCTGTAACCAGGTGTATGATTGTTTTTTAATTACGTGGTCTTGTTCTATATGGTATCTGTGTTTTCCGTGGAGTGTTTTTTCTGACCATGTTTTCATCTTTTCCTGTTGTAATTGGGTATGACTGTGTGTGTCTGTTGGGTGGTCTGCCCGGGATAAGTCGAGAGGTGTTTAGTTTTTGTCTGCTTTCACTGTTGCTGTGTGAAGGTTGATTTGCTTGGTGTGAAAGAATTTCCTAAGTGCTTGTATTTGTTTTGTGTGTAGTGATCTGATGTCTATGATTCCTCTTCCTCCTGCCTTTCTCTCAATGATAAATCTAATTTCCTGTATTTGGTGAACTGAGAACCTATAAGGATGTGAATGTTTTCTGTGTCTGTGTGTGACCATTTGATGATACCAAATGACTATGTGAGTATAGGTATAGCGAACGTGTTAATGGCTTTAGTAAGATTCTTAGAGTTAAGTTTTGTTTGAAAAAATTTCGTGAGTCTGTTTTTGAATTAGGTTCTGAGCTCTGTTTTGATGTGAGTGTGGTTGAGTTTAGTGCTTTGTTGGAAGCCTAGATATGTTTCTTTGTCGAGCATGTTATCGAGTGTTTCGTTGTTGGTGGTTTCTGTCTCATGGTGGCCTTTCCATTGGCCTTTGTTGATGGGAACACTTTGCATTTACTTATACCAAATTCCATATTGATATCTAAGGTGAATATGTCTGTGATTTTGAGGAGTTCTTTCAGCTGTGTTTTGTGTCATCCATATATAGGAGATGGTTTATTTTGTGTTGGTTCACTTTTCGGTGTCTGATGTTGAAGCCATGGTCTGTTCTTTTTCGTGTATTTGAGACTGTATTGAGACAAAGAGAAATTGTCTGAGGTTTTGGTTGATTTTGTAGATTTCTAGGGCTCTGATTAACCAGCTGTGGGGTATGAAGTCGAAGGCTTTTTTATAGTCTATGTAACATATGTGAAGGTTTCTGTGTTCTTTTCTGCTTTGTCCCACGCTATCTATGATCAGCTGCTCTTTGCGTCCTCGGCTATTTTTCCTGCACCCCTTCTGCTCTTCTGTGAGAAAATTGTTGTCTGTTAGGTATTCTATTTTCTTGGAAATTGTGGCTGTGATGATCTTGTATCGGGTTGGAAGACAGCTGATAGGTCGGTAGTTTGAAGGGTTTGTGGTGTCTGAGCTTTTAGGCTTGACGTATGTTATTCCATGTGTAAGAAAAGTGGAAAATGTGTGTGGTTGTAGAAAGGCTTTGTTGATTTGGTGTGTGAGTGTTTCGTGTATGGTGGTAAACTGTTTTTACCAGAAGTTTTGTATATTGTCTATTCCAGAGCATTTCGAGTTGTGTGTATGTTTGATTGTTTCTGTAATTTATTGGCTGCGTTCTGATCAGATACTTTTCCAATAATTTGTGAGTTCTTGTTTGTTTGGTGGGTCAGTCACTGCTGTCTGTTCGTTGTACATAGTTCTTCGGTAGAACTGTTTTTCGCTTCTTCGGAAGAGGTTGTTGGTGTCTTCCTCTCGTTTAATTCTTTGCATCTACGGAATCTTGTGGCATATATAGATAGTTTTTGTTTCAAAGTATTAAGGATTTCTGGCAGAGTTCTGTTGGGAGACTTGGATTTGATCTTGTCTACACCCAGTGTGACACGTTTGAACACGTTCCTGTTTATAAACTGGGTAAGGTGTCCTAGAGCTCTCAGGATGTTGTTGATTTTGTTTTCTATTCTTATTTGCCATTTGAATTTTGGTTTTGTGCTATTGGGGTTTCTTTGTCGTTGCGGGAGTTTTTGATTATTTTGTGTTATAGTGATAATTGCTGCTGCATATATTATTGTGTGAATGTCTTCGATTGTGCTTAAGTTTGTTATGTACTGGGGTATTATATGCTTGTTTATTGTGATGAGGATTAGTTGCGCGCATTGTTTGAAGTTTAAACCAGGGATGGGATTTCTTGTTGTAGGGTCGGTGCAAGACCATCGAGCTAGATGCGACTTCATCTTTGCTTTGAGTGTTTGTATGAGAGGTGATTCGGGGTGATGTGTAGATGTTGTTGAGGGTGGTGAGTGATTGATTTTGTTATCTGTGATATGGTGTTGTGCGGTACTACCTATTTGCCTTCTAATATTATTTTGAGATATGCTGGTTGTGTGTGTGAGATTGGTTCGGTATCTGCTCTACCGTTTCTATTGTTTGGTTGGTCTGTGTTCAGTTCAGCAGCTACTGTATCTTTGATGGTTTGCAATTCGAAAGGTGCGAGGCGATTGTTCTTGGTAATAACTCTTTTTTGGTCTATTACTCTCTGTAACAAGTAATTGCAGATTATTATTAATGTTACAATATTTTAAATACTAAGATTGAAACTCCACAAAACGTAAATATTTTGTAAGGAAATTGAGGCATAACGTCTTTGAATTCAGAATAATTGATACATTATTCAAGCCTTTAATAATTTGTATATTATTATGCCTTCTCCTATAACTTAAGATATTTTACTATATGTTTCTTATTGCAGATTGACGTTTTCCTCAACCATTATTTTTCTTTTTTTGTATGACTTTCAACCAAAGAAATAAAATTTTTAAATTTGAAACATTAGAAAAATCTTTATAAGATAATATCAGTTAATAAGTAAGTGCTGAGTGACTTATTGATGTACATTTGAAATTTCACAAACTTTAATCCAGGTGAATACTTTTAGTGAAACTAGTTCAGCCTAGGGTAACCAAAAGTCAAAAGTACTGACAAAATTAGCCTTATTAATCATCAAAGCCGATAAATTACGTACAGTGAAGCCATACGTATTCCATAAGTATTTCAGAGTATCTTCAGATATTGTCTTGTAAATTAGAAATCATTCTTATATGGTTCATATATTATTAAGTATATTTACAAGAGAAATTTATCATTATTCTTTTTAAAACTCCATTATGACATTCACTTCGTTTTGGTTAAAAATGTGCTCAAATATAAAGAAAAATACCCCAAATTTATTATCTATTGAAAAAAAAAGGAAAACTCGAAGTAAAATATTGGAAATTTCCAACCTATAAGCAAGGCGGGGAAATATTTTGTAACCTGTCACTTTGGTTTATTGAAACTCTTATCATAATGGCTAAGGTTTTCGGTAAATGAGGTCTCATTTGAATAAAATTTCAAAATATTTTCTTAGTCAATTCAGACGATTGTAACTTTTTTAGTTGAATAAAGAATACTGTTTTTTAACAAAAATAATGCGAGACATTCATAGGGCAATAAGTAAGCAGAGTAAGGTTAACGCTTAGATTTTAATGCGTTCGTATTATTTATAGGAAAATATATAAAAGTTTAATGGGATGGGGTACGCGGTTAGAGGAGTTGTTTATATATATCGTGCTCTATGCTCTCTTCAGAGTTCTGGGACTGTAGGAACATGAAAATTTAGTTATTATTTTATATCTCTCAATTTTAGTAAAGTAAGAGGGTAAAAGAGGGGAGAAATTTGTATCGTTTCAACAGTATCACGTGTTTTAGTTAGACGACTGAGCAAATTTAAAGCGTAATTATTTACAATAAAACATACAAGGTACCAAAGGGGTTGGAAGGTAGTCAGAAGAGTGACTTCCTATTAGTCTTATTATAAAGTAGGCAGAAGAGTAAATTCGTATTAGTCTTGTTATAGGTCTTTTTCGGAGTTCTCTCAGTTAAAAATTCGAATCATTTCATTTTTTTTTTTCATTATTTTCATTGTTAGTATGGGAAGACGGTACAGGGGATGGGGGTCATTGAATCATTTCAGTAGTATAAAATTTTTTTCTGCTTTTTGATTGAAATATAGGTATTTAATACAAAAAATTTTTTCTATAGTGCCGTATATACGAGGGGAAAAGGATGAAGTAGGGGGCTAAAAGAGTGATTGCGTATATGTCATAATAAACTTCTATTTCAGTGTTCTTGTTTTTCCATTATTTCCAATTTTAACAAAAATATTATATAAAAAAAGATTAGGATGTGGTTACAGAGTAACCTAACAAAATGTTAAGTTGAATATAGAACAAGTTTTGGAAATACAAACAGTTAAGTTGATGGACATGTACTGATGGAACTGCAGATAAATTATTTTATTTGCTTTTCCAGCTGACAGGAAATATTGTATTAGTGAGTCTGATTTTTTTTTACGTTTTCGGGTTTCTAGGTTACGAAAAACGTATTTCTTGAACTTCTAACTTCATAATAAATAATATTAACTCACGCAGAAATCATAATTCAGCCATAGCTACAAAAGGTTTATTTTGTTTTACAGACTGAAAAGTTTTTCTCAGGTACTTGACATTTTTTTATCGGTATGGGCCACATTTGAATTTTATACTTTAACGTACTCACGTATTTCTTTGGTAGAGATACATATATTTACATAAAATTTAATGATTGGATATTTACGGATTTTCCTACTACTCATAAAGTTACAAATGTTGTTCTTAACCGAAATAGGGGTGAGGAAAACTATATTCTGCACTTATTCTAATATTTTTGAGGTGACCCATATTGTTTTACCTCTGCAAATTCCTATAATATACTAAAAATTCTAAAACACAACAGACAAAACATTTTTAGCCAAATTCACTAAAGGGTTATAAGTATTAGACTAGTTCTAGTTGCAATGGAATCTAAAACTTTTAACTACTCAGTTAGTTTTTGGTCTTAACAGTAATATTTTCTTTTGAAATTGTCACCAAATAAACGTTATTATAAAAAAAATCTCATGTAAAAACTGAAATTAAAACCTTAAACTCCAAAAAAAATATATTAGTTTTAATAATTATGATAAAATATTTCATTTTTTCGGTTAAATTATGAATAAAAAAGAGTTTTCTGATCTTTCTAATCCCGGCATAGTCTCATGTCTTTAGTTGGCTAACTCGTGCACTCGTAACTTCTACAGAAAGGACAAAATTATTTGAATCACCGTTAAACCGTTGGTTAAAACTCAAGTAAAAAGAAAATATATTGAATAAAAAAAAAGAAAATTATAAAAGCTTTATTTAATTTGTACACTTCTAGTCCGGAAGTCTTGCTGTGTCTATATCAAAGTTTTAGTTAAAATTATTTGTTATTTTAAATACAGCTCTGATTTATTTGAAATGTAATAGAATATTTACTCTAAAAACCTTGCATGAATCCTATTTTTATAATTTATTAAACTTTCAAACTATTGGTTCCGCTAATCTATCTGTATTCATTTTATTACACTTTTCACTTTCATTTTCTTGCAAACATACAACTTCATTAAGAAATAAGACAATAAAAAAAGATAAAATAAGATTCGAAGGCCGTAAAACGACCTCAGTACAATTCTAGTTTTTTTCGCGCCTTATATTTTACAGAATAACTTTATTTTGTAGGTACTTTAACTAAATAAAAATAATGACCCACTTAAGATACACGCCAACTAAACATTATATTAAGTAAACTATGTGTATAAGCTATGTTTTTTGTTTATCTAGTTAATAACTTCTAGCTATGTTTACATTTTCTTTTAAGCGGCCTTTTCATTAATAACTTTGCAGCATGCTGTATCAAAAGATAGTAACATATTATTAATTAGGGGGCAGCGTGAAGTTTTAACGAAAACAAACAAAAATCATCTTGAAATATATATATATATATATATATATATATATATATATATATATATATATATATATATATATATATATATATTTATATATGTATATATATATATATATATATATATATATATATATATATATATATATATATATAAATATATATATATATATATATATATATATATATATATATATATATATATATATATACGAGGCTGGTTTGAAAAGTCCGTGCAAAGTCCGAGAGATGACACCACCGGCGAGTATCGAGGTCATGTTTAGTTGGTAGCATCTCTTGAATGAACGCACACCAAGTTTCAGCCATATTGGTCTATTTCTTTGTGTTTGGCATTCGTGTGAATCAAGGAAGTCGAGTGATTTTCAAGAAATGGACGAAAAAGAATTTCGTGTGGTGATTAAACATTACTTTATGAAAGGCAAAACGCCTCAGGAGACTAAAGAGAAGCTTGATAAACATTATGGTGACTCTGCACCTTCGATTAGAACAGTTTATAAGTGGTTTCAAAATTTTCGGGCTGGCCATATGGGCACAAGTGACGCTGAACTTTCTGGACGGCCTGTGGAGGTTACGACTCCAGAAATCATTGATCAAATCCATGATATGGTGATGGATGACAGAAGAGTTAAGGTGCGTGAGATTGCTAGTGCTGTGGGCATCTCGACTGAACGGGTACATAATATTTTGCATAAACATTTGGACATGAGAAAGCTATCTGCAAGATGGGTGCCGCGATTGCTCACGCTTGACCAAAAACGGAATCGTGTGAGGTGTTGCAAGGATGGTTTGCAGCTGTTCCAGAAGAATCCGGAGGACTTTAAGCGTCGTTTCGTCACTGTGGATGAAACATGGATACATTACTATACTCCTGAGACCAAACAACAATGTAAACAATGGGTTACCAAGGGGGAATCTGCACCAAAAAAGGCGAAGACCGTTCCTTCGGCCGGAAAGGTTATGGCGACTATCTTTTGGGATTCGCAAGGGATAATCCTCATCGACTATCTGAAAAAGGGTAAAACTATTACAGGTGAATATTATTCATCGTTATTGGACCGTTTGAAAACCGAGCTGCAAGAAAAACGCCCGCGATTGGCCCACAAGAAAGTCCTTTTCCATCACGACAACGCACCAGCACACACCTCAGCAGTTGTGGTCGCAAAATTAATGGCAATAGGATTCCAACTCGTTTCACATCCTCCCTATTCTCCAGACTTGGCTCCCTCGGACTACTATTTGTTCCCCAATTTGAAGAAATGGCTGGCGGAACAAAGATTTTATTCAAACGAGGAGGTGATTGCAGACACTAATGGATATTTTGCAGACTTGGACAAATCCTATTATTCGGAAGGGATCAACAAACTAGAACATCGTTGGACGAAGTGTATAAGCCTAAAAGGAGACTATGTCGAAAAATAAAAAAGGTTTACCCCAAACACATAAGTAGTTTTTATTTTTGCACGGACTTTTCAAACCAGCCTTGTATATATATATATATATATATATATATATATATATATATATATATATATATATATATATATATATGTATATATATATATATATATATATATATATATATATATATATATATATATACCATATATATATATATATCTATATATATATATATTATATATATATATATATATATATATATATATATATATATATATATATATATATATATATATATATATATATATATATATATATATATATATATATATATATATATATATATATATATATATATATATATATATATATATATATATATATATATATATATATATATATATATATATATATATATATTATATATATGTATATATATATATATATATATATATATATATATATATATATATATATATATATATTCATTACAAGAATAACTAGAATGCAATGAAAAAATAAGTAATATTTGAAATTATTCTCTTACTTAATTATAACTGACTAACATCTCACTGTGTCATAGTTTTTTTGAATATCTACCCCACAGAAAGGTGGGACAGATATTTAAAATGAAACCGAGTTATATAAAGCATAACCAGTTTCCTTTTGATATCTTCCTAGCCCCTTGCCTCTATTTGTTATCCAGCATGTTACTTCCTCCTAACTTATTTATTTATTTAGTCCAGATAATATCAGCTTTTTTGAAACTTTGGCATTGACGCTTATAAATGAAGTTAGCGGTACAACCACATAAAAAGACTCAAATTTACTGACAATAGCGATCATTGACGTTCCGAACTCCACGCCTATTCAAGAAAGTATAACAAATACGGGAAGACAGTCTATAGGAAATACCCAATACCGCCACCAATGTGGAAAAAATTATATATAAGCCCTGTGGAACTAAAAAATATGATTATGAAGCTACTCAACAACAAGGCTCCAGGATGAAATTCCTGCTTTACTCCTGAAAAATGTGCCCAGGAGACTCTTCTTAAATCTGACTTACATAACTAATGCAGTGGTGTTACTTCAACACTTCCCTGAGCGGTGGAAGAGGTCTGTGGTGATACCGCCATTAAAACCGGGCAAGAACCCGGAGAGACTCGTATAGACCGATATCCCTGCTCAGCACACTGGCAAAGGTGGTGGGAAAGGTCATTCTCGACAAATTAAATAAGATCTTCAAAATAGGTAATAAACATCAGAAAGAACAGTTTTGATTCAGAGGTGGACACAACACTACTCTGCTAGTAGCTAAAGTCCTAAAAGACACACCTAATTATTAATATGCAGCAGAGCACCGTTGCGTTAGCCCTTGATATCTAAAAGGCCTTTAATTCAATTTGGCTCCTTCTATAAATTACTGATCTTGCACAATCTGCCACCTTATACGGTAGCACTGCTGCATTTATACTTGACTAAAAGTTCAGAATAAGAGTTGGAAAATGATTATCCAACCCGAGGCAAATTAAAAACAGGGTACCACAGGGTTAGGTATAGGCTCCTGAGCTATATAATCTCTCTACGACGATGCGCCCATCTATGCATATTCTTATTACGTAAATGGAGCTAGAACGCACATCTGCAACCATCTGAGAATAATAACCCCATGACTAGTGGAAAATTAAAGTAAACGTAAAGAACTGTGAAGAACTTTACAAACACAAGCATTAATGAACCAATCATGACATCCAGGTGCCATTCAGAAATCCTTTGAAATACCTGGGGTGTTATAATGGATACACGACTAAAATTCCATCTGCAGGTAAATTATATGCTGCAAAAGGCCTTCGTTGCCATGCAGAACTTATATTCCTCAAATTCTTGTCTGAGTTTTCAGAATAAGTTGATAATATAAAACAGGTAATACAGCATTTCAGACACATAGGCCGCATGCATTCAAAGAAATCAAAACATAATTCTCAGATGTGTAGCCTCTCCGGGACGTTTTGCCAGAATAGACGATTAACACACAAAAAATAAGACAATACATCGCCGAAATATCAGACAAATTCTATAAGTACAAAACACAAATATCAACACTGAAACATGACATACCAGCAACGCATGAGGCTAACAATCCGAAATATAAACCTCTGTATTTCAGCTTGCCAATTGATTCTGAAGACTTAGCTGAATAAAATTAAAGCCAGTCCAATTTACACACTACATGCCTAAGTATTTTGGACTGATAAAATACATATAAGAGCAACGAAAGCAACCTAAACAGTTCATCCGAAATTAATGCAGATCTAATTAGTTCTATAGTAATAAATAATGTATAATATAACACGTAGGCTGAAAAGTTTTTGGGCTACTTAAAACACATTTTTTTTTCAAAATTCGACTTTATTTATTAATGTAGTCTCCTTTAAGAGCGATACAATCAGTCCAGTAACATTTATATACCTTTATTGCAGAAGGATTTGCCCGCCTTAAAAATAGGCCTCAGTTTCGGCGAAAACTTCTTCATTGGAGCCAAATCACTCTCCCGCGAGCATTTTTTTTTTGAGGTCTGCGAAAAGATAATAGTCTCTGAGGGCTAAATCTGGAGAATACGGCGGACGAGCAAGCAATTCGAAATTTACTTGGGGCCATTTCTTTGCGATTTTTGCCTTCAAAGACACCAACAACTTTATATAATATATACTATTGATGGTTTTATCCTTCTCAGCATAGTCGACGAAAATTATTCCATGCGCATCCCAAAATACAGAGGCCGAAATCTGCCCAGCCGATTGTTGTCTTTTGTCGCTTCAGGCGGCTTTCGCCGGCTGCTGTCCACTCAGCTGACTGCCGATTTGATTCCAGTGTGTAATGGTGGATCCATGTTTCATCCGTTGTCACATATCGCATGAAAAAATCCTTTTTATTGCGCTTAAACAGGTCCAAACGGCCCTCAGAATCATCAACACATTGTTGTTTTTGATCCACAGTGAGAAAACATGATAACTATTTCGAACATACCTTTCTCATGCCCAAATATTCATGCAAAATATGAATAACACTTTCTCTTGATGTCTTTAGGGTACCAGCTATCTCAAGCAATTTCACTTTACGGTCATCCAAAACAATTTTGTGGATTTTTTTGATGTTTTCCATTTCCTCATTTAGGCGTCCAGAGCTTTCAACATCATTTGGATCTATATGATGGCGTTTAAATTCAGCCTACCAGTAAATGATGAGTGATTTTCCAGGGACAGAATCCCCGTAACACTTATCAAGCCATTGTTTTGCTTGAACGGTATTTTTTCCCATCAAAAAACAGTGTTTAATCAACATGTCATGAAATTTCCTGGATTTTTTGAAAAGGCGACATCTATGTGTCAGATCAAAAACTTTTCAGCCTATGTGTTAATGTATAAAATAATATATAAAATTACCGGTGCGCGTATTGTAAAAGTGAAGTAATAAATATAAAATAAATTAAAAACGTATACGTGCAATCTATATACTCGTAATATAGATTGTGAAAACTGTAAATTGTAAATATGTATAAATATATATAAATGCAATCCATCTAACAATAGGTTGCTAAATTGTAAATAAATAAGTAAATACGAGGGAATAGGAGGGATGATTTAAAGAAGTACGAAAGACGGAGGCAAAGCAATATAGTCTAAAAAGGCTTTTGGCACACTTTGTACCTAATGAATATTGAGTTGAGTTTTTTTGTTCAATTTTTCTCAACAAAAAAAAAAAAGTACTAAGCACAAATAGAAACTATAAAACAAAACACTTTAAATAAATATCAAACGCTCTCACCGTGAAATATAACTGAGAACGGAGTGCTAAATTAAAACGAACGGTACTAAAGCCTACCAAATATGGCAGAACATTAGTTACAATAAGGACATTACAAATGAATATGTTACTAAAAATATATTGTAGTCGTATTTATAGCACTAGAGAAGTATTGTAGGCCAAAGTACATTATAAGAAATTTTATGTGCAATAAAAATCTTCTTGACTGATTGATTGATTGACAATGATTCAGTTACTTGAAAACAAAATATGTAGAAAAACGAGTCTAAAACTCTAAATAATATATACCTACGTCAAAGAAAAAAGCAGTTTTAGGATATATCTCAAAAAGGAAATCTTATCATTAAATTCAGTTTTCATATTCGTAGGCTATGCTGTAAAATGAATATCTTCAAAAATTTTATATTTAGATGGGCTGAAGATACCTACAAAATTCTAAATTTTTCTTATACTGGTAAAAGAATATTCACATATTTGTTTGCAAATTTTGTAAATTGTATATTAAATAATAAGAATATATAACTTAAATTAAAAATTGTATGAGACCAGAAAATAAGAAAAACGAGTATAAAAACAAGGAGGTGTCAATAAACAGGGTCTTGTAAATTTGCTTCTAATACTTCCAACAAACTCATAAGTTTTTACTTACAGAAAATATATATATATATATATATATATATATATATATATATATATATATATATATATATATATATATATATATACTTACTTACTTAATCCTTATGCCTTTCTATCCCTTGTTAGGAGTGTTTCGATCTATTTATTTATTTTGTCGACTGCAAACGAAAGGGACTAGAAATAAAGCAGAGTGTAGTGTTAGATTAAGACCATAAGTAAAAAATTTGGAGATTTATGAGAATAATTTTGTTAAATTGGAAAAAAATCTCTACGTGTTAGAACTATATCCGGTGTTGGTAAGTTTTTTCACACTTTGTTCTGTGTTAATTTCAACGATATAATAAACGCTAATAAATCTGTTGTTGATTTTAAATTTAACCCGTTTAATAATAATTTTTATCTAGAATATTCGGGACTGTAGTTTTGTAGCTACACAGGACACACATGTTACAACGCGTGCGTCACTCACACCTTTTGTATTGTGCGTGCCAACACGTTCATGTAGGAGATAGTGTAAGCGATTAAAGGATAGGTGACAGGGTCCAAGAGGTTGTTTCGATTATATCGTCTTATATAACCTTTTGAGTAATAGAATCTGAATATTCTGGGGTTTTCTAATTATTTCCAGTTTTAACAAAAATAGCATGCAAGTCAGGTTGCAGTTGTAAATGCATATAAAATCCATCCTTCAGTAAATTCTTTTTTGCGATTGATATCTTACCATAAACTACCTCTTATTTAAAATGTACAAGGGGAAGCACTAGGTAAGTAACTTTGCTGGTTTTTTTATATCATTCTGAAATTGTTGGTCTACAAAAAAAGTTATTCTTAGTTACTCTGTCAGTTTGAGCACTAGCTTGTTTCCACGCAAGTGTTCCAACAACTTGTATGTAAAAATAGTATTTTGAATTTAACTCAATAGTTTTTAACGCCCACTACTTCCACAGACTTTAGGAGCCAGTAAAATATATGAAAATATTTAATGTTTTTGGTGGTAAAAATTCCGAGTGTGTCGATGTTACCTAAAATTATAAGTACATATTAGAATTTGATTTTGTCAGTAAATGTTAAAACTTATACTATCGAAGAACAGCTTTAAAACAGATTAAATTTAAAAATATGGCAAATATTGAAAAATTGGTGGATTATATTGTACATATATATATATATATATATATATATATATATATATATATATATATATATATATATATATATATATATATATATATATATATACATTTAATTGAAACATATATCATAGAGAGTTTATTCTGTAGCTAGTAGCTATTTAAAATCAAAATTTATTATTACTAAGTACTCAATATTTTCTGTAAGTAAAAACTTATGAGTTTGTTAAAAGTATTAGAAGCAAATTTACAAGACCCTGTTTATCGACACTTCCTTGTTTTTATACTCGTTTTTCTTATATTCTGGTCTCATACAATTTTTAACTTAAGTTATATATTATTATTATTTACTATACAATTTACAAAATTTGTAAACAAATATGTGAATATTCTTTTACCAGTATAATAAAAATTTAGAGTTTTGTAAGTATCTTGAGCCCATCCAAATATAAAATTTTTGAAGATATTCATTTTATGGCATAGCCTACGAATATGAAAACTGAATTTAATGATAAGATTTCCTTTTTGAGATATTTCTTAAGATTGCTTTTTTCTTTGACGTAGGTATATATTATTTAGAGTTTTAGACTCGTTTTTCTATATATTTTGTTTTCAAGTAACTGAATCATTGTCAATCAATCAATCAGTCAAGAAGAACTTTATTGCACATAAAATTTCTTACGATATAGTTAGGCTTGCAATTCTTCTCTAGTGCTATAAATACGACTACGATATATTTTTAAGAACATATTCATTTGTAATATCCTTATTGTAACTAATGTTCTGCCATATTTGGTAGGCTTTAGTACCGTTCGTTTTAATTTAGCACTCCGTTCTCAGTTATATTTCACAGTGAGAGCGTTTGATATTTATTTAAAGTGTTTGTTTTATAGTTTCTATTTGTGCTTAGTACTTTTTTTTTTATTTTTGTTGAGAAAAATTGAACAAAAAAACTCAACTCAGTATTCATTAGGTACAAAGTGTGCCAGTAGCCTTTTTATACTATATTGCTTTGCCTCCGTCTTTCGTACTTCTTTAAATCATCCCTCCTATTCCCTCGTATTTACTTATTTATTTACAATTTAGCAACCTATTTTTAGATGGATTTCATTTATATATATTTATACATATTTACAATTTACAGTTTTTACAGTTTATATTACGAGTATGTAGATTGCACGTATACCTTTTTAATTTATTTTATATTTATTACTTCACTTTTACAATACGCGCACTGGTAATTTTATATATTATTTTATACACTAACACATAGGCTGAAACGTTTTTTTGGTCTGACACATAGATGTCGCCTTTTCAAAAAATCCATATGATTTTTAGGAAGTACCAACCTTCAAACGATAAGTATGAAAATACCGTTTAAGCAAATAGCTTAATAGCTTAATAAGTGTTACGGGGAGTCTGCCCCTGGAAAATTACTCATCATTTACTGGTTGGCTGAATTTAAACGACATCGTACTGATATAAATGATGTTGAAAGTTGTGGACGCCTAAATGAGGTGGTTACATTGGAAAACATCAAAAAAATCCACAAAATTGTTTTGGATGACCGTAAAGTGAAATTGCTGACACCCTAAAGACATCAAGAGAAAGTGTTAGTCATATTTTACGTGAACATTTGGGCATAAGAAAGCTATGTTCAGAATAGTTACCATGTTTTCTCACAGTGGATCAAAAACAATATGTTGACTCTGAGCGCTGTTCGGACCTGTGTAAGCGAACAAAGTGTGAAAAAACTTACCAACACCGGATATAGTTCTAACACGTAGAGATTTTTTTCCAATTTAACAAAATTATTCTCATAAATCTCCAAATTTTTTACATATGGTCTTAATCTAACACTACACTCTGCTTTATTTCTAGTCCTTCTCGTTTGCAGTAGACTAAATAGATCGAAACACTCCTAACAAGGGGTAGAAAGGCATAAGGATTAAGTAAGTAAGTAATATATATATATATATATATATATATATATATATATATATATATATATATATATATATATACGAGGCTGGTTTGAAAAGTCCGTGCAAAGTCCGAGAGATGGCACCACTGGCGCGTATCGAGGTCATGTTTAGTTAGTAGCATCTCTTGAATGAACGCACACCAAGTTTCAGCCATATTGGTCTATTTCTTTGTGTGATGATTAAACATTACTTTATGAAAGGCAAAACGCCCCAGGACACTAAAGAGAAGCTTGATAAACATTATGGTGACTCTGCACCTCCGATTAGAACAGTTTATAAGTGGTTTCAAAATTTTCGGACTGGCCATATGGGCACAAGTGACGCTGAACGTTCTGGACGGCCTGTGGATGTTACGGTTGATCAAATCCATGATATGGTGATGGCTGACAGAGGAGTTAAGGTGCGTGAGATTGCTAGTGCTGTGGGCATCTCGACTGAACGGGTACATAATATTTTGCATAAACATTTGGACATGAGGAAGCTATCCGCAAGATGGGTGCCGCGATTGCTCACGCTTGACCAAAAACGGAATCGTGTGAAGTGTTGCAAGGATGGTTTGCAGCTGTTCCAGAAGAATCCGGAGGACTTTAAGCGTCGTTTCGTCACTGTGGATGAAACATGGATACATACTATACTCCTGAGACCAAACAACAATCTAAACAATGGGTTACCAAGGGGGAATCTGCACCAAAAAAGGTGAAGACCGTTCCTTCGGCCGGAAAGGTTATGGCGACTGTCTTTTGGGATTCGCAAGGGATAATCCTCATCGACTATCTGGAAAAGGGTAAAACTCTTACAGGTGAATATTATTCATCGTTATTGAACCATTTGAAAACCGAGCTGCAAGAAAAACGCCCGCGATTGGCCCACAAGAAAGTCCTTTTCCATCACGACAACGCACCAGCACACACCTCAGCAATTGTGGTCGCAAAATTAATGGAAATAGGATTCCAACTCGTTTCACATCTCCCCTATTCTCCAGACTTGGCTCCCTCGGACTACTATTTGTTCCCCAATTTGAAGAAATGGCTGGTGGGACAAAGATTTTATTCAAACGAGGAGGTGATTGCAGACACTAATGGATATTTTGCAGACTTGGACAAATCCTATTATTTGGAAGGGATCAATAAACTAGAACATCGTTGGACAAAGTGTATAACCCTAAAAGGAGACCATGTCGAAAAATAAAAAAGGTTTACCCCAAACACATAAGTAGTTTTTATTTTTGCACGGACTTTTCAAACCAGCCTCGTATATATATATATATATATAAATATATATATATATATATATATATATATATATATATATATATATATATATATATATATATATATATATATGTACGTGTATAAGGACCTTATTAAAATAATGTAATATATCTAAAATACTTTTTCCTCCAAATACTACTTATACATGCATAGAGTAAAAGCTGGAACTAGGTAAAAACAAAATTATCTTGATTTTTCGAGCCTTGACAGAAAAATTTTCAACCAAAACATAAGTAATCTATTTTTTTATTGTTGCTGAATTGAACTGAACTATTTAAAGATTATAAAAATTGGAGTTTAACAGTTAACTGCAAGAAAACCAAGTATTTGTATATAGGGGAAAAACAGTGAAGCTTTACTCTAAATATCGGTAAGGTCATTAATGCTCGTGAAGAGTACATATATATGTCGGAACTAACATACATAAAGACGGAAGAACGGAAAAAACAAGTGAAGAGTAGAATAAGTAAAGAAAGGGCGGTCATAAAACACCTAAACTCTGTTCTGTATGGAGGACCAAGAGCAACGTGGGTTGGAAGTGTTCAGAGGGCAATATCAGAGAGAAATCTAAGACCCAGAGATAGGGAAGATCGAGGAGGATGGAACCTTGGAACTCGAAGGCGAAGAACGCTTTAAAAAAAAACCGAATTGATGATGATCGTTGCTGAATATATTCTTAAATATATATATATATATATATATATATATATATATATATATATATATATATATATATATATATATATATATATGTATATATATGACATGGGACATTACAATTTGAATATGTACAAATAAAAAGAAGTGTTGCTCAAGATCAAGATAGCACGGGACTGTATTAGGGTCGGAATTTTACAATTTTTGCTACGCTAATGAATATTTCTATATATTTCGGTGCGAAAAGGTGCAACTAGCACCTGACGCCATAACGTCAAAAAGAGTGGTCACTATAAAAGCTTAAAAAAAAAAAAAAATCGCTGGCACGGCGCACTGAACGCCAACCTCCTGTCACTTCTACATGAAATAACCCCATATAAACTTATTGGTTTGATCTTAAGACTCACGTCGCGCAGCCCACGTTAGTCGTGCGAGAACGTTCACCTTCGACCCAGCCTATAAATCATTACTCTTAGAATTTGTTCCATACAACAACCAAAAATGACTAATTATATCATATTGTTATTGAACCTACACTGCATTGTTATTGAACCTACAATCCTCTCCACTCTGAGTCTCTTTCCTAGAAGAGTGTTACTCAACATTATAGATATCTTTTCCACTTCAAGTATTATAAGCCTACAAAATTTGAAATCGATATATTGTATCGTACGAGAAGAATAGATACAGACGGATAATTAGACAGATAGACAGGTCGGCAAATATTGAAAACTATATTTTTCGTGACCACCTTGAAATGTGAGGAAGTGAGAAAAATCTTAGAGCGTGGTTTTCAAAATTACAATACTTCTCTCTAACAATAAAAATAAAAACAGCTATGTTACTGCATAGCCAGAAAATTATGTGTACATTTTTTTAATAATTTTTGAAACGTTCCCAGACTTTTAAGAAACATTGCATGTCTCTACGTACAATAATAATATATTTAAGATTTAATAGTATAATAGTATGTACATACGTATTTATATAATTGAGAAGGGAACGAAAATAATATGAAATATTAAACTTCTAATCACAAAATAATATAATTAACTACAAGGGGAAAATGGGGCCTTTAATCGGCAAGGTAAATCTATCGATAATTACATATTTATGTCTGGGTATTTATATATATTTATACATTAATTCCTTGAGCTCCCGAAACAGTTCAAATTATTAATTTACCCATAGTAGATTGAATGGTAGTGAACTCAAGAAGTATCGTTGGATAATTTGATTTTCTTTATAAACAATTTAAATTTTGTCAAGAAATAAATCTGATCATTTATTCTTCTTACTTCACTCGCCGACGTCCACTACCTTATTCTAGATAAATACAGTCGTTAATATAAACTTATTACAGCGCACTATAATTTTAAACTTGGATTTCACATCCTCAAGGTTAAGCAATATATAAATATCTATATAGAATATTCCTTTTTTTACATTTTCACAATTAGATAAAAGACTGCCAAGAATAGATATACACTATTTCATAAGAAATGAATACTAATTGTTTATTATTATTACTGTTTTCATATAGTACACTGAAAAGCTCGGAAAGTGCCAAAATTTTAGGAATGTTCACACTCGCAGGAAGAAGTTTAAACATTTTAACGAACAAACTTATGGTAGCCTTAGCTAATGCTGGTCACGATGTGACTCTTATCGCTGCCCATAAACCCAAAGAGAAAATTCAGAATGGAACTTTGAGATATATTCATTTAACTGGATTTTGGGAAGATTATGACAGTAAGTGAAAAATCATTATATACACAGTTATGAGTGACTTTATTTTCATCTGGAAATATCTTGAGTTTCTAGTTCCTTGATTTAATAAGTCTAAGTCAAGTAGTATATAATAGATTTATTCAAAAAATAGTTTCAAATCTGTCAGAATTAATGTGATTGGTAGGATTCTATCAGTAAGCTTCCCTTCTCCGTTTGATTTGCTTTAACTCGTTTGAAATGTAATTATTTGACTATATAGACAAACTTATTAATTATTTCTTAGAATTCCAATTACTGTTATACGAAGAGACATTTTCTGGTATGTTATACTCTAATATAACCGATATTTATTAATTTTAAATATATTAGTAAATATAACAAAAAGTTAACAAATTTCATAGTGAAAGAAATAAGAGACATAACATATTGTTAAAAAAAATTATATATATTGAGTTATGTGCAAAATTAAGTTCCGTACGGAACACTTATAAGATCACTTCGGTGTCTGGCTATCCGTCCCTCTGTTCATCTGTTACACCCGTTTTTTGTCCGAAACTATCTGACAGAAAGTTGAAATTTGGCACTAATATAGGAATTGATGGCCTCATCAGAGCCGTGTAGCTTTGAAAGTTAAATTTTGACTTAAGGGGTTAGTTTTGGGGTGTGAAATCGGAAGTGAAAAAAAAATTTTACCAAGTCATCGAGTGGGGTGCCAAATGAAAGTTTGTGAAAACACGAGTTCAAAAATATGCATAATGCACTTGTGCACACTTTTCTTTGTATTGTTTTTTTAAAAATTGAGGAGAACCGCTATCCCCTCCCTTTACCTCAGCATTTCTCAACCTGTGGGGCGCACACCACTAGGGGGGCGTGATTATACCACTGGGGGGGCGCGAGCGTATCGAAAAGGAATTATTATTAAAAACTTTTATATAATTTATTGAAAGGAAAGCAAAACAAAATACATTCTTATATAATAAAAAATAAAATACACATTTACACTGATATAATACACCTATAAATAGGATTATTGCACAATGTATGACTCTCTTGGGCCTGTTTTGCAGAGCAAAGATTTTCAAAGGATAGTTTAATATTAGAAATAGACACTCTGAGTGCGTTTTCTATATTTAGTTGAGATCTATATTTTGTTTTCAAAGCAGCCACCGCAGAAAATCCGGTTTCGCAAAGATAGGATGTTGAAAAGGGTAATAGTATACGAAATGCTCTTGTTTTCAGTGCAGAAAACTCATCATTCACCCCTGATCAAAATTCAAAGAGTGATTTATTATTAAATTGTCTTTTGATTTCGCCACTTGCCGTGATGAAGATTTCTTCCTCGGAAGTTGAGAGCCCTTCGAGAGTATTTTGAAATGGATCCCTAACCCACTCGTAACTTGCTACCAAGTTGTCGTAAGTAAGAAAATATTTTTTAAAATTCTTTGTCAACATGGCTAGATGATTTTCAGTGGTTACTAAAACAACTTTCACATGTTATTCTTCAGCCTTGTATATTTTAACACATTTACCCACATTTGCAAACATGTCTAGGTTTTTTTGCTTTACATTTCTGGTCCACAATTCCAATTTTCTACAAAAAGCATTAATTTTATCACTTGTACCAAATATTTGTTCCTTGGAGTTGAAGATTTAAGATATTTAGTTTCTCGAATATGTCGACCAAGTAGCTCAATTTAATCACAAATAAACTCTCTCGAAACTTCTCGGCTTCCGGTCGGTTTTCCTCTTCTAGAAAAATGGCGATTTCATTTCTTAATTCACAAACACGTTGCAAACATTTCCCACGTGATAACCATCTTGCCTCGCAATAAAATAGTAACGCTGAATGTTCGGCACCCAAATCTTTACAAAATGCAGAAAAAATTCTAGATTTAGGAGTCTCATTTTAATATAATTTACTACGGTTACAACTGTAGTGAGCACAATATTCAGAGCAGGACTCATTTCTTTGGAAGCCAGAGCTTCTCTGTGGATCATACAATGTGTCCACACACAGTAGAGATTTTTGTTTCACCAGTGCTTGTACAGTCCATATTTGCCTCGTTTATAAAATCATTTAAGATAGAAATAGTGCGAGTGATGTTGCTTTGAGTTCTATTGATTTGCAGAAAAATAGTTCTACTGCTGACATTCCATCACAAAATTGAACATAGGCAATGAAATGAGCATCTTTATTGCTATCTGTTGCCTTATCAAGCTGAATTGAAAACAATTTGTCACGCAACTTCCAGAAAAGCTGATGCTGTACATCTTCACCTATATCACCAATTCGACGGGCAAGAGTATCATTTGATATAGGTATGGATAGAAATTGTTTGGCAAAATTATCTCCAAACATAGTTTCTACAATCTCAATTGCTGCTGGCAAAACAAGCTCTTCACCCATGGTGTGAGGCTTTTTACATCTGGCTATTCTATATAAAACTTTGTAAGAGGCAAGTAAAATTTTTTCATTCACAGACAAAGTTTTTTTTAAAAAATGATTTCTGCTTTACATATGATTTTAATTTTAATTCGAAGAATTCTCAAGGTTTGTTGAGGTACTCACTATGAAGTGTTTCCAAATGTCGTTTAAATTTATTTGGTTTCATGTCATCAGTCTGCTACCAACATTTTTGAGCAAATCACACACCTTACTTCTTCATTTGCTTCAATACTGGTAAACCTTAAATTTAAATATTCTTGAGAATATTTTCTTGATTTTATTTTCGGAACCACGCTCGTCTGTGCACTTGTTGATGCTTCACCATCGTCTAATACTCGCTTACACCCAATTAAAAATTTATCCATGATTCTGTATAAATTTACTGCAGTGAATACTTAATACCAGGAATTTCAATTAACACGTAAATTACAACATACACATTCACGATAAATGCGATAGCAATAGAAGGATCAACTCGACTGAGACGGGTTATAATTGAACGAGGTGCAGCATTTATACACCTTTGGGAAGACTTTCTGAATGTTCGAGACAACTCGGAACTTCTCGTGAAACCGCTACCAATATGGTGGACGTGACAGAGAGCAATAGAGAGGCATCGATTCTAGTTTTATCAACGCAGCAAACATGTGTTGCCAAATATGAATAAATTTACTTATTCTTGGTAGTTTGTAAGGTTTGTAATTAAGGTCATAGTGTAGCTTTAACATCAAAATACTGAAAATACATTATTATTGCATGCATTGTTATTGTATGAGAGGGGGGGGGGCGATGAAAATTATGTTTGAAAATTGGGTCGCAAATACTTTAGAAAATATTAAATAACGAGATCAATACTTGAACTTCTGGAAAAACTTTTCACAATATTTAACTAATATTGTTTCGCATTATTCGTGTCATGATTTCATAAGGCATCGAGATTTAAAGGAGGTACTCTTTCAGTAGTTTATTTTTTAGATAAAACCGTAAATCGGATTCAAGTCACTACTTTGATATGATCATTCTAAACCCTGCAATATTTACCCACCTAACAAGGTTATTACAACGTTTGCTTAGAATCATTTTCATGCTAACATATGACTTGATATTCTGGATATAATATAATTTGAACAGTCTTATCAAGAAATATACGAAGGATATTTTTTGTTCATATTTCCTTCAATTTTGTGTCGGTCTTACTCCAAACGCTGTTAAACAACCCCACACTTTTAAGCTACCTCCACCAGATATAACAGTTGGGATGAAATCATTTGTCTGCGTGAGCTCCACTTGCGTTCACTAACAGTATTAATTTTTTTTTCTTAATTATGGGACTAAATAACTTTAATCCAATCATCATCAAAACCAAATATAAGATTTATTATGAAAGATTATCAAGCTCTAATATATTTTTTAAGAAGATGTGGTTTCTTTTTCTGTTCTATAACTCCAAATTTTTAACATAAATAAGTGCAATTATTAATTGTAAAACAATAAACAAGTACAAGTAGTTTTCAGTGTTCTTACTTCTGCTATTTTAATGGAATTTTTTCAGTTTTTCTATTTTCAGGTATAGTCTTTTACCTGATGTAATCTATTTGAATCCTCCTCGAGAAATGCATATTAGAAATATGTCCTCTATTTCTGTATTTTTCAATACAGGGGCTAGTTCAGCTATATATATATATATATATATATATATATATATATATATATATATATATATATATATATATATATATATATATATATATATATATATATATATATATATATGTATATATATATATATATATATATATATATATATATATATATATATATATATATATATATATATATATATATATATATATATATATATATATATATATATATATATATATATATATATATATATATATATATATATATATATATATATATATATATATATATATATATATATATATATATATATATATATATATATATATATATATATATATATATATATATATATATATATATATATATATATATATATATATATATATATATATATATATATATATATATATATATATATATATATATATATATATATATATATGTATATATATATATATATATATATATATATATATATATATATATATATATATATATATATATATATATATATAGTGTGACAATTTAAGTCCGCATCATATGGGATTTTTTTTTAAATAACCACTTTAACCCAGATCTGGTTACGGCATCCATTTGTGCTTTAAATAATACCAGAAATAAAGTATAGTAAGTCATTTTTACGCATGACGTCACCTGTCAAAAATGATAATTTCCCAAAAAAATTTGAAAGAAACGTATAATTTGGCCAAATTTTAAAAAAAGTTATTAGACAAAATGGTTTATTTTATGATTCTAGATCTGTTTATCAAATTTCAACGGCCTACTACGATTTTGAATTTTTGGCAGTTTTTTGACATTTCGACAATTGTTTTTCATCTTGATTTATCGCAACCTTATTTAAATCATTTAATTTGTTAGAAACTAGGCACCTATAACTTATTTAAGAACAAAATAAAGTCGTGTCCATAATCTTTTTATAGAATATTAAAATTCACACATTATCATGAATAATATTTGATGCGAAGTTCGATTAGCTTTTGCTTTTCTATAGAAAAATGTTTCTTGCTTACGTATTTTGATAGTGAACACACTTAAACATTTGTAAATTAACACAAATCTTACATTTTGATCTTTTTAGTAATGCATTTAAATTTTTAACAATGTAATGTTTCTTACTATAAACACCAAATTAACAACTTGCTGCTTTATCCTATTTATTTTTTTTTATACTTCAACTAAAACCACTTTTTAGACCAATAATACATTTTAGATTCTAATTAGCAACCGTAATAAAAATATTACATATATTCTAGTTATTAATTTGGGAGTTACGCGTTAATAATACCACCGAAAAATTACATTAAAATCCTTTCGGTGTCATTGTTGACGTAACTGCTAATTTAAAATAAATCCAGGCATATTTTATTCGTGGCTAACAAAATTAACGTTCGCAAAATTAGAAAGACTCTTTATGGTTGTGCCGATTTCCTCCTGAAAACTTACCGTCTACAAGAAAAAGAGCTAAAAAGAGAAATTAACACGCTAAGCAAAACTCGATATTTCTATGCGTTTATTAATAGTAGGCCCTGGAAACAATTGAGAACTAGAGATCGCAATATGGTGTCGTAAGCTGTTAAATATTTAGTTAGCAATTCAAACTAGAATGGAAAGAAACAGATGGTGTCACAACATGCTTTCTCTTCAAAAAAAATCGAAATTGTTTTAGTGTGGGGAAAATACACCTCATCGCACTGTTGCCAATTTTTTTAACGAGCGTTGTCCTGAAAAAAAGTTGCAGCAATCTACTCTGAGCCGAATTATGAAAAAGTTTAAATCGACTGGATCTGTGGGAAATGTTTTCCGAAAAAATCGTGTTGCACGTAAACATACCGAACATAGTGAGATGTGTGCTTAAGTATAGTGGAAGAAGGCAAAACCAGTGTTAGAACTATTTCCAAGTCTAAACCAGAGATCGACAGGGAAAGTGTACGTAAAATTTTACACAAAAATAAATTTAAACCATACAAACCGAAATTGATAAATCCTCTACAGGATAGAGATTTTAATATTCGGTTGTTATTTTCATTCTGGTACCAAGAAAAAATAGAAGAGGACTCCAAATTTCTGTACAATGTTTTATGGACTGACGAAGCCACGCTTACTTCTAACGGAGTAGTAAGTTCACAAAGTAGTCGATGGTGGGCCGAAGAAAATCCAAACTTCATAATTGAGTGTCGTGGCCAATACTCGTTTAAAACTAACGTTTGGTGTGGCATTGTAAATGACCAAATAATAGGGCCATATTTTTTTAGACATAATTTAAACTCACAATGATATTTAAATTTTTTAAATAACGAAATTTTAGGAGTTCTGTATAACATGGCTGTGGATCGAAGATATGCTCTATGGTATCAATTAGATGATGCACCAGTACACAATACTTTGCAAGTACGAAACACCTTAAATGAACTATTTCATGGCAGGGTTATTGGGCGAGATCAGGATAATTGTTGGCCACCTCGATCACCCGACATCACCAAATTGGATTTCTATTATCTCAAACAAAAAGTATACAAGTTTAGACAATTTAGAGATATCGATCATCTAGAAACTATAATTAGGCAGTGTATTCAGGAGATACCTCCCGAGTTTGTGACAAATTCCGTCAAAGAAATTTCTAGAAGAGTCATTCGTTGCATTGAACGAAACGGTGGATACACCGAAATGTACAATATTGCAATATGCGTGTATTTGATACAAAGTATTTATTAAATAGGTTAAAATTTAATTTAGATTTAAATACATTACTAAAAAGATCAAAATGTAAGATTTGTGTTAATTTACAAACGTTCAAGCGTGTTCACTATCAAACTACATAAGCGAGAAATATTTTTCTATTTAAAAACATAAGTTAATCGAAATTTGCATCAAATATGATCCATCATAATATGTGAATTTTAATATTCTATAAAAAAATTATGGACACGACTTCATTTTATTCTTAAATAGATTATAGGTGCCTAGTTTTTGACAATTAAATGATTTAAATAAGGTTGCAATAAATTAAGATGAAAAGCAATTGCCGAAATGTCAAAAAGCTGCCAAAAATTCAAAATTGTAGTAGGCCGTTGAAATTTGACAAACAGTTAGAATCATAAAATAAACCATTTTTTAAAAAATTTGGCCAAATTATAGGTTTTTTCAAAAACTTTTACGAAAATGTCATTTTTGACAGGTGACGTCATGCGTAAAAATGACTTACTATACTTATTATTATTATTATTTATTACAAAAAGTTCTTCTTTCTCACATTTGATCAATGTGGTTCCATGTTTGGCTGACGGGCCAAAACCAAGTCAGCACAAACGCTATTACCATTCCGTATTAAGGAATGACCTGACAATGTTACATGTTTTCAAAATCACTGACTTCTGAATGTTTCTGTGTATGTCCGTGTTGAGTCCCAATTGCACTAAATGTGGTGTGAATGTTATTGGTGTAAGGCCTGTGGCTGATATAATGAGGGGGACAATAATGACTTTTTCCTGTCTCCATAGCCTTTTTATTTCCGTTGCAAGGTCTGTGTATTTGGAAATTTTTTCTGTGTATTTCGCTTGGATGTTTGTGTCGTTGGGGACAGCTATGTCAATCAGATAGGTGACTTTTCCTTTTTTGCACTGAAAAGTAATATCGGGTCTATTGGCGGAGACTGTTTTATCTGTATGGATACCGATATCCCAGTAGAGCTTGTACTCTTCATTTTCAAGTATGGATGTTGGCGTGTATTTGTAGTAGGGATCTGTGTTTTCTATGAGTCTGTATGTTGTGGCTAGTGCTTGGTGAACCACTTTGGCAGCTGAATCATACCTGGCTGTGTACTCCGTTCCTGCCAATATTTTACATCCGCTCGTTATGTGTTCGATCGTTTCTTTCTGCTGGTGGCATTTCCTACATCTGTCCTCTGCAATAGTCGGGTCTTTGATGATATGCTTTTGGTAGTTTCTGGTTAATATGACTTTATCCTGGATGGCAAGTAAGAAGCCTTCAGTGTCAGGGAATAGCTGCCCATCCCGTAACCAGGTGTATGATTGTTTTTTATTTACGTGGTCTTGTTCTATGTGGTATCTGTGTTTTCCGTGGAGTGTTTTCTCTGACCACGTTTTCATCTTTTCCTGTTGTAATTGGGTGTGACTGTGTGTGTCTGCTGAGTGGTCTGCCCGGGCTAAGTCGAGAGGTGTGTAGTTTTTGTCTGCTTTCACTGTCGCTGTGTGGAGGCTGGTTTGCTTGCTGTGAAAGAATTTCCTAAGTGTTTGTATTTGTTTTGTGTGTAATGATCTGATGTCTATAATTCCTCTTCCTCCTGCCTTCCTCTCGATGGTAAGTCTTTCTTTGCATGCGTTGGGGTGTAATTTCCTGTATTTGGTGAATTGAGATCGTATAAGGATGTGAATATTTTCTATGTCTGTTTGTGACCATTTGATGATACCAAATGAATATGTGAGTATAGGTATAGCGAACGTGTTGATGGCTTTAGTGAGATTCTTAGAGTTGAGTTTTGTTTGCAAAAGTTTCGTCAGTCTGTTTTTGAATTCGGTTCTGAGCTCTGTTTTGATGTGAGTGTGGTTGAGTTTGGTGCTTTGTTGGAAGCCTAGATATTTGTATGTTTCTTTATCGAACATGTTATCGAGCGTTTCATTGTTGATGGTTTCTGTCTCATGGTGGTGCTTCCATTGGCCTTTGTTGATGTGGAGCACTTTGCATTTACTTATACCAAATTCCATATTGACATCTAAGGTGAATATTTCTGTGATTTTGAGGAGTTCTTTCAGCTGTGTTTGTGTGGCAGCGTAGAGTTTTATGTCGTCCATATATAGGAGGTGGTTTATTTTATGTTGATTCTCTTTTTGGTGTCTGATATTGAAGCCATGCTCTGTTCTGTTTAGTATATTTGAGAGTGGATTGAGACAGAGGCAAAACCATAGAGCACTGAGCGAGTCTCCCTGAAATATACCCCGTCTGATGTACAGCTCTTCTGTTTGGATCCGTTCGGTTTGTGTTTCTAGGCGTATTTTGGTTTTCCATGTCTTCATAATTTCCGCGAGAAACTGCCTGAGGTGTTGGTTGATTTTATAGATTTCTAGGGCCCTGATTAACCAGCTGTGGGGTATGGAGTCGAAGGCTTTTTTATAGTCTATGTAACCGATGTGAAGGTTTCTGTGTTCTTTTCTGGTTTGTCCCATAATCACGCTATCTATAATCAGCTGCTCTTTGCATCCTCGACTATTTTTCCTGCATCCCTTCTGCTCTTCTGTGAGGATATTGTTGTCTGTTAGGTGTTGTTCTATTTTCTTCGATATTGTCGCTGTGATGATCTTGTATAGGGTTGGAAGACAGGTGATAGGTCGCTAGTTTGACAGGTTTGTGGTGTCTGAGCTTTTGGGTTTAACGTATGTTATTCCTTGTGTGAGGAAAGTGGGAAATGTGTGTGGTTGTAGAATGGCTTTGTTGATTTGGTGTGTGAGTGCTTCGTGTGTGGTGGTAAACTGTTTGTACCAGAAGTTTTGTATATTGTTTATTATTATTTATTACAAAAAGTTCTTCTTTCTCACATTTGATCAATGTGGTTCCATGTTTGGCTGACGGGCCAAAACCAAGTCAGCACAAACGCCATTACCATTCCGTATTAAGGAATGACCTGACAATGTTACATGTTTTCAAAATCACTGACTTCTGAATGTTTCTGTGTATGTCCGTGTTGAGTCCCAATTGCACTAAATGTGGTGTGAATGTTATTGGTGTAAGGCCTGTGGCTGATATAATGAGGGGGACAATGATGACTTTTTCCTGTCTCCATAGCCTTTTTATTTCCGTTGCAAGGTCTGTGTATTTGGAAATTTTTTCTGTGTATTTCACTTGGATGTTTGTGTCGTTGGGGACAGCTATGTCAATCAGATAGGTGACTTTTCCTTTTTTGCACTGAAAAGTAATATCGGGTCTATTGGCGGAGACTGTTTTATCTGTATGGATACCGATATCCCAGTAGAGCTTGTAATCTTCATTTTCAAGTATGGATGTTGGCGTGTATTTGTAGTAGGGATCTGTGTTTTCTATGAGTCTGTATGTTGTGGCTAGTGCTTGGTGAACCACTTTGGCAGCTGAATCATGCCTGGCTGTGTACTCCGTTCCGGCCAATATTTTACATCCGCTCGTTATGTGTTCGATCGTTTCTTTCTGCTGGTGGCATTTCCTACATCTGTCCTCTGCAATAGTCGGGTCTTTGATGATATGCTTTTGGTAGTTTCTGGTTAATATGACTTTATCCTGGATGGCAAGTAAGAAGCCTTCAGTCTCAGGGAATAGCTGCCCATCCCGTAACCAGGTGTATGATTGTTTTTTATTTACGTGGTCTTGTTCTATGTGGTATCTGTGTTTTCCGTGGAGTGTTTTCTCTGACCACGTTTTCATCTTTTCCTGTTGTAATTGGGTGTGACTGTGTGTGTCTGCTGAGTGGTCTGCCCGGGCTAAGTCGAGAGGTGTGTAGTTTTTGTCTGCTTTTACTGTCGCTGTGTGGAGGCTGGTTTGCTTGCTGTGAAAGAATTTCCTAAGTGTTTGTATTTGTTTTGTGTGTAATGATCTGATGTCTATAATTCCTCTTCCTCCTGCCTTTCTTTCGATGGTAAGTCTTTCTTTGCATGCGTTGGGGTGTAATTTCCTGTATTTGGTGAATTGAGATCGTATAAGGATGTGAATATTTTCTATGTCTGTTTGTGACCATTTGATGATACCAAATGAATATGTAAGTATAGGTATAGCGAACGTGTTGATGGCTTTAGTGAGATTCTTAGAGTTGAGTTTTGTTTGCAAAAGTTTCGTCAGTCTGTTTTTGAATTCGGTTCTGAGCTCTGTTTTGATGTGAGTGTGGTTGAGTTTGGTGCTTTGTTGGAAGCCTAGATATTTGTATGTTTCTTTATCGAACATGTTATCGAGCGTTTCATTGTTGATGGTTTCTGTCTCATGGTGGTGCTTCCATTGGCCTTTGTTGATGTGGAGCACTTTGCATTTACTTATACCAAATTCCATATTGACATCTAAGGTGAATATTTCTGTGATTTTGAGGAGTTCTTTCAGCTGTGTTTGTGTGGCAGCGTAGAGTTTTATGTCGTCCATATATAGGAGGTGGTTTATTTTATGTTGATTCTCTTTTTGGTGTCTGATATTGAAGCCATGCTCTGTTCTGTTTAGTATATTTGAGAGTGGATTGAGACAGAGGCAAAACCATAGAGCACTGAGCGAGTCTCCCTGAAATATACCCCGTCTGATGTACAGCTCTTCTGTTTGGATCCGTTCGGTTTGTGTTTCTAGGCGTATTTTGGTTTTCCATGTTTTCATAATTTCCGCGAGAAACTGCCTGAGGTGTTGGTTGATTTTATAGATTTCTAGGGCCCTGATTAACCAGCTGTGGGGTATGGAGTCGAAGGCTTTTTTATAGTCTATGTAACCGATGTGAAGGTTTCTGTGTTCTTTTCTGGTTTGTCCCATAATCACGCTATCTATAATCAGCTGCTCTTTGCATCCTCGACTATTTTTCCTGCATCCCTTCTGCTCTTCTGTGAGGATATTGTTGTCTGTTAGGTGTTGTTCTATTTTCTTCGATATTGTGGCTGTGATGATCTTGTATAGGGTTGGAAGACAGGTGATAGGTCGGTAGTTTGACGGGTTTGTGGTGTCTGAGCTTTTGGGTTTAACGTATGTTATTCCTTGTGTGAGGAAAGTGGGAAATGTGTGTGGTTGTAGAATGGCTTTGTTGATTTGGTGTGTGAGTGCTTCGTGTGTGGTGGTAAACTGTTTGTACCAGAAGTTTTGTATATTGTTTATTATTATTTATTACAAAAAGTTCTTCTTTCTCACATTTGATCAATGTGGTTCCATGTTTGGCTGACGGGCCAAAACCAAGTCAGCACAAACGCCATTACCATTCCGTATTAAGGAATGACCTGACAATGTTACATGTTTTCAAAATCACTGACTTCTGAATGTTTCTGTGTATGTCAGTGTTGAGTCCCAATTGCACTAAATGTGGCGTGAATGTTATTGGTGTAAGGCCTGTGGCTGATATAATGAGGGGGACAATGATGACTTTTTCCTGTCTCCATAGCCTTTTTATTTCCGTTGCAAGGTCTGTGTATTTGGAAATTTTTTCTGTGTATTTCACTTGGATGTTTGTGTCGTTGGGGACAGCTATGTCAATCAGATAGGTGACTTTTCCTTTTTTGCACTGAAAAGTAATATCGGGTCTATTGGCGGAGACTGTTTTATCTGTATGGATACCGATATCCCAGTAGAGCTTGTAATCTTCATTTTCAAGTATGGATATTGGCGTGTATTTGTAGTAGGGATCTGTGTTTTCTATGAGTCTGTATGTTGTGGCTAGTGCTTGGTGAACCACTTTGGCAGCTGAATCATGCCTGGCTGTGTACTCCGTTCCGGCCAATATTTTACATCCGCTCGTTATGTGTTCGATCGTTTCTTTCTGCTGGTGGCATTTCCTACATCTGTCCTCTGCAATAGTCGGGTCTTTGATGATATGCTTTTGGTAGTTTCTGGTTAATATGACTTTATCCTGGATGGCAAGTAAGAAGCCTTCAGTCTCAGGGAATAGCTGCCCATCCCGTAACCAGGTGTATGATTGTTTTTTATTTACGTGGTCTTGTTCTATGTGGTATCTGTGTTTTCCGTGGAGTGTTTTCTCTGACCACGTTTTCATCTTTTCCTGTTGTAATTGGGTGTGACTGTGTGTGTCTGCTGAGTGGTCTGCCCGGGCTAAGTCGAGAGGTGTGTAGTTTTTGTCTGCTTTTACTGTCGCTGTGTGGAGGCTGGTTTGCTTGCTGTGAAAGAATTTCCTAAGTGTTTGTATTTGTTTTGTGTGTAATGATCTGATGTCTATAATTCCTCTTCCTCCTGCCTTCCTCTCGATGGTAAGTCTTTCTTTGCATGCGTTGGGGTGTAATTTCCTGTATTTGGTGAATTGAGATCGTATAAGGATGTGAATATTTTCTATGTCTGTTTGTGACCATTTGATGATACCAAATGAATATGTAAGTATAGGTATAGCGAACGTGTTGATGGCTTTAGTGAGATTCTTAGAGTTGAGTTTTGTTTGCAAAAGTTTCGTCAGTCTGTTTTTGAATTCGGTTCTGAGCTCTGTTTTGATGTGAGTGTGGTTGAGTTTGGTGCTTTGTTGGAAGCCTAGATATTTGTATGTTTCTTTATCGAACATGTTATCGAGCGTTTCATTGTTGATGGTTTCTGTCTCATGGTGGTGCTTCCATTGGCCTTTGTTGATGTGGAGCACTTTGCATTTACTTATACCAAATTCCATATTGACATCTAAGGTGAATATTTCTGTGATTTTGAGGAGTTCTTTCAGCTGTGTTTGTGTGGCAGCGTAGAGTTTTATGTCGTCCATATATAGGAGGTGGTTTATTTTATGTTGATTCTCTTTTTGGTGTCTGATATTGAAGCCATGCTCTGTTCTGTTTAGTATATTTGAGAGTGGATTGAGACAGAGGCAAAACCATAGAGCACTGAGCGAGTCTCCCTGAAATATACCCCGTCTGATGTACAGCTCTTCTGTTTGGATCCGTTCGGTTTGTGTTTCTAGGCGTATTTTGGTTTTCCATGTCTTCATAATTTCCGCGAGAAACTGCCTGAGGTGTTGGTTGATTTTATAGATTTCTAGGGCCCTGATTAACCAGCTGTGGGGTATGGAGGCGAAGGCTTTTTTATAGTCTATGTAACCGATGTGAAGGTTTCTGTGTTCTTTTCTGGTTTGTCCCATAATCACGCTATCTATAATCAGCTGCTCTTTGCATCCTCGACTATTTTTCCTGCATCCCTTCTGCTCTTCTGTGAGGATATTGTTGTCTGTTAGGTGTTGTTCTATTTTCTTCGATATTGTCGCTGTGATGATCTTGTATAGGGTTGGAAGACAGGTGATAGGTCGCTAGTTTGACAGGTTTGTGGTGTCTGAGCTTTTGGGTTTAACGTATGTTATTCCTTGTGTGAGGAAAGTGGGAAATGTGTGTGGTTGTAGAATGGCTTTGTTGATTTGGTGTGTGAGTGCTTCGTGTGTGGTGGTAAACTGTTTGTACCAGAAGTTTTGTATATTGTTTATTATTATTTATTACAAAAAGTTCTTCTTTCTCACATTTGATCAATGTGGTTCCATGTTTGGCTGACGGGCCAAAACCAAGTCAGCACAAACGCCATTACCATTCCGTATTAAGGAATGACCTGACAATGTTACATGTTTTCAAAATCACTGACTTCTGAATGTTTCTGTGTATGTCCGTGTTGAGTCCCAATTGCACTAAATGTGGTGTGAATGTTATTGGTGTAAGGCCTGTGGCTGATATAATGAGGGGGACAATGATGACTTTTTCCTGTCTCCATAGCCTTTTTATTTCCGTTGCAAGGTCTGTGTATTTGGAAATTTTTTCTGTGTATTTCACTTGGATGTTTGTGTCGTTGGGGACAGCTATGTCAATCAGATAGGTGACTTTTCCTTTTTTGCACTGAAAAGTAATATCGGGTCTATTGGCGGAGACTGTTTTATCTGTATGGATACCGATATCCCAGTAGAGCTTGTAATCTTCATTTTCAAGTATGGATGTTGGCGTGTATTTGTAGTAGGGATCTGTGTTTTCTATGAGTCTGTATGTTGTGGCTAGTGCTTGGTGAACCACTTTGGCAGCTGAATCATGCCTGGCTGTGTACTCCGTTCCGGCCAATATTTTACATCCGCTCGTTATGTGTTCGATCGTTTCTTTCTGCTGGTGGCATTTCCTACATCTGTCCTCTGCAATAGTCGGGTCTTTGATGATATGCTTTTGGTAGTTTCTGGTTAATATGACTTTATCCTGGATGGCAAGTAAGAAGCCTTCAGTCTCAGGGAATAGCTGCCCATCCCGTAACCAGGTGTATGATTGTTTTTTATTTACGTGGTCTTGTTCTATGTGGTATCTGTGTTTTCCGTGGAGTGTTTTCTCTGACCACGTTTTCATCTTTTCCTGTTGTAATTGGGTGTGACTGTGTGTGTCTGCTGAGTGGTCTGCCCGGGCTAAGTCGAGAGGTGTGTAGTTTTTGTCTGCTTTTACTGTCGCTGTGTGGAGGCTGGTTTGCTTGCTGTGAAAGAATTTCCTAAGTGTTTGTATTTGTTTTGTGTGTAATGATCTGATGTCTATAATTCCTCTTCCTCCTGCCTTTCTTTCGATGGTAAGTCTTTCTTTGCATGCGTTGGGGTGTAATTTCCTGTATTTGGTGAATTGAGATCGTATAAGGATGTGAATATTTTCTATGTCTGTTTGTGACCATTTGATGATACCAAATGAATATGTAAGTATAGGTATAGCGAACGTGTTGATGGCTTTAGTGAGATTCTTAGAGTTGAGTTTTGTTTGCAAAAGTTTCGTCAGTCTGTTTTTGAATTCGGTTCTGAGCTCTGTTTTGATGTGAGTGTGGTTGAGTTTGGTGCTTTGTTGGAAGCCTAGATATTTGTATGTTTCTTTATCGAACATGTTATCGAGCGTTTCATTGTTGATGGTTTCTGTCTCATGGTGGTGCTTCCATTGGCCTTTGTTGATGTGGAGCACTTTGCATTTACTTATACCAAATTCCATATTGACATCTAAGGTGAATATTTCTGTGATTTTGAGGAGTTCTTTCAGCTGTGTTTGTGTGGCAGCGTAGAGTTTTATGTCGTCCATATATAGGAGGTGGTTTATTTTATGTTGATTCTCTTTTTGGTGTCTGATATTGAAGCCATGCTCTGTTCTGTTTAGTATATTTGAGAGTGGATTGAGACAGAGGCAAAACCATAGAGCACTGAGCGAGTCTCCCTGAAATATACCCCGTCTGATGTACAGCTCTTCTGTTTGGATCCGTTCGGTTTGTGTTTCTAGGCGTATTTTGGTTTTCCATGTTTTCATAATTTCCGCGAGAAACTGCCTGAGGTGTTGGTTGATTTTATAGATTTCTAGGGCCCTGATTAACCAGCTGTGGGGTATGGAGTCGAAGGCTTTTTTATAGTCTATGTAACCGATGTGAAGGTTTCTGTGTTCTTTTCTGGTTTGTCCCATAATCACGCTATCTATAATCAGCTGCTCTTTGCATCCTCGACTATTTTTCCTGCATCCCTTCTGCTCTTCTGTGAGGATATTGTTGTCTGTTAGGTGTTGTTCTATTTTCTTCGATATTGTGGCTGTGATGATCTTGTATAGGGTTGGAAGACAGGTGATAGGTCGGT
Organism: Pachyrhynchus sulphureomaculatus; assembly: GCA_019049505.1. Taxonomy (NCBI): domain Eukaryota; kingdom Metazoa; phylum Arthropoda; class Insecta; order Coleoptera; family Curculionidae; genus Pachyrhynchus; species Pachyrhynchus sulphureomaculatus. The sequence goes on along the minus strand of CM032454.1, from coordinate 87,371,050 downwards.
AGTTTGACGGGTTTGTGGTGTCTGAGCTTTTGGGTTTAACGTATGTTATTCCTTGTGTGAGGAAAGTGGGAAATGTGTGTGGTTGTAGAATGGCTTTGTTGATTTGGTGTGTGAGTGCTTCGTGTGTGTGGTGGTAAACTGTTTGTACCAGAAGTTTTGTATATTGTTTATTATTATTTATTACAAAAAGTTCTTCTTTCTCACATTTGATCAATGTGGTTCCATGTTTGGCTGACGGGCCAAAACCAAGTCAGCACAAACGCCATTACCATTCCGTATTAAGGAATGACCTGACAATGTTACATGTTTTCAAAATCACTGACTTCTGAATGTTTCTGTGTATGTCCGTGTTGAGTCCCAATTGCACTAAATGTGGTGTGAATGTTATTGGTGTAAGGCCTGTGGCTGATATAATGAGGGGGACAATGATGACTTTTTCCTGTCTCCATAGCCTTTTTATTTCCGTTGCAAGGTCTGTGTATTTGGAAATTTTTTCTGTGTATTTCACTTGGATGTTTGTGTCGTTGGGGACAGCTATGTCAATCAGATAGGTGACTTTTCCTTTTTTGCACTGAAAAGTAATATCGGGTCTATTGGCGGAGACTGTTTTATCTGTATGGATACCGATATCCCAGTAGAGCTTGTAATCTTCATTTTCAAGTATGGATATTGGCGTGTATTTGTAGTAGGGATCTGTGTTTTCTATGAGTCTGTATGTTGTGGCTAGTGCTTGGTGAACCACTTTGGCAGCTGAATCATGCCTGGCTGTGTACTCCGTTCCGGCCAATATTTTACATCCGCTCGTTATGTGTTCGATCGTTTCTTTCTGCTGGTGGCATTTCCTACATCTGTCCTCTGCAATAGTCGGGTCTTTGATGATATGCTTTTGGTAGTTTCTGGTTAATATGACTTTATCCTGGATGGCAAGTAAGAAGCCTTCAGTCTCAGGGAATAGCTGCCCATCCCGTAACCAGGTGTATGATTGTTTTTTATTTACGTGGTCTTGTTCTATGTGGTATCTGTGTTTTCCGTGGAGTGTTTTCTCTGACCACGTTTTCATCTTTTCCTGTTGTAATTGGGTGTGACTGTGTGTGTCTGCTGAGTGGTCTGCCCGGGCTAAGTCGAGAGGTGTGTAGTTTTTGTCTGCTTTTACTGTCGCTGTGTGGAGGCTGGTTTGCTTGCTGTGAAAGAATTTCCTAAGTGTTTGTATTTGTTTTGTGTGTAATGATCTGATGTCTATAATTCCTCTTCCTCCTGCCTTCCTCTCGATGGTAAGTCTTTCTTTGCATGCGTTGGGGTGTAATTTCCTGTATTTGGTGAATTGAGATCGTATAAGGATGTGAATATTTTCTATGTCTGTTTGTGACCATTTGATGATACCAAATGAATATGTAAGTATAGGTATAGCGAACGTGTTGATGGCTTTAGTGAGATTCTTAGAGTTGAGTTTTGTTTGCAAAAGTTTCGTCAGTCTGTTTTTGAATTCGGTTCTGAGCTCTGTTTTGATGTGAGTGTGGTTGAGTTTGGTGCTTTGTTGGAAGCCTAGATATTTGTATGTTTCTTTATCGAACATGTTATCGAGCGTTTCATTGTTGATGGTTTCTGTCTCATGGTGGTGCTTCCATTGGCCTTTGTTGATGTGGAGCACTTTGCATTTACTTATACCAAATTCCATATTGACATCTAAGGTGAATATTTCTGTGATTTTGAGGAGTTCTTTCAGCTGTGTTTGTGTGGCAGCGTAGAGTTTTACTTTATATTATTATTATTATTATTATTACAAAAAGTTCTTCTTTCTCACATTTGATCAATGTGGTTCCATGTTTGGCTGACGGGCCAAAACCAAGTCAGCACAAACGCTATTACTATTCCGTATTAAGGAATAACCTGACAATGTTACATGTTTTCAAAATCACTGACTTCTGAATGTTTCTGTGTATGTCTGTGTTGAGTCCCAATTGCACTGAATGTGGTGTGAATGTTATTGGTGTAAGGCCTGTGGCTGATATAATGAGGGGGACAATGATGACTTTTTCCTGTCTCCATAGCCTTATTATTATTTATTACAAAAATTTCTTCTTTCTCACATTTGATCAATGTGGTTCCATGTTTGGCTGACGGGCCAAAACCAAGTCAGCACAAACGCTATTACCATTCCGTATTAAGGAATGACCTGACAATGTTACATGTTTTCAAAATCACTGACTTCTGAATGTTTCTGTGTATGTCCGTGTTGAGTCCCAATTGCACTAAATGTGGTGTGAATGTTATTGGTGTAAGGCCTGTGGCTGATATAATGAGGGGGACAATGATGACCTTTTCCTGTCTCCATAGCCTTCTTATTTCCGTTGCAAGGTCTGTGTATTTGGAAATTTTTTCTGTGTATTTCGCTTGGATGTTTGTGTCGTTGGGGACAGCTATGTCAATCAGATAGGTGACTTTTCCTTTTTTGCACTGAAAAGTAATATCGGGTCTATTGGCGGAGACTGTTTTATCTGTATGGATACCGATATCCCAGTAGAGCTTGTAATCTTCATTTTCAAGTATGGATGTTGGCGTGTATTTGTAGTAGGGATCTGTGTTTTCTATGAGTCTGTATGTTGTGGCTAGTGCTTGGTGAACCACTTTGGCAGCTGAATCATGCCTGGCTGTGTACTCCGTTCCGGCCAATATTTTACATCCGCTCGTTATGTGTTCGATCGTTTCTTTCTGCTGGTGGCATTTCCTACATCTGTCCTCTGCAATAGTCGGGTCTTTGATGATATGCTTTTGGTAGTTTCTGGTTAATATGACTTTATCCTGGATGGCAAGTAAGAAGCCTTCAGTCTCAGGGAATAGCTGCCCATCCCGTAACCAGGTGTATGATTGTTTTTTATTTACGTGGTCTTGTTCTATGTGGTATCTGTGTTTTCCGTGGAGTGTTTTCTCTGACCACGTTTTCATCTTTTCCTGTTGTAATTGGGTGTGACTGTGTGTGTCTGCTGAGTGGTCTGCCCGGGCTAAGTCGAGAGGTGTGTAGTTTTTGTCTGCTTTCACTGTCGCTGTGTGGAGGCTGGTTTGCTTGCTGTGAAAGAATTTCCTAAGTGTTTGTATTTGTTTTGTGTGTAATGATCTGATGTCTATAATTCCTCTTCCTCCTGCCTTCCTCTCGATGGTAAGTCTTTCTTTGCATGCGTTGGGGTGTAATTTCCTGTATTTGGTGAATTGAGATCGTATAAGGATGTGAATATTTTCTATGTCTGTTTGTGACCATTTGATGATACCAAATGAATATGTGAGTATAGGTATAGCGAACGTGTTGATGGCTTTAGTGAGATTCTTAGAGTTGAGTTTTGTTTGCAAAAGTTTCGTCAGTCTGTTTTTGAATTCGGTTCTGAGCTCTGTTTTGATGTGAGTGTGGTTGAGTTTGGTGCTTTGTTGGAAGCCTAGATATTTGTATGTTTCTTTATCGAACATGTTATCGAGCGTTTCATTGTTGATGGTTTCTGTCTCATGGTGGTGCTTCCATTGGCCTTTGTTGATGTGGAGCACTTTGCATTTACTTATACCAAATTCCATATTGACATCTAAGGTGAATATTTCTGTGATTTTGAGGAGTTCTTTCAGCTGTGTTTGTGTGGCAGCGTAGAGTTTTATGTCGTCCATATATAGGAGGTGGTTTATTTTATGTTGATTCTCTTTTTGGTGTCTGATATTGAAGCCATGCTCTGTTCTGTTTAGTATATTTGAGAGTGGATTGAGACAGAGGCAAAACCATAGAGCACTGAGCGAGTCTCCCTGAAATATACCCCGTCTGATGTACAGCTCTTCTGTTTGGATCCGTTCGGTTTGTGTTTCTAGGCGTATTTTGGTTTTCCATGTTTTCATAATTTGCGCGAGAAACTGCCTGAGGTGTTGGTTGATTTTATAGATTTCTAGGGCCCTGATTAACCAGCTGTGGGGTATGGAGTCGAAGGCTTTTTTATAGTCTATGTAACCGATGTGAAGGTTTCTGTGTTCTTTTCTGGTTTGTCCCATAATCACGCTATCTATAATCAGCTGCTCTTTGCATCCTCGACTATTTTTCCTGCATCCCTTCTACTCTTCTGTGAGGATATTGTTGTCTGTTAGGTGTTGTTCTATTTTCTTCGATATTGTGGCTGTGATGATCTTGTATAGGGTTGGAAGACAGGTGATAGGTCGGTAGTTTGACGGGTTTGTGGTGTCTGAGCTTTTGGGTTTAACGTATGTTATTCCTTGTGTGAGGAAAGTGGGAAATGTGTGTGGTTGTAGAATGGCTTTGTTGATTTGGTGTGTGAGTGCTTCGTGTGTGGTGGTAAACTGTTTGTACCAGAAGTTTTGTATATTGTCTATTCCAGGACATTTCCAGTTGTGTGTGTGTTTGATAGTTTCTGTAATTTCTTGTGTATTAAATGTGGTATTTTCTTGTTCTGTCACATGTTTATGTTTGTCTTCTTCGGCTTTGATCCAGGGGGTGTTATTATTGTGTTGTTTGGGTTCTGACCAGATACTTTTCCAATAATCTGTGAGTTCTTGTTTGTTTGGTGGTTCAGTCACTGCTATCTGTTTGTTGTACATAGTTTTCCGGTAGAACTGTTTTTCGCTTCTTCGGAAGAGGTTGTTGGTGTCTTTCCTCTCATTTGATTCTTTGTATCTACGGAGTCTTGCGGCATATACAGATAGTTTTTGTTTCAAGGTATCGAGGATTTCTGGCAGTGTTCTGTTGGGAGACTTAGATTTGATCTTGTTTGCCCCCTGTGTGACACGTTTGGACGCGTTCCCGCTTATAAACTGGGTAAGATGTCCTAGATCTCTCCTGATGTTGTTGATTTTGTTTTCTATTCTTATTTGCCATTTGAATTTTGGTTTTGTCCTGTTGGGGTTTCCTTGTCGTTGAGGGAGTTTTTGATTATTTTGTGTTAGAGTGGTGATTGCTGCTGCGTATATTATTGTGTGAATGTCTTCCATTGTGCTTGAGTCTGTTATATACTGAGGTATTATGTGCTTGTTTAGTGTGTTGAGGATTGGTTGCGTGCTCTGTCTGAAGATTAAACGAGGGATGGGATTTCTTGTTGTGGGGTCGGTGCCTGACCATCGAGCTAGATGTGACTCCATTTTTGCTTTAAGTGTTTGTATGAGAGGTGATTCGGGGTGATGTTGTGTGGATGTCGTTGAGGGTGGCGAGTGATTCATGTTGTTGTCTGTGATATGGTGTTGCGAGGTACTCGCAATATTATTTTGCGTTATGCTCCTCCTGGGTGGTGGGTATTGTTGTGTTCGACTGGGTGGTTGTGTGTGTGAGGCTGGTTCGGAATCTGCTTTATTGTTTCTATTGTTTGGTTGGTCTGTGTTCAGTTCAACAGCCACTGTGTCCTTGATGGTTTGCAATTCGAGAGGTGTGAGACGATTGTTCTTGGTAATAACTCTTTTTTTGGTCTACTACTCTCTGTTCTGAAACAAGTAATTGCAGATGTGGATATTCGGTCAAGAAAAGTCTGTGCAGTTGCTGTCTGTAGCCCGATGTTATTGTTTCGAGTTTGGTGGCGGTGTAGTAACAGCGCATCACCGTCCTATTCATCTCATCCGTCCACTTTAACCGCTGTCTTGGTTTTCCAGCCTTGGTAGTTGCATGTTTTCCTTGCAATACATACGGGCCCTGGCCTGGCTTTGGTGGTTGTGTTTGTCCCGTATCTACGTCGGTTGCGCTTGGGATTGATGTTGGTGGGTCCAAGCGGCGAGTGATTCTCTTCTCAGTGATTTCTTTGTCAGGTTTTGTGTTTTCATTACAGCAACGCATGGCGTGTTCGTTGATTCCTGTGGTGCAACTCATGCGCTGCTGTGATTTTCCCGCCTTGGTGGGTGTCGGCTTAGTCGCCAACACAACACTTTTGGCAGGTCCATTTTCGGTTGCCTGGTCTTCATCGTTTTGGTCGAGCTGCCATTTCCCGCGACGTCCTCGACCGTTACGTCGCTCGCCCGATGCTTCTTTTATTGGTCTGTTGTTCTCTGGAATGTTTTCAGTGTTCTGTGGTGTCAGAAGCTCAAAGTGTCCCGACATTGGGTTGCCTGTTAGTAGAAGGTAAATGGTTTTGTTGTATTTTCCCGTGCTTATTATTGTTGGTCTGTCCGTAAAAGTTATTTTTGTATGTCTTGTTCTTCGTTGTTTTGAGAAGATATGAAAGTTGCTATTTTGTGTTTCCGAGAGGGCAAGTATCTCTAGGCTCGTTCCATAGGTGCCATTTTTCCGCATATAATTATAATAGTTATTGAAGTCTTTTATATCGTCGACTTCAATTAATGAAAATGTGTGAAGTTCCGACCAGTTTTGTTGTAAATATCTTAGAGCAACCTCTCGGAGTTTCTCATGATGGTTCTGGTGGCCATATAAGTATAAGCTAACTGCACGGAAAAGGCAATTTCCATCACCTACAATGTCGGATCTGGTAAAACTATCGGGAGTAGTTTCGACTGAGGCGGTTGTTTGGTTCGTCTGTAGTTGTTGTTGTGGTGTTGCTGTAGCTGTTTGTACGACAGGGGTCCGCCTCCGCAACACCCTTCCATTTTCATTATTATAATTATTATTGTTTAACATAGTATTCCCACGAGTATCCTAGGAAAGAAAGGTCGACTGCAGCAGAGCCTGGATGCCACAGCAAGGCTACTTACTCCCGGAGTGCGCCCGGTATCCGGGGGAACCGTTCGCGACTCATAAACGCTGAGCCATTCATCTTCTCGGCACGGTAAACACCTTAAGATTGCGTTTTTATTACACATAACCTGGACAACACAAGACAGCACAACATGACTCAGGTACCTCGGGATCGTCAATGCCCGTACTAGGAGAATCTTGGGATTTCCCTAGCCCCTGAGGGCTTATTATTATTATTATTATTATTATTATATATATTACTATATTATTTGAAGCACGAATAGATGCCATAACCAGATCTGAGCTAAAGTGATTATTTAAAAAAAAACCATATGATGCGGACTGTATATGTATATATATTGTGACATTCATTTTTTCCTAGATTTTAAAATCATGTTACGACACTGTTTGTCTCCCTATAATTTATGCAGTGATTTCAATTTTTGAGCAGTGTAGCTTAAAACAGTGTTTTAAATTTTTGAGCAGTTTAATTTAAACCGACAGTGTGTAACGCGTGTTGCCGACTGACTTATTTAGTTTGCATTAATTTTTCGCCGGGAAGTGAGCCATTTGAAAGACGTCACTTTAAGGAAGAGACGAAGATATTTAAGCAGCCATTTCGAATTTTTAAAGGTTTTTTCCACCATGAAGCAGTAGTAACTTTTTTTTTCCACCATGAAGTAGTAACGGCTTTGTTCCGCCAGTAGGCCGCAGTGGCTTTCTTCTCCAGCAAGCCAGAGTGATGTAGTAGTGCAGTAACGGTTTCTAGCTCTCAAGTATAAGGCATTTTTCCTTTCTTGAAATATCCTGCTCATCCTCAGGCATTTCGGGTCAAAAAGTGTTTAGCAGCCCAAATGAAACTAGGATAGTGATGGCTGAGACAATATTTTTATGAGAGTCTCACCAGGAGAGGCGAGTAACTTATGGAAAACCCACGAGGAGAAACCAATCCGTAATCATAAGCACACCAGGCTAAAAATCTGACTTCCTGTCAACAAGTGCGTTTCTATCTACTACTCAACACATGTAACTCGGGGAGTTAATTACTTTTAATATTGTGTTTTATCAAGCCTTTTATTAAAACTTAGTAATCCTAATCTAAGAACTCTATGCCATAGTGTAAACTCTTCTAGCTTAAGGGGATTTTATTTAGCAGAGTAACAGGAATTTTTATTTTACTAATAAACCCTTCTTTATTTAAATGTCTAGTGTTTCACTAAACTCCTGCTCTTTCTTTCAGGAAGCAACGGTTATATGTAAATTAATTTTATTTCAACAACTAAATAACTCAGTATTTTTTAATTTTTTGAGCTGATTCTTTTTATTTTAAAATGAATGATGCCAAAAAAAAATAAACAGTACAAAAAATTTTAAACAACTATAGAGACTATTTTCAAGAGGCATACAAAATTACCTTGATCTCCAGGTACTCTACCAGTAAAAAACGAGCTAGCCGATGTCTTAATTCTGTCCTCTATTAGTATTAATATCCACTCAATCCATTCTCAAAATTAAGATATACGTAAGAGGCAAATGACGGCTTTCATTTAATAAATAAAATATTTTTAGTGTTCCGTACGGAACACTTATAAGATCACTTCGGTGTCTGTCTGTCTGTCTGTCTGTCTGTCTATCTGTCTGTCTGTCTGTCTGTCTGTCTGTATGTCTGTCACACTCGATTTTCTCCGAAACTATTTGACATAGAAAGGTGAAATTTGGTAATAATATAGGAATTGATGGCCTCATCAGAGCCATGTAGTTTTGAGAATTAAATTTTGACTTAAGGGGTTAGTTTTGAGGGGTGAAGATGTAATAGTTGCGCACACTTTTCTTCGTATTACTTTTAAAAAATCGCTGTCCCCTACCTTATCTCGAAAAGTACTGATCAAAAAATTTTGAAAGAATTCTGGAATATTCTCCACGGGATATAGATTAAACGAAAATTATCACGAGTGCATTACCTTTAATAATTTATTTGGTATATAAAAAAAAACAAAATTTCAAGGTCACCAGTTTTCAGTAAAGATTGGAAACAAACTTTGTTAAAAACTCATTTGGGGTGTGTGTTTTATGAAGTCACTGATCATTTTATACCATCCTAACAAAAATTTTTATTTTAAAAACAATCAACGTACGGAACACTAATTGTGCAAGTTCAACTTGCACTTGACTGGTTTTATTTAAAAGTAAAGAAAGTTAAGACGTTTTAATATATATATATATATATATATATATATATATATATATATATATATATATATGTATATATATATATAATAATTTAATGAAAAAATTACCAATATTACCCAAAAAACTGAAACCTATGTTTTACTTCTGCCAGTAAACTATGACTTTTTTAGATTTTTTGGCAGCATTCGATCCATGGAATATCAAAGAAGAATCCAATATGTTTGAATCCAAAGATTTTATGGATTTATTTGGTGAGAGTCATGATAGGGCTTTTAAAATTCCAGAAGTTAAAGCACTTTTAAATTCCAATGAAACCTTTGATGCTGTAATCATCGAAGATTTATGGAATGATTGTTTTAAAATACTAAGTCGGATTTTCAATTGTCCACTCATTGTATTTACGAGTACTGGGGGTAAGTAGAGATTAAGGATGAAGTGCGGATGAAATCTTGCAACTACAACTCTCTGTCACTAACAAGGCTTCAATATTATTAAAAAATTATAAAAAAACCTGAATAAATATCTAGACAAAACGTTTACAGTATAGTTGTTCTAATATTGTATATATTTTCTTCGTAAATATTATTGCTTACAGAAACATTAGAATTACTATATTAAAACATACTAACCTCCAGTTGGTTATTGTTTTATAATACATAAATACATGTTAGTGGGGACGTGAGTAGCTGGTAACCTGAAGCCAAAAACATTTTATACACAAAACGAGATAAACCATTCATAAAACTATTTTGCGCTAAATCAGTTACCCATTTAAAATTTTAAAAAAGTAAAAAACAATGGAGTCATTATATCCCTGTCTTGTAAAAAATTACCGTACTCCTCCTCCGCACAACACCGCTAAAAAAAACGAAAGATTGCTGCTGTGCTGTAAAATTTTTTATATCGTTATGAAAGTTTTATATTACTAACGTGGCAAAGAATATTAACACTTGCCACAAATACCGACAAACAAGTTCCAACCACAAGACATGCTAGTTATTGTCTGATATTACTGCGAAGCTGCGCGAGCGGCTCTTTCGTCCCGTGCCTTTTGATACGCTAGGACAGTTCGTGTAACTTTTGCCCCTCTGGGTACAAAAACAAAAAAATAAGAAGAAGAATTTCATTGTTAATTACGTTTTTACGGAAACAAGTAGAACGATTTCTTCTCTCATACAGTATTAAATAAATCAATAAGAGTGTTATGTATGTGGCGTAACATCGAATTGGGCTATAATATTGAAAAGAAAAATTAAAATGAACAAATTTGTGACAAAACGAAAGGCACCATCTAGATGTGGTAAAACAGTGAAGAAAAGGACCCGGTTATACAACGATACATATTAAAAATATGGATTTATTGCATTGGATAACAACCACCGATGTGTTGTTTTTTATCAAGTTCTGTCCACGAAGATTATGAAACCTTCAAAATGAATCCGGTATCTAGAAACAAGACACCCGTCTTTATAAAACAAACCATTAGAATTCTTCGAGCGTAAATCACTTATCTTGAAAAATTAGCAGTGAGACCGCAGCACTTCAAGCATCCTATTTAGTAGTATTAACAGTGGCCAAGGAGTCTAAGCCCCACACGATTGCGGAAAATCTCATTTTATCCGCTGCCATTGATATGGTCAATGTGATAATAGGCCCGGAAGAAGCAAAAAAATGTAAAACTATACCACTTTCAAATGACACAATATCGAGACGTATTAATGAAATGGCCATCGATGACCACACTCAAACAATTGAAAAGGTAAAATTAAGTGAATTTTTTGCCATTAAGTTCGACGAGTCACTAGACATGTATCATTTGACTCAATTTTTATGTTTTGTCCGATACGAATGTGTGAGGTCAATTAAAGAAAATATGCTATTTTGTCATGCCACTGGTGAAGAACTTTTTATAGTTTTTACTGATGCAACACAAAACGAAAACTTTGACTGGAATAAAAGCATTGCGGCATGTACTGATGGTGCGAAAGCGATAACGGATAAGAACAGTGGTCAAATTAAAAGACATTATGCCACTGATGGAATGAACGCACTGCTTTCTTCACAGGCACGCGCTTGTCACAAAAAGGTACCAGATAATTTAAAAAATGTTCTGTCTGAAACTGTAAAAATTGTTAATTTTATTAAAAGCTGACCGTTGAAGACTAGACTGCTTTCTACACTGTGCAAAAAATGGGTACCAAGAGCAATTCACTGCTTTTCCATACTGAAGTGAGATGAAAAAGTTATAACGAGGCTTTTTCAACTGTGAGATGAATTGAAAATATTTTTTACAGATAAAAATAACTCTTTTTCAGAGGTTTTGTAAGATAAAGAATCTTTATTACTGCTGGCTTACTTGAGTGATATATTTGAATTACTCGAATACGAGCTTACAAGGCCAAAACAAAAACATTTTACTAATGACAGACAAAGTCAATGCCTTTATCAAGAAGCTTAGTATTTAGATTATTCACCGTGAAAAACGCAATTTTGACGCATTCACTGCAACTTCTGATTATGTTGACAAAATTATAAACTTAGAAAATTCTCTTATTGGTCGCTTGTTGGAGAGCATGAAAACGCATTTACGGGAATTTAAAATTCAGTTACTGGAATATTTTCCAGATAAAAATGAAGATTCACAATCAACTAATTGAAATATCGGCCCACAAAACGTTACAACTAGAATTTTTATCTCAAAATTTAGATACGTTTTGGCTTGCAGGACGATGTGAGTACGGAAGCCTAGTAACGGAAGCTTTGAAAACATTGATCCCCTTTGCTACTTCTTACTTATATGAGAAAGGCTTCTCGTCTATGGTGGCTTTAAAAACTAATTACGAAAATCGTCTATTATCACTTGAAAATAATTTACTTACGTGCGTTTCCAATGCCGATCCATGTATAGAACAACTTTTAAGTAAAAAACAAAGTTAACCGTCACATTAATAATTAGTGATTAAATATTTCAAGCAACTTTAGCTATTAGTTTATTTTGTTAGGTTGTTATTATCTGGTAAGGTAATATTTAATTTTGTAACACTTGATTATAATTTAAAATACTTTATACTTTATTCAATAAAAGGAAGTTTGGTATACAAGTCTTATTTTTTGGACAGATTACGACTCCCCTTATACCTAAACGCGACCCTCCCAGGGGTCGCGACCCCAGGTTAAGAAACGATAGTTTAGATCCATGATCGTATTTATTATAAATATTCGGAGCCTTACCTAAAGCCAATATAATTCTGTGGGATAACAAAAATAAAATATTCGTATAGAAAGTTTGAACAAAATTATCGAAGTCGATTTACCGAAAATAGCACTTTTGGTGAATTTTCAGGGGGGAGGAAAATAAAAAAAATGAGACTGACGTATTACTAAAACGACTGCAGATATCAAGTCTCAACGAAATACTCCTAACAGATTATGCGCTAGGCTAATTGATAAATACATAGGTATTTTTGTCAGTTGTGGTGCAAGTACCTCATAAAATATCAATCTATCAAGTCTAATTTTTTGATAAATAAAATACTTTCTTTATTCTAAAATCGCTAGAAGTAAAACTATTGTAGTCAGTAAAATCAATGCTGTACTGAAATTTTAATAATAATCTCTATTGTTGCCTTTTTAGATTTTACCTAATACTCTCAAAACTTTTAGAGCTTAAATTCCATCACATAGCATTCAATTCTGCAAGGTGATCTATAAAGAAATTTAATATCAAAATATTTATGTTAGCAAAAGATTGATGAATAAAAAAATGTCATCCACTGTATACCAACTAAGGTCCTTGAAAGAGTATTTCCTAACAATAAGGCAATTTGAATATAAACTGTTAGGCTTGTGGTACTTTTTTAGGTAAACGGGAAAATTTTTTAACACTGCTTGGCATGTTGTTATCATGATTACTGCCATTTTTTTGTCGGATATTTTGAAAATCATATTGATACAGTCAGTACAGGGGAAAATTAATTTTTTAACAAATAGGGTCAGTATTTTAATTAAAAATAAGTATTAAGACTTTTCCGTATGATATAATCAACTTAAATAAAAACATATTAAACCTCTTTGTTTTAAAATAAACGATTTTAAATGCTAACCCGTTCTTGTGATTTATACCATAAAAATCATGTAAAGTATAGAGTTGTAATGCTTTAATTAAGTTTTCGTATAATATAAAACCACACCAGTACTTGTGAGGAAAGTAGTGGGTAAATAACTATTTTTTTTTTAGGAAATAATAACTATTTAAACGCAGTAATAGGAAATCCGTTACCACCATCGTACATTGCCCATTTCTATAAAGTAGGACCTCATTTTAATGGAATGAATTTTTTCCACAGAGTTCATAATTTTATCATTTACTTAGTTGATACATTAATAAGATATTTCTACTTGGTTCCCACATACAATCAAATACTGAAGTCAAATTTCGACAATCCTGCCAACATTGAAACATATTATAATAATATATCTCTGGTACTATTGGGCTCTCATTCAAGTTTACGTCCTGCTTCACCCCTCTTGCCTAACATAATTGAAATTGGAGGATTCCATATTGATCCACCCAAAAAATTACCAAAAGATATTCAAGAATTCTTAGACGGGGCAACAGATGGTGCTATATATTTCAGTTTGGGATCTCACGCTAATAGTAAAGATTTGCCAGTTTCTATGAAAAAAACCTTGTTAGAAGTTTTTAGAAGGTTAAAGCAAAAAGTGTTATGGAAATTTGAGGAAGAATTACCTGGCAAACCCGACAATGTTTTAATAAAGGATTGGTTGCCCCAGAGGGATATTTTGGGTAAGAATATATATTGGGAATATCATATATATATATATATATATATATATATATATATATATATATATATATATATATATATATATATATATATATATATATATATATATATATATATATATATATATATATATATATATATATATATGTATATATATATATATATATATATATATATATATATATATATATAAATATATATATATATATATATATATATATATATATATATATATATATATATATATATATATATATACAGTTATTATCCGTATTTATAAATAATTGATTTAAACCTCTTTAAAATATTTAAAGCAAAATCAAATTTAGTATAATCGTATCGTTAAAATGGAAGCCTATTTCATATAGAAAATAACTAATAGTCACTTCCGATTTTTCAGGAAACCTAAATTACTTGTGCATTTTAAATGAAGTACCCTGTATATTTTTAACATTTTATATTCTACAAAAAAATCCTAGATGGCTTTTTCTGAACTCCCACCTATATCAAATATAAATGTGAGATAATGGTGTCTAGAAAATAGTCAATTGTTTACTCTAAATCTATTTTTTGAGATAACATGATACAATAGTCCTAAAAGTTTATCATTCATGTAGTTTTAATATCTTATCTAATAAAGTAACTAAATTAGTCTTAGCAGTTACTTTCTACTTTGACAATTTTAAATTGCTCTAATTCTAAACTGAATAACTGTAGTATTGAATTTAAAAGTGGACAATATTACTACGAGGGTTGTATGATAAGTACCTGGCCTTGACAAGAAAAAAACATTTTTATGTGTAAAATTTATTTTATTTTTCAACATTGCCTCCTTTCAGCTCGATACACTTAGTCCAACTTGTTTCAATCTTTTGTATCCCATCTAAAAAATATGATTTCTCCAACCCTTCAAAACAGGCATTTGTTTCAGCAATCACCTCATCATTTTAGCCAAATTTTTTCCACCGAGCCATTTTTTCGTATTCGGCAATATGAAATCGCTATCTGTCGAATATGATGGATGCGGAAGCAATTCGTATCCTAACTAATAAAATTTTGCCATGGCGATGACGCAAGAGTACACGCGTGCATTGTCTTGATGAAAGAGAACTTTTTTTTCGCCAAATGTGGACGTTTTTCTTTCACAGCAGGGTTGAATTAGTTCACATAATACTCTCCATTTATCGTCTTTCCCTTTTCAAGGTACTAAACATTGTGGCCATGACTTTGTTGGCCGATAAAATCACCTTGCCTTTTTTGGCATCGGTTCGCCACGGAAAACCCACGGTGTGGACTCTTCTTTGGTCTCTGGTGTGCTCTGATAAATCCATGTTTCGTCAACAGTTACAAATCGCACTTTAACGTCGCCAAACAGTCTTTTGAAGTTCACACACGTAGGTGTTTATTGTCAGTTGTGAGCAATCGCGGCACCCATCTTGCGGAAAGCTTTCTCATATCCAAATGAGTTGTTAAAATGTTTTGCACCTGTTCAATTAATATGCCTACAGTCTCAGCCATCTCACGCACTTTCACTCTCCGAGCATTTATCACTAAATCGTGGATATTTCCAATCATTTCTGATGTGACCACATTTAGACGACTTGGACGTTCTTCATCAAAAATACTTGTAAGGGCGCGTTTGAATTCAGCTGTCCCATATTTTAGGGTCGATAACGAAGGTGCAGAGTCCCCATAAAATTCATTACGTTCCGCTTTTATCCCATCATTCGTTTTCTTTGTCAAAAACAAATATTTTATGACTGCTGAGTGCGATATTCAATTTTTTCCATTGTTGTAAAATCACAAACGTTGTTCTATTTAAATGGCTATCACTCACAAACTAAATCGTTCAGCGACTAAAAAATTTGGCAAGATTCTTGTGAAAGATTATGTTTACGAAAAATATAATTTTTTAAATAGTAGTAGTGCCATCTCTGGCAGAGACTAGGTACTTATCATTCAGCACTCGTATTAATCAGTAGTTTTTTTTATCATCGCACTAATTGTAAAGTATCAACCATCGAAAAGGTTTTCAGTTAACGAACTAACTACCCTTATTACTGTCCCACATCTAAAAGAGTTCTTTTTGATTATATTATCTTTACAAATAAACCATGACTTCCTAAAGTCAAATCTGAAAACTAATACTATATTATTTACTAAATTGTTTCGGTTATAAAAATTAAGCTAAGAATAAATAGATCTTCTGAATAAGGGCAGTTAATATTTACCGTAGAAAGTGATGTGAAGGTTTATTTTTTTACAGGTGACTAGATGATAGCAAACTGTCTATATTAGCGACTTTGTCGACTTTCTAAATTTAATAGTTTTAATAGCATATTCCAAAATTTTAATAGTATATTCCAAAATTTTAATAGTATATTCAAAAGTTTTAATAGTAACTACTCAAAATTGGAAGTTCGAGTACCTTAGATATTGGAAAATAAAAATGGTTTTTAAAATGAATTGATTTTCTTATTAGATAGCATATTATAATTCCAACCAGAAATAGTCTTTTTCCTAAGGCTATAAATTGTCTGATTTTTTAAATTTTCTCAGCAATTATTGATATTGAACAAAAATTTTCCATAGAATTCAAAGAATTGGAGTTCTCTCTTTTTTAAAAAAAATAAATATATCGCCATTCACGCGAAATCGAAAGTTTTTGATAATTGTTTTTTTATCTGAAAGGGTATTACAAGTAGGTATCAAATTTCATTTTGGCAATTCAGCTGGTTTAATGGTGTGGAGAATAACCTCCGGTATAGTTATCGCTAAGAGTAAACTTTTAAATAATTATTTTTGTTACAATTATTACCAAGCGATGAGCTTTTAATAATAAATTTAGATTAGAATTGAAGTTTTTCGAGACTATCAAATTTTATAAAAAGCATCCCGGTGCAAAACGCTGAAAAATTAGGATTTTTATAACTTATTTATTTATTTTTCTTAACTCTATGATCTTCTCTAGAAATCAACTCCTTTAAAATTCTTTTACAACTGCAGATCCAACTTAAGCCGAAAATTATGATTTAAAACACATTAAAAACACGGCAAATTTATAAAAATATAACATCCCTGTGTCCATTCTAAGGTTAAAATAAGGCAAGAAGTTACGTCACACAACTATAAGTTGAATCCAGTGTTAGTAGCCGCCCGATATTATCATTCAAAACATTTCACCATTATAGTGTAGGTCTAAAAAGATATTACGAATTGTGCTGAGTAGACAGTTTGTAAAAATACCCCCTCCCCGAATTCTTGCCACAAACAAAGTGACTCCTCTCAACAAACAAACTCTTCCTCCCAAAAAAATATAAATAAGTTTTAATGATAATATATGCCTCCTCCCAACATAGACAGAGTGACTCCTCCCAGCAAACGGAGTAACTCTTACTCCCAAAAAAAAATTTAATAATAATCATCATCGCACTCATCAAACAAAATAACCTTGAAGTAGGCCAAATCCCAGCCATCTGGCGAGTAGGAGAAGGAATTAAAAAGAAACTCTCCAAACTATTATGTGCATTTAGTAACATAACAATATAATGTTAACATTTATTATTAGGGATTTGCACCAACAAATTAATAATGCATAAAACTTGTTATGGTTTAGTTAACGAACAGCTTTAGCAAGCAAATTTAAAGCAATAGGTGGATCAAATATGTAGTAACTTATTTTTTCTCCATCGTTAGCAGCTAATTCTTTAGGAATTAATTCATTTTTTTCATCCATAAATCCTTGCATATCCATAACAAGCATGTTATTCATAATAATGTTAATCTTTAAATTAGTAAATTTCTTCTACACAGTTTTTTTTCTGGTATTCTTCTATTATTTTTTCAGCTCTTCTAATTTCTTAACAAAACGCTTTAACCTTTAAGGAACCACTAATTTGTTCACCATACTTTCAGAAAATATAATTATTACTCTTTGTTTTTTTAAAATTTTTGTAATAAATATATTAAAATTCAAGGGTGGGAATAAAATTTTAACTTTTTTTACTATTCTCGTCAAAGAATTGTAGCTAAATACTTTATAGTGTATTACTAGATAATATGCTGTTGTTTTAGCTAAACCACTCTGTAATAAATCTTGTTGATGAAAATCCCAAAAAAAATTCATATAGTCTGGCAAATTCATTATTTTTAATAACAAGTTGGAGACCGTTGTAAGGGTATCTTTCAGAACTTAATTAATAATACGTTTACTGATATCAACTTTGACATTATTACATTACTCTATCGTTTTGGAAAACAATAAATACATGACGCGGAGTCGCAACTTTTGTAGAAGTGTTTACACGGAAATTGTATCTTATAGTTTCTAATAATTCTGAATATCTAACTAATTCCCAACTTTGAAAAGTGGTAAGAATATCACTATTTCTATCATTAAATTTGAGGGATCGCTACAGTAAGATCAGGAACTCTCTCATAAAATTTGGTTATTGTAATTTAAGATTTTTCTTCTTCAACAGTGGATACTAGAGAATTACTATAACAGTTACTTCTTATGAGAGTTAGTTTTTGTTGGGAATTCAAAATTATTTTGTTGACATTTCCTTAATCATCGGTGGTAATATTTTCTCCTGATTCTGCTCCACACCCTCCATTTTTCGATTATACGATATGTAACCGTAAAGTGTAGAAGTTATTCCTATGTTTCGAACAGAATCGAGAGCAACTCTATTTAAAACATATTGTAATTCTTTAAATAAGAATGCTGGAGCATTGTTGATCAACATGATGTTTTTAATGAAGTATTTGTCCTCTCGTTACTTATAATTCTAAATAAATCTTACTTTTACAATATAGAGGATATTTTTAGGTTTGTTGCAAAGCAATTCTTATTTAATCATTGGGATCTAGTTTTGTAGGGTTAAAGGGATCGAAAGAAAGTATTTCCTAGCTTAAAATTGATTCATCCAAAAGAATATTTTCTTTAACATTAAAATATCCCATTATTATTTAAGTTTAAAACCCAAACTTAGGAGATATTGTCGATTTGTTGGTGTTAACCCTCGTGAGTTTGATTAATTACTAAATCAAATCCGTTTATTCCCTTTCTTTTTAAGGTTCTTTATACTACGCCTTGTAATAAAATTTAAGCTGTTTGGTTTATTGTAATATAGAATTACCAACGTTCATTCAGTTCTTTAAGATACAGTCCTATCGTTATGAGTTCTCCCCTAAAATTGACAAGTTCACCCTCTCGATCTAGTATTTTAGTAGTAAAAATAAACCAGCAATTAAGGGTATCAGTGATAAAAATCTTTACTGTCTTGATAATTGGTACTACTCTTGCTTTATCATTATCATTTACTACTTTACCACTATTTCTTATTGACTCTAATGCAGTTGTAGTACTTCTTTTCTTTTAAACTTCTAAATTTGTCCTTTGATTCCCCTTCTAACTTAGTTCAGATACTCCATTTCTCAATTTTTTCTCGTGGTTTTCCTTCTTGTTCTAACCCCCTACCTAATTTTCTTACTTCTCACTTATTCCCAGAGCAACTGCTTCTTCTTCAAAGGTAGCATTGTTAGCTTTGAATCTAGTCAAACCTTTTTCAAATAACTTATTAGCAATGTGTTTTCTCTTTATATCATTTGATTGTGAATAGGCAATGTCGTGCTCTTTACACGCCTCATCCAATAAAATCATTCCTTTATCACCTCTTATAAGTCTTTTTTCTAATTTTGCTTCAGGTCCACAAGAACTGTAACCTGGCACATTTATTCAAATAGTAATGTATTTATTAAAGTATTTAGAAGACCACGGCTTCTTTTCTCTGTTTTGTAAACATATCGTTTATATATATATATATATATATATATATATATATATATATATATATATATATATATATATATATATATATATATATATATATATATATATATATTTATATATCATAAAAGATAAGTTTCACAATCCTCAATTCTTGTTCTAAATCGCGATTTATCTAAATAGTCTTTTTTTCGCTTACTTTTTCGTGCACTTCGGTAAGCAAGGTTCCACGTAATTTATAAGTACACCTTGTTTTGTTCCTGGTTAAAAGTCACCGCTTTCGTCACACAATTTTCTTTTTGATCCATTTTTTATTAGTTCGTTTTCCAACTCGTTGGAATAATAAGTCAACAGCTCCAACATGGGACAAACGGTTTCACTATTTGGATTTTTATTCCAATTTATAGCGTTGTAAACCTATGAAATCACATTTCCTTAAGAATTATTTAATTTAACACTTCAAAATATTTTGAACACTCTTATATTTCAGAAATTCCAATTCTGTATCCAATGATTTATTTTATGTCCCATATTTTTTCGATAGAATCACAAGCCAGCCACACATATTATCCATAACCTTTTTTAGTGTTCCGTACGTATTATAAGATCACTTCGGTGTCTATCTGTCCGTCTGTCACACCAGCTTTTCTCCGAAACTATTTGTCATAAAAAGTTGAAATTTGGTAATAATATAGGAATTGATGGCCTCATCAGACTCATGTAGTTTTGAAAGTTAAATTTTGACTTAAGGGGTTAGTTTTGGGGGGTGCAATCGGAAGTGAAAAAAAATTTTTTTTGCTAGGAAATCGAGTGTGGTGTCAAATGAAAGCTTGTGAAAACACGAGTAAAAAATGTATATGTAAGGTAATACTTGCGCGCAATTTTCTTTGTATTATTTTTTTTAAAAAATCGCGATAAATCGCTGTCCACCCGACTTATCTCGAAAAGTACTTATTAAAAAATTTTGAAAAAATTCTGGAATATTCTCCACGGGGTGTAGATTGAACGAAAATTAACATGAGTGCATTACCTTTAATAATTTATCTGGTATATAAAAAAAACAAAAATTTCAAGGTCACCAATTTTCAGTAAAGATTGGAAACAAACTTTGTTGAAAACTCATATGAGGTGTGTTTTGTGAAGTCACTGATCATTTTATACCTCCGTTACAAAATTTTTTATTTTAAAAGCAATCAACGTACGGAACACTAATTGCGCAAGTTCAACTTGCACTTGACCGTTTATTGATTTTTACAGTCGAAAACTGATTGTATTTTTAAAATATATTGTTATACTGTCAAATTTAAAAGGAGTTGTATCACCATTAAATGAATAAAAGTCTATGCAAGTTCTTCCACTCTTCCTCAATTAACGACACTCTAAATCCATTTCGTCCACCAATAACAAGTTTTATATATTTCAGAATTTAGCACTTTATCATATTTCCTTTTACTACTTTAACTATTTTGGGTAGTATACACAGTATATGAATTATTGGTTGAATACATCTCGATATCTGAATTATTTTAAATGAAATGAGTATTAATATAGTATCCCCCTCCTCTACTGTTTACTATTCTACCTAAATAATCTTTAATGGTAGAATAGTTTATAATATGTAATTCCCAATAAGGGAAGGAGTAAAGGTACATATTATAAAAAAAAAAATGTTTAAAACATATGATAAATTGCAACATCGTTTCATTGTTTTCAAAACTGAAAAATTTATTGTTATTAAAATAATTAGTTTTCAAAATGTCATCATCTTTATTTCTTGTACACTTTTCCATATAATATATGTCAAAATTGGTGTCGTAGTAATACACTGTTTTGAAACATTTACTATTTTCTGTTACATTAAACATTTTATGTAATATAACATACAAAATACGAAAATAGGAAATCGAGAATCGAAGTCATTAAAGCAACTACCCATATTTCGACAATTTTATTATCAGAAAGAGATAATAGCAAAGGTTTGTGTAAATGACGAAAAAAGTCCTTTCTTTTTAATGTTTGTATATGTTTAATAATATAACTACAACTTGTACTAAAATTACCTGAGAATATAGCTTGCTAATCATTTTTCTTTTCTTGCAACACAGATATATTTTTCATTTGATATCATTTAAAACACTCAGCTAAATTGCAATTATCATAAAATTTATAATGGTCATCGATCGAACAATCTTCATACATCCACTTAAATGTTGCAATACCCCAATATTATCATTTACATACATCATCCGGCATTAGATAATAAAATCCAGCAGCAGCTAGAGGTATTTCAGGATTTAACTTTCGTTTCCATTTTTTAAAAGAGGTTAATCTTTGTTCATAGGTTCTATTCGATAGATTATTATTTCCTTGTCATAGGACTGTAAACACATATTTAAAGCTCATTAGTCAAAATGAGATTAAATACAAAAAAACTGTACAACGCAAAGTCATAATATAACAAATATGCCCAATAGAGGTATATTTTAAAGAAATAAAGTTCCTTATTTTCTTCAACCCTAAAGCTAACTTATTAACTAATTCAGTATACATCTTATGCAGTCTAGATCGAAATACATACACAAAACAAAACGTTTTAGAATTATTTTCTACCTATACATGGATAATATTCAATTGTTTATTAGTACTGCAATTGACGGCCTTCCTTTAACAAAGGACCAAACCAAACTATTGGGGAACTGATCACAAGCGACTATCACTTAAGGAAACAATTACAGAAAATGAGTATCCATAATGGTCCCATGACATACAGACTATATGGTGAAGAAGAAGAAGTCTTTATGCACTTCCTACATGAATGTGCGACTCAAACAGACATAAACTGTTCAAAGACCTACATCTTGGCGACACCACACCACATAAAGAGCTTGAAAGGAAGTAAATTAACCTTCTTAAAGGGAAGAAGCTCATGTTACCAAAAGAGGAGAGCACAATGAGTCAAGAGGCGGCAGGGCAAAAACAGGCATAATCGTCTACTTCGCCTACAACGAACCAACCAGCTGTGGGCAGCGCCTTCTTTTTATTTAGATTTATTGGTATTCTAGATAATACTGCTCTTTGGAAGTACGATTCCATTGGTTCAATCTTTCCTTTCCGAAGGAGAACCTGTAAAGACTTATCGTTAAGTGCATTTTGGGTCCTATTCATTTTCATCTGCATTAAAAAGTAGTTCTCCACTGTGGCACATATGCTACAATTTCCTCGAACCTTCACGTTTAGATTTTGTAGGGCAAGATACGACCCGCAACGCTTATAATGTAAATCTAGCTGGAGTGGTTATAAGTGAAATACTCTTCCGCATCTTGATGGATACTGTTCTTATAGCACCCGTGGTATTATGACAGACAAAGACCGTGCCTTACTCATTTTTCCTTCGTTACAGAACACCACACTAGGGCTGCATATAACAGTTAAGGTTTTGTAGAATATCAAGGGGAATATTCTATGGCAATTACAGACTCATTTTTACGCCCAGAGGCATTCGTAGCCTACATTGTTTTGAGCTACACTTATTACTTTCAAGTCCGATTTTCATCCTTGATATTTCACTGACCTTTATACTGCAATATATAGCCTAGAAGTGAGAGTTCGTTAATAATTTTCAATTTTTACAAACCAGTAGCTATGTCTTCGCCAATATCACAATTCAACATTGTCGAGGCTCGAGTGCGCTTGAAACATCTTAGACATTCGATCGTACTTAATATAAAGGACTGTTGTCCAAGCTACGCTACTATATTATGTCAGATTATAGGTCTTGAGTCTTTTCAGAGATCGCTCTTTGTACGCGGTAGTTGATGGATCTCTTTCCATTGCCTCCACTATCAACTCCGGTGTTCTCTAAGGCTCCATACTGTCCCCCTTTTTATATGAATATATGTTAAATATATTATGGTTTCTCCTTTACCTTTAATGCTCGAACACCATCTGCCCATGTGAATAACCGCAGATGACGGGAAATTATGCAACTTAACCCGCACGTAGACGAAATTTTAGAAATTTTGAGCCTTTCGAACATCAAAGAAAAGTTGATGACTGGGAGCTATTCTATAAATGTGCAGAACAATGTTAACCGCTACTTCCACTGACACGTTGCTCTTGTAGCGACCTAGGGATATGCTTCAAGTTTGTGCGCTGTGTTAATAAAATAAAGATAAGAAATACACGTAGAAAAATTGCTATATGGTAGATGACTTCAAAGCACTCTTTCATTTCAGCTGCCGCTGTAAAAATAAATTTGTTTGAAATTATGTTTACAAATTTATATTTTTATTATATTACTTTATTACTATTTTAGCTCATCCCAACATTAAACTTTTCATGACTC
The DNA here is from genome assembly GCA_019049505.1 of Pachyrhynchus sulphureomaculatus. NCBI lineage: Eukaryota > Metazoa > Arthropoda > Insecta > Coleoptera > Curculionidae > Pachyrhynchus > Pachyrhynchus sulphureomaculatus. Next base: position 87,347,267 of record CM032454.1, on the reverse strand, counting down.
ATGGAGGACACGAAAGCACTTTGGAGGCCGTATATCATGGAGTGCCTTGTCTAGTGATTCCACTATTTTTTGACCAATTTAATATGGGCTACCTAGCTGTCCAAAAGGGATACGGTTTAAAAATTTCATATAGAGATGAGAATGAATCAACTTTGCTGAAAACTATAGAAGATCTGTTGTACAACCCAAAATATCAAGAAAATGCCAAGAAAATGCAGCGCCTATTCCATGATAGACCAATGAAACCAATTGACACTGCTATTTATTGGATAGAATATGTTATTCGACACAAGGGTGCTGATCATCTGAAAGTGTCTGGATCTAATATGCCCTGGTACCAATTCTATTCTATCGACGTAATTGTTTTCCTCCTCGGATCTGTTTTCTTGACAGTATATTTTTGTTATTTGTTTATTAAAACATTGTTTTTTGCACAAAAATGTGTAGGCAAACAAAAAATACTTTAGTAGGATGGAGACAATGCTACTGTGTAATTTTAATAATAAAATCATGTTATAAAAATGTATAAATGGAATGAGATTGCTTTATATCTCTTAAACCTGTTTTTTTTTACTTACTGAATACTGGTATACTGCCAGTTAATTTTTATATAAATTAAAATATAAAATACGTTAAAATTGACATTCGTAAAATAAGGCACTACAATAACAAAATACATAATCAAAATTAGAAAAAAAGAATGAAAAAATCACTTAACTTTAATATCATGTGGTCAAAAATAACACCTCAATAAACCATAAAGTTTATCTGTTGGCCGTATCTATCAAAACATAACATTAACTCTAAAGCATTTTTCGTTTCTTCTACATAAAAGATCAATTATCATCCAACAGCCGCCATTCTGGGCGAATTTAACGTCCACAACAAGAACTAGCTTAACTATTCCAATACCACCAACGAACAAAGCAATCAATTGTGAGCTTCTTCGACTTATAGTAAGCCTATATGGATATCTGAACATGATAGAACTTCGCCAATTTTCTTGACCTCGTTTTAACCACCAGTCTAGAGATTTATCAATCAAAAACTAATTTCGACATCGAGTGTACTACTAATTTAACACAAAGAGGCACCTAAACCGCCTGAGATTTGGTACATCAAATCTGCTAAGTGAGGAATGCTCATATAATATTTTCAAACGTTCCCTTATTTCGGAATTGACGACCCAATAGACTGTTTTGTCAGAGGGTTCGAGATATCATTTTGATTGTCGTGGAAGCGGCAAGGTTTTATTCGATTAAAAATACAAGGAAGTGATTACTTCTAAACAATTCACCAACTGACAATGGCGTCAAACCCTTAAAGTCATGAATCTTTAGGAACAAATGAAAATAAATAATGGATGAAGTCAAGGAAACACATAATCAAAGAATTAAAGAAAGATATTTTGCTTATCTCAACAATTTCGGGTGTTTTTAATTGGTTGCTGAAGCTTTTAATCTACATTTTACTGAATCCACTACACCACCTCTCACATGGTCAGAAAATAAAATTGCAATAACACTTGTTGTTAACTGACCCCCTTGCTTCACAGCCAACATTTTTAAAGGAAAACAATACCTCTTATTCCTACTGTGCAATCGAGCATGCCTGAAATTGTCTTTAGAAGACATATTGTGAAACCTTATCTTATTAAACCTTCTAGTGTTGATTAGATGTCTTTTTTAACTCTTCATATGATTCTACAGAAAAGGAACATTTGCGTCCTTCTATATATCTGTTACCCAAAAAAGAAAAAATAACTTGACAAACAACTACCGATCAATCGCATTACATTCAGTAATGTCGAAAGTTATAAAAAGGACCATGAATCAGCATCTTTTGTAATCTGTGGAACGGTTTAATTTTATTAGCGACAATAACAATGGCTTTCATAAGCAAGAATTAATAAAGACATAACTTATGATACATATATATAATTTAGAACGGTTGCATTTCATACATTTAAGCATGATGGCATGATAGATTTTAGCTAAAATACACTCTTATAATATGTCTGAAAGGTGTTGTTTCTGACTCTTGAGTTTCCTTAGAGAGGGACTCTTATTTCTAGCAGGTGAATGGATTTTTCTCCAACACCTTTACTATCAATACCAGTGTACCCCAAGGCTTCATACTTTCTCCTACCCTGTCTCCTTTACATTAGTGACTTGGTGAAAAGATCCAGAAACCTAATATACAACTCTGCTTGTGATAATTCTCCTACTTCTTCACTTACCTTAAACGTTACCCGTGCAAATATCCGCATATAAAAGGAACTTATCAAAGACCTTGACGAAATTCAATATTACGGTGACAGTAACCAAGCAGAACTTAACGCTACAAAACTCAGGCAATATATATTTTTTTTAAGTTAACATTGCAGAATCCGACACAGTTCATTCAGCTTGGTAGATATTAACTTGAGAATACATATCTTTTATTGTGTTAGCCGATACTTGCTGGAAATTCATAATAAAATTATATAAAAAACAACACTATAAAATATATTGGAAATTAAAACATAGTGTTGTTTTTTTATATAATTTTTTTGAGAACACATATGTCATCTCATGATTATGTTGCTTACATAGCACAGAGAACTTCTCCAAAGCTGAAATATATATATATATATATATATATATATATATATATATATATATATATATATATATATATATATATATATATATCTCGTATATATATATATATATATATATATATATATATATATATATATATATATACATATATATATATATATATATATATATATATATATATATATATATATACTCCATAACAACCTTTAATCCTATAGGAAGTTCAAATTCGATAGACGATACTCTAGTGTTCGGGGTTCTCTCCAAAGCACACACTACATTTGTTTGATTCTATTTACAAAAAAGCTATTCGCCTGTTTAGTGGCCCAGAACTGACTAGAACATTTGATTCCTTGGAACATCAAAGAACAGATAAGCCTATTATATAAATTTTTTCATGATAAACGTCAGTTTTCTAAATTATATTACTAAAACAACAAACTTTAAAATAAGCCCCTTCAGGTAGTAGGTAGGTCTGTATTATTGTCTGTTTAATGTATTTCCAAATCGTGTTGCCTAGTTGTGAACACTGAAAATAGTCATATTATGCCATACAAAACAAACAGTTTCAAAAATATATAGTGAAGCTGAAGTCAAAATGAAACGAATGTTCTTTAAACATTTTTTAGTATTTTTGTAAGATTAGATATTATTTGCAATGCCGTAAGATAGACGTTCAGTATATGTTATCCAAACAGTTAGTTCTTAGGCGCGTGGTAAGGGCTCATCGTGCCTCGTGTATCTTATTCCAGTGGCGAAACGATAAACCACATATCATCTACTAGCTGAAGGTAACCTATAATAGATACGTTCTGAAGAGTAGAAAAGACTTAAAAAAGAAATGAAACCAGCGGTTCAAATAAGTGCAATTAGGTGCTGACGGAGATGTAATGAGGGAAGCAGTGTCCATGTATGTGCGAGAACCATAATGATGCATAGGATGATGTCATTGAAACGACGGCAATTGATTACGGCGGTAGAAACGGGAATCATTAAAGACAGGTGACGACGCGACGAACGAATAGATCAGAATACCGTACCTCGGCTTGCATCTTTGATAACCGGCACAAGGTTATATATTTCGGTTATCACGGTAATACCAGAATGTCTTACTCGCGGTCGGTACCTTCTATCCAACAGCGTCTCATGGCAGTGTATTTTACATCGGAAAGCTATAACAATAGTCCTCTTGTATCTCTTGTACCTCTTAATCCTGTACATAGGTATATCTTTTAATGTGTTTACAATGTAAGTTGGGAATGTGGAATCTTTGGCACAATGATACTACTCAGTATATATCACCACTACACCAAACACTTTATTTTTGCACTCGACGCGCGTTTCGCTAACCATGTTAGCTTCATCATCGCTCCTGATGAAGCTAACATGGTTAGCGAAACGCGCGTCGAGTGCAAAAATAAAGTGTTTGGTGTAGTGGTGATATATACTGAGTAGTGTTTACAATGTTCTAGTTCCAGAGAGTCGCTGCTGCTTTACAGATTAGTACGAAAACTGTAACGAGCATCGAAATTCGTAGTGATAAAAATGAAGTGCTTTCAACACCTGAAAAATCACGACCAAGGAAACAAGCTAAGGCCCATGATCTGAGTGAAAGTTCTAAAATGGACCTTCGTAATACATTATATGATATGTACGCGCAAAGTAAGTAGCTATTAATATCTATCGGTTTAAGCGAAATCGAAAGTAAATCATATTGTACTTTTAGAAAACATGTTACTATTAACAACTTACGTAAAGAATTGCCACAAAAAGAGATAATTAATGTCAGTTATGAAACTCCTCGAACATTACTTCTGGATTTGGATTTTAAATTTAAGAAAGATGGCAACAGACGAGCATTAATGGAGACACGAAGAATTTGTTCAATGAGGGCAACTTCTTCTTTTACGAATCTCTGGACAATTAAACGCTACCTGACGACCGTAGGCGGGCAGCGGGTGTTAACCTATTAAGAAGAGGTAATCGATGAATAGCTTTGCGGATCAGTTGATAGGCGGAGGTGCTAAAGATAGTGCGGTTCGCACTCTATGGAAAGCTGTTCTGGACTGGCAGCAAGTCAAGAGAAACTGGAAAATCAATGGCAATTAGAAATAAGAAACATGAGAGGTGCATTAAAACGAAACAAATTGTATAATCTGCTGTAGCGCTAACATCAACATTCTACCAGTCATGCAGTCAATAGAAGAGAAACCGATATCCTGGCTTCTGCTTCTAATTCCCGTAAAATATAGTTTAGGGAATTGAAATTTACAAAAACCCTAACAACATTAATAGAGACTCAGGTTATTGTCTGTCACACACGGAAAAAGATCGTTACACTAGCTAAGGATTCTATAAACCCGGATCAGGTATAACTACTTGGCTTGCGCTTACTTCCTTTTTTGTCAGTATCATAATCTCGCAGAGTAAATATCCCTGAAGATTTTTCGTGCAATCGCAGGTGAAATATCTAGAAGGAACTATAATTTAACAAGGTCTGATTCCAAAAACCAACATTTTTCAGCGGAGTTGCTAGTATTGGTTTTTTGCGATTAAAATTTTCTGTTAATTTCCGTAACTAACCTTTTAACTATATGTTTTCTTGTTAATGCTATAGTTACAATTTTAGTTTCTAAAACTAATATAAGAATTTTGTTTCATATAGAGTGCTTGTCTATCGGTTGATAGGTGAATTGGCGTAATAAACTTATCAAAATACTGAGTAACTAATTATAAATGGGCTACCCTTTAAACTTGATTATTTGAAAAACAAAAACAATTACTTACCGTGTTTTTGACATGTGATACAAACTTTATATCGTTAAAATGAAAAATGCTTTTTCTAACTTTGCCAAGGTTGGCTATGCAGGTTTGACAATACCGCAAATTGACATTGTCAGTTTGCGTTATTGCATGATTTTGTTTATTATAAGAATTTTGACTAGTAAGTTAAAACTAAGTGTAGGTAAAAAAAATTGGAGATAGAGGAACAGAAATGAGTTAAAATGAATATAATAGAACGTAAACACAAGACTTTATTGAAAGCAAAAAAATCCCTTGCATGAACACATATATAATCATTTCTAAACTGGAATAACTTTGAAAGAATGAAGTATCGAAAAAAGAATACAAGGAAATAAAAACTACCAGAGTAAGAACGAAAATATAAAAAAGAATTTTGTATATTGGATCTTAAGGTAAAACTTCGTTACGCGGGTTTTTCAAAAAAAAATGTTTTTTTTTTTGGACTAGGCTTAAAATGGTATAATTTTAAAAGACTTACGAATAGATATTGTGGGGAGGCCATTTTTGCACGTTTTTTGCCTATAAATATATACATGTAAGCGCATAAAAGTCTACTATGCTATTGACAACCACTGATTGAAATTGCTTGGGAGAACTCAGTGCGTTTATGCGCATGCGACGAGATGATTATGCTACATTTACTAATTCCAACCAATAAGGAACTTTACTGTGAAACTTTCTTTGCGGAAAACCAGACGAAAAGAACAAATCACAAGGTTCTTTTTTTGAAATAGTCCTAAGATGGTTTAATTTTGAAAGATTGACGAAAAAAAATTGAAGTAAGGCTCTTTTTACTAACCTGAACTAAGCTTGGTCACCCATCACTATTATAGCATGTATATCATTAAAGTAGGACATTTTTTTTCATTATTTAATGTGTTTTGTAATTGCTGATTATTTAATTCAGGTTAATTTTAATTAGTTCAGGTTGACAAAACGGTTACCTCTCGATTTTTTCTCATAAATTTTTCATTTTAAGCCTATTTTTTTAAAAAAATCTTCCTTTTTCTGAAAAGCCCGGGTACCGAAATTTTACCAAAAAAAATGACAATAAACATTTTTGTGATAAAATTAGATTATAACTGAAAAAAATTTAATAATATTTTGAAAAGATTAGGCTGAACATTTCACCCATTAGTGCGAACGGAGCCTATTCGGCTGACTGACAGTTTCGATCAATGGTTACCAAAAGTTCTCAGTGATATAGGTTAATTTTTATTCACCAAAAAATCGCTTCCCTCTTCAAAATTGGACCATTTTAAGCCTATTCCAAAAAAAAAAAAAAACGCTTTTTCTGAAAAGCCCGCGTAACGAAGTTTTACCGATCCTAAATATAATGCTATAACTGTTACACATAAACTAAAATTAATTTGTCCTGAATTCTATTCCAGGTATTCCTTATAAATTCATTTTTTTGTTCATATGGCTACAAAAATGACTCCTTGGATTTGTTCATTTAAAACTGTTACTTTTGAGTAATTTTCCTGTAATTTGTCTTGTAAATAGTCCTATAAAAATATGGGGAATACACTTAAATCTAGATTTTTAGGGCCAATCTTAATCTTCCAAATCATTGCAATTCATAATGAGAAAATTTCAGTTAAAAAATCTGTTGCTGCGAAAATATTTTGTAGCGAAACGCCGTCGTGCTACCAGATTATTTCCGTATTATTATCGGGTACCAAATATGCAATAATTTCAGTTCCAGCTGGCAAATATGTCGTCCCATATATATATATATATATATATATATATATATATATATATATATATATATATATATATATATATATATATATATATATATATATATATATATTAAAACAATATAGGTAATATTATTCTATTATTCGATATACCACACCAAACTCGAACAGATTCATGGCTAGATTGTTTGATTTCTCGTATCGCTCGAGAATTTCGGTTAGCCCAAATTAAAAACTTTGGTTGTTGAAAAAACTGACTCAAGTCCAAACAACTTTAATAAACCGTTGAGTGTCTTGTTTCATAAGTTGCATTATCTCGTGATTAGGTTAAATGCTTCGCTGGTAAAATTTTAGATGGTTGGTAATTATGTTTTTGTAAAGTATTTCGAATCCTTTAATAAGTTGGACAAAGAGCTTCATCATAATCTGTTATAGAATTTTCTAATTTTCTTCATTTAGTTGTTATAATACTAAGGTATCATGAAAATACACTAGAATTTCCATTTCTTAGTTTTTATAATTTTTTTTTTTCTTTATGAAGCTCCTTTCTTTTATTTAAATGTTATTTTAGTAAAATCGGAATTATATATTCTTGAAAACGTATTTAAGAAAAAGATTACCGTGCCTCCTGAATACCGGGAGACCTACGGGAGTAACAAGTCAAGCCCCAACCATACGCGGAGCTGGTTGGATGAAATCGCAAATCCACGATACTCGTGAGACTATCTATGGACACACAACAAAATAAAAATAAAATAACAACTGTCGCTGAAATCCTCCAGGGTATGGCAGCCTTGGGTAGCGAACAACTGGCGGGCGAAGCGACATCAAACACGGGAGCACCAACAGGGCCTAAACTCCGTGTTCGTTACAGCCGCGTAGCCAGACGCCGTTTTAAAAAGCTGTGGAAGAGCGAGGGGACTAGCAACCTGCGTACTCCTGCAGCAAAGAGGTGAGAGGCAGAACGACAACTCCGGCCCAAATGCTCAAACGCAGTAACCCGGACAATGCTTATTCGGATCAACAGGTGGGGGCTGGTTTAGGGGCGTCGACATGCAGAGAACATAATTTTAAAGTAGATTTTTACAACATACGAGGTTTAAACTCGAACATAAATTCAGTGCACCAATACCTGCAATCAAATAAACCTCATGTACTTGCTCTCGGTGAAACCAAGGTCAGTTCATCGACCAGCACAGCCAACTATCTTTATCCTGGGTACGACTTTTATTACCGATTTAGCCGTAACTTTGGAATCTGTCTTTTTGTCAGAAGCGACCTCTCTTGCAAACGAGAAGAGGCTCTGGAACCGCCAAACTTTGATGTTATGTGGTTAAAAATAACGTCTCAACAAACCACAAAGTTTATCTGCATCCTCTATCGACCACCAAATGATACTAACTTTAGAACACTTTTCGTTTCTCTTGCAGACACCATCGTTCATTTACAAATTAACTATCCAAATGCCGAAATTGCCACCCTGGGCGACTTTAATGTCCACAATATCAACTGGCTTAAATATCCAAATACTACTGACGAACAAGGTCGTGAAACTGAATCATTCTCAGTCAGTTGTCACTTAACTCAGCTTATTGATGAACCAACACGGATCCCTGATGGAGACGGGGAGTTCGCCAGTCTTCTTGATCTATTTTTAACCACCAATCCGGATATCTACACTGTAAATTCACCGTTAGGTTCTTCCGAACATAAAGTGCTTTCGACAACGAGTATCCTACCAGTCAGTGACAGAGAGGCGCCTAAACCGCTGCTAAATTGGAAGATCTCATGGAATATTTTCGAACTTTCCTTTAGTTAGACGTTTGTTTTCGATCTGACGACACATCTGACTGCGCCAGGGAGGTTTCCGATGTTATTTTGGCTGGTATGGACGCTTACATCCCTTTTTCGAAAAAATGCCCTTTCAACGGCAAGCCTTGGTTTGACCGAAAATGTAAAGAAGCTGTTGCTTCTAAACATCTTGCCTACCGACAATGTTGTGTGAATCCTAACACCATAAATCCTAACACCTTTGTTCGTGCACGAAACAGATGCAAAGAAATTATCGACCAAACCAAGGAGGCACACAATCTTATTTTACACACACAATTTTAATTGCTTAAGTTTTTGCAGTATCTGTTGAGCGACATGCGGTCTAGCGTTGTCGTGGTAAAAGATGATGCCTATTCAAATTTGGACGTTTTGCTTGGAATTTAACATTAAGTTGGGTGAGTTGCTGACAGTACTTCTCCGCAGTTACTGTTTGGCCACGTAGAAGAAGCCGGTAAAAAACTATTCCTCTTCAATCCCATCAGACACATAACAACACTTTCATTGGATGCAATTCAGCCTTTGCCGTACATTCTACTCTTTCACTTCCATGCTTATTATGTGGTTATACACAACCCATTTTTCATCTCCAGTTATGAATTAGAAACAAACCTCTCCTTTGTCCTAACATTTCCCGGTCCTTTTGGTCAGTTGCTCAGGCAGTTAATCAAAATTTCACCAAATCCACCATACCACCACTAACACGGCCAGATAATTCTATTGCAACGACACCTGTTAAAAAAGCGAACTTGTTGGCTGAACCCTGCTTCACATTCTACTGTCGATTTCCTAGGAAAAACACCACCTACTAATCCCATAGTGAAGTCAAGGATGCCCGATATTGTCTTCAGATAGCGTATTATTAAACGTATTAATGAAGCTACACACCAAAAAAGCTTCTGGCGCTGACGGAATACCTACCACAGTTCTCAAAAACTGTGTGAGGGAACTAACGCCAGTTTTTTGTAGACTTTTCAACCTATCCTACAGAAAGGAAATATTTTCTTACTGCTGAAAATGTGCCACAGTTCAGCCGATACCTAAAAAAGGCAAGAAGTCCTTGCCAAATAACTACCGACCAGTCGCAATGCTTTCAATAATATTGAAAATCATGGAATCAATCAGCATCTTCTAAAATATTTTGAAGGACTCAACATTATTAGCGATCATCCATATGGCTTTCGTAAACATAGATCAACAGGAGATCTTCTGACTTATGGAACACATGTTTGGAACAACGCAATTGAATACTCTGGAGAATCTCGAGCGATTATTCTTGACAAGTCCAAGGCATTCGACCATGTTTGGCACGATGGACTGTTGGCTAAGCTACCCTCTTATGGTATGTCTGAAAAGTGCTGGTTGTGGCACTCATGTTTCCTCAGAGAGCGTTCTTTACGAGTGGCAGTCGACGGTTTTCTTTCTAACACCTTCACTATCAACGCCGGTGTGCCCCAAGGCTCCATACTATCTCCTACTCTCTTTCTCATTTTCATTAACGATCTGCTGGAAAAGACCGGAAACCCTAACTACAGCTTTGCGGCTGTGAGTACGCTTATCTCTTCATTCAGTTTCAATGCTCGGACATCGGCTACTGAGACGAATATCCGCAGACAGCCGGAAGTCGTTCAACTTAACAAAGACCTGGAAGAAATTCTATCTTGGGGTGATAGTAACTAAGTGGAATTTAATGCTACAAAAACCTAGGCGGCAGTTTTTTCTGAAAAAGTTAACGTTGCTGAACCTGACATAGTTATGGCGGAGCATTTTCTCTAACATCGTCACTCAATTTGTTGGGTGTTAATTTGGGAGCAAATATGTCCTGACATGTCGCAGGCATAGCAAGGAGAGCTTTTCAAAAATTGGGAATATTATTTCGAACCAGAAAGCTTTACACTCCACAACAACTGTTAATTCTTTACAAAACTCAAATTCGACCAACTATGGAATACTGCTACCATGTTTGGGGCTCCGTTCCCGAACATACATTGCATTTGTTGGATTCCATTCAGAGAAGAGCTGTTCGTCTGATTGGAGACCCGGAACTGACCGGCGGCCTTGATTCGCTGGAACATCGAAGAACGGTTGGCGACTTGAGCCTATTCTACAACTATTTTCATGGAAAGTGTTCGAAGGATGTAACTCGATTAATTCCTCCCAGAGCGGTGCTTGTTAGAAATACACGTCGCGCTAGTACTTCACATCCGTACGAGATTCAGGTTGTTACTCCTGGTACAACGCTTTTCGAGCAATCTTTTATATGGAGAGCCTCATTCCTTTGGAATAATTTGCCCAGGACTGTGTTTCGCACCGAGTACAATTTACAGCGATTCAAGAACAACGTGAATCTCTTTTTCCGCACACGTGTCGCTCCTGTAGCGCTTTAGGGACTTCCCTTCAGCATGTGTGCTAGACACTTAAAAAAAAATTCTTGTTTGCTTTCCATAAAACTATATATTCTCCTTATGCTTGCACACTATTATAACCATTTAATAAACATTTTGCATATATCCTTTTTGTCATTTCTCAGATGTTTTTGACACTCACAAGTAATTTTAATTTCATAATATCAAAATTTATAACATAAACAAATGTCATTATTAAATTTGCCATAAAAATATATTTTAGATTAGACTCCATAAAACTGGAAAGTCTAGTATTTTTGTCAGTAATATTGTAAAAATTTTTCCTAGTTGTTACTTGAGATAATTAAGCATAATTAACTGAAACAATTGAAGATTGGTGGGAAGATTCAATTATCTGATAAAGTAACCTGATGAGAACATATTTTTCAGTGGTGAGTAGAGAAATCTGTAAAACATAGGCGGACATTGTAGCTTAATTTAACAATATAACATACCTCTAGTTCTGTTAGGTTTCCATATAATTTTGCGCCAGGATGCTCCCTTCTTAAGTAACGTAATTGAAATTGGCTTATCTACAAGAATTCTTAGGCAAAAGTTAGTGTTAGGTTCCGTTTAGAATCTCATGCTAAGCTAGTAAGGATTTATCCGGTGTAATGAAAAAAGCTTTTAGAAAATTAAAGCACAGGGTAAAATAGACATTTATAGAGGAATCACACAGAAAGGTATGCTGGTTGAGGGGAATATATAAAGATGTAAATAAATAATATATATATATATATATATATATATATATATATATATATATATATATATATATATATATATATATATATATATATATATATATATATATATATATATATATATATATATATATATATATATATATATATATATATATATATATATATATATATATATATATATATATATATATATATATATATATATATATATATATATATATATATATATATATATATATATATATATATATATATATATATATATATATATATATATATATATATTATATATATATATATATATATATATATATATATATATATATATATATATATATATATATATTTATATATATATATATATATATATATATATATATATATATATATATATATATATATATATATATATATATATATATATATATATATATATATATATATATATATATATATTATATATATATATATATATATATATATATATATATATATATATATATTTATATATATATATATATATATATATATATATATATATATATATATATATAACCACCCCAATACCTAAAAACAGAATTGACAAAAAAGAAATTCAAGGGTGTCAAATTTTCGTTGAAACGTAAGCTTTCAAATGGAACTTGGCCCTTTGGTAAAAACAAGATGGCGGCTAGAAACAAAAATCATGATTTCTAAGCGGAGTTAACTGAACTTCAAAACTGAGACAAAATGCAATATTGATGGAATAGTTAGAGTAACCAACTTTATGTAATATCAACATGGCCGATCCAATATGGCGCCTAAAACCAAAAATTAGACGAAAAATGAGAAATTATGGAGATTTCGCAGGGAGATAGCACTTTTTCTGACCGGAGTGATTTTCGATTTTAGGCGCCATATTGGATCCGCCATATTAGATTACATAAAATTATGTTGGTTCCTTTAATTATTACATCAATATTGCATTTTGTTCCAGTTTTGAAGTTCAGTCAACTTAATTCCTCTTAGAAATCATGATTTTTTGTTTCTAGCCGCCATCTTGTTTTTTTCAAAAAGGCCAAGTTTCATTTGAAAGCTTACGTTTCAATGAAGAACTTGACACCCTTGAATTTTCGTTAATTCTATTTTTGGGTATTAGGTTGGCCCCGTTGACGCGAAACGTCCCATATATATATATATATATATATATATATATATATATATATATATATATATATAATCTTAGTTGGGGAACTCGACAAAAAGAGCGTGATAAGAGATCACACAATTTTCATTAAGCCAATATTGGGGTCCTATATTGGGACCATCTTCAGGGCAAGAACTGAAAAGAAGAACAAAACATATTCATTGATCGTGTTTGGGACAAATTTAAATTAATGATGTTATTATTAAGTTGTTATAATAAATAAAATTAGTGTAGAACAAGAATAAGATATTAGTCATAGTAAAGTCAAAAAACTCACATGAGAAGTGCAAAGTTTTGTTAGCCTGAATGGCCGTAGGTAGCTTATACATAAAAAAGTTGGTTAATCCATAAAATATATAAAATACACACTATAACACTGTAGACAAAATTATAAAAACCAAATTTAAAACATGGATATCCATTATCTATGAAATACAATCGTAAACTCTTACTAAGAACCAAAGACGAAGTCAACAAGCTTACTCATATCCACCAAATTCCTCCAGAACCCCCTCCCCTCCACCTACCGCAAATCTCCCCTCCCCCTCTAACTCCCCCAGTCGAAATAAATTGGTCGCTGCTTTCTTTACCGTTTATTCCTGGCCTTACAAACAAATTGGTCCATATTTTGCGAGTCATTCCTAGCATTAAAATTGCTAAATATTACTTCTTCAAAAACAGACGTGTTTTCAGCAAGCTGAAAGCCCCGCTGCCAGTTCTTTCCATGTCAGACTTAGTGTACTCAATTTCCTGCCTCAATTGTCCATCAATCTATATTGGCCAGCCTTCTCAATCCTTGAATCGTCGTATTGCACTCCATAAAAGTGATACTAGATGCCATCCACACAGATGTGCTTTGGCGACCCATTCTGTTGACAATGGTCATTCTCTAATTTCAGGGAACCCAAAATTCTTCATTTCTCTAAAAATCTTTCCAAGAGAGAATTCCTTGAAATGTGTTACATCCAGGAGAATCACCTTAATATCAATAAAAGAACCGACCCAGATGGTCTCAGTAACATATATAGTTTCCTCCTCTCTTGTGATAAATCAACTTCACACGATAATTCCCTGTCTTCAAGTGTTTTATGATCCATCCGAATTGAAATGGTAGTCTTCTCTCTCTTAGCTGTGTAACTTCCAGGGTTTTCTTTCCTCCTTCCTCTCTTTGTTTACGGTTCTCGTTGATCCTGGGTTCCACAGATTCCTTCCACTTTATCTGGGCCATCTTGTGCACTTATCGATTACTGTCTTCCTTCCATTGACAGTATCTAGCGTCACCCCTTCATTACCTCCTGTTGCTTTCAATCTTCATTTGTTTCTGCAAACAATCTCTACCTCCAATCATATTTCAACAAGAAATTAATAAATTAATAATTAATATAATAGACAATCTTCCTCTTTGTTGCTCCCATTATTTTCTCTCTCTCTCTCGCTCACCCTTTACCTATAATTAGGTTATGATTTATCCTTCCTGGGCTCCATACCGGTTTTTGGTCGCTCAATTGGCTATCTCTTTCTTGCTTAAAGGTCCAGTACATGCACTTTCCAATTTTGATCGGTTCCTTCCGGGTGTCGACCCCGTATTTTGGTTAATTGAGTTTTCTTAACTAAACCCCTTATCTCTGTCGGTCAGCTGTCTCCTGTCGTCCTTGTCATCTTTCCTATATGGCGGTGGCCATGTGTGGTGGTGACAGGTGTAATAATTAACAATGTTTTCAACATCCAAGGTTCTCAATTACATCCATGTTTTAAATTTGGTTTTTATAATTTTGTTTACAGTGTTATAGTGTGTATTTTATATATTTTATGGATTAACCAACTTTTTTATGTATAAGCTACCTACGGCCATTCAGGTTAACGAAACACTGCACTTCTCATGTGAGTTTTTTGACTTTATTACTTATTCTTGTTCTACACTAATTTTATTTATTATAGCAACTTAATGATAACATCATTAATTTAAGTTTGTCCCAAACACGATCAGTGAATATGTTTTGTTCTTCTTTTCAGTTCTTGCCCTGAAAGAGGTCCCAGTCTAAGACCGAAATATTGGCTTAATGAAAATTGTGTGATCTATCTATATATATATATATATATATATATATATATATATATATATATATATATATATATATATATATATATATATATATTTATGTATATATATATATATATATATATATATATATATATATATATATATATATATATATATATATATATTATTTATAAATGATTTGCAGACAATTCATGAACAGAATGTCAGCTATGGAGCGACGATGACATGTTCATAGCCCGTGGGGATGAGGAATCCAATATTTTAATGAAATATTTATTTTCCGCTTCTATGAAAAACTTAACTACTTTATGTGGATTAGTAGAGTATAGCTGTATATTGCATTTTTATTAATTTTTGCGAGATTTTTAGTTTCTTTAGTCTGTCTAATACAGGAAGGATTTACTTTTATTCTTATCAGTAGAACAGTAACGTAAAAATAAATTTCTGACAGAAACAAGTTTATAACAAAATTTATTTATTAACAAAATTTGGATCAACGGTCAAATCTTGTCTGGTCTATTTACAGAACGGCAAAACGTTCAAGTTTTCACAAAAATATACCCTTTAGCTATCAGTATTCGTAGATCGTTTCTGATTATAGGTTTTAAACATTTTTTGTTGAGTCAGCCGAGACATACACAAGGTCTGCATTACTGCAATTTAACGCAACTGCCTACCTCGGCACATCATTGACCGCCCGATTCCCCGAAAGGGTCTAAAATTTAGACCCGGCATAGTCGCCGTGGAAGTTTAAATCATTAGTTGTCTAGTTGACTTTTTTGGGCATTGTTATATTTCATATGGCCAAAACATATTTTTATCTTAGATTTTTAGTCTGAGATTTTTGTCACAAAACTTAAGATAAAATCGAGAAATAAGAACTTGGAACAGACAGGACGTTTAGAATTTTAAAATAATAATTTATTTTTAAATAAATAATAAATTAAATTTTCTGTGTTTATACTTCACAGCATCATAACTTATGTTAGCTTACTCTTGCTATTGTCAATCTAATTCCATAATTGTCAAATTAGTTCATTTTTTAGTAAATTGGGCTGTAAATGATGACCCGGATATTTTCTTAGGTATTTTTGTTGGTAAAGGTAAAACCACCCTTGCGCGTACGACTAGTTGCATTAATGTTCCAACACCATTACGAGGGTACATCAAATGTCAGATTACAATAATAATACCAGAAACATTAATTTGGAATGTTTTATTATATGTGCGCTATAGAGATATATGTAAGTTAATAGAGAACTTTTAGATGAGAGACGTATTTTCAGAATTCAATTACGATTCATTACTTATTACAGCAAAATTGTGACAGGATTATTTTTTATATATATATATATATATATATATATATATATATATATATATATATATATATATACATATATGTATATAGAGTCGACGGCATTCTGATAGGTCGAGTGTATCGTCTTAGCTGCAATAAACTTTTCTGTTGTTATCGTTGTTAAAATTGCAGTCAGCATGAATTTAATTAATACCACGACGGAAAGTTGAAAAAGTTTATTAGACTTTTTATGTCTGAGAAAGAGAGCCAACTATAATTTCCAGTGATAAAAAACCATCTAAATATTCTGAGAAAAAAACTCGTTCAGAATCGTTAAATATTAAAAATATTAGTGCGTTCAAACTTCAAATATTACTTTTAAAATTTGTTCAAAAAAAGAACAAACTGACAAAAGCAAAAATAGTGTTTTTCATATGCCATGGAACAATGATTGGATTATTTTATTTTATAATATAATATACATAATAATTAAATATTATTGAACTTAGTAGTTGCCATCTGAGAGCATTCAGAGCTTAGGGATAGGAATATACAGAATACTTTAGTAAAACCGAGGCAGAAAACCTCTAATTTATTTAATATTTGTAAAATATTCTTGTAAATATCTCTAAATGTTTTTAGATGTTAAAAATGAATGCAGCATTATTATGTCAATGTCAATGCCAATTTTTTTTTTTAATTTTCAATAGTGTCAAAACAATTTACTGTACATGTAATAATGGAAGCCAAAAAGCGTTTTGCGGGCTTTTTAAATCCTCAGAAGAAAAAAATGGTGTTTAATTTAATAAGCTACTTTGAAAAGGGGCAAAGAAAATCTACCAAAGACAGTAAGTTAATGAATCCGAAGTCCATCCAGAAATAAGTATCGGAAGCTTTAAATTTAACTATTAGAACCATACAAAGGATTGTTAATGAAGATCGCAGGTGTATAGCCGCGAAAAAATATGAAAAAGGGAAAAAGGAAAAAAAGCCAAAAACTAAGGATTTAAGCGAATTCATGAAAATTGATGTAAGAAATTTGAATTACGACATGTATAAATCTAACATGAACATAACTCTTACGACTTTAAAAGATATTTTACGGGATAGAAAGATTTTAGAAATTGGACTAAAGTTTTTGTCAAAATTAATGAAACATTTGAGATTTCGATATAAAAAAGACTGCAACCGAAGATATTTGTGTGAACTCCGCGATATTGCCAGCCAACGAGTAACATTTTTAAAGAAATATGTTGAAATTTAAATTCACAGTTTAGAAAAGTAATTTTTTGGATGAAACATGGGGTTTTTCAAACGGAAGTGGATCCAAATCCTGGCAAGATAATTCTGCTAAGTCAGTAAAAAGGAAGAAGAAGTATAGTTCTGAAAAGAGGTTTTTGCATGCTGGTTCATACACCGGAATTCTACCTGGGGCCAGTTTACTATTTTCAAATACATCGAAAAGCGCCGATTACCACGTCAGCATGAATCATGAAACATTCGAAAAATAGCTAAAAGAAATGCTTATTCCAAATTTAGATCAACCATCATTAATCGTTTTGAACAATGCTTCATATCATTCTAGAATTTTGAATAAAAAACCAAATTTATTTTTGAAAAAAAAATGAAATATTTCAATGGTTAGTAGAGCAAAATCACAACCCTTCTTCAAATTTATTAAAAACAGAATTACTCCTAATATCAAAGACTTTTAGAAAACCTAAAATATACGCGGTTAAAGAAATTTTAAGAGAACAGGGTATGAGGTTTTGCGTTTGTCACCTTATTATTGCAAATTTTATTCCATAGAATTAATATGGACAGGCGCAAAATCCTATTATGAAAAGCATATTACTGAAGGACCTACTTCTCATAAGCCTGAAATAGTATGGCAAGACTCTCTAGACCATATCACCGAAGAATACTGGAAAAAAGTAGTAGCGCATACAGAAGAGATAATTTTGAAATGGTGAGATAGAGAAAAAGTTTTGGATGTCCAAGTAAACCCTTAATATCTAAAGATGACAGCGATACCTCTGATGACTCAGATAGCGAATTTGAACTTTCTTAATTTTAATTTTTTAATTTTATTATTGTTTTTAATGTAGCATTATCGTTACTTTTTGTTTTAACAACCGTTTGTTGACTGTTTAAATTTAATGCTTCTGATATATTCTCTCTGGGTAGACTTCGTATTTATTAAGTTCCGCCTTCTAAAGGTATTCTTTGCTCCTCTTTAGAGTAGCTTAATAAATTAAGCACCATTTTTGAAGTAAGTTGTTACCTACATACCTATATGTAATAAGTGCATAAGTTGTGTACAGCTTGTACACACAGCGCGCAGCGTGTGCGTGATTTTTCTTGCCATCAAATGGAAAATTTGGTCCTTTAAGTTTTATGAAAAAAGTTAATGTTCATAAAAATTTTTTGCTTGTTAAATAAATAGAAATAAAATAGAACAATTTAATTTTTTAGGTAGAGTATCCTAAAATATGCAATAATCCAATTCGACGTAAATTACCAGAAGGGGTGGGGATAAAGCACCACAATAAAGATTTTCTTAGGAAAAAAATATTATTTCTAACGAGCCTGTAAAAGTGATTTAAAATGTGTTTAACCGCTGCTTTAATAAGTAAGCAGTAAACATAAACTTTTGCCAGTTCGTTCAAATTAAAATTAAAACTATATACTAAATCTATTTAAAAAAAAAAAATACATGCATACACTTTTTAATTAATAACATCGATTATCGATTCTGGAAAAAAGAGCTACTCCACTTCATTTCAATTTTTGAAGGTGACCCCTCCCTTCAGAAGGGTGAGGGTGTCCCCATTTCCTCAAAGAAGTATGCTAAATGCTATTAATCTGCTATAAACTGTCGAGTATATAGTATTCCTAGGTAGATATATTTTAGTAGATGGTCGTCTTTTATATTTATGTACGTTCCCTTTCATTCTGTTTAAAATACATAGTTCATTCTAATTTCAATCCTTACCTAACTTTGATTAAAAAAAGCTTAGTACTTATTTATCATGTTTTAATATTTTTTAAACTTGGCGTTGCTAATTTTAAATCTTACCATGTTGTTAACTGTATTTTATTGAATGCTGAACGCAACCCTTTATGGGCAATTCTTTAAATTTTGAATATACCGATATCAAATTTGACAACTGGTAAACTAAATTTGACAAATTCAAAATTTTCTTCGCACACATTTTGGGTGGTACTCAACTAAATGATTTCATAGGCTAAAACGTCCCGACGCGGTTAGTAGCTGTAGACTACTTCCCATGTAGCAATTTTTTATTTCTGTCCTTCTGAAAACCAAAGATAATAAGTTGTGAAGCTTCTTGCGATCAACTTTTGATGTCTATCGTTTCACTACATTTTCGAGATTTAACACTTTTTAATAAAAAAAAATCACTGAGATTTATCGATCTTACTTGCATTAGTGTTCAGAGAAGTGACTGAATATATTTAAAATACCTGGCCTGTAACAAATGCTAAATGCTAAGTTGTTAAAGAAGTTGATGTTAGACTGGTGTCCATTTGTTTGTTTAAAGGTATTTTCTGGTATTTTACTTGAATAGTCATTCTAATTGTAGAACACAAAACCCCCAAAGCATTTTATGGGACCTGTCACTGGCGTGCATTTTATCGTGTATCGTGACGTTTTTTAGAAGGAAAACAACGCAGAAGAACCAAAACTTCACAACTGTGTGTGTTTCTCGTAAAATATTAAGTTTAAGAAAACCTATGACAGTTAGCTTCTAGCGGCAGTAGAGCAAGATCACAGTATCGAGTAGCAGCAGCAGCAAGAGCACTTGAAAATTCCAAATAAGATTTTGGCGAAACGTCGTGCAAATTCATTGTTAGACGAACGCACAGTGTGTCGACTAGTACAAGTTAGCTGGACAAAATTATTTTTTCACTTATTTCAATTGTTTATGTATATTCTAGGCATATTAAGTTATTTTAAGAAAAAATTCATCGCGTTGGTTTTTTTTATGGGCGTGGCTAATTTTTTCCCCTAATTAGTCAGCTACTCAGACATATTTAACGATAACTCGGGAACAACTTGTCAGATTTTTATAAATAAAACATTAAAAAATGCGTAACAAAATTTTATTAAAGTTGATTGAATATTATTTTATTCTATCTTTTATCGTTTTGGAGTTATTTAGAAATTAATGGAGAGAAAAAAAAATTTTTTCGTGTAAAATTCATTATTTTTTTCGGTAAAAAAGAGCAATAACAAAAGAAAAACAAAATATTATACATTTTTTTCTGACAGCTGCGTATATCTGGAAAATAAAATAAGGTATTAATCATGAAAATCGGTTAATAAATGTGGGTTTTATTCACAATTTACCGCAGGTACTCAATATCGATAAAATTTGTGTAATACAGCTACCCTTGCATATTGCGGTAGGATTGCATCAGCTTAGCAGGTAGATAACGGAACTAAAGGGCAAGGGTTTTTTGTATGGTTATTAGAATTAAAAATTATAATACAGTGTCTTTCATTTAGCTGCATTTCGCTTACCTGTATTTTTTGTCCAGCTGCACAAAACATTGTATAACAAAAACAAAATATTCTGCGTATGTGCACGAATTTTTCTACAAACTTGAATGTGCAACTAAATGAAAGACACTGTATTATTATTTTTAATAATAACCAGATGAAAAATCATTTTTTGCATTTGTCAATTAAAAATAAAACAATTAATCCATATTACTTAGTTTTATTGACACAAAAAAGATAAAATCAAATAATACCTGCCTTTCAGGTAGGTAACTTGTGCATTATACATACATAAGTAGTTGGTATTTTAAAATGTTTTTGATTTTTTTAAGGTACATATTTCTTGCTGTTCGGTTCAAAAAAAAATTGTTTTTGAAAATTCCAGTCAAAAATTGTTTTTGTTTAATTTTAAAATAAATGTTATAAATGCTCTGTAATAAATTTAGCATAATGACACTGACTGTAATTATATGTAAAATAAAAATACTCATTTATTGATAAAGAAAAATTTACAAGTCAAGGTTTACATGCTTTAGTACAAGCACTACATAACTAAAAATAGTAGCTGAACCTAATAATCATCATCAGAGTCTTCTGATGAGTCGTTTACTGTATAATCATCATCATTTTGTGGCATTGTGCGACAATATGATGACGATTCCAATCTTGACTCTTCTATGCTACGGCTTACAATTAACTTTAATACATCTGTACATATTTTTTCCGGCTTTTTTTTGGGAATCTCTCGAAGGCTATTGATCAAAGGATCAGATGTTATAATTAACATGCACAGTAAGTCTCTATTCGTGGCAAGACGCGAGCACTTGCGGGTGTTTTACTCCCTAAATCTGTGGCAATCTTTGTTCCGTGCTTCTTGAGCCTCTTCGGAAAGCTGCCCAATTGGAAGTAATGCCGCTTTGATGACTTCTGTGCTGTGAATTAATATTTTATGCACAGTAGCAGGCATACAGTACCACGAATAGAGACTAAGATAATGTTTTCTGGTTTCAAGACAAAATTTTTTGAATTCAACTAAGTTTATCTCGAATCCAGAAGACAATGTTCTCAAAATAACATCAAACTTTTTTATAATTGTAACATCCAACCCTGTGATCTGAGCACTCATCTCAGCATTCTTAAAAAAGCGACGGGCTGTATTTCCATCATTTGAAGAACCAAATCCTGGCTTTGGTTTATCTACAATGAGTCCCATCTCGTTCTTAAATTTCAATTTGATTTCCTCGGAACGAACCTTGATATCTGCTTTGTCTTCGTTGCTTCTAGCCTGCCATTTCTTAATATTCAACTTGTAACTGATATGTAAAAGACATTCGAAACAACGAATCCAAGCATGAAGTGTAGATAAACCAAAGCCAAAATGTTCTTGATTGCTGTTAAACATCGCGGGGTCATCGTTCATCGTCTTGGGGGTGGCGCCACAGATGAAACACTTTTGGGATGAACTAGTTTCCGTTAAGGCGTTACACACCTTTCCGTCTGTCATTGTCAGCAAAAGTTCGTGTTTTACAGAGATTTGAGAATCACCAAAGTTGATAAGTGTTGGAAGAAGAGCATTAACTTCTTCCAACAATCTATATGTCTCCACTAACGTGAAGTCGTTCGTTTCTTTGACAAATATAAATTTGATTGGGCGACAATACAAAGTTGATGAAGGCCGAGGATTTTGCCAAATAATTTTGGACCCATCATATAACTTAAGGGCTACTAAAGAAAATGCGAAAAGAAACTCGTCCGTATATTCAGTGTTCTCAAATCTCTGTTTGTATGTGCTGTGCCTAGAACTTCCATCACATCCCCATTTACTGACAAGTGTAAACGATGAACTTGTTGGGAGCACACTGCTGATAACTTCATTCTGTGCTAATACTAGACGTTCCACTGTTTTATTTAATAAGGCTTGCAAATTTATTTCAGCACGAGTTTCTGTTATAGCAATGTGCTCCTCTGCAGGGTAACAGGCCTGTTTGGACTTTTTTAAACTAAAATATGACGGAAACACATTATACCCCGCCTTCATGGACCACTTCCTAGTTTGTTTGTAAGAATGCGTTGTTGACTTAGAATCTATATAATAAGCTAAGGCTTCGTCACTACTTAATTGCCTAGGATTAACGGAACTGGTATTTTTAAACTTAATAATATTATCTGGGCTCTCACTAATGTCTCTAATGACATTGGCAATTTTCCTTTACCCTGCTGAACGCACAGCAATTTCGGCAGCAGTCACCAATTCACTGACACTTCGGGATTCTACGAGATCCACGACGCGACGTTTCTTCGTCTTAAACGACGATTCCTCGAAATCTTTGCGAGGTCTTCCTGCAGGAGTCACATTCTCACTTGATGTTGAAGGTTGTGGCGCAAAAGAACTCGCAGTAAACTGTATGTCTGCTTCATCCAACCAATTCTTATTTTTAATTAAAAAACGCTCCTTCGACTTTCCTGAAGCACGAACGACGATTCCTCGAAATCTTTGCGAGGTCTTCCTGCAGGAGTCACATTCTCACTTGATGTTGAAGGTTGTGGCGCAAAGGAACTCGCAGTAAACTGTATGTCTGCTTCATCCAACCAATTCTTATTTTTAATTAAAAAACGCTCCTTCGACTTTCCTGAAGCCAACCATTTGGCACCAAACTTATTAGACAAGTTGGATATCTTCAACTTTATTTCTTTTTGGCTGCTTTCAGTAATGTCACCAAAGTGAAATTTTGAAGAAAGAAAGTCATATACACACGAGTTTTTTTCATTCTTCGTGTGTTTCAACCACTCCTCAAAAAAGGCTACCCTTGAAATAGAGTAAACGTGTTCTGGAAAAAAAGAAAAAAAAAACATGTTGTACTGAAGTGTGCTAAACAATATGTGTATTTTTACGAAGAATAAAGTTATTTCTGTGTAATATCTAAAAACTAGTCCCGATAGAGGTGAATGTCTGTATATTCTGAACTTTCAAAGTTTTTTTTTTAAAAAAACACGCTAAAATATATAGGCTATTTAAAAAAAAAATACTAAAAATTCAAATTAATAGATTCTGATTAAAAAAATACATTAAAAAATAGTACTTACCCTCAGTATTAATATTCATCACAAAAACTTTCACAATATTACAATATGTCACTATAAGATGTGCACGAAAGTGTCGCTAAATTGCAACTGATTGATTGAAAGAGCTGCATTAAACTCATTACCTGACTTCTGATGCTTATGACTCGCCACTTGCAAATTTGATAAACAACCTTTTCTCGGAATTCGGGGTTTGGTGGTGTTGTTTACGTTTTGCAAATAAGATTTCCTGGAAATCATAACATGAATTTTGTCCACCTAGCATGTTCTACGCGTCACACTGTGGAACGGGTCGAAACCCGTAACTTTAATGTATTATATATATATATATATATATATATATATATATATATATATATATATATATATATATATATATATATATATACATATATACATATATACATATATATATATATATATATATATATATATATATATATATATATATATATATATATATATATATATATATATATATATATATATATATATATATATACATATATATTATATGTCGATTTTTTATAAGAATCTCTCCCAATTGACGGCCATGTTGCCTTCTAACGAAAAAATTCTAGTGCTTTTACAAAAAATTTCGTGCGTTTTCAAGAAAATTCAAGTGTCGAGATACATATATATGTATCTATATATATTCTATCCAAATGCCGAAATTGCCATCCTGGGCGACTTTAAGGTCAATAACATCAACTGTAGTATTCAAATACTACAGATAAACAGAAAGGGAATGTTTTCTTCCTGCTGGAAATGTGCCACAGTTCAGCCGATACCTAAAAAGGCAAGAAGACCTTGCCAAATAACTACCGACCAGTCGCAGTGCTTTCAATAATATCGAAAGTCATGGAAAAGGCTATTAGTCAGCATCTTACAAAATACAGGAGATCTTCTGACTTACGTAACACATGTTTGGAACAACGCAATTGAACACTATAGAGAATCTCGAGCGGTTGCTCTTGACATATCCAAGGCATTCGACCGTGTTTGGCACGATGGACTGTTGGCTAAGCTACGCTCTTATGGTATGTCTGAAAAGTTCTGTTTGTGCTCTCATGTTTCCTCAGAGAGCGTTCTTTATGAGTGACAGTCGACGGATTTCTTTCTAACACCTTCTACAACACTATCAACGCCGGTATGCCCGAAGGCTCCATACTGTCTCCTACTTTCTTTCTCATTTACATTAACAATCTGTTGGAAAAGACCGGAAATCCAATCTACAGCTTATCTCTTCATTCACTTTGAACGCTCGGACATCGGCTACTGAGACGAATATCCGCAGAGAGCATGAAGTCATTCAACTTAACAAAGACCTGGAAGAAATTCTGTGTTGAGATGTCAGTAACCAAGTGGAATTTCACACAAGCCGCAGTTTTTCCTAAAAAAGTTAACATTGCTAAGCCCGACATAGTTATATCGGGGCACTCCATTCCTCTAACATCGTTACTCAATTTGTTTGGCGTTAATTTGGGAGCAAATATGTCCCGGCTTAAACATGTTGCAGGGATAGCAAGGAGAGCTTCTCAAAAGTTGGGGATATTATTTCGAACCCGAAAGCTTTACACTCCACAACAACTGTTAATTTTTTACAAAACTCAAATTCGACCAACTATTGAATACTGCTCCCATGTTTGGGGCTCCGCTTCCAGAACTGTTCGTCTGATTGGAGACCCGGAACTGACCGGTGGCATTGATTCGCTGGAACATCGAAAAACGGTTGGTGACTTCAGTCTATTCTACAAGTATTTTCATGGAAAGGGTTCGAAGGATGTAGCCCGCTTAATTCCTTCCAGAGCGGTGCATGTTAGAATTACACGTCGCGCTAATACTTCATATCCGTATGAGGTTCAGCTTGTTACCCCTCGTACAACGCTTTTCAAGCAGTTTTTTTATATGGAGAACATCATCCCTTTGAAATAATTTGCCCAGGACTGTGTTTCCCACCTAGTACAATTTACACCGATTCAAGAACAACGTGAGTCGCTTTTTTCGCACACATGTCGCTCCTGTAGCGCTTATATATATATATATATATATATATATATATATATATATATATATATATATATATATATATATATATATGTATACATATAAATATATATATACAAGAAAATAATTACAGAATGGTACACCAAACCTACCTAGAAATAATGTCATCATTGGTTTGGCAGACCGAGACCTCTCCAGCACTAAGACCAGAAGTAATAAATAAAATGAAAGGAATTTTAACGTAAAACAAATTGAAATAGACAAAGTAATAAAAAAAAGAATACATAAAATATACAATAACCAAAAATATAAGAGTAAATACCTACCGTTACCATACACAAGGGAACTTTTCGGAAAACTAAAAAGCATCATACCCACAATGCAATGTACCCATCAAACGTAATATATTCAATACTATGTGCCGACTGCCCAAAGAAATACATAGGGATGTCTCGTCAATGGTTAAAGAACCGACTAAATGGACACAAATACACTAAAAACGGTCCAACTGCCCTACATAAATACATGACAGAACAAAACCACATCAATTTTAATGAGACCAAAATCATAAATAAACACCACAATTACGAAAAGTTAACCATCAAAGAAATGATCGAAATTGAAAACGAACAGCACGCTGTGAATGATAAAACAGACATAGCACACATTAGCCGCATTTACAGAAAGTTATTAAATTAATTTTGATCTACCAAGTATCTAAAATAAAGAAAAAGAGAATTCCGTACAAAATAAAAAGCAGTAAAAAAATCTAAAAAAATATTGACAGCAACTCAGTTCCAATGCTTCGTATAAGTAATAGTTTAAAATCCATCAAACGTTCAAGGTGCGTATGAAATTAATCTTGAAAGTTTTAAAATTTTAAATGTATGTTATGTTGTAACTCCTATAAATGGGGGGGAGGAAGGGAGGGAGGGAGGGGGAGAGAAAGAGAGAGAGAGAGAGCCTTTTAGCCCATGCTACATCATAAAATATATAATAAAATTTAATTTTGTCAGTTATTATGACAAGACTGTTAGCTTGTCAAAAACAGCTTTAAAAAAGTTCAAGGATTATGGAAGATATTGCAAGTTGAGTGGATTGTATTATACACCTAATTCAAGAGCATAGCATAAACGCTGTTTTGTAAATCTACAAGCTATTCAAAACGAAAAATTATCATTAAGAGGAAATCGAAAACTTTTACGTATGATAGCTTCCAGTTTGCAAAGAATCTGCTTTAGAACCAGAATGCAAGTAACATAAAATCATATTAACATCTCTAAAAAGATATTGCTCTCTTTTCTTCTTTAAATATTCCATATGTGTCATATTTCAAAACAATGTTCCATTTCATTAGACAATTATCACGCAGACCCACAGATCGACAAACAAACAGATCAACAGAATTTGAAAACTATGTTTTTGGTATACTTCATACATGTTACATGATATGTAAAGAAATTCAAAAATCTCAGAGAGAGATTTTTCCTCAAATACAATACTTCTCCTAGCCGGAAAAGTAAAACTGACAAAATGTTAAAGTGCAAAAGTGAATTGAAAAAGGGACAATATACGTCGACCTTTTTTCTTTCAGCATTTTCTAAAAACTCTTACAACAATATTACAGTTTCTATGAGACTAGCTTTCTCTTTCCCCCATCATCAGTCATACAAAATATAATTACATTTGTTCGTATATGGGGCATCTAGTGAAAATAGTCAGTAGAAGTAGTCGAAGCTGTAAAGTTAAACAAAAAACACAGTTCTTTTCTATACGCAGCGGATCCTGTAACAGTAACTAAGGTAGAAGCGGGGAGGAGAAACAGTAATTTTAGGATTTTTAATTGAGTACTTTAGTGATAAAATAAGATGCTTTATATATCAAGCCTAAATAATGCTGATGGCTTTTAATGGAAATAAACGTCTATTTAAATTCCTACGGATTTTTATTCAACATAATAATCAGCCTTTAAATATTAAGTTGACATATACGATTAAACTACAAAATAAAAAAATATATCTAAAGGTTCGTGTGCCCGATGTAATTAGAATTTCTGTATAATAATAAAATGTAAATATTCGTAAATTTTAAAAACAATGTTTTTAAAATGTTGAAATCTAATTTAGTGTTCTTACTTCAATTGCATAAAAGTAACACCTTTAAACGTATTTATAAAGTTTATTAATCAAAGACATCATGTAATGCCAGTACGTGAATCCGAAACCTAAACACCCAGATAAATAAATGAATGTGAAGAACAAGCAGAACTAACGAAGATATATCGCATATTCTCGGTAGGATATTTTATTTTAGTATATTGTTGTTCTGTTTTCTCTTTAAAATTGCTCTCATCCCTACTCAAACCTAATAAAAAATAATTCTTTTCGGACATACATATACGGTGTGTTTCGATAATTTAGTCTAAATTTAAAAAGAAGCTTATACAAAACAATCTTTATTTATTGTTATAATACTTGAGGGCAAATTAGTGTTTTTGAAAGGAAATAAACCGTAGTAATATTAACCTAAATAACAGAACATCTTAACCAGATTCTTTTTTTGCATCGTTTGAGTAATTTTAAAAACACTATCAGGCTTTTACAAAATATTGCATGTCTCTAAAATAAAATAATTTAGAGATAGGTAACTTTGAGGTACCTCAAATTTACCTATTCGAAAATTCAACAAAACTAAAATTAAATATTTAGCTTTACAAGTTACAAAATAATAATAAGATACAAGGGGATAGCGGCGCCTTTAATCGACAAGGTAAATTGGTCAATATTATAGAAATTAAATAAGGCATATCTATAATCGCATAAAATTGTCATTTACGCCTCAAGTAGTATTTAAAGAACGATATACTATGTTCTTGCTGCCGATATTGTCAAGTAATTTTCTTGCTGTTGTTGTTTAATTGGTTAAGTAGACTTTGAAGATCATCTTCGTCCTCTACAATCAACTCGACACCGTCAGCATAGCATATTTTTTTTCTTAATGTCCCATTCTACACTCTTTCAATTTATGAATATATATATATATATATATATATATATATATATATATATATATATATATATATATATATATACAGGGTTACAGGGAAAGTCGTCCTAGAGGTTCTCGAGTGGGATTTTTTGGTTATTTTTAGTCAGTCTGTATGTCAAGTATCAAAAATCATCAAAAATTTGAACTAGTTACTAACAGTTTCAAATGGCGGCTTGTTAATGTTTCTAAATTACGAATTTTTACCAAGTGTTTCCTACTTTAAATCAATAAAGAGAAAAAAAAATGTATGAAAGTTATTCTGCAAATTATTTTAAAAACTTTTACGTCTTTTTAGCTATCTAAAACGGTATAATATCTACTGGATCTATTGAAAATTCTAAGAAAATGAGAGTTCAATAGGCCCAAATGTAGAGTAACATAATAATAGAATTTAGATACTACCAATTACCGGTTTACTACCTGCACTTTCAAACAATAAAAAGGGTTTGGGTAAGCATTTTTTCCGGTCGGGGTACTCTCTGTGCGAGTGACATTTTCTGTTCACTAAACATTATTGAATGATTTTTAGTGTGCTCATGCGATTCGTCCGTGGTAGATGTGCTATACCGTGCTTTTCAAAAATATCTGTGTTTCATCTTCTGACTGTGTGAATTGGCTCGTAACTGGATTTTGATCTCTGCTTGTGAATATGGCAACGTATACCAACGAGGAATATGCTGACATTCTAATGTGTTACGGATTTTGCGAAGGAGTGTCGTCGCGTGCACGTGATGAATACTTACTGCGATATCCTACTCGTCGTGTACCTGATGTTAGCATATTTGATGGAACTTATCGAAGACTACGAGAAACTGGTTCCGTACAAAGACGGCGGACTGACATGGGACGACCACGTATCTTTGACGAAGACGAAGAAAACGAAATACGACGTCTCTTTGAGGTGGACCCAACCACATCTACAAATGTTGTCGCACGACAGCTTGGTATTTCGCAGTGGAAGGTATGGTTTGTAATGCATACTGTTGAGCAACACCCTTACCACTATACGCCCGTGCAAGTCATTGAAGAAGGGGATCCGTTGCGACGATTAGAATTCTGCAGATTTATGCTCAATACCGATGTCGAAGATGCATCTCTGGACTGACGAGTCGAAATTCGACAAAGACGGTCTTACAATCCACCACAATGCCCACTATTGGGCTTCTAAAGAGGAAGGCTACCCAAACAAAAAAAGAACGAAAGGATCACAAACAAGATTCAGCTTAAATGTGTGGATGGGTATAATTTCAAATTATTTGGTTGGGCCATTCTTCCTGCCAGATAATTTGAATGGCGAGGAATACGACAATTTTTTGCGGAACGATTTACCTAATTTGATGGAAGACCTACCTATTGGTTTGAGACAAAACATGTACTTTTAACACGATGGCTGCCCAGCTCACTACAGAAGAAGTGTTCGTGCATGGCTCAATGACAATTATCCCAACAAATGGATTGGAAGAGGCGGACCCATACCTTGGCCGGCGGGAAGCCCAGACCTAGCACCGATGGATTTTTATGTGTGGGGTCACATGAAAAGTCTCGTATACGACCAGATGACTCCTATCGAAAACGTGGATGTCCTAAGACAAAAAATAATTGATGCTGCTGACGAAATGAGGCGGCACCTCACAACCAGCGTTGTGAAAAGTAATTTAAGAAAAAGAATGAGAATTTGTGTTAGAAATAGGAGCGACCATATAGAACATGAATTATAATTAATAAAAAATATTAAATTGCAAGGTTTTTTGTTTTATTTGTATATTTTTCGTATTTTCACCTAGAACTAAAAATTTACCTTTTGCTACCCGAGCCCGCTTTAGGTGTCATTCTGTGTACAGTTTTCCTATTAAACTCCTAGTATTATACCTTTTTTGATAGCTAAAAAGACGTAAAAGTTTTTAAAATAATTTGCAGAATAACTTCCATACATTTTTTTTTTCTCTTTATTGATTTAAAGTAGGAAACACTTGGTAAAAATTCGTAATTTAGAAACATTAACAAGCCGCCATTTGAAACTGTTAGTAACTAGTTCAAATTTTTTTTGATGATTTTTGATACTTGACATACAGACTAACTAAAAATAACCAAAAAATCGCACTCGAGAACCTCTAATAAAAAAAATCGATATAAAAGCAAAAAAAAAACATGTTTTTTTTTAGAAAATCTTTAAACTTCAATATCTCGAAAACAGTTAAGTTTAGGACATCTTGTCATAGAGTCAAATCGGTCAGAAACGACCTAAACTATAACGTCCTTAATTATCTAGGACGACTTTCCCTGTAACCCTGTATATAAAACACCTTCTGACTAAAGCCGTCGAGTGTTCTGGGATTCTCAACAAGTCTCTTGACTATATCCAGAGTACGCATTCCTGATTTGCCTGACTAATGATTCAATAGACATTTGATGTCTCTACTATGACTGCATTTTGTGCTGTCAAATAATTTGGATAAACTTTTTTTTTCTTTTTGCACGGATATTTGATTTTTTTGCAAAACCAGTAAGTTTTGTTGTGTCTTTCGTTTTGTCGATATATTTTACTAATCTCTAGGGCTTCGGTTACTACTTCTTTAATATTTTCCACCAAGTAATGATATTGTTCTTCCTTTATAGGTATCAAACCTTTCCTTTTAATTGGTCTTGAAAGAGCTGTTTTATAGTTGAATCTAAAGTTTTATTTTTATTTTGATATTTACCTCAATTTTTATTTTCGCCAATAGTGAGCTGTAGTCGCTGCCCACATTAGCAGAGTTTAGAATTCTGATCTCTAATATTTGTAAAGGGTAGATACATCTCCAGCAATAAAATCGATTATTACAATTTGTGGTCAAGTAATAGTAAAGGTTTACTTATATACCGACCACCAAGTGATACCAATTTTCGAACACTTTTCGCTTCTCTTGCAGACACCATCGATCATTTACAAATTAACTATCCAATTGCCGAGATTGCCATCCTGGGCGACTTTAATGTCCACAATATCAACTGGCTTAAATATTCAAATACTACCGACGAACAAGGTCGTGAAGCTGAATCATTCTCAATCAGTTGGCTTAACTCAGCTTATTGACGAACCAACACGGATGCCTGATAGAGACGGGGAGTTCCCCAGTCTTCTTGATCTGTTTTTAACCACCAATCCGGAGATTTACACGGTTACCGTAAATCCGCCGTTAGGTTCTCCCGACCATAAACTGCTTTCGACATCGAGTATCCTGCCAATCAGTGACAGAGAGGCGTCTAGGCCGCGCAAGATTTGGCACTACAAATCTGCTAAGTTGGGAATGTGGAATCTTTGGCAGAATGATACTACTCAGTATATATCACCACTACACCAAACACTTTATTTTTGCACTCGACGCGCGTTTCGCTAACCATGTTAGCTTCATCAGGAGCGATGATTGATCGCTCCTGATGAAGCTAACATGGTTAGCGAAACGCGCGTCGAGTGCAAAAATAAAGTGTTTGGTGTAGTGGTGATATATACTGAGTACTACAAATCTGCTAAATGGGAAGATCTCATGGAATACTTTCGAACTTTCCCTTGGATGGACCTTTTTTTTGAATCCGATAACCCATCTGACTGCGCCAGGGAGGTATCCGATGTTATTTTGGCTGCTATGGAAGCTTACAACCCTTTTTCGAAGAAATGCTCCTCCAACGTCAAGCCTTGGTTTGACCGAAAATGCAAAGAAGCGGTTGCTTCTAAACATATTGCCTACTGACAATGTCGTGAAAATCTTAACACCATAAATCGTAACACCTTTGTTCGTGCCCGGAACAGATATAAAGGAATTATCGACGAAACCAAGGAGGCGCACAAACATCTCGCTTGTCCCAACAATTCCAGGTCCTTTTGGGCAGTTGCTAAGGTAGTTAGTCAAAATTTTACCAAATCCACCACTCACAAGGCCAGATAATTCCATTGTAACCACACCTGTTGGGAAAGAGAGAACTTGCTGGCTGAACTCTTTGCTTCACATTCTACTGTCGATTTCCAAGGAAAAACCCTACCTACTATTCCCATATTGCAGTCAAAGATGTCCGCATCATAAAGCGTATTTTAATGAATCTAGACACCAAAAAGGCTTCTGGCGCTGATGGAATACTTGCCATAGTTCTCAAAAACTGTGCAACGGAACTAACACCAGTTTTCTGTAGACTTTTTAACCTATCCTACAGAAAGGGAATATTTCCGTCCTGCTGGAAAGGTGCCACGGTTCAGCCGATACTTAAAAAAGGCAAGAAGACCTTGCCAAATAACTACCGACCAGTCGCACTGCTTTCAATAATATCGAAAGTCATGGAAAAGGTTATCAATGAGCATCTTCTAAAATATCTTGAACGATTCAGTATTATTAGCGATCACCAATATGGTTTTCGTAAACATAGATCAACAGGAGATCTTCTGACTTATGTAGCACATATTTGGAACAACGCAATTGAACACTTTGGAGAATCTCGAGCGGTTGCTCTTGACATATCCAAGGCATTCGACCATGTTTGGCACGATGGACTGTTGGCTAAGTTACGCTCTTATGGTATGTCTGAAAGGTTCTGTTTGTGGCTCTCATGTTCCTCAGAGAACGTTCTTTACCAGTGGCGGTCGACGGATTTATTTCTAACACCTTCACTATCAACGTCGGTGTGCCCCAAGGCTCCATACTTTCTCCTACTCTCTCTCTTTCTCATTTACATTAACGTTCTGCTGGAAAAGACCGGGAATCCAGTATACAGCTTTGCAGATGTCAGTACGCTTGTCTCTTCATTCACCTTGAACGCTCGGACATCGGCTGCTCAGGCGCAGGAGGTCGTTCAACTTAACAAAGACCTGGAAGAAATTCTATCTTGGGATGACAGTAACCAAGTGGAATTTAACGCTACAAAAACCCAGGCGGCAGTTTTTTGTAGAAAAGTTAACGTTGCTGAACCCGACATAGTTATGTCGGGGCACTCCATTCCCCTAGCATCGTCGCTCAATTTGTTGGGCGTTAGTTTGAGAGCAAATATGTCCTAGCATGAACATGTTGCAGAC
Source organism: Pachyrhynchus sulphureomaculatus (assembly GCA_019049505.1). Lineage (NCBI taxonomy): Eukaryota > Metazoa > Arthropoda > Insecta > Coleoptera > Curculionidae > Pachyrhynchus > Pachyrhynchus sulphureomaculatus. The sequence goes on along the minus strand of CM032454.1, from coordinate 87,312,964 downwards.
ATAGCAAGGAGAGTTTCTCAAAGTTGGGAATATTATTTCGAAACAGAAAGCTTTACACCTCACAACAACTGTTAATTCTTTACAAAGCTCAAATTCGACCAACTATGGAATACTGCTCCCACGTTTGGGGCTTCGCTCCCAAACATACACTGCATTTGTTGGATTCTGTTCAGGGAAGAGAGGTCCATCTGACTGGAGACCCGGAGTTGACCGGCGGCCTTGATTCGCTGGAACATCGAAGAACGGTTGGCGACTTGAGTCTGTTCTACAAGTATTTTCATGGAAAGTGTTCGAAGGATGTAGCCCGCTTAATTTCTCCCAAAGCGGTGCATGTTAGAAATACATGTCGCGCTGGTGCTTCACATCCGTATGAGGTTCAGCTTGTTACTCCGCGTACAATGTTTTTCAAGCAGTCTTTTATATGGAGAACATCATCCCTTTGGAATAATTTGCCCAGCGCTAAGTTTCCCACCGACTACAATATACAGCGATTCAAGAACAACGTGAATCGCTTTTTCCGCACACATGCCGCTCCTGGAGGGCTTTAGGGAATTCCCTGCAGCACGTGTGCTAGACCCATAAAAAAAAATTGAGGCTTAATATCTAAGAAAAGTAACATGTAAATTCAATTAAATTGTTCAAGAAAATTATTTAACCTCCAAATTTAGATAAATGTCACAAAGAAAAGTTCGTAACCTTAATCGACAGATTGTTTTTGAATCTCATCAAGAAACCTTGAATTTACATAGCTCTTAAAAGAACCCTTGATATTTTTTTTTCTACCTTAACTCCCGGGCGTCCACGACCATATTTTGGACATAAATACTGACATAAACACAATCGTATTACAATAAATCATAATTATCAAAAAATTCAGAAATTTACGGTATATTCATTTAACTGGCTTTTAGGAAGATTATGATGGTAAGTAAAAAATCCTCTATTTGTGCAGTTATTATCAATTTTATTTCCCTGTGAAACTATCACAAACAATGTGATTGGTAGAAGTTATCAGCAAATTCCTTTCCTTCCATTTTATTGGCATTGGTAGATTTGAAATTTACTTAATTACTTGGTTGTACGGAAAATGTTATGAACAATTTATTTGGAAATTTATAAAATATTATTACCGGAGTTTACCATTTAAAAAAATATTTTTAAAATTTAAGACAACAAATTTTTTAGTAAAAAAATACCAAGAACAGTATATATATATATATATATATATATATATATGTATATATATATATATATATATATATATATTATATATATATATATATATATATATATATATATATATATATATATTCACAGAAGAGGAATTAAATTTTGTGTATGTGCTGGGAGTTTACATTCAAATATTTAAATATACCCAATCTCACTACAATTATTTTTAAGTGCAAATCATGGTGACCACATTAGTTTCCAGATTAAACCAGATAACGCTAAAAAAGCAGCTTCTACTACTAAAACTTATATAACATACAATAAATAAGCAACAGCAAATTCCAAAAAAAATATAAACCAATACTAGGACTACAGAACATTCCATCTTACACTAAAGGACCCACAGACATGATTGGATGTCTTCTGCGAAGACAAAACATATCACCCATCATCACTACGGACCAGAAAATGTATTATAGTGGGTTACTATTTATATTTCTGACCTAATAATGAAAAAAACAAATATTTATGATCGAAACTGGTTTTATTGTTTTTCAAAATATTCTCCATGAATATCAATACACTTTTGCATGCGTTTGAACCAATTTTCGAAGCACTTTTTCCACTCCGATTGAGGTAACTCCAAAACATGAGTTTTGAATGCATCAACCGCTTCTTCGGGTGTCGAAAATCGTTGACCACGTAATTTGTTTTTCGTATGCGGGAATAAAAAAAGTCATTGGGTGCCAAATCAGGGCTGTATGGAGGATGTTCCATCAATTCGATGTTTTGGCCTGTCAAAAATTCTTTTGTTTGAGCCGATGTGTGAAAGCTCGCATTGTCATGATGTAGAATGATTCGCCTCTTCTTCGACTTTTTCCGAATTTCTCCGAAGACTTCTGGCAAACAAATGGTCGTGTACCTTTCAGAATTGTCCGTCCTACGTTGTTCTAACGCCACTATCGCCACGTGACCGGTAATGCTGAAGAAACAGGCAACCATTTGCTTCGAGGTGCGTCTTCCGCGAACAACTTTGTTCTCATCTTAGAAGACCCATACAGTCGATTGCTGTTTTGTTTCGGGCTCATATGCATAGATCTATGATTTGTCACCTGCGTAGATGTTATACACAGCCCTTGATGCACCTTGATCGTATTTTTTCAACATTTCCTTGCACCAATCGATCAGGGCCTTCTTTTGAGCGTTTGTCAGATTATGCGGGATCCAACGCGAACAAATCTTTTTTACGGCCAAATGATCATGCAATATCTTATGCTCATACTAATGCCCAAAGATGCCTCAATCTCACGGTATGTCACATGACGATCTTGCTTTATCAGTTCACGCACAGCCTCGATGTTTTCCAGCACAACAACCGATTTTGGACGACTTTCACAGAATTCGTCCTGAAGCGAACGTCGGCGTCGGCCACGATTGAATTCGTGATACCAGTTTTTACAGTGCTGTAGGATGGTGCTTCATCGCCGTATAGTTATAAAAAATAATCGCACGAAAATGTTCCCGAGTTAATTCTATTTTTTGCCCGAGATGGATTTTTCAAGTTACTGTAAATCAAATGACAAAATATTTGTTCAGAGGTTATGTTCAACAATGCCAAGTTTCTAATGAAAAAGTCAGATGGCACCTGGCAACACTTACTGTTGCCAAGGCCAGAAATATAAATAGCAACCCACCTACCACCTACTACTGTTAAATCAGAATTTTGTCATTAATTGTAATTCGTAATTAACAACTATAGTTCATAAATGTATCCAATAAGTACAAGGAGTCTTTATTTTTTCAAACATTAGCGGTCACCCTCCGCCTGGATAGAGAAGCTAAATATATTTAAATAAATTAATAGATAGGAACACTGCTCTGAGGGAATTAGAACCCGAGACCCTTGATACCGTATGCCTGCATAATAACAGCGGGTCTAGGGCCGCTATTAATTGTATAAACAAGCAATTTTTTAATATATGAGGTTCGAAATTATATTAAGAAATATGCTGATTTGTAAATTAACAACAAATGTCCAATGAATTGAGAAAACAAGACAAGCTTCTAAGCAACGCGTACACAATACACACAAACTTAATACTTAACTGGAATCTGTGCATATGATTATTATTAATGCAAATGATTTAACTAAACGAATGAACAAATAAGAAAATTGAATTTATAAATAATCGGCGCCACAGATAATAATTGATTCCTGTTAATTCAAATAAAAAATCTCACCCAGAAGCCTCTGAAGCTTTCGTTGGATATTTAACCTCTTGTTAACTTCTCGCAGATGTTTATCAAACTAGTCTAAATATATGTTAAATATAATTCTATACATTTTCTAGTCAAACAACAAAGAAAAGAAAATTACTTGCTGGTCCCGATTCCGAACAATGAAACTTGGTTGTGTTATCCACAAATGTCTAGGTTTTATTGTATGTCTGGTACATATGTACGTATTATTGTATGCTTTTATTTTTATATTTAAAATCTGTATTATCCTTAGTTTAAACAGGTTTCTGTTTTGAAAATTGTATTTTCTATCAAGAAAACAAGTAAAATTGGTCTTATTTTCGACAGCATCTATAAAAATGATCTACGGCATCTAATAAATCTTGTCCAACAACGAAGATTAATTACTTGTTTGGAAAAAAAAAGAAGCATTTTGAACCAAGAATACCAGCATAAACAAATGACATTATTTTACATAGGCCTGTTGTTTATGTTCCTATTTTTATTGGCAAATAGCTTATACCTGCGGGTTTGCCCTCAATGATGTCTCTGTTATATATTATGATATATGAATGTTTATTTTACTAGTATATATTTCTATCGTCTATACCATATTTTTACCTAGTACCTATATGAAAATAAATATATAAAATATTCCTTTTTATATTGGAACTTTTTGACTATAATGTTATAAGAAAAATGATATAATGTTATGACTAATATAAAATTAATTCACATAAAAGTAAAATCATTATTAAAATCCAATATAGGCTCAATTTCATGTAGAATCCCCAAAACTGTTCATTTTCGTGGGACAACTTGCATAAAAACGATAAATTTTTTTGAATTACTTGCAGATATTGCCGTAACATTAATTTGTTGCTGATTAACAAAAATTTTTTAAAATACCCCTTTCTATATGTCAGTTGGTTTAACACTTATCTATAGGGCATTAAACGTACTCATAATTTTACCCAATTGAACTTGTTTGCGATATACTGCTTGATGCCTTATCCTCTGGTGATTTAGAAGTGCACTACGGATGATTAAGGATAAAGTATTATTACGTTTTTTTAGTGCCTGTTTTGTGTTTTCAGAGATTGTTGATAGGCAGTGGATTCTGCTGACTAGGGAAGAGCTTATCTGGAAACGGTTTAACCCCAAGTCTGGAGATTAGGCCACTGGAATATGTTATAGCTTAATTAATTTTGTTTACTAGTTAGTGTGTATTAATATGTTGGTTGAATGAGAATATTAGGAGACATGGAGGCCATATATCCGTGGGCTGTTTTTTTTTTTGCCGTGCCATATGCTAACATAGCGCTGAATGTAGCCAATTTATTTAGAGTTAATGACAGTAAAATATATTTGAAAATTTTTGAAATATTTGTGAGAAAATTTTTTTACGTTTTTATTAAGCTTATTTTAAATTACCTGGGTGGTGGCCTTTTATCATCGTGTCAAGAAACCTTCATGAGATTTTTAAAAAAGTTTGAAGCAAATTTCTAGAGAGTGCAAAGAAAGTCCACAAAAATTTAAACAAACTTGCAATATATATCATATGAATTTTTCAAAGGAAATTTCTTGCTGAAAATAGCTCCTTGTACTGTCTGGATGGATGCTGCGATGGACTCTGTATCGGAAGTAATTTTCCTACCTGTCTAAGAATTGTGATTGAGACTTAGGTTGACAATACGTGTGTATGAGTTCTTGGATGCTCCATAAGTTTAAGGCGACTTCTCCGGGATGAAACAAATGCTAAGTTTTTTTTAAAATTTTTGCGTTTTATAATTTCCTATTGCTGATTTATCTGATTAGTTAGGTACAACTCTTTTAGAGTAATAAGAACTGATTTGAATAATAAATTCAGACATATTGGTACAGTTCATGCGTAGAATTATTGTAAATTAGTTCAAAGGTATGCTGTTGTAGCTACTTGAGGTGATGTCTAGGTCCACTATAAACTTGGAATATGACATTAAATCTTTCCATCAAGTTCTCAAATAGTACTAGATCAGAGGTTCTTTCAATATCCCCAACTATGTAATAGTATATAGATTGGAGTGGGCGCTCTTAGTGTTGATCGCGGTGTTTTCAGAGAAGTTTTTCTATAGATATTAATATATATTTGTAGATCGCTGTACCTGTAAGCTTTTTAGGTTTAGATAGCAAAATTAATCTCTTATTAATTATTTTTAACCTACATGGACTCTGGTGGTAGGACGAATATTCACTGTTACCTTGTCGCTCTTTCTATTTTTTATACTAACATTCACTGCCTGGTTTTTTCGCGTTTCACATTTACCCCATTTTCTATTAATATTTTATTATTATATTTTATTTCATTCACCACTATACTGCTTATGTTACTACTATTATTATTTATTTTATAATAAATTGACAGCATTGGAACTTGCCTAATTGTCTGATTTTATCACGTTAACAACCAAACCACGCTGTTAGGATTTTTTTTCCAGGTTATTTAAGTCTCTTTCTTTTCTTCTAAATTGCAGTGAGTTTAATCTCAGAAATCTCTATAGATTCAAGCTACATCCAGTTTATTCAGCAATTTTAATAACACAGGACCACAAAAAGAAGGTTTTGTAGTTGAAAGATGAGATATCATACCATATGTTTCTTGATGATCTATATTACGAATCCGAGGTCAGGATACTGACATAACCTCAAAAAACCCCTCGAAAATGACCCAAAACCCTTTGGAAATGAATTAAAAATGTAATCGAGCACACCAGACGTATTTTGGAGTGCCGAAATCGAATCCAAGGTTAAAATTCACCCATAACGTCACCATTTTCACATAACCTCAAAAAATACCTCAAAAATGATCAGAAATACGACTGTAAATAAATTAAAAAATTAAATGAACAGGCCACCGTATCTATACGTATTTTGGGGTGCTTAATTCGAATATACCAAAAGAATTGACCTATTAAATCAAGAACTTGAAATAACCTCAAAAAGTCCAGTCTTTTCATTCACAGGTTGCTGGAGTAAGGTGAGTCCCCTCGTTTCTCTCCCACTGGATGCTTTATTAAGGCAATTCCCCGATGATAGGAGATAAGGGGACTCACTTGAATAAAGCACCCTGATGATGATAGGCGAATGGACTCACTTTAATAAAGCACCCCGAGGGTAAAAAGCGATGGAACTCACCATAATCCAGCATCCTGTAAATGAAAGGACTGGACTAATTGAGGATATTTCAAGATCCTGACGTAATAAGTCAATTCTGTTGACAGATTTGCTTTCAGCGACCCAAAATACCTATAGATATGGTGGTCCGCCAGTTTTTTTTGCATGAGGTTATGTTATGGATATAGTTTAACGTTCTTGATGTAAGTTTCTTCTATTAGGTTGCGTTAGGGTTAGAGTTCTTGGTGTAAATTTCTTGATATAAGTTTCCTACATTAGGCTATGTTCGGTTTAAAGGTTTTGGTGTAAGTTGCTTGCATTAGGCTATGTTAAGTTTAGCGTTCTTGGTGTAAGTTTCTTGCATTAGGCTATGTTAAGTTTAGATTTTTTAGTGTAAGTTTTTTGCATTAGGCTATCTTAGGTTTGGAGTTTTTGGAGTACAGTTTTTGCATTAGGTTATGTTAGGTTTAGAATTCTGGTTGTAAAATTCTTCCATTGGGGTGAGGAGAGTCACTCTTATCTAGCATCGCGAGCATAATGTGCGAGGGGAATCATTTTAATAAAGCATCCATTGGACGAGAAGCGAGAGGACTCACCTTAATCCAGCAACACGTGAATGAAAAAAACTGGACTTTTTGAGGTTATTTCAAGATCTTGACTTAATAGGTCAATTCTTTTGGCATAATCGGTTTAAACACCCCAAAATACCTATAGATATGGTGGTCTGTTCATTTAATTTTTTTATTTACTTACAGGCTTATTTCTGACCAGTTTTGAGGTGTTTCTTGAGGTTATGTCAAAAGGCTGACATGATGGGTGAATTTTAACCTTGAATTCGATTTTGGCACCCCAAAATACGTATGGTTTGCTAATTTACATTTTTAATTTATTTGTAAAGGTAGTTTTGGTCATTTTCGAGGTGTTTTTGAGGTTATGTCAAAATCCTTTGTTGATTCATAAACATATGGTATGGTATTTCACCTTTCAACTACGAAACTTTTTTTGTAGTCCTGTGTAATCAATGGAGCTTCCTAATTTTCTGTTAGTTTAAATCTACCTCATGGCCACGAAATTAGTTGGAAACATTATTAGAGCCCCCATAGACTACAGACTTTTGATCGGCCAATAGTTTAATTGATTGCTTAATTAGCATGAAGACATACGAGTGTGCGCACACTCAATGATTCTAAATCGGCCAATAAAATAGTTGGATGGCTCCATCAGCCTGCTTAATCAGTATGGTGTATTATCGGAGTGCACAGACTCACCTACTATCTAATCGGCGATGCTCTCCGTTTTCAATTTATTCTCGTTAGACGCGTACAATCGATGGCAGTGCAATGTCGTTGATTAGTGAAACTGAAATTGAGACTTTAATTGAAGATATCGAAAAGAGACCAGCATTGTATAAAAAAAGCTTAAATGAGTATTTGGACATAAATATAAATAAAAAACTACGGGAAGAAGTATGTAAAAATATTTTTCCTGAATAGAGTAAACTAGATGGCGAAGAGATAAGAAAAAGAAAGTATGTTCAATTTACATTTATTTATTGTAATTATATTTATTTACCTATCTACACTTTGTTATATTGAAATGAAATAGAGCCTTGCGGAGAAGTAAAATAAAAAATAATTGCCGCACATCATTCATATTCTTTCTTCCTCGGTTATTTTCACTAACCGTAAAGTTATTCTTAAGGCAATCTCCATCATTTATTCATACATAATTATGGAGGACACGGCAAGCTTTAATAATACGAACACAAAAATTGATATTTACATCGATTGGACGGTGAAAAATACACCACTTATTGGCTTGAATGCCGAAAGTACATTCGACCATGCGTGGAGCCCTAGAATGCGGTTTAATTTTATTTTTGCATATGGACGTAATATATGACTTCCTAGCCCAAAGACTTCGTTGCCTACGACAAAAAATGTTGTGACTTTTCTGTCGTTATCATTGGGCAATTTCCTTCCAAGAGGGTTATTTAGCTGCTTTTCAGAAAGTCATTTTTAAACACTTTTGAATTACTACCTTCTCCATAAGAACCAACATCTGCGTCTGTCCAAGCCATTAAAACACAAGAGAAGAACTTCTTATAATTAAAATATGACAATCCGGAGTGTTCTGGCTGCACCATCTGTATATGTTTTCTATCAGTCGCAATGACATCAGGAAAATCTGTGCGACGATAAAATTCGTCTGCTATTTGAAACCAGTCATCCTCTTGCTTGGTTGCCCTACACAACGGTTGAACTAAGTTCCATATTTCCTCAGATGTAGTTTTAGTAATATCTCGTACTGTAGAAGTTCCAATCGGATATTCAAAGGAGAGCGCATTAAAACTAGTTCCTGTAGCCAGATATCTGTAAAGAATTAATTTTAAACACTTTTGTATATTTTTATTAATAATAATAATAAATATTTATTAATTATTAATACATTTATAAAACTGTAATTTTATTATTTGTATTATTTCAGGCCACGAATTACAGAAAAAATGGGCCAATTTGCGGACTTGTTTTCGTAGGGAATTGAATACACAAAAGAACTGGAAGTCAGGCCAAGCTACTACCAAGAGACGCAAATACATCTATTTTGATAAGTTGTTATTTTTACCTCCATGCATCAAAAATGGACCAACCGAAGGGGACTTAGGACCGGCAGACGATAAAAAAGATGATAATGATGAGGAAGTGGATGATAACGAATCTAATCGTTCCACTTCCACGCCTACACCACAACGAATTAAAGAAGTGAATCAAACAGCAAAAGATGTGGATTAAGCAATATTGAAAGCACTGAACGACACGAAAGACGAAGATACAAACTTCGTATTATCTCTTGTTCCCTGACTTCAGGCTCTTACCACAGAAAAAAAAAACTGGATGCTAAAATTAATATTCTAAACATTTTTAAGCAGATAAGAGTAAGAAGGCGTCATCAATCTACTTCTCAATCACCACACAACCACAGCGTACTACAGCAATCTTCGCCTTCTGTTCCGATGCAGGACACTCAAAGCATTTCATCACCAGGGTGTTCCAACAACACAGCCCAGTCATACTATTCTAATTTTACGGATGAATCGGAACTATACGATTTGTAAAACAATAAAACAGTGGTTGTTATTTGCACACAAATTCAAAGGTCAGGCTTAATCTCTTCTCGACCGGTATAGCACGTCTTAAAATTGTATTTATTAATTATTATTAATTATTATTCAATTCAATAAGTTCATTGAAACTGGTTATGCTCATTATATAAAAAGCGAAAAACTTTTCTAGGTGGTTTAGTAGTTTAGTATGTAGCGTGTAAAACTTTCCTTTTAAAAATCTATAACCGTTTATGGGATGCATCCAATATTCTCGGTTACTATTCTTCTTCATCATTCTTCTCGTTCGTTTTATAATAAGAGCAATAATAGCAGTTCTCGGTAACATTTTTTTTCGTTAAGCACTGAGTTTCGTTTCTGCCAGTACCAGTGGAACAACCGTTCAATCCAAGTACAGCTATCTGTAGCAAAGCTATCAGCCGATTATGGACAGTCTGCGCACCAAACGCCAATCAAATAGTTTAGTTTGCTTGGTGTGCGAGGATACAGCCCGATCGGACCAAACTATCAGCCGATAGGGCTAGACACTGTAATTAGGGCTTGATTAATGACTCATAGTTATCATTATTTTTTGTGTATAGAAATTTAAAGGCAAAATCTATTAAATCAATATAGTTTTTTTCTGCTATATTGTTTCCTTAAAAAGTCAATAGCTGTGAAATCCAAAATAGCCCTATCATGCAGGAGAATACAACTTTTTGAATTCGGATTATGTGGAATCTGCATACATGATTATACCATTAAATATATTAACCCAATGTCCTACATGGACAACTTACAAAGAGCAACCCGTTAGACATGACTAAAGCGATTAAATCCATATCCTACATAGGCGGGACACGTTATAAGCGTGATATAAGGGCTACTGGCTTAAGTCGATGGTAAGCTTTTATAAAGAACACAATCTGTCACACGACGAATAATTTTACGAAACTACTAATGGGTACTGTAAAATATGAATAAAAACAATACTAACTGCTTATTGATCGATAAAAAATTAGTTTTAACAACAAATTTAGTTAAAGGGATTAAGATTTGAGACTTATAAAAGTTTTTATTTAAATACAGATGGAAATCATTTCGTAAATAATGCACACTAGTGATTTACTTACAGACTATTTAGCTTTTTAATGAGAGTATTTCAACGTTTTGGGAAGTTAGCCATATCCCAGATCATACCCTTATTTTTTAGTCTTCTACTGATTTAAATAACCTCTGCAGAAAGCTTCTCTAGGGAGGAAAAAGATATTTCTGCTTAGACTCTTTCACGCTGGAAAAATAAATCGAAGTATGGTGGACTCGTCTGTAGATTATATGGTGAATGAGCTCACACCTCCCAATTTACCACGTGCGACCGTGCGTTGACAGCAAAATAAGTGCAAAGTAGATCTTTGCGCATTTTTTTAAGAAAATGTCTAATGAAATCTGGCTAGTACATTGCTGACTTACTTGTCCCACACGGAACACCATTAGTCTTTGTGATTCTTTAATGGCCATAAGCCAAAATCACCATTCGGTTAGCCTATAACTGCTCGTTTTAGAATTCTTTTGGTTTCGGGAATGATGACTTTCTCCATTTGTTTTAACACAATATGAACTCTGGTTCAAAGTATTTAACCTTTATTTCATCTATAATTACAACTCATGACAGAAATAATTTATCTTTATCGTTAATTATTTGTTTAACAACAATTTAAATATTTCAATTTATGTGTAGCAGTCGAGCAATATAGGACATACCTGGTATAAATTTGTTTTGTTTATCATACGGATATTTTTACGCAGATTACTCAACGATCATCTTGACGAGAGTGTTCTACAAGTTTTTCACTTTGGTTGGACCTGGAACTATTCCTGTCTAAAGTCAATTTCTTTATGGTCATGGAACACGTACTGCAGAGAAATCCCCAAACGTAGTAAGAGTGCGGAAAAAGGTCTTTGCGTTAGTCTTCGCTGTAAATGGCTCTCGGAGGGAAACACAATCCTGGAAAATACATTCCAAAGGAATGAAGTTTTCCACATAACAGAATTCTTGAAAAGAGTGGCAAAAGGGGTGATAAGCTGAACTCCATACGGATGTAATGTATAAAAGCGACGGGTATTTCTACTATGCATCACCCTCGCAGAAATCAAGCGGATTACATCCATTGAATATTTCCAATGAAAGCACTTATAAAATATGTCCAAGCCCCCCAACCGTTTTCCGATGATAAAAATCAAGAATCAAAGTTTATTGTGAGTTTTAACTCTCCAAGAATGCGACTAGCTTTCTTCTGATTAGAATCTAACAAATGCAGAATATATTTAGGTTGCAGTATTCCATTCCTATTTGAATTTATGCTTTTTACAGAAATAAACATTATAGTGGAGTATAAAGTAAGTTGGGAATGTGGAATCTTTGGCACAATGATACTACTCAGTAGCTTCATCAGGAGCGATGATTGACAGTCAATCATCGCTCCTGATGAAGCTAATATGGTTAGCGAAACGCGCGTCGAGTGCAAAAATAAAGTGTTTGGTGTAGTGGTGATATATACTGAGTAGTGGAGTATAAAGGTTTGTAGTACGAAATAATATTCCCAGCTTTTGAGAAGTTCTCTTTCCTGTGGGTGCAAAATGATCATCCTTCGATATGTTTACTCCCAGATGTCGGCTCTAGTGGATTTGAATATTCAGACATAACTATGTCGAGTTCTGCAACGTTAACTATTTTAGAAAAATCTGCGGCCTTGGTTTTTGTAGCGTTCAATTCTATTTAGTTACTCTTACTACAAGATTTTTTTCCGGGTCTTTCTTAAGTTGGGTAGTAAGTAATATAGGTGGCTGATGTTTGATCGTTTAAGGTAAATAAAAAAACAAGCATACGTTAATGTTCGGTAGAAAGAAGTAGAAGACAGAATGAAATGACATACCGGCGTTGATTGTGAAATTGTGGTAAAGAAATCCGTCATTTACCATTCATAAAGAACTTTCTCCGAAAAAACTCACAAGCGGTAGGCATAGCTTAACTGTCATACCAAATACGATCGAATGTCTTGGAAAATATAAAAAGTATGGAGACATGGATCAGTTTGAAAAGTTCAAAACGTTGAGTTCGGAAATAAAACGGGATACTACAGAATCTTATAGATGCTTTATTCAAAGTACAGAAGAAATATAAAAGTTAATCCGCAACAAAAGAGAACAGAAGGGTATACCTAGTAGACTTATGACAGGAGTACTTTGAACTCGCCAACAGATATTTTAAACGTTTTTGCAACTTTTTTCGAACAATCATTTTCCCATCCAACCATGAATAGATTAATCAGTGAGGATGTCGTGGTTTCTTGGCCTATTGTCACAGTCAGTACTTTTTGTGAATCAGACGTTATTAATGTCATCAGAAGACTAAAACCAAAATTTACTGCGGGTCCGGATTTACTTCCCGCCTTTTTTATTCGTGATTGTAGGTTTGTTTTAGCCAAACCACTGTTAACTCTGTTCAACTTAAGCTTGAAGACGAGTCCTTTCCCGGAATTATGGAAAACCTCTAAAGTCAGTCCTATTTTTAAAAAAGGTGATAGATCAGATATCAGTTATTACAGGCCAGTGTCAATAATATGTAATTTTAGTAAAATTTTTATTACATGATCATATATTTTATGCTACGAAAAACTTGATAACCCCTTATCAGCATGGTTTCTACAAGGGTAGGTCTACATCTACAAATTTAATTACTATAACACAAGAAGGCAATTGACGAGGGTTGGCAAATGGATATAATTTATTTAGATTTCACCAAAGCCTTTGATCGGCTGGATTTTTCTCTCCTACTTAGTAAACTGTTTTATTTGGGCTTTTCGGACTCATTGATGTCTTTGATTCATTCTTGCCTTACTAATCGTAAGCAATATGTGGAAATTTATGGCTCTAAATCAGGATCTTATGATGCTACTTCAGGGGTTCCCCAAGGATCTGTACTGGGACCCCTGTTCTTTAATCTTTTTATAAATGATATTGGGAATGGTTCAGATGTTGGTTATTTACTCTATACCGATGATGTAAAATTATACAGCAGAGCAAGGATAATCGGGATTGAATAAATCTTCAGAAGGACTTACAGATAATTGGCCAATGGTGTGTAAAAAAACAATTTACAGCTTAACATTAAGAAATGTAACATCATGTCTTTTTCAAATAAAGTCTCACCGATTATTCATAATTATTTGCTGGATAACAGTACAGATCACATAAACACCATAATTTCTGAAGCTTTTTAAAACATATGGCTTTATTGCACGCTGCACCGGTGACTTTCATAATCCTGACGTAATTAAAACTTTATATATTTCTTATGTTCGTTCTAAATCGGAATACGCTGCTACGGTCTGATCTCCAGGCTATGACACCCATACTGATAATCTGGAGAGGGTCCAGCGCAAATTTTTAAAATATATTAGCTTTAAACGAGATGGTATCTATCCACAACAGGGGTTTCCGCATTTCCGCATGAGGTACTACTTGCAGATAACGGCTGTTCGTTATTAAAGGTTCGTCGTGGTTACTTGCCTCTGACGACTCTGTTCAAAATTATAAATAATGATATAGATTCTCCCGCTATTCTGTCAAGAATAAAATTTGGTATGCCGCGTATAACGAGCAGACAATATAACACTTTTTATCTACCTACTCCAAGAACAAATATATTAAAATTTCCCCCACTTTTTTCAATGTGTAGTATGTATAATCGACTTTTTCAACACATCTATGTTAACGATAAGTAAAATATTACGACACGGAAGGGCTGTGGCATCTTTCTTTTCTTATTGTTTTCATATCTAATTGTTTTTTTATTATTATTATTATTATTGTGATTGGAATTTGTATCTGCTTAACACTCTATTATTATATTTTATTTCTATATATAGTGGTTTTTATCTGAATCTTCGGCCTTGTAGTTGTGTCTTGTATGATATATATGAGAAATAAGTAAATAAATAAATGTATTAAATGCGACCGCTCGAAATTCTTCAAAACCTTCAGTTGCTTTATTTATGCTGCATCCTGAAACCCTTCTATGATTTATTGTCTGGCTACCAAAAATAAGCAAAGTTGTGAAATACTTCGGTTGATTTCTTGCCACGCAAAGGTTCAGTTTTAATGCAAAATTTTTAATCTTCAATCATTAGCCCTCTGCATTATTAATGAAATAACCCTCGCATGTGTCCTGTTAAAAATTTCCTGCAATAATTGTTTTATCCACATGCCATTAAAGTACTTAATTTGGTACAACTGTATATTTTAAACATTATTATTATGGTACACTAGCTAAGATCTATAAGATTAAAAAAGGTATTTATATACAATGCTGTTTTTATTTAACATTTTGCTATGATTATAACTGTTACATCACCCACATCACACATACGTTCACCTTTATCATGTTGCGGTGTCCCACAAACCAGACGCTCGGTAAACCTCGTCATTGTTTCACACACCTTCTTCCCAAATATTTAATATTACTTATAGTAAATAGAATTCCATGTTCCATTAGTCGCACAAATAGGGCATAATTGAATCAAGTATATATCCTGAGGATATCTCTATGAAGTTTGGAGAACTGCAGGCAAACACTTAATACGAGTATTATTAGAGGTAATTTAACGAGATCTTATGCATTAGTGGACATGAGAGGAGGTATAATGAGAGGGAACTTTAACAGTAATTATTATTTGCGAATGACTTTGGGAACCGGATATGTCTCGAATTAACTAAATGCATAATAGGACAATTATGAATGGGAGTTTCGGGTTTAATGACAAATATCTCTATTAGTCTGTAAGTAATATTTTAGAAATGTTAAATTTATTTTAGGAAAGAACAATTATTAGAAGCATACAGTAAGAAGAAAATGGAAACAATTTATACAAAAATTTGACAATATTTTTGGTGTTCCGTACGGAACACTTATAGAATGACTTCGGTGTCTGCCTCTTCGTCTCTCTGTCTGTCTGTCACACCCGATTTTCTCCGATATTATTTGTCATAAAAAGTTAAAAAATGGTAACAATATAGGAACTGATGGCCTCATCAGAGCCATGTAGTTTTGAGAGTTAAATTTTAACTTAAGGGTTTAGTTTTTGGCTGTGAAATCGGAAGTGAAAAAAAAAAATTACTAGGTCATCGAGTGTGGTGTCAAATGAAAGGTTATGAAAACACGAGTAATATATATATATATATATATATATATATATATATATATATATATGTATGTAATACTTGCGCATACTTTTCTTTGTATTATTTTTAAAAAATCGCAAAAAATCGCTGTTCTCCTCCCCTTATCTCGAAAAGTACTTATCAAAAAATTTTGAAAAAATTCTGGAATATTCTCCACGGGGTGTAGATTGAACGAATTATCACTAGTGCATTACCTTTAATAATTTATCTGGTATATAAAAAAAAATCAAGGTTATTAGTTTTCAGTAAAGATTGGAAACAAACTTTGTTGAAAACTCTTTTGGGGTGTGTTTTGTGAAGTCACCCATCGTTTTATATCACCGTAATAAAAATTTTTATTTTAAAAGCAATCAACGTACGGAAGACTAATTGCGCAAGTTCAACTTGCACTTGACCGGTTATTTTAATATAGTTTTTATTCCTATTATTTTAGAACTACTAGAGTTTTAATTCGATTGCTGTAATCATGAAAAAAATGATTCTTCGAAATTTTTACATTTCTCCACGTCTCTAAATCACGAAAAACATTGCGTTATTTTTTTCTCTATTCTCGACTATTTATGAATATGATAGAATGAACTAATGAGGTGGGGAGAAGGTTAGATGGGTTGCTCCGTGTGTATTATGTTACAGGTCCTCTTCCAGTTCTTAAAGTCGAGAAATCCAAAACTTCAGTAATTTTTTAAAATTTTTAATTAGTCAAATATCTAAGATGTTAATAATGTAAAGGGGGGGGGGGATTAGAGAATTACTTCCACTCTATACCCTGAATTAACGGCCTCCGATTTCTTTTTTTTTCAAAAATCTGAAAAAAAGACCGAAAGTCCAAAAATTTTTCTGAAATGGTGAATTAAGGGCCCTATAGAGTCGCTTTTCCAGACGCAAACAACAGTTTTTTTTTGGTTGGAATAAAACAAATCAAAAAAAATAAAACTATACAGAATTTATCAACTTCTCTTGCATTTCTTCATGTTTTAAGATATCTAGATTACCAAAGAGGTGGTGGTCCTCCATTTTCGTTCGTCTGTCGGCCTGTTGGAACCATAACTCCCGAAAAAAAGGAGATATCAATTTCAAATTTAGTATACATATAATACTTGAAATAGAGATTGAAATTATAATATTTGGGCAATATCACCGAACAGGAAGGAGTTGATAAACTTTGTTAATTTTCTAAATGGTTATGTGATTTTTATGAGGTTGTGGAGAGTATTTGAGGGTTACCTCATATTTATCCTGTTAAAAGTATTTTTCAAGGATTTTCAGTCAAGGAATCTAAAAACACTGTTATTTTCTCAAGATTTAATTGTAAATATCTCTAAAACTCTTCTTGAACTCAACTTTTTTGAGTAATATTTTTTCATTGGTTAATTTAAATCAACAATACAAAAGAGGAACTACTGCCATCAAGAAAAAAGAATAACTGTACAAGGTCGCTTTTTTCGACAAGTTTGTTTTTGAGGATCAATCCAATATTAAAACTCATTGTGCTGTAAGCTGTCATTGTAGATTGTAGCTCTTAGAGTGGATAAAAGGTGTAAATAAAATTTAACGAAAGCTTTCCCAGTCATGGCCAGATGGAGAATCGTGGTTTTTGTGATTAGACCGTATCAATTTACAATAACTCTTCAATGCTTTACTCAAGATTGCGCGAGATATTTTCAGAGATCTTTACTCTTCGGGATAAGAACACTAAAAGAATGAGCACGGTCTAATACAAAGAATAGCGATTTTTGGGGTAAATAAAATCTTTCACGTTTATGTGGTACATCTATATATATATATATATATATATATATATATATATATATATATATATATATATATATATATATATATATATATATATATATATATATATATATATATATATATATATATATATACATATATGTATATATATATATATATATATATATATATATATATATATATATATATATATATATATATATATATATATATATATATATATATATATATATATATATATATATATATATATATATATATACATATAAGTGTGTATATATATATATATATATATATATATATATATATATGTTATATATATATATATATATATATATATATATATATATATATATACATATACAATAATATTTAATTCTTTGATTGGATTACATTTATCAAAATAAACCAGTTATAAAACTTTTTTGATTGCACCAAACAAAAAGTTCAGTAAGATTCAACAATTTATATCTATGACTAATGTCTGTAAAGCATACTCTTCCTTTACCAAAGACTGTTCTTGTTACAGACTGGCCGAGAATTTCTTGGCAAGGACAATCATCACCAAAAATCACCTTCAGCAGTGCAATCAGTAAGGGAGACAAACCTACAAATATATAAATCTATGTCAACTAACAAAATTAAACTCCATATTTCGATAGTTATTTACTCTTCTTCTATCTATTGGGCAATTTCAAGAGGCACTACGTCGGTAGACGTCACAATATATCAATAAGGTACAACAGTGGTATCTCTAGCTGATGCAAGTCAAATATTCGAGAACACTGACCTCCTACCGACGCTAGTTTAAGCCATAGATTGCCAGCCAAATCTTCAACATTAATAAAATTCGATGCGATTACTATTTGCAGCAACTTTTTTTACCTTTCCACAACCACAAAACACCCATAAAATAATAAAAATTTCTTTCTATGTAAGATTATATAATAGCAACGAATGCCATCTTTAAAATTTTGAAAATGCACATAGATAAAAAATCGTACAAGGCAATAGTGCTTACCCTAACCCTAACCTAAATACTCCAAAAACAGGTGTTACTAACTTATTACTAACTAATCGTGAAAAAATTATGTTATCATCCGAACACCTTAATCACAGAGAAAAAACAAATGGGAGTCGTTAATTTCGTACAAAAAGCTGTACATAGAGTTTGTCGACACTTTGTTTACATTCCTGACCGCCAATTGTTTTTACCGTCTGATAAGCAAATGTATAGTATTTGAAAATACTACACACTATAACTACACATCTATTACAAGTACCGTTAAAAACCTAACAGTTCTTAGAATACTTCGTTAAAAAATAATAACTACAATAGATCTATGTACAGATAATTATCATTATTATTCTCCTATCATGAACTCAATATATATTTTACATTTCGGTGTAAAATTTTTGTGTTCAAATAGTTTAAACTTGCAGGAGCACAAAGTTATACAAAAAGACCATCCTAAAACTGCCAAATATAATAGGTCCTTGTAATTATCAGCATTTTATTTATTTAGAGATAAGTTGAAACATAATTAGACAGCATAGAAAAATGCATTATAAGAATATAACAAAAACAAAAATAAGGTACTATATACATATAAAAATAACAATAAAATAAAATCGAGAAATAAGGAAAGGTAGGAAAATTAATAATCTTTAGAATTTTAAAATAATAATTTCATTTTTACATATATGTTACCGACAACGTGTTCTGGTGGCGCACTATGGCGACAATGCGTAATTTTTAACCAAATTAATTTTCTGGCCATGATTTTCAAGGAATCTCAGTAATTTTTTTTTTTTTAATCTTCGTTCTTGATTTCTCTATCGATCTGTCTGGGCAGATTTTTGATTATTTACCATGATTTTTATTAATTTATGAATATATATTGCTTTTTTTCCAAAAAACAACTTTTTATGCAATACAATTAGTCTCAGTCACGCTATTTTCAAGTAATCTGAATAGTTTTTTTTATAATATTCGTTTTGATTTTTCTATTAATCTGTCTGAGCGGATTTTTGATTATTTATCATAATTTTTACTAATCTATCAAAATGTATGTATATATATATATATATATATATATATATATATATATATATATATATATATATATATATATATATATATATATATATATATATATATATATATATATATATATATACATATATATATATATATATATATATATATATATATATATATATATATATATATATATATATATATATATATATGTATATATATATATATATATATATATATATATATATATATATATATATATATATATATATATATATATATATATATATATATATATTATTTATTGGCCTCAGTTACACAATTTTCAAGGAATCTTAATAATTTTTTTCTAATCTTCATTTCCGATTTCTCTATTCGTCGTCTGTCTGGCGGATTTTTGATTATTTACTATGATTTTTACTAATTTATCGATATATGTTGCTTTGTTGTCTAAAAAACACCTTTTTAGGCAATATAGTTGGTCTCAGTCACGTAACGTTTAAAAAATATCAATAGTCTTTTTTTTTATAACCTTCATTTCTGATTTTTCTATCGATCAGTCTGGGCAAATTTTTAACTATTTATCACGACTTTTACTAATTTATCAATACATATTGCTTTTTTCCAAAAAACACCTTTTTTAGACTATGAAATCAGTCTCAGTCATGCGATTTTCAAATAATCTCAATAATTTTTTTAACTCCTCATTTTTAATTTCTGTATCGATCGGTCTGGGCGAATTTTTAATTATTGACCATGATTTAAACTTATTTTTCAACAAACATAGTTTTTAGCCATTTACACCAAGAGCATCAAACCTATCATAACCCTATGTAAAGAAGGCTGTATTGCCATTATTCATATTACCTGCCCCTTGCTAGACACAGTCAACCAGTATACCCAATTCTTTCTGAATGTTATTCTGAATCTCACGAATTGTCTTCTCCAACAAAGTATTTTCATCCTGGGTACGTCTTTCATTCCACTTTCCTAAAAGTATAAGTATACTAAATGGAGAACCCACTCCATATTTCTTACCCATGTATGGAGAGTTGAAAGACCATACTTGTACGCTTCTACATTCACCTCCATCCCCTCAATAATTTCTTTGGGAAGAAATCGTCCCTGTAAAAGCTTGGCGGACCTTACCATCAATCAATATTGGAAACATTGTATGTTCGATTGTCATTTGATGTTCTTGCAAGTTGATTTTTGTAGGTTGCAGATGATTTATTTGGTGCATTAGATCAGCCATCTCAGAAATAATATAATTTTTACATTCTTTTTCGTAGCTAAATTTGATCAGATGACAATGTCTTGTTGAAAAAGGACCTTTGTTAACCCAGGCAGTCACCGACTCATGTCTACTGGTGTAAACGTCTAAGGACACAGGGACCATACAAACCATAAATACACTGGCGCTGACACTTTCTGCGTTTTTCAGCTCAGTAAATGCTTGTCGATCCTGTGTAAATCCTGATGTTTCATCGCAACCATATTTGGATGAAAGTTTCAAATTAGTGTATTTATTTTTACGAATCATACCTTGAACGTCTTCTATTTCTATAATTCTTTTAACTGTATGATCTAGAATAGGCTGTAAATCCATGTGTGCTCTAGTTTCCCTAGTTTCAAAAGTAGGACAACATCTTGATTTACCTTCGTTATATGTTTATACTCGCGTTAAACAAACCTTTTTCTGCAACAATTTGTGGCGTATGATATTATATTGAGTTTTGGTTAATTTTGCATCTGTAAATAATGCTAAGGCTTCATCGTCAGATAAAATACTTGAGTCAGGGCGATCATTTTCTATCATATCTTTATTATCTTCAACGGAACCACTAAAGAGACGTTTTTTTTTTTAACACCAGCATTCAACAAATCTTCTGGTGGAATTTACTCAAGTACCTTCTCAAGCCTTTTTTTTGGAGAATGTTTCTTCATACGGCTTAGATCTTTTAGTAGAAGTAACTGGCGGTGATGGGAGGACAAAAACTTCATCACATCATTCTGAGTTATCGCTAAAAAAAAACCTTCGGCTTATGTAAAATGAACTTTTCCATTTTTTACAAAAATTCGGTAAAAAATATTTATCTAATTTATGTACGATTGCATTTCCTAGTGTTGATGGTATATCGTATCGACATTTCAAAGAAGTAAGAACAACTTCGCTGGAGTTCACATTGGAATGCATGAGAATATCTGCCAATTCTTGCCTTTTTATTGAAATATTCATGTTGATTTTATTTATTTATTTTATTTAAATATTTATATGGGTCATTTTCCGTTAATGCAAAATTGTTTCAAGTAGGTAAGAGTTCTCGTTTTTAATCGACTACCAGAAGTACTTTACGCAGTAGTAAATTTTTTTTATCATATCACTCAATTAAGGTGTTAGGTTTGGTCTTCGGTATATGAGGTTATGTTAGATTTGGAGTTTCTAGTTTAAAATCCTTAAGTTTAGGAAACGTTCATCCGATCACTTTTAGTGTTCACTTATAAGATCACTTCGATGTCCGTCCGTCTGTCTGTCTGGGTAACAGTCTGTCTGCCTGTCTGTCTGTATGTAACACCCGATTTTCTTCGAGACTATTTGACTTAGAAAGTTGAAATTTGGCTAAAATAGGAACTGATGACCTGGTCAGAACTGTGTAGTTTTGAAAGGTAAATTTTGACTTAAGGGGTTAGTTTTGGGGGGTGAAATCGGAAGTGAAATTTTTTTTTTACAAGGTCATCGAGTGGGCTGTCAAATGAAAGCTTGTAGAAACACAAGTTCAAAAATATATATAATGTAATACTTGCTTTTATTTGTATTATTTTTAAAAAAATGCGACTGATTTCATAGTCTAAAAAGGTGTTTTTTGAAAAAAAAGCAATATGTATTGATAAATTAGTTAAAATCATGATAAATAATCAAAAATCCTCTCAAACAGATCGATAGAAAAATCAAAAACGAACATTATAAAAAAAAAAATTATTAAGATCACTTGAAAATTACGTGGCTGAGACTCATTTTATTGCCTAAAAAGGTGTTTTTTGAAAAAAAAAAGCAAAATATGTATATATATATATATATATATATATATATATATATATATATATATATATATATATATATATATATATATATATATATATATATATATATATATATATATATATATATATATATTGATAAATTAACCAAAATCATGGTAAATAATCAAAAATTCGCCCAAACAGATCGATAGAGAAATCAAAAACGAAGATTATACAAAAAAATTATTGAGGTTCCTTGAAAATTATGTGACTGAAGCTCATTTTATTGCCTAAAAAGGTGTTTTTTGGACAATAAAGCAAAATATATTGATAAATTAGTAAGAGTCATGGAAAACAATCAAATATCCGCTCATACAGATCGATAGAGAAATCATGAACGAAGATTTAAGAAAAAAATACTGAGTGTAATGAAAGACTAATATTGTCAAATTTCCACTTTATTTAGTTTCACTGAAACTGTATAACGCGTTTCGCTATACTATAGCCTCTTCTGATACAAAATGATATTTTTTTTTTTTGAAACTAAATAAAGTGGAAATTTGACAATATTAGTCTTTCATTACATTCGTTATGAATCTCCATCAAGTAACAGCCACAACAATTCAAAGTTAAAAAAAAAAAAAATACTGAGATTCCCTGAAAACTGCGGCCAAAAAATTCACTTGGGTAAAAATTACGTATTGTCGCCATAGTGTGGCGGGGGACGCTGCGGGGTGAAATCAATACGTTATGAAATTAACTAACCTGAACTAATCTTTTTTAGAGTTAAAAAAATAGGTATTTCTTTTAGAAATAAAAAAAGATTTATCGAAGATTGCCGAAGTCTCTATTTTCATTTCCCTACACATTATTTTTATAGAAAGTTAATAATCTTAATATTGTTAATATTTAATAAACAAAAGATATGATTATGATAATTTGTCTCTCATTTTTCTTCATTCTTTACATGATGAACTGTTGTGACACTTGAAATTACCCAGAACTTTCTTCCTAAGACATAAGTTCCTGCTAGTTCATATTATATATATAAATATATGTATATATATATATATATATATATATATATATATATATATATATATAAATATATTTATATATATATATATATATATATATAAATATAGAAAGAAATGGGAAATAATTATCGAGTTTTTAGATTGAGAACACGGAATAATAGGGGTATAAACGAAAAAGAAGAACTGACAGAAGAACAACAAATGCACTAGGTAGGAATCACTGAAACAGAGAGGAAAGGAAATGGATGCAAAAAATTAGAAGGAAAAGCATACAAAAAACAACATAGAGACATAAAACCGGAACAAGATACAAAACTCATACAAACAGAAAAAACAAAAGAGGCAATCAACAACTTAAACAGGAGAGAAGGATATAGAAGGAAATATGGAAAAGACAGATATAGAATAACTCAACTCCACTGGCTTTACACTCCTAACAAGTATTTTAGTGTCATTAGGATGAGCTAATAAGAAAATATGGTAATATATAGTATTTCAAAACCAGACATTGTATTTCGGTAGAAACCAGAGATCACTGCTTAAACACAATTTTTGAATGAAAGTGTTACAGATAGTAAACTCTAAATTGCTTATAACATTTTTCAGTGGTTCTTATTCTTCAAGGAAGTTGACAAAATTAAGCAATCATGCAGCGAACATGAATACATTATCGTATATATTATATTACCGATTTTTACTTACACGAAAATAAAAGTATGGTGATAGATTTGTTTTCTTTGAGTTCTGAAGACTAACTCCACTCGCCTCCAAACAACCTCTTGTTTGCTTAGATAGTGGGTACTATAAGGTTCGATTTCCCGCAAAGGACACCACCAAATGCGATTTCGCTTATAACGTGAACACTACTTACTTTTTGAACAAAGTATTTCTATATAAAAAAAGGCGTCCGATTACGATAATAATAGGAATTACATTAGTTTGGAAATTTTATCATATATGTGCTATATAATAATGTATATATATATATATATATATATATATATATATATATATATATATATATATATATATATATATATATATATATATATATATTGTAGCATTGGAACTTGCCCGCACGTTGTGGTGTCATTTTGTAAGGTGTGAACTTACCCGCTTTTTGAGGCGTCATTTTGTAGCCTATGAAAAGGTGTTTAATTGCGCCCCACGTAGACTGCGTCATTTTGTACCGTTTGAATATTGGATGCCCCAAGCTTGAGCGCAATTTTGTAACATGCGAAACTGTCCTCAGTTTGAGGCATCTTTTTTTGTACCCTGTGAGAATTGTTTTTCCCACGCTTGGGCGCAATTTTCTTGCAACCTCTTTTTAATTTCTGATAATGAATTGAGTGAATCCTGATTTTAAAAGAACTAAAGAAATTAAACACACACTAGCTCAGTTTTCCTTGGTAGAGAAATATGGGTAAGAGATAATTGTTTTACGTCTTTTTGGAATTATTTTCTATTTTTTTTTAGAAAAGCTTTAGCTGTACAAATTTTTTGGGCACCATTCATTTTAAAATAGAAAGGATCTAACTTCAGTTAAAAAAATGAAAAAATACTGAAGGGTTTTATGGGTATTACTAAAAAGAATTAGTCTAGTACAACTTATCCCGAAAAGAAAAATAGGTATTCAGTGAGACACTAGCTTTAATTAACAAAAAGAAAATTTATTCATGTTTTTTAAAAATAAAAAGTTCTAACCTTTGCAGTTCTACAAAAAAATTCTAGCCTAACTAGTAGTTATTACGTTTAAATTCTGAACTATGACTACCCCCGAAGACGAAAAATAGTGCTTTTCACTTCACTTTTTAGTCTGTTTAAATTGCTGTTAAGGCACTACTCAGGGATATGTCTATTGAAGGATGTTTTGGTAACTTACTGTTCCTATTCCGGCTTCGATGGAACACGACCGATTTCACACTTTTCTAGTAGACACTTAGAGAGCCCACTACGGCTTTTCGTTAAGAAACTGGTGCTTTACTTAGCTCGCATGATGGTTGTTATGAGCTTTTACTGTAGCTCAGTCGAAGGAAGCCTACTTGGCGGCTCCGATGAAAATTAGTCTGGCTGCGGCTTGATGGTCTTCCGCCTACTCCGCGGCTGGATGGAAATTAGCCAAGACAGTCGTTTCTCGGGCCCTTAAATAAACCGTGCAAACTCTGCCGGTAATATGGCGACGCCGGAACCAAAACTGCGGATACACACATTTCACCAATCGCGGCGTAGCGGTAGATTCGGTCAGGAACCCGCACTGCACAGTATATACCGAACGTCTTGGAATCTCTGTTTAATATACCGTTCGATACAAAAATGAAAATAAGTACAATTTGAAGTGAAAAATCAGTAACATTACATGGTCTTAAAATCTAGGAAAAAATGAATGTTACATTTACCCCCTTCCAAAAAGAAATAGACTACACTAGTCTATTAAACTTAGGCTACTTATGAAAAGGTACAAAGTGGTACACTATCACTTAATACTAAGGTCAGAACTTAAAACAAAAGTACAGACTTCGGACCTTACTACTAGACTTAATTCAATTAAGCACTAATATTAAGTACAATGAAAACCAAATGAAAATCTTTGCATGATCACAAGAATCTTATAACTAGACTTAACTTAATTAGACACTAAGGTTAAGTACATCAAAAAGCAGATAAAAATCCTTGCATGAACATAAGAAATACCTGTTCAAAATAACAATCGCGGTCTTCTTATATAAAAGAATCAGCTCTATTATTGTTACCAAAACAAAAAATTATATCTTTGTCTAGACTCTTGTCTAAATCAAAAAAAGTGAACTAAAACAAAATATGAACACCCCCCTTAAAATATTTTAAGGATTGTCTGAAAAAAATTTTTATTTCAGCAAAAGAAATTTATAAAAATTCTTAAATAAAGAAAAAAATAAAAAAATGATTCTAGTGCAAACACTTACACTAAAAAGAAAAAGTCTTGTCAGACCATTTAGCACTAGGCCAAAAAAAAAAATATCTGGATAAATATCCAGACAAACGCTCGGGAAAAATCGCCATCCATGCTCTAGCTCATCGCTAAGAGAACATTCTAAATCTAGTATCACTACTAGTCGCACTCGGAAAATAATCGCACTCTATCGCGCAATGTCAACGTCCGAAGACATCTAGACATGCTAAAATCGCTAGGGAAAACGCTCTGGTTGATCGCCAGAAAACACGTTAGCTTATCGCCAACAAAACACTCTGGTATATCGCCAGAAAAAACTCGGCTCCTCGCCAAGAAAACACTCGGTAAATAGTCCTCGACTACACAAAGCCTGCGTTCTAAAAGAACAATCTCGCCATTAACATAGTGAGCAGCTATAAAAGCTAACAATACCACTATAGGCACAGTGAATAGCTATAAAAGCTAAAATTCACTCTAAACACAGTGAATAGCTATAAAAGCTAAAATTCACCAAACTGAATGATCCTGCTTCAAAAAGCAATGTTCACTAAGAACAGAATGATTAGTCTGCGCACAACTAACATTCAAGGAAACATTCCCAACATAACTATATGAGACAGCAAGTCTCGAAATAGGACCTCCCTAAAGTCATAATCCTATATATGAGAGTCCATAAGCAAAACGACTCAAAATCACGCATTTTGAGCACATGCCCTCAGGCAACCAACATACACCGAAATATATACAGAAATATATACAGAAATATATACAGAAATACATACAGGAGTTCAAATCCCAAACTCTTGGTTATGATAACTCCATACTGAGCTTGGTGAAAGCTCTTAGCAAAAGCTAATCAAATCTTCGGCACATCGCACCAAAGTGACAAATCTGCCTAGAAACATGAGCCAGAAAAAACGCCCTCCGTCATTCTTCAGGGTTGCTACACAGAGATATAAAATTTAACCAGCATTGCGCTTCTTCAAGTTGCATGCAGAACCCTCGTGTACTGGTCTCGCCCTAGAACAACAACGAAAAGAATTTAATCCATCCCACATAACAGGAGACAAACACCTCACCACGATATACTGAAAGGTGGAGACAATAAAATACGGAAATGGTGACCCTGGAGTCCACCAACAAAAGGGAGTAGATTATAGCATCCACTAAACTGAAACGGTGTCTACCACACCACCATAAGTCAAAAAAATTTAATCAATAGGGTGTTCCGAAACACACTACTGCCAACAGCCTGTCACCACTAATAGGCTAATTGGAGCTGAGGTCGACTACAGTAGCTAGGCTCTCCTTTGGCTCAAATAGAAATAACCATTGAGTAATAAAACCTCTAAAGGTCCCAAAGGTCAAACGTTCGCCCCCCATAGACTACCCTTCCAATCAGTCTGTTCCTCAGGAAGACTAACTCCCTGCCAAACGTCGTAACGGCATCTGTTAGCACCCGGTGCATCACAGCCTGTAAAACCAGATAACTCATGGGATACAACCAAAAAGGTTTATAAGGTTAACTTAACCAAGCTTCTAACGGAAATTTCCAAAAAACGAAAATGAGCTTAAAAAGCTACATGAAGCAAAAATTTCTCTATTTTTCGGTGGCAACGCAACAAAACTGTTGAAGACGACAAGAGCTTTTCCAGCTTAATCAGAAACAAGAAGAAAACATCGTTGACAGCTAAAATATTCGATCATGGTGTTAATCGTCTTCCTAGACAATAGCCTCTAGAAGAAACTGCTACAGGTATCAGGCATAACCGTTTTCTGTCAGCCCAAACTCCTAGATTACCTCTTGGAAATCTAAAAATTCGGTTAGGAATCTTCCTTCACTGCGCTTAGCCTCTCTTGACAAGGTTCTCATCTCGGTATCAGATTTTTATCATTTCTTTGTGAAACGACTGTCTTAGTCTGCTCTCATCTCTTGTAAATGATCAGCCTTTAGTTCTCCTGCAGAACTTCAATTTTCTATCAATCTGATAGTAAACCGAAAAAAAAAACTCAACATACGCCTATGAGTCCATGCAAAAAAATTTTTTTTAAAAAAATTAGTGACTCAAAGGTAACGTTTAAACGGCTCTGAAAAAAAAAATAGAAAATACCCTCAGTTTGTCAATTCAGAAGAAGATCTAAATCAAAATAATCCAAGTCTTAGACTTACTGGATAAACCAAACTCAATTTACTCTTAATTGCACCCAACATATACCACTAAGGTAATAGAAATACACCCACTCGGGTAACAAACTTTGAAATTGCTCATAGAAATTTTGACTCAACATCACACTACACGAGCTACATCTTGCGCTTGTCCTAACTCAAGATCACCTTGGATTGCCTCTAATCAAAATTTCGCTTCCAAGTGTCAAGAACTGGATATTATTTGGGGTCATAAGCAAATCAAATCCCGCGACCACCGACATACCAGTCTTATGATAAATCCTGAGTGTGACTCTTTCGCAAGCTCGCAACAGCTGAGTCGATGCCAAACATCAACTACAATCAACCTAAGTTTGGATATGATCAGTACCCAAAACCTTAGCATTAAACAATAAAAGTAAGCTATTCTCTGCTCAACTTTTATAACAGTCAAAAAAAACGAGGTCGTCACCTCTACAGAGCAACATCAAAAAAAATAAAGTAAAGCAATTAAGATAATGTAAATATAAATTATTCTTCTTCTGACAAACTTTCACTAGGGTTAGGTTCATTGAATGGTTTTAAGTCTTTAATATGCCATCGTCCTATTTTAGTCCCATCTAAATTAACTAAACCATAAACTAAATCTGAAATCTTTTCTCTAATCACGCAATGCACATACTTAGGTACCAACTTAGATGTGAATTTATCTGCTGCACTGGAAAGAATTTTATTTTTTCGCCAAACGTGATCACCTATATTAAAGGCAAAATCCCTTTTTCTAAGGTTGTAAGACTTACTGTTCCGTTCATAAGCCTTATGTATCCTACTACGCACGTCGGTGAAAATCTCTTTTAAACCCTTTAAATTTTCGGCGTACGCACCCCTGTTACCCGGAATTATTTCGCTGTCAACATTGACATCCAAATCTAAGTTTTTATAATATGATCCAGATAGAGGTATATGTCTGCCGTAAACTAAGAAAGACGGTGTGAACCCTGTTACTTCGTGTCTTGCGGTATTTATTGCTTGTTGAATTTTGGAAATATTGCCATCCCAAGTGTCATGTGAATCCACGTAACTTCTTAAAGCGGTCCCGACTGTTCGGTTATTACGTTCCACAAAATTACATTGGGGAGAGTACACGGGATTAAAACGGATGTTAAAACCATAAGTTTCACTTAAGCTCTTAAAACTTTTAGAGGTAAACTGAGTACCGTTATCGCATATTAAGAGCGATGGGACCCCGTGGATTAGAAAGACATTATTTTCCAAAATTCTCTCTATATATCCAGCTTTAGAGCTTTTCAAAGGAAATAGCATGGTATACTTTGTAAACCAGCAAGAAACCACGAGAAGCCATTTACTTCCCTTTTTTGAACGTGGGAATGGGCCTACTAGATCAGCTGCTATGACTTGAAAAGGGTAATTAACCGGTTTTCTCTTTTCCCATCAGTCCCATAGGTAGTGCATTTGGAGATTTCTGCGCTCCACATACTTCACAAGTCCTCACAAACTTTACGATGTCAACACGCATTTTTGGCCAATAATACTGTTCCTGAACCCTGTGAAGAGTTTTATAAAAGCCAAAATGACCAGAAGTAGGAGGAGTGTGACACAAGTCTATAATTTCCTCTCTCTGTGGTTTAGGAACTAGTATTTTCCACTCGGGTACATTAACTTTTAAAGGCAACTGGTTTGGGATAAACTTGTACACGAAATCATTTTCCACTTTCCACTGCGGAAAATTTTCAGGAAATTCTTTAATTTGCTGCCGTAAATTGTCGTACCATGGGTCAATGCGATCTATGTCAACTGTATCAATTCTTACGCCAATCTCTGCATTAAGACTGTTTTCATCCGCTGTATGATCTGGGATTCTTGACAAAGCGTCAGGAATAACATTGTGGACTCCTTTTCTATGAATTAAATTAAATGTATGTTGTCTCAGCCTAATCGCCCAACGCGCTAGTTTGCCACTAGGGTTTTTAACTGAATTAAGCCACAATAAACTATAATGATCTGTTATAACCGTGAAAGGAACACCTTCTATGTAAGGTCGAAACTTTTCGATGTTAAAGAGTACTGCTAAACATTCTTTTTCAACAACCGAATAGTTACGTTCAGCCTTTGACAAAGTTCTACTGGCATACGCTATCACTCTTTCCTCACCATTGATTTTCTGTGTTAGGACGCCCCCTAAACCGGTATTAGAAGCATCACTAGAAATATAAAACTGTTGGGAAAAATCTGGTTGGGATAAAATTGGAGCTGAAACCAATAGCTCTTTAATCTTTATAAAAGATCTTTCTGCTGCGTTTGTCCAATCTATCGATTGTCCTTTTTTTCGTCCTTTCAAAAGATCATTAATAGGTGACAACAAGGTAGAAAAATTCTCAATAAAACGTCTATACCATGAACACATTCCTACGAAGCGCTTAACTTCCGTAGTATTAGTAGGTCTCGCATAATTAACCATGCTTGCTACTTTATCCGGATCGGTACGCAAGGAATTTGAGCCTACAATATAGCCTAAAAACTTTAGAGAAGTTTTGAAAAAATCACATTTGCTCAAATTTATCGTCAGTCCGGCCTCTTTCAATTTATCTTTTACTTCCTTAAGTAAGCGAATATGCGATTCGAAGTCTTCCGATGTTACTAAAATATCATCGAGATAGGTAAAAATATGTGGCTCATATTTCGGACCAAATATAGCGTCTACTAAACGTTGCTGAGTTTGAGCAGCGTTCTTTAGACCAAACGGCATAGTGACGAACTGAAATAGACCTCGGCCTACTACTGCAAAAGCGGTCTTTTCCTTAGAGGATTTGTCCAAAGGAATTTGCCAGAAAGCCTTTCTAAGATCTATCGAAGATACATACTTAGCATTCCTGAGTGATGTCAAAATTCTGTCGATGTTCGGTAATGGGTAGTTATCAAATTTGCTGATCTCGTTGAGCTTTCTTCCGTCATAGCTTAGACGATGTCACTCCGAGTTTCAACATTTCGTCTAACCCCTTATTTAATACTTTTGACATATACGGAGACATGGCGATGGGCCTTGTCTTTACAGGACTGGCATCAGCCGTATCTATAGACATCTGTCGATGTTCGGTAATGGATAGTTATCAAATTTGTTGACCTCGTTGAGCTTTCTTCCGTCATAGCTTAGACGAAGTCACTCCGAGTTTCAACATTTCGTCTAACCCCTTATTTTATTCGTTCGGCCTAACCTATCTTTACTACTTATTTCATTGAAAGAGCTTATTACGTTTTCTGCGTTTAAGCGTTCCGTCCGCGAGAGATCATCTAGGGTACATAGGCGCGAGAAAAGGTATTCTAAAGAACTTTCTGAATAACAATCTTTAAAACTTGTTTGAGAGTTGACTTCTAGGGACTGTGGATACCACGAGTTATTTTTAAAATTTACGAGAATTCCGAATTTTTGTGCAAAATCACATCCTAAAACCAAAGTATGTGATAGAGAAGGTACTACTAGAGCAGAGATTACTAAACAATGACCATTGCAGACTAGCGGCAACTCAACCGTACCTAAAACTTTTAGACGGCTGCCATCTGCAGTGGTAACACTTCTATTTTTGACATGGCATATTTTTATACTTAATCGACTTAAAATTTTAATACCATTCCGACCTACAACGGAGGCATTTGCACGAGAGTCAAATAAAGCCGAGAAATGGGCACCTAATAGATCTATCTTTATATACGGTCTATTATCTAAATATTTATGCACGAATAAAGGAGACATGTGACCATTTGGAGAAGCAGGAGTTTTAACTTGAGAAGGAGAATTTTTATTAGACTTAAAAAAAATCTGAAACTTTTTGTAACTATTTAGTCCAATCTGATCTATTGGAATATTTCTTTACTTAAGATCCTCGTTAGAATCTTTCTTTTATCCGCGACCGGACGTTCTGAGAAAGTACGACGGATTTTCAGTTCATAGTCTAATTCATTTTCCAGTAGGTGATTGACTTTAAAATTGAAAGCTTCCATGATAAATGTATTTAGATTTAAAAGAATTGTTTAAAAAGTCGTAAAAATATTTTTCCTGTGCTCCGAATAGTCAAAATAAAATCATGTAAAGGCACTTAAAATATGTAAACTTCTTTACTAAACAATTAAAAAAATCTTCGACAATTTCAAAAAAATTTCTAAGTATCGCCTTGTATTTAAATTCTTTTACCAAATATGTTAAGAATTTTCAACAAAAAAATCTCCAGATATCGTTTCGTATCAGCTAAGTATTTTTAATATTCATGCAAAACATCGGTGAGAAGAAAGAACAGTTTTTTGTTCGGTTAACCGCAAAATAAATCTAGCACTGCAAAAAATTAAAGTAAACCAGCACATCTGCTAATCTGAACTATAAAAGTAGCTTTTAAGAAAAAAGTAGGAATCTCTTATCTTAGAGTCGATTAACAAAATTCAAATATCTATACCACCATCAGATAAATTGAAATAAAAAAATTCTACAAATTTCCTGCTTTTGTCTTACTGCTATAGTGTAGTTTCGTTTATTAAATATTATGAAATAAAAATATCTGCAAAGTTAGAGCTTTTACTTTGTTCGAAAGCTAGTACACTGAACCCTTTAAAAAATAAAATTCCAAAAGCCCCGCGTTGACAGCGCTATTTTGTAGCATTGGAACTTGCCCGCACGTTGTGGTGTCATTTTGTAAGGTGTGAACTTACCCGCTTTTTGAGGCGTCATTTTGTAGCCTATGAAAAGGTGTTTAATTGCGCCCCACGTAGACTGCGTCATTTTGTACCGTTTGAATATTGGATGCCCCAAGCTTGAGCGCAATTTCGTAACATGCGAAACTGTCCTCAGTTTGAGGCATCTTTTTTTGTACCCTGTGAGAATTGTTTTTCCCACGCTTGGGCGCAATTTTCTTGCAACCTCTTTTTAATTTCTGATAATGAATTGAGTGAATCCTGATTTTAAAAGAACTAAAGAAATTAAACACACACTAGCTCAGTTTTCCTTGGTAGAGAAATATGGGTAAGAGATAATTGTTTTACGTCTTTTTGGAATTATTTTCTATTTTTTTTTAGAAAAGCTTTAGCTGTACAAATTTTTTGGGCACCATTCATTTTAAAATAGAAAGGATCTAACTTCAGTTAAAAAAATGAAAAAAATACCGAAGGGTTTTATGGGTATTACTAAAAAGAATTAGTCTAGTACAACTTATCCCGAAAAGAAAAATAGGTATTCAGTGAGACACTAGCTTTAATTAACAAAAAGAAAATTTATTCATGTTTTTTTAAAAATAAAAAGTTCTAACCTTTGCAGTTCTACAAAAAAATTCTAGCCTAACTAGTAGTTATTACGTTTAAATTCTGAACTATGACTACCCCCGAAGACGAAAAATAGTGCTTTTCACTTCACTTTTTAGTCTGTTTAAATTGCTGTTAAGGCACTACTCAGGGATATGTCTATTGAAGGATGTTTTGGTAACTTACTGTTCCTATTCCGGCTTCGATGGAACACGACCGATTTCACACTTTTCTAGTAGACACTTAGAGAGCCCACTACGGCTTTTCGTTAAGAAACTGGTGCTTTACTTAGCTCGCATGATGGTTGTTATGAGCTTTTACTGTAGCTCAGTCGAAGGAAGCCTACTTGGCGGCTCCGATGAAAATTAGTCTGGCTGCGGCTTGATGGTATTCCGCCTACTCCGCGGCTGGATGGAAATTAGCCAAGACAGTCGTTTCTCGGGCCCTTAAATAAACCGTGCAAACTCTGCCGGTAATATGGCGACGCCGGAACCAAAACTGCGGATACACACATTTCACCAATCGCGGCGTAGCGGTAGATTCGGTCAGGAACCCGCACTGCACAGTATATACCGAACGTCTTGGAATCTCTGTTTAATATACCGTTCGATACAAAAATGAAAATAAGTACAATTTGAAGTGAAAAATCAGTAACATTACATGGTCTTAAAATCTAGGAAAAAATGAATGTTACAATATATATATATATATATATATATATATATATATATATATATATATATATATATATATATATATATATATACGTATATATGTATATATTAGTAAGTAGTTAATAGAGCGCTAGAGATATATTGTCAGAGTTCCATTTTGGTTTATTACAGCGGCAAAATTACAACAAGATCATTTTTAAAAAATTCATATAATACGTAGGTTTATTTCGCAAATATAAGTCAGTATATTCGTTTAATAAGTAAAGGAGTAAGATTAACATTGCCATAGTATATATTACATTTTAAGATTCAAAGAGTACAGAAGATATCTTAATTTATGTTACAATGTTACTAATCACCGTAATATCTAACTAATAAATCTTATATTTACAAATATATATATATATATATATATATATATATATATATATATATATATATATATATATATATAAAATTATACAAACAAAATTCTACGGTTAGTGTATATCGTTATCATTACTACAGAAGTAAAAAATACTATTCTATGACTATTAAAAAGTTAAAGCTCATCATCATAAAGATTATCTTCAAAACTATCAAAGATTGATACAATGTTTGGTATTTTTCTTTTAAATAGATTATTCGTTTTTCAGAAAAAAATTAAAGAATTTCTTTCCTTTCCGACAGATTAAAGCTAACATGGGAGAGGTATTTTATATTTTTTCTCCGCTGTAAATCATTTGAAGCTATATTTTTTTTAATCAATTCACGGCATATTTTCCGATTCGTCAATTTACCAGTTTACTTTCTTTTAAACGATGTTCCAATTCTAATTTTGGTGAACTTACTGCCCCAGAAGTTAAAACATTAATTTTATCTAAATTTTCTCTATTTCCTATATTAGGTCCTTATATTTCATTTTTATGAGCAGTCTTTTATAAGCGGCTTCAATTTGCCTTGCAGTAGTATTGTTTTTAAAAATAATGACATACTCATAAGTGTTTTGTTTATAAAAATTAACAGTTTGCTTTTGCAAAGTTTTTTTAGTGCTCACTGAAATATAGAATATTCATCTTCTACCTCAACTACCAATACAAACGTATACAGAAAGAAATTCTGAAAATGTTTGTCTTAAATCCTCTTCAAAAAAGGCTTCGTAAAGGGTAAAATATATGTGCCAGAAGAGTTAATACATTTATAATAAGTAGAATAATATGTCCTGTTAAATAATGTAATTGCGTTGTCAGTTATTTTATATAATATTTCATCTTGACATTTACCATTAAGTCATTTTTTTTTATTATTTTTCGGTTTAGTTAGTTTTACATTTTCTAAAGTATTTTTAAGTTGTCTGATGACTGATAGACAAACCTGAGGTCTGCATTATTAAATATCTTATTAGGTCCTCTCGTATACGTTGAATTGAATGTTATCAAATTCTGCTCACGAATAAGAAAGGTGAAATTATGAATATTTAACCTAAACTCAGGTCTATTTCTTAACTCGTTTGTTAAGTTTTCGTCATAACCAATGATTTTAGGTAGATTTTTAATACAATTCCTGTAATTTCTGTATCTGAGTTCACTTTCTCGTTGGATAAACAGAATCATAATGTAATATTAGATGATTTAAGGTTAATAAAGAATGTACGTAATACGTAATTATTAGACGCAAATGAAAGTATTAAAAAAATTTAAATAATGAAATGTAAAAACAGTTTAAATAAGTATTGAGGATCTATTCCTCACAGTTCTCTGTACCGGTTACTCAACCGGAACTAATACTCCAGTGGTCGTCAGTTCTACTCGAGCAATTCCAAGTTTAGTATAAATAGTCTGGCTTAAATTACTAGATTTAGTCAATCTTCGCGATGCTAACATAGTTGACGAAACGCGGGTCGAGTGCAAAAATCAAGTGTTTGGTATAGTGATGATAACTGTTGTGTAGTGTCATTGTGCCAAATATTACAAAGTCTCATTGTAGTAAATATTCGTCGTTTAAAACTTATAAAATTCATCACATAAACATATATATTTATAAACATATCTAAGAAAAAATAAAATATTGCCAATGTATAGCAATCTTAGTCCTTGTTGTCTAAAGTCTGTTTTTTTTACAAGTACTAGAACTTAAAAAAATTCAAACCTATGTTAAAACGGAGATTATAACGAGGTCATATTATTAGTTTTGCTCATGTGGTATCAATTTTTAAAGTTAGTATTATATTTTTTACTACTGTTTGTGACAAGTATAATTTATGATAGAATACAATATATGTTTGTTTTTAACATGAGTTATAGTTTTAACTGGTAAACATTTCTAAGGATGTCGTAACTGTTTACTCTTGAATAAATATTAAAAGCAGTTAACCCTAGTTTAATAAATTAAATAAACATGCCTTCCTTGTCAGCAGATGCTCAATACGGTTTGGTTTATGTTTTTATTTAGGTATCTTCGGAAGTCAGAAGTCATTCAAATCGAAATGATCAAAATAAACCTCAGGTTCTTGGCGAAGTAATAACTGTATCCATATTTTTCTTTTCTCTACATCAACAGGCAGACTAAAACGCATAATATTCATAAAACTCTAAAAGAAAATGGTTAACACTGATTGGTACATACATAGCCAAATAAAGACTGTCATGGATTTAATAAGTGATTATTTAATTTACGTAATCTAGCCCAAAAATAAACTAACCAGTCTACTATCTCGATACATTTAACATTTAAATTAAGATCTAGAAACTATTTATATGTATATATATATATATATATATATATATATATATATATATATATATATATATATATATATATATATATACATGTGGAAAAAGCCGCATCTTACGTGAAAAATTCACATTTTATTCAAATCATAAAAAACATGCAGCTAGAGAAAAATGATTTAGTTGTCAGTTTTGATGTCGTATCCCTTTTCACGCAAGTACCAGTCACCGAAGCACTGTCTATCATAGAGACAAAATACAACCTGCCCGAATACGACATCAGTCTATCAAAACACTGCCTCGCTAATACATACTTCGTCTATTCAGGCCAAAATACAAACAAATAGAAACATTAGCTCTAGAAACTGCTCCACATAAACCGAAAACATGGCTACGATACGTAGATGACACTTTTGTGGTATGGCAACACGGGGAAGACAACTTAAACAAGTTGCTGGAACACCTTAACAATATACATCTAAACATTAAATTTACAATGGAAAGAGAAGTAGCAGAACAACTATCATTCCTAGATGTCTTGCTTCAAAGAAAACTAGATTGTTCTTTGTCTCACTCAGTATATAGAAAACCGACACATACAAACAGATACTTAAATGCCAGCTCACATCATCACCCAGCCCAACTCTTCTCCGTTGCCAAATCCTTAGCTCACCGATCAGAAACCCTAACAGACAAGGAACATTTGCAACAAGAAACCAAGCTCCTTCGAAACGTTTTACTTTTAAATGGATACAGTCAAAACACGATCCGGCTGGCCCTAAATAAACAACACAAACAGGAAAGAAAGACATATACTACAAAAGCATTTCTCTCATATATAAAAGGCATCACAGACAAAATAGGAAGACTTCTAGGAAAACACCAAATTGAGATCATTTACACAACGAATCAAAAAATTAAAGATATTCTACCTACACCAAAAGACATTATAGCCTTAGAAGACCAAGGTGTATATGAAATTCCGTGTCAGGACTGCGGTCTTTCATACATAGGCCAAACAGGAAAATTAGCGCCAGAAGAGACGAGCACAAAAATGCCGTAAAACAAAAATCCACCACCTCTTCTCTAGCACAACATGCACACAATACCGGCCACAAAATCGATTTTGACAAAACCAGAACCCTACAAAAAAATAATAACCTATCCACTAGGGTAATCAAAGAAGCCATAAAAATAGAAAAGAGGCCCAACTACTTAAATAATCGGGATGATAGCCAACGTTTACCGAACTCTTGGAAGCATGTTCGATCCCAGTACCA
Source organism: Pachyrhynchus sulphureomaculatus (assembly GCA_019049505.1). Lineage (NCBI taxonomy): Eukaryota > Metazoa > Arthropoda > Insecta > Coleoptera > Curculionidae > Pachyrhynchus > Pachyrhynchus sulphureomaculatus. The sequence goes on along the minus strand of CM032454.1, from coordinate 87,274,174 downwards.
AGTCCAACCAAGAGAAACAATAATTCAACCATATGTTACTTCACCAACACAAACATTACAAAGAACCACAGGACCGACAACGCGCAGCCAAAGCCGAGCCTCTATTGGCCAGATCCGTCCGACCAATAGAATCACCCCCGAGCACATAAAATCGGCGCACTCGGAGCCAGTCCCGACATTCAACGCCAAGACACCGACCAGTGATCAACGCTTTGAAAAAGATGGATGAGATTCCATCGAAACGTCAGCGAAACCGTCCATCAACGGACTTCAAGCTAACACGGGATACCCGAAAAACCACTACTGCATATATATATATATATATATATATATATATATATATATATATATATATATATATATTTATATTTATATTTATATAACCAGGAAAGAAAGAATTAGCTTAATTAAATAATTTATCATTTTCATTCTGCTAAGTTTAATTATTAGGCCATTAGGTCAGACCTTGTCGAAAGCCTTAGTGATATATTAAAAATTCACACCTGCTTGATACTTTATTTTGAAGTTAAATAAAATTCTTGGTTTTTTTGGGGAATAGTACAATGATCCGGTTTAAAACCAAACCATTCGTCGTGTAAAATATTTATATCTCTTATAAGATCGTTTAATTTGTAATAGAGTATTTTACCAGAATACCCAGATTCTGACTGGGCGACAATAGCTCGCGAGCGATCGATCGATTTATTTTAGGCAAAAAAATAAGTTTTACTGCTTTCCATGAGTTTGGCAAGTAAGATGGCCTTATCACGTCTAAAACTGTAATTTCTCTTGATATTGTGACATATTGGAGTTTTCTTGTTTTTTCAGTATTTGATATTTTTTGGATTGTATGTTAACATTAATATTTAAGGGTGGTCTGTGAATATTTTATAAATTTTGAAAGACTTTTAACTCTGGTTTATTTTGCTGGATTGTTAGTTGAATTTTCAGAGAATTGTTCATAAAATTGAAGTGCAAAAAACTGAATTAATTTGGATTACAATATGGTAACGTAGCCCCCTTTTTAAACCAGGTATGTACGTATCGAGACCTATCATTTATTTATATTATCAATACTAATTAAGAGAATAAAGAGGAACAAATAGAAGCTTTGCTAAAAATGAAAGAAAAAAAAATTAGTTGAAGTTGACATTACTTTTAGCTTACCTGAAGAAGCTAAATATTTCATGTATTACTGTTCTTCTTTTTTTTTCATGATGACCAAGAGATCGTAAATCGCCGTTCCAACAAATGGTATTCCACAAATACAGACAGATCCTTGTTGGTTGGTGATTATGTAATAATGAGAGGCAACCCAAACTTTTGGAAAACACTTAGAAATCTATTGATAAACTTTAAAATAAAGAAACCCTGTACAAAAATAAAATTAAAATTATATAATTTATACAATCAAAAAAAAACGAAAAGAATAAAAAATTATTGACCAAGCATCTCAACTTTACTAATGTGAAAAAAAGAAATAAAGTAGACTCATTCATTATCGGGCATTCCAAGTAGATTTACTGTAGCCTAAATAGATAATAATTAATATTATCTTTTTTAGGGTACTCTTATTATTTAATCAAAGAGAACAGATCAAACCAAGAATCAGGATTAGCACCCCCTATGTATATCGTGAACTTAACACTGAATTAGACTTTGATACAACAAAAACAAGGGTCAAACAAGCCCTGTCCAACAATAAAAGGACTCAATACCCCTCTTTCTTGAGATACTTCCACATGGTCCACGGTCTTTCCTATACAAGCAAAAAGAGGACGTATGCGATGAATGAAACGATCGGATATCGAATTAATGTACGCATAGAACAATACAGGTCGAAACTGATTTGATACTGCACTGTGGATGAGATTGGAACCTAATAATCGCAGAACGGAGCAGCATCTTGCGAGCCAGGTGAGCTTTAACAAAAGAAGAGTAGTATTATCTCAAGAAGACATTAAGAAAAAAGTTAGAGAAGAAGAAATAGGAGAAGAGACAGCAGAGACTAAAGTAGATAAATTAACAAACCAAACTACAGAAAACATGGACGAGAGTAATCAAGAAGTAGATGAATCAAATATAAAAAGCAACAGCTACTGAGAACTAATGGCAAAACTTAATAGCAATCTTTAACCTATGAACGAATAGTACTTAATTACAGACCCCTACCCTTAAAACTTAAGTCGAGGGCCAAAGAATAAGAAATTTAAGTAGACAAATTGTTAATACACAGAGCTTAATTATGTGAAATACTAAGAAATACCTACCACATGTACTATGCCGCAGCATTCACTATGTGCGAGTCATCTGAAATAATACCAAATACGAAAAAATTAAATAAAATACTATAAATCATACTAACAAAAATGTTATACCCCGAAGGCAAAGAAGGATCGAAAACAGGATTAATAAATTCAGACAAAAAGTTGGAAGAATTTCTAGTTATTTCAATAAAACTATCAAATGATGTCTAGCATAGAAATTACCGCCGAAAAAGTTCTGGAAAAGATTAGATTAATAATTCTTGGCTTAAGCATTTTTCTACTTTACACAAAACGTTTACTAGTTACAGTTCAGATAACTGACCACCCACAAGACTTACCACCAGAAATATGCTTTGAAAGAATTCTCATGATTCTGAAAAGTAATAATGGCATACTTGAATAAGAATAATATCATATCCGCATAACAAAATGTAAGTCGAGAAGTATAGAAAACGCCTAATCATTGATAGTGTAGTGGATCCAAAAGCCGAAGAAATATATAGTGAATGATTGGTTATGAAAAGCCTATGAGTACCACTCAGCTGGCTCAAGACAATTTTGGCATCATATAAAATCAACCCAAAAATTTCTAAGATATACGATGAAATTGTGTAACACTACATTAACTGTAACAAGCAGGGAACAGACATATGAAACCAAAACCATAGCTACCAAAATAGGTATTTTTCATGGAGACATCTTGAGTCCGGTGTGATTCTCTTTTGCTCTGAATCCTCTTTCCAAATTGCTGCTGATTAACTTATACGGCTATAAAATCACTAAAAGTTTTAAAGTAGTGCTAAATTACCTTATATACATGGATAACCTCAGGGTATGCACAAAATCCAAATCAACTACAGAGTATCTTGGAATTAGTAGCTCAGTTTAGTTAAGCACCGATATGGAAATGTGCTACATGACACTACAAAAAAACGATGGCTAATAATACAGTCAAATATTAAATTGACTGCTGACATACAAATCGAAACGTTAAAAGAGACAGCTTATAAGTATTTGGGAATATTACAGACGGGCCAAGTACAGGATACCATTATTAGAACTTACCTGAAGAGTTAGTTTTAAAGGAAAGTTTGTGTAACAGATATTTATCTGGAAAACCAGAAATGAAAGTTCTTAATACTTCGAAGTGATTCCGATTTCAAAGTGAAAAAGGATTAATTAACGTAGAAAGAATCTTCAACTTGCAAAGAAATAAGTTATTGAGTTATTTTCTGCAAAAACAAAGTTCTCTTCATCAAGCCAAGTCATATGCAAGAACTTCGCGATATAGAACTACATGAAAAGTATCTTAAAGAATTATATCTAAAATATGTATACAAAAGCAGATCTCTAAGTTTCGAATATACCTTTAGATCGGTGTAGAGTATGTACAAAACCGGTAGATTAGTCCACAGTATTACATTAGGAAGTGAGTGAGTCACTTCCAATAAACCAAAAAATGGATTCAGTACATATAGTCCATAAAACTCTGAATATGGAGCACTGAATGGAAATATTCTGGCTAAAAAATCGAGTGAATGGTGCTAAAATAATAATAATGGTAATAATAGTTTTGTTTTTCAATTTTTACAAAATTCAAATTTACATATAAACTAGCGACTGGTAGTATGGCAGAACTGTCCAAACTAATGCATGCAAAAGGAGGTAAAAATCAATTTTGAAAAGATTGTTGTTTAACTCCATTGGAAAACTGGAACAACCTAATTCCCGTTTTGTCTTACACGTTTTAAGATCCATTACTTCTGCTATGCCCAAAAAGTCAAAAAAGATATATTTATTTTTCCGATAAAAATAAAAAGTACATAAATTCAAAGTTACTGTATATTTAGAACTCAACACGAACTTTTTAAACTGATATTTAAATGCTATAACTGATAAATTTTTTAAACTTTCAAGAATATTGTTGCAAAGTTTATAAATACTGTAACAAAAAGATCTCTCATTAAAAACATTGCTCTGAGATACAGTGGAAATGCAACAATGATATCTTAAATTGCGTATTTGAACGTCAGTTCTGTAGCGAATTTTACTTGTTAAATATGACATATGATTTTATTTAACTTTTAAGAAATAGGATAATTCTGACAAACACTGTATATAGATCTTACATAGAACTTTTGGAGCCGTTGAATTCTGTTTTTACCTTCTTTGTCAATACAAGAGTCATAAACAGAGTCAGAAAAATTAAAATGGCTAAAAACTAGAGAATCAGCAAGCCTTATTTTTTCAGATTTAGATAAAACGCGTTTCTGTAGAGACAATCTTTTTAAATTTGCTTAGGCAGTTTTAAATACTTTACTTGAAAAGTCAGGTCAAGAATATTTATTTAATTAATATTTTGATAGGTGTTCAAACACCTGTTGTAATTCTTAAATCCGCAGAAGCAATTATGTTATATTACTTTTTTCCTATTTTAGAGAAGTTAAGTAATAATTATTTGCTATTTAAACATTAAGATAGTTAATAAATAATCTTTCACCTGTACCGACTTTTAATTCAATTCTGAGTTCTCGTAAGTCATGATATTTTCTAAACTTCATAAAAGTTGATTTTAATGCATTTATTTCTAAGTTAGGTTTATCCAAAAATTCTACTAGTCCACGCAAGTCTTCGGTAATTTTTTCTTTGGCACCATACAATTGCGGAAAAATCGATGCGTATAATTGTGTGTCATCTGTGTATAAGTTGATCTTCAAATACTTAAGGCAACTAGTAATATTGCGCGTGTACATACAAAATCAAGATGTCGACCATTTGGTACACCGCAATTTTGGATTGACACAGACAGTACACTCTTACTTGTTTAAGCATACTGCAGCATATTTGATAAATAGTTACTAATGAGTCTAATCCCATAAAGTGTACAACTGTGATAAGTAAATTGATTTTATTACATATTTTACTATAATATATTAAAATCCAAGTAGTAGCCTCACCTACCTATCAGGAATACCTAATAATGTCGTAGCAGTAGAATAAAATGTTTCCTAATTTGACTATTTATAATTTTTTCTAGCGCTCTTGACAATAGTACATGACTTTTTTTGGATAGAGAAAATATTTTTGAGATTTTCCAAAAATCTGGAAAGGTATTGTTCAATATAAAAGAATTAATAATGTTTGTAATAAAAGGAAAAATTCTGTCAATACGTAGTAAAATGAAATCTATATGTATTTGATCTACCCGGGTTGCAAGTGATTTTATTTCAAATAAATAACCCTTTATATTGTTTTCATAAATTGTATGAAAATGAAACGACTTTATTGTTCGTGCTCTTAAATTGTTATTATAAAAGATAAGGTCAGGATATGCTGGTTCAGTATTAAATGTAAAAAATAACTTTTTATATTTTTAGGACCATTTCAGTTATCGGGTATTTTATTATATGTTTTATTTAGAGTAAGTACTCGCATTGAAGTTATTTAATTTATACTAAAAGTGTTTAGAATTATTTCTATCAGTATTTATGTTGCGTTGAAGATACTGCTTTTTTTTCTTCACGTATTGCAGTTTGTTTAATTTTTTATTTATTTATAAAGTGCTAATATCCAGAACTTTCTATTTTTTTTAGTAATTTTTATAACCATTTTTTTTTTCAATCCAATTATATTTTTTATAGTAAAAGAATCCATTGTGTACTTTTGTCCTTTAATTTAACTTCGACTATAGGTGTAAGTACATTAAAGATATTTATTAAAAATTATTTAGAGCAAATTAGAAATGGTAAATCCTTGAATTAATTTTATATAACGTCTAATGCCGCTCTGAGAGATTAAAATTGCGAATCTATGTTGTACCGAAACGGTAGAGACCGACCTGATGATTTTTTAAAGAAGTTTTCCAACGTTTCTTTTTAAGGGTACCTTCATGCTCTATGCCACTGCTTCTTTTAGCGGGTCTATGCCACGCCCGTAGATAATGGAAAAATCCGCTGTTATCAAATTCGAGAGGGGACGATATCGCGAATATCCACTCATAGTTGAACATTGTACATCATTTGGATTTATTAAAACGTCTTAACTTTTTTTACTTTTAATAAATATTTTATTTATAAAATAGAAGCCGTTATTTTCCCCTTATGTATATCTTAATTCTGAGAATGGATTAAGTAGATATTAATACTGAAAGAACTAAAGAAATTAGATATAAGCTAGCTATTTTTTTTTCTTGTAGAGAATATGGATAAAAGATAATTTTTTTACATCTTTTGAAAATAATCTCTATAGTTGTTTAAAACTCGGTTGTAATGTTTATTTTTTTTGGGTGCCATTCATTTTAGAATAAAAGGAATCTACTTTCAGCTCAAAAAATGAAAAAATACTGAAGAGTTATTTAGTTGTTAAAATAAGATTAATTTACGTACAACCGTTGCGTCCTGAAAGAAAGAGCAGGGGTTTAGTGAGACACTACACATTTAAATAAAAAGGGTATATTTATTAACAAAATAAAAATTCCTAACCTTATTACACTCCTAAAATTACTTCTACTAATTAACCACCCCTTAAGATAGAAGAGTGTACACTATGGCATAAGGTCTTTAATTTATGATTATTAAGTTTTTAGTAAAAGGCTTGATACAACTCGATTTTAGGAGTTTTTGAAATTAACTCCGCGCATTACACGTGTAGAGTAGTCGATGGAAACGCACTTGTAGACAGGAAGTGAGATTTTTAGACTGGTGTGCTTATGACTTACGATTGGTTTCTCCTTCTGGGTTTTCCATAAGTTACCTGGCCTTTCCTGGTGAGATCCACAAAAAATATTGTCCCAGCCATCACCATCCTAGTTTCATTTAGGCTGCTAAACACGTTTTGACCCGAAATGCCTGAGGATAATCAGGATATTTCTAGAAAAGAAAAAGCCTTACACTTGAAAGCTAGAAACCATTACTGCAGTACTACATCACTGAAAAAAACACTCTCTAGCGTGCTGGAGAAGAAAGCTACTACGGCCTACTAGCGAAAAAAAAAACCGTTACTGCTTCATGGTGGAAAGAAGCCACTATGGCATTCTGATGGAAAAAGCCACTACTGCTTCATGGTGGAAAAAGCCCTTACTAATTGCATCTGTCCGCTTAAATATCTTCGCCCCGTCTCATTCAAAGTGACGTGTTTAAAATGACCCACTTCCGGACGGAAAATTAATTCAAACTCAATAAGTCAGGTCGGCAACACGCTTTACACACTCTGCCGGTTTAAATTAAACTGCTCAAAAATTTAAAACACTATTTTACGGTACACTGCTCAAGAATTGAAGTCACTACAATAAATATAAAAATGTAATAAAATACAAATTATAGGGGAGAAAAACAGAGTCGTAACATGATCTTAAAATCTAGGAAAAAATGAATGTTACAATATATATTTTTTATAGTGGTGGACGAAAGAAGAATTGCGAGATCTGGATCTTATTATATGACAACTCATATATATTAGTAGAGATTTCCAACCTTAATTATGTCTGAATATACTTTACACGTCAACATGATGTAAGATAACTCTTTAGCTGAGAGTTTCTGCATAATAGAATTGTTGCAAGACCAGTGAGCAAAGATACATATCATATCCTTTCCTAGACATACTATAATGTGCGACCCAGAACAAATATGGTAAGTACATGAATCTTTCTCTTTAGGATAGCAGAAAGCGCCAGAAAATTGTAGTTTGAAGATGGCATTTGTTAGACAATATCAAGAAATAAAATTTTTCAAAATATAATAGTTTGTAACACATTATCACACTACAGCTGTCGGTAAATTTTTTGTATTCAATTTCAAAGATATTAGTACTTGATGGTCAGAATGGTATGCTAAGATGCTATCACGTCCTTAACTTTATTATTTTTGAAATATTATTATATTATCGTTATTTGCTCTCAAGAGGAGTAAGTGGCAAAACCTATTAAACATGCCTCTATCAATATTCTTTAAATTTCTAAATTGAACAATTAATCTAATAGACTCTGTTGACTAACTGTAAAAGCATGGCTTGCTAATCTTTCCGAATTCACCAATTAGTCTTTCCGAATTCACCATTTAGTACCTCGAAGATTCTCCCAACATCCCTTATGCTGTTATGTCGTAAAATCGGTTAAGACATCTAAACCTAGTGGAGTGATCACAATGTACTAATCTATATTTAGTCGATAATAAAAGATATATCTATCTAAGATTAAAGTCAAAAAAATTTTGAAGCAAGTGGTAAGAAAACTTCTTGCTATTTTTTTTTACTTTAGTTTTGGCAACGAAGAAAAGAACGCAAACTTAGATAACTTTCACATTACTAAAATTAGATTACTTATAGAAAGAAAACTTTAGCTGGTAGTTCAAATGGAAATTCGGGGAGAAATCATCAATTTCTGTTTCCTAAAGCATTATTTTAATACCCAAACCAACAAATTCTATAAAGACTTTAGAAATCAAAATCGTTTAAATAACGTTTAAGCCGTATATTTATCAAAATGCAAATATTTAAGAATCGTTGAAGACCAGGCTCGTACTAAGTATTAATGGCTTGTTGAAGAAAATAAGAAATTTTAGTTAGAACCTAAACCTGTACTAAGCCAGTATACATGGTCGAAACAAAATTCTGATTTATCCCATCCTCTGACTTTGTCAAGATAACCAGAAAAACCATGACAATTTTCTATAATTTACACAAAGTGTCATATACCTGTTCCCAGTAATAACTAAAATTCCTTTGCCTATTCGTTTATATTATGAACACCCATATTAATCTTATTGTCTATGTTATCACTAATTACTCTGTTATTTATGGCTCTATGGTATATCCGTCGAATTTTAACGTTTTCATACTTATCTGCGGGGTATTCCCAATAATCGAAAATCCACATCACTCATTTTTTATACTTAAGCCAAGCTTACGTATAGTTATAAGAATTTCAGTCCAATTTTATATTAAAACTAACTAAAGTGTTACATTACGTTATCAGGTCAGTCAATAAGTTTTGAAAGCGACACCTATGGAGCATCACTCGAAACAAATATTGAACACCATTGTGAAGCTTCATCTGTCATATGAACGTACCCTAAATTTCAAGTCGATCTGTCAAGTCAATAATTGTTCATCAGCTGGTTAAAGTACGTAAGTTTGAGTATTTTTTAAAGATGGAAAAAATCGAATAACGTGGAGTGATAAAATTCTTTGTTTTGGAAGTTTTATCGGTAACTGAAATTCATGCAAAGTCAATGAAATGTTAAAGGAGTCTGCTCGTTCATTTCTAGCTGTTCATAGATGGACCCTAGAGTTTAAACGTGATCGTACAAGCGTCAATGAACCAGGTTCAGGACCTCCAACAACTGAAAAAACTGTTGTACAAGTACAAGATATGGTAATGGAAGACCGTCGATTAACCGTGGATGATTTAGCTGAGGCAATAGGCATCTCACATGGATCAGTACATGAGATCTTAACTACTTATTCGAAAGATGGGTGCCGCATTTGCTAACATCGGAACAAAAACGCACTCAAGAGAAACTTTTTAAACAATATTTGCCTGGCTTCACAAAGAACAAAACTGATTTTGTGCTTCGATTTGTAACTAAAGATGAGACTTGGGTCTACCAGTATGATCCTGAACTGCGACAACAAACCGCACAGCGGACTGAGCCCGGTTGTTCAGCTCTAAAGCAGCCTAAGTGGTCAAAGTCGTCCAAAAAAAGTATAGCATCAGTTTTCTGGGATACAAAAGGAATTTTGTAAATTGATTACCTTCAAACCGGTAAAACAATCACTGAAGGGCATTATTACAACTTTTTGGACCAGCTGGATGAGAAAATTCGTGAGAAAAGGCCTGGTTTGCAGAAGAAAAAATCATCTTGCATCATGACAACACACCTACTCACAGAGATGCGTTGGCAACGACAAAACTGCTCGCATTAAAATACGAATTGTTGGAACATCCACCCTATTCGCCAGATCTGGCTCCGTCTGACTTCCATCCCTTCCTAAATCACAAAAGATTTCTGCGTGGGAAGGGTTTTTCAACAAATGACGAGGTAATAGAGCATCCATATGTAGGTATTTTGAAGGTCTTCCGGAAAACCACTTCAGAGATGGGATAAATGAATTGGAAAATCGGTAGAAAAAATATGTTGAACTTAAGGGAGATTATACTGAAAAATAAATTGATGTCGACTAGTATTTGATGCTATGTCAGCACATACTATCTAAAAGTAAATTTCTAAAAAAATTCTTACTTCTTCTGACCTATTTAAGAACAAACTCCTTAACCGTTTGGTAAAAAAGCTATTGCTTCAAAATATGGTCGTGTTATTTTCATACGACAATTTTTTGATATTTTTCTGATTGCTTAGTCAGTAATAATAATAAAAATTATATGTTTTATTGTCAGTGATTAAAAATGTTACTAACTTCGCGGATAATATGTATTTATTATATTAAATAGGTTGTATGTACGTTTTACATAGATGATTTTAGGGATTTTTGAGTCGACGATAAAATTAATAATATAATAATAGATCTTCATATACAAAACGTAAGTTTTCATAGAAGGAAACTTATAAAAGCACAAAAGTTCAACGTACCTCAGAAATATAAGGAGTCGTTGGAACTAACAGCAACAATGCTTAATTGTAAGGTATTTCTTTATTTGCCCAACAGATTTATCATTTTCTTTTATTTTCATAACTATCTAAAGCTAGCGATAGCTATTGCAGCTACCCAAAATAAAACAATAGCACTTTACCTGGGTGAAATGTTTTCTCGTAATTACCTCTTATTCTTACTGTATTAACTTTTAATCCAATACAGTGTGTCTGCCACTTGCCCTATAATACGTAAAAATAGAACTTATAGAATTTAATTTTAATTTCTCTTCCTAAACGACTTATCATTAGGTCTAGCTTATATACAACATATGTTTAAGCAAAAAGAATATATTTATATTATTTTATTATAACATCAAATTTCGATAAAAGTTAGCAGCAAAAACCTCAAGCTATCAGTTGACTTTTATTTTAAGTTTTTATAAGAAAATTTCCGTAGTTGTTTTCAAGACTAATCCTCGTTGGTTAAATTTCAAATATTAATTTAAACCCGTTTTCTCATAGTTCCAATTAATTCTTTAATCATAACAGAAAAATAGCTTAGAAAGTAGGTGGTGTATGGAAACTGGACTGACTTTATATCGATTTAATCATAAATATTAATGAATTTTCTTACATTATATAACTTTAGTTCTCTGACTAAAGCTTTTGGCAATTTGCGTCTGTTATTACAAATTAGACCAGGAGTTATTAGTTTCTGACATTTTCTACCTCTTCCCTTAACCCTAGATTTTATCACAAATCTTGTTATAAAATTTTTTATTTTGTGATATTTTCAACATAAAAAATTGTATTGTCCAAAATAACTGAACAGTTAGAGGTTTTAGATGTCATGACAGCTAGATCAGTTCTAACTTTTAGACCGCTTTAGTGAATCGGGCTGTGAATAGCAAATTAGAAAATCTAAACCATTTAAATTATTTCCTAGATTAGAACGACCCGATGCGATTAATAGCATCGGTTAGTTATCGTAACTTTCCATGTAACCATTTTTTAACGCGGATAATGAGTTGTTGTGCAACTTCTTGCGATCAACTTATGGTGTCTGTTATTTCATTATATTTTCGAGATTTAACAAAAAATTTTAAGCGATGTATCCATTTAACTTACATTAATGAATATATTTAAACTGGCTGGCTTGGAACAAATGTTAAAAAATAAACAGTTTGATAAAGAAGTTGATGTTTGTTAGATTGGTGTCCATTTGTATATTTAAAATTAGCTATTTTCTGGTAACTTAATTGAATGGTCATTTGTAGGACATAAAATACTCTAATATTTTATAGGACCTGTCCCTTGCGTGTATTTTGTCAGTAATCACGCAAACGGAATGCATTTAAGAAGAAAAGCAACGTCGAAAACGTAAAACTTCACAAAACTATGTGTATTTCTCGCCAAACGAAAAGTTTAAGCAGGCCATCTTGTTAATTCAGTACTGTTAAAAAAACATAAAAATATCTTCCCTCTTTTTGCACAAAGCTATTAAATTAAAAATTAAAGTTCCCTTTGGTAAACAATTTTAAGGCTCAGCTCCAGCCTCCATAACTGTGAAAGATTTATATAAATCTTTCATCCTTTATCATCTATTTGTTTAAGGAAGATGTATTTTCTTTAAATCTACCTTTGTACTTAAATTAATTTTCGTAATGAGTAAGTCAAATCTGTATAAATATCTTTCCAAATTTTCGGATATATTGCCTTCTAACGAAGAAACTCTGATGTTTTTACAAAGAATTTAGTTTTCCTACACGAAAATTCTAATAGTCAAAGGAATATATATATATATATATATATATATATATATATATATATATATATATATATATATATATATATATATATATTCCTTTCTAATTCTACGACATTTGAACAATATGACAACCATACGTATTGAATTCTTTTTTAATAAAGTTTAATAAAGCCTCAATTTGAAATACACTTTGTACATAAATTTCCAGAATACTCGAAGAAAAAAAAGTACGATTATGGTATATCCTTTAGCTACTATGCTAATAACCAAATTGAAAAAAAAAAAACATTTAACTAATGGGCGTGAACTAAATAATAAATTAACAAGAGCTAGGCGCATAACCACTACTTTTTCTTGTTTACTTAGTTAATTAGTTCTACCTGTGTTTACATATTCTTTGAAAACATGCTTCTTCAGCAGCCTTTTCATTATTAACCTTACAGTATGCTGTATCAAAACAAACACGTTGTACTTCGCACGGTGCAGTAATTCAATTAAATAAGCTGAAGGGAGAAGTTTAAAACGATGTAAACAAAATAGTTGGTTTTAAAAAAATAAAATAAAAATTATTTTATAATAGGAATTAGTTATTTTCAATTTTTGATAAATTTGTTAGCTTTTGGCTCATGCTACATCATAAAATATAATATTAAAATTTGATTTGGTCAATTATTATGTCAAAACGATTATCGTGTCAAAAATAGCTTTAAAACAGTTTAGATTTAAGAAATATGGAAGATATTGAAATAATAAAGTTCAGGAAATGTCTAAGTGCAAAAGTTAATTGTAAAAAATGGATAATTTTCTTAAGATCGACCTTTCCCTTTAAGCATTTTACAAAAACTCTTATAACAATATTACAGTTTCAATGAGATTAGCTTTCTCTTTCTTGCATCACAAAATATAATTACATTCGCTCATAACACGTAGGCTGAGAAGTTTTTGGTCTAGCTACTTAAAACACATTTTTTTTTTTGCAAAATTCGACTTTATTCATCAACATAGTTTCCTTCAAGAGCGACACAATCAGACCAACGCTTTTCTAATATTTTTATACCTGTCTTGCAGAAGGATTTGTCATTGCATTCAAAATAGGAGTTTCGACGATAACTTCTTCATTGAAGCCAAATCTCTTTTCCGCGAGCATTTTTTGAGGTCTGCGAATAGATAATAGTCTCTGGTGGCCAAATCTGAAGAATACAGTGGATGAGGACGCAATTCGAACTTCAATTCATGCAATTTTGCACTTTTTTTTATTTATTTGGGGCCGGTTCTTTGCATTTCTGCCTTTAAATGCACTTTATTTAAATATTCGCTATCGAGAATTTTTTCCCTTCTCAACATAGTCAATGAAAATTATTCCATGCACATCCCAAAATACTGAGGCCAAAACCTTCCCAGCCGACTGTTGTCTCTTTGGTTGCTTTGGGCGGTTTTCACCAGCTGCTATCCACTCAGCTGACTACCGATTTGATTCCGGTGTGTAGTGATGGATTCATGTTTCATCTATTGTCACATATCGTATAGAAAAATCCTTTTTATTTCACTTAAACAGGTCCAAACAGCGCTCAGAATCACCAATACGTTGTTGTTTTTTGTCTACTGTGAGCAAACGCGATACCCATTTCAGAGCTTTCTCATGCCCACATGTTCATGCAAAATATGACCAACACGTTCTTTTGATATCTCTAGGGTGACAGCTATCTCATGCAATTTTATTTTACGGTCATCCAAAACAATTTTGTGGATTTTTTTATCTTTTCCGGTATAACCACCTCAATTGGGCGTCCAGAGCGTTTAACATCCTATGTGTCTGTACGACCGCATTTAAATTCAGCATACCAGTAAATGATGAGTGATTTTCCAGGGGCAGAGTCCCCGTAACACTTATCAAGCCACTGCTTTGCTTAAACGGTATTTTTTTGCATCAAAAAACATTGTTTATTAAACACACGAAATTCGATTTTTTCCATTGTTTTCAACATATCAAAAGTAGCGTCACTAAAATCACTGTAACTTGTAAACTAATCGTCGAAATGTCATGAAATTTTGACACATATCAGTTGACGGTTGGTATTTCCTAAAAATCGTATGAATTTTTTGAATCATCTATATATCAGACCAAAAACTTTTCAGCCTGCGTATTATATTGGCACTATAAAGTTAAAGAAAAAGTACAGTTCTTTAATATCCGCCGCCAAGCCTCTAACAATAAAAGATGCGTAGAGGAGAAACAGTAATTTCAGGACCTTTAATTGATCACTTTAGTTATAGATGCTTTTTTATGTCAAGCGTAAATAGTGTTGATGGGATTTATTGGAATTAAAAGTGTATTTAGATTCCAACGAATTTTTATTCAACCTAATAATCAGTATATCAACGTTAAGTTAACATACAGGATTAAACTCTGCTCGATGTGATTGGAATTTGTACGATTATAAAATGTAAATATTCATGAAGTATATTCACTACAAACAATTTGTTGTTGACTCTTCTTTGCAACGTTGAAAGCTGGTTGATTAATCCGACTTCAATTGCATCAAAATGTCATTTTTAAACGTTTGAACAAAAAAAAATCTAAGTATATTTAAATTTTAGTTATCAAAGACCGCACATAATGCCAGTACGTGAATTTGAGAGCCAAATACTCTTCTAGATAAAAAAATAAATGCGAAAAATAAGAAGAACCAACAAAGATATGTTATATTTTACGACATTATTTGTTTCTCTGAAACTGCAGATAATCGCCCTTTTAGTTGATTTCACGCTCCTTTGTACGTCTAATCCTCTTCTCACCTCCCTACTCATAGCTACGTCCCTGTACGCGGTTTTTGGCAAATAATTGTTTTCAGCCATATATGGCGTGTTCCAATAATTTAGTCTAAATTTAAAAAGAGAACAAAACAACCTTCATTTGTTATAATACTGGAGGGAAAATTAGTGGACGCCCAAATCAATCAAGCTACCGGAAGACGTTGTTTTTACACGCACCTATCTCAGAATAATAGAAAATAAACCATAGCAATATTAACGTACATAACGGAACATTTTAATTAGATTTTTTTGTTTCGTTTGAGTAGTTTTTAAAACATTTCCAGACTTTCAAAAAAAGATTGCATGTCTCTAGTTGCGTAACCAGGGGTGGGGCTGCCGCTTTCCTTTCTGAGTCTATTTTGTAGTAACCATTTTCTAATAATCTAAATTCATAATTAGGATTAAAACTAAATACTTGGTAAAAATTGGACTTGTAAGGAAGGGAAGAAAGTAAAAACTGTTTTTTTTTTTAACATCTATAACAGACTAAGTTCAGCTAGTTTCAGTTTAGTATGCAGTTTTATAGCTATGGAAGTAGTTATGTTAAATGTTAACGTAGTGTGAAGGATTTTGATAACTACATTTTCTTATGGTACATAATCAATCTTTTAAATACACTCTAAAAATAATATTGTTAATTTACAGCTGTTACGATGATTTACAACTATTGATGGGAAAGTACAACATTTCCTTTCTATAAAATGATGTACAACTTTTATTTCATTTTTTTTTGTATTCCTTTTTTATATCTTCGTCTTTTTAGTGTTCCGTATGGAACACTTATAAGATCACTTCGGTGTCTGTCTGTCTGTCTGTCTGTCTGTCTGTCTGTCTGTCTGTCACACCCGATTTTCTCCGAAACTATTTGACATAGAAAGGTGAAATTTGGTAATAATATAGGAATTGATGGCCTCATCAGAGCCATGTAGTTTTGAGAATTAAATTTTGACTTATGGGGTTAGTTTTGGGGGGTGAAGTCGGAAGTAAAAAAAAATTTTTTACTAGGTCATCGAGTGTGGTGTCAAATGAAAGCTTGTGAAAACACGAGTAAAAAATATATATATAATATTATACTTGCGCGCACTTTTTTTTGTATTATTTTTAAAAATTCGCGAAAAATCGCTGTCCCGGGCCTTATCTCGAAAAGTACTTATCAAAAAATTTCGAAAAAATTCTGGAATATTCTCCACGGGGTATAGATTGAACGAAAATTATCACGAGTGCATTACCTTTAATAATTTATCTGGTATATTAAAAAAAACAAATTTCAAGGTCACCAGTTTTCAGTAAAGATTGGAAACAAACTTTGTTGAAAACTCATTTGGGGTGTGTTTTGTGAAGTCACTGATCATTTTATACCACCCTAACAAAAATTTTTATTTTAAAAACAATCAACGTACGGAACACTAATTGTGCAAGTTCAACTTGCACTTGACCGGTTTTTTTTTATTTATATTGACATGTCTAGTAACGTTTGAAATAAATAACAGTAAGTGATAAATAGATGAAATATCATAAACCACAAGTTTTGGTATAATATTACACAATAAATGTGTTATTATTATATAATTACAGTGATGATGCGGTTTAAATGTAATATTTCGAGTTTAATGCCTTTTTTTATATAAAAACATTAATGATGTACGAAAACAGTTTACCTATTAATTATAAATGTTTGATTAAAATGTATAGGGCAATTATTTTTGGACTCCCGGCCCCGATTTATGGAAGATTGTTGGATATTTTTTTAAGTGTAGAATGGTAGAAGGCATATCAAGGAGTATACTGACATATTTGACATTTAGTAGTGAAAATGATGCTGAGGGCCGCGACGCCTAAAAACTTTTTTTCCCATACCTCTTGTAAACCGGCATTGGAAAGCTCTAATAATATTCAACATTTTTTCCTTAAACTGCTTTTTCAGAATTTGTTTCGCAAAAGAGTTATTCAGCAAGAACCCTATAAAATATTATTTCTTGGCCATCGCGGTTGCCTTGGATTGTATGCCACGTTTGGCGGTTTTTAAACAATTTATCTAGTAGGTGACTATCATACTTTAATCTGACAGCTCTTATTATTATTATTCAATTCAATAGAGTTAAACTAAGTAAACAGTGTGTTAGTAGCTTCTGGTTGAAGTGGTTCTCCACGCTGGAAAAGTAGATATGATTCTTATTCATGGAGAAGCAAGAAGAAATTCTCGGGAAGCCGTTAGACTGTATCGAGAACGTTTCTCTGACAGGTATATCCCGGATGACACTCTATTTTGTCGATTAGAAGGAAAATATGAATGCATTTTCTGGTCAGAAAGATATTGCTAAATGAAAAACTGTTTTAACAGATCAAAAAGTAGCCGAAATTATTCAATAATTTCAAAACTATCCATATCATTCAATTAGACAAGCAAGCAGGCAATTTAATGTATCTTATGGGGCTATTCAGAAACCTATTAAAGCTAACAAATACCATGACTATAAAAAAATCTTCAGTTATTAACACAATTTGATTCGGAACGACGAGTTTTTTAGTAAAAATGACGATTAAATATGACGAAAAACGTTATTTTCTGAATCATATATTATGGACAGATGAAAGTCATTTTGTCAGCAAGGGCAAACCTAACAGAAAAAATTATGATTACTGGGCTGACGAGAGTCCATACAACGTTAATTAAATTCAGAATCAAGGCCATTATGGTGGTAATGTATGGTGTGGGATAATTGGGAGACATTTGGTTGGACCAACCTTTTTTGAGGGAACACTAACTCGCAATTAATTTAATACTTAATACTCTACCAGTTTTATTAGAAAATGTACCCCTTATTTTAACAAGGCATATGTTCATTAAAACGACGGAGCACCACCTCGTACAGCTGCTACTTTATTTGAAGGACGAAGATCGATAAGGGTTCGCAACCCAGTTATTCAGTGGGCACCTAAGTCACCAGACCTCACGCAGTTAGACTTTTTCTTGTGGGGGAGCCTTAAAGATATTGTATACAAAACTGCGACAAATAGTCTTGATCACTTAAAGGTAAAAATATCAGATGCATGCAATAGTATAGCTGGAGAAATTATTTACAAAGCCACTCACCAAGCGTTTTAACATTTAATTTTATAAATACGTAATAAGTCATGTAATGTTAAAAGTTATATAGTTTTTTAGTGGTTTCAATAAAAATAAAGTATTCTTGTTTTTTATTGTTTGAAGATATTTTATTGAAGAAAAAAACCTCAACAGCATAGTAACTAATATTATTATAATTACTGTCAGATTAAAGTATGACAGCCGCCTATTAGATAAATAGTTTGAAAACCGCCAAACGTGGCATGCCATTCATGGCAACCGCGATGACCCAAAAAATTTTATGCATAATTTTTTTGCAAATCAAATTAGAAAAAAATAGTTTAAGGAAAAGATGTTAAAAAAAATAGGGCTTTTCAATGCCGTTTTACAAGAGGTATGTCTATGAAAAAAAGTTGTGTGGCTACGCGGCATCCAGCGTAGTCTTCACCACTAAATGTCAAATAAGTTAGTACACTCCTAGACATGCACTATACCATCCTACATTTCAAATAAATAAATATCCAACAATTTTTCATAAATCCAGGCCGGGCGTTTAAAAATGGTCACCCTGTACGTCTTATATTTAGAGAGAGAGGAATATCTTTATGATGGTCCTAATTTCCTTAAATTCACATTGATAAGGAATTTTTAATACTCGTAGATTGTCTTACGAAGAATATGTGAAGCGTAATAAAAGTAAAATAGAGCAGGCATAAAAAATTTCATGTTATCTTTTCTTTCAAAAAAACGTAAAATAAGCAAATATTATTTAAAATTGTAATAAGATATATATAATTTGGAAACTATGTCCATTTTCAACACATATTTTTTTAGTTATGAGAGTAAAAGCTGAAGATTATTATAATTTTTGTTTGATAACACGCCATGCATTGTTCGGTAATTATAATACATGATAGTCGATAACGTGCTCCTAACCCAACCTTCCCCCATATATTCAAAATACTTTTCTATTTTAATAATATTTGAGATAAGAAAAATAATTTGCTGAGTAAACCTATATAATTGATTGAGCGAATATGATGCAAAAACTGAAATTTCGAGTTTTTTCAATGCACACACGGCTCTCTAATGACCGGTTAAAGTTACACTTGTTGAAGTTAATGGAAATAAGCTAACATTAAATGATCCGTCGGTTATGTTTTGTCCAGTCCCATTAGGGGTTTCACCTCGGAATGAGAAATAATAAGCTGTAAACTTGTATAAGCATTTATTTTGGCAATCTAACAGTTGTCTCAAAAGTCTCATAAAATCTCGTGTCCGCATCTTAAGATATTCAAGGTCAAAGGTCACAAAAATCGTTTTTTTTTTTTCGCAAATATCTCGCTTTCTATGGTTTCAATGATATTTGCATCTAGTATAAAAATTTCAGAGCATAAAATTCTCTACAAATTTTGTTCTAAACATTTTTTTATACGCTTAACCATTTTTGAGATAGAGCGCGGAAAGCGCGCAGCGCTCGGCCATACATAGCATAATGCAAGGTCAACCGTGAGTCTCGGTAAATAATACGTCGTATAAAGTTAATTAATCACTAAAAAATCCATAATTATAAATAATTTGCATTATTTATTACTTAATACATTATATTTAATAATATTTTTCATTTATCAAATATATTCGTTGCCTACTTCGTGTAATTAAAAAATCGTTAAGTGAAATACTTTAAGTATATTTTAATTATATTCTAATATATCTTAATTATATTTTAAGTAGAAAAAGAATTAAGTACTTTTTCTTTAAAATGTGTAAACTCTTAAATCCTTATGTTACTATTAAGATTATACCTGGGAATACGAACCCCTATAATTCGACCTTTTCTCTTTATAGTCAGTTGGGACAGATGTTCCATTGTATAGTTAAGACCGATTTCTTTTTCAAGGGACCACTTTCTACTAACCAAGTTTATTCGTTAGTTTTATAACAATAAAAATATAATTTAAATTTAATGATATTATAAAATTAAAATACCTCAAATTTACCTAATCGAAAATTCAGCAAAACTAAAATTAGGGTTTCAATCCCGTCTCGAAGTCCCGGGACTTTTTCCAAATTTTTCTTTCGGGCCGAGACTCGACAGGCTTGTCGAAATCGTATTGTAATAATTTTATTTACAAAATGTCATAATACCCTTTATTAGCTCATGCTTCCCACTCTCTGTCACTGAGAGCGCCATCTGTTAGCTTAACGAGTAATTACTTGATACCCGCACGTACGTAACTTACTAAGTGGAGTGAGTGCACTACAAATGCATTCGCCGCCATATTCGTATTTTGTGACGTTTGTTAGTGAGATCAGTAACATTTGTGACTGTGTCAGCTCAGTCAGTCAGTGTCAGTCGTCAATTTCACTGCTGCGACGCCCTTGTGAAGACGATGTCCATCCCATGTAAGTTTAAACAAACGCTTTAGGTTTTGTTTATTTCAGTCAGACGTTTACATTGGATGAGATTTGTTATTTCATAAAAAAAAAACTAGCTATGCCCGCGGCTCCGCTTACGTGGACTTGATTCACTATTATCGTCACTGTTTATTCCTTATGTTATCTAACATAATACAATATATCCTATAACATGGCCAGACAACATATGTATTTTATAAAAAAACACATCGAATAAGTGATACTTGAGTGCTAAGCGCACTAACGGACAGATAGACAGACAGAGAGACGTTGCATGGGCTGAAAAGTCCCGGGCCTAACAAAGAAAACACGGTTTTTTTGGTTCAAAATTAGCTTTATTCATCAACGTAATCTCCATCAAGAGCAACGCAATCATTCCAGCACCGCTCTAACAATGGCCAAACACTGCTCAGAATCATCAACACGTTCTTGTTTTTGATAAACA
This sequence comes from Pachyrhynchus sulphureomaculatus, assembly GCA_019049505.1. Lineage (NCBI taxonomy): Eukaryota > Metazoa > Arthropoda > Insecta > Coleoptera > Curculionidae > Pachyrhynchus > Pachyrhynchus sulphureomaculatus. Next base: position 87,252,804 of record CM032454.1, on the reverse strand, counting down.
GTGAGCAAACGCGGCACCCACTTTGAACAGAGCTTTCTCATAGTCAAATGCTCATGCAGTATAAAGCCAACACGTTCTTTTGATATCTTTACGATGTCAGCTAACTCACGCAACTTCACTTTTCGATCATTCAAAACGATTTTATGGATTTTTTTGATGTTTTCTGGTGTTACCGCCTCATTTGGACGTCCACTGCGTTCTGCATCATCGGTGTCTCTACGACCACGTTTGAAGTCAGCAAACCAACGTTTTATTGTTGTTTCTGATGGAGCGGAGTCCCCATAACACTTTTCAAGCCATTGCTTCGCTTGAACGGTATTTTTTCCCATCAAGAAGCAGTGTAAAATTAAAACACGAAATTGTTTTTGATCCATTGTTTTGAAAATAACAAAAGTAGCGTCACTCTTAGCACAATAACTCACAAACTAATGAATAGAATATCATGAAATTTTAACAGCTGTCTTTTGAAGGTTAGTATTAACTGAAAAAAAGGTGACTGCAATAAAACTAGCGCCATCTATGTGTTAGGCCCGGGACTTTTCAGCCCATGTGTTATATATATATATATATATATATATATATATATATATATATATATATATATATATATATATATATATATATATATATATATATATATATATATATATATATATATATATATATATATATATATATATATATATATATATATATATATATATATATATTATATATAGATTATATTTATTATAATATAACCTGGTCAGAGAACATACGTATGAATTAAAAAGACACATAAATCGGATAAATGATAAGCGCACTAACGGACAGACAGACAGAGAGACGTGTCTTTTTATATATACTGCATTCTTTGTTACATGATATTGTTCCATATTTAACGCTTTAGGCAGCGTATTGTACAAGAATGCGCTAGCGACAAACCTTTTTAGACTTTCTTATATTACCTCACATATGTATACATCTAAAAAAAAACCGGTCAAGTGCAAGTTGAACTTGCACAATTAGTGTTCCGTACGTTGATTGTTTTTAAAATAAAAAATTTTGTTAGGGCGGTATAAAATGATCAGTGACTTCACAAAACACACCCCAAATGAGTTTTCAACAAAGTTTGTTTCCAATCTTTACTGAAATCTGATGACATTGAAATTATTGTTTTTTTTATATACTATATAAATTATTAAAGGTAATGCACTCGTGATAATTTTCGTTCAATCTACACCCCGTGGAGAATATTCCAGAATTTTTTCGAAATTTTTTGATAAGTACTTTTCGAGATAAGGCCCGGGACAGCGATTTTTCGCGAATTTTTAAAAATAATACAAAGAAAAGTGCGCGCAAGTATAATATTATATATATATTTTTTACTCGTGTTTTCACAAGCTTTCATTTGACACCACACTCGATGACCTAGTAAAAAAATTTTTTTTTCGCTTCCGACTTCACCCCCCAAAACTAACCCCTTAAGTCAAAATTTAATTCTCAAAACTACATGGCTCTGATGAGGCCATCAATTCCTATATTATTACCAAATTTCACCTTTCTATGTCAAATAGTTTCGGAGAAAATCGGGTGTAACAGACAGACAGACAGACAGACAGACAGACAGACAGACAGACAGACAGACAGACAGGCAGACACCGAAGTGATCTTATAAGTGTTCCGTACGGAACACTAAAAACACGTAAATCGAATAAGGGGTTCTCGAGTAATAAGCGCCCTAACGATAGACAGACAAACAGAGAAACGTTGCATTATATATATATATATATATATATATATATATATATATATATATATATATATATATATATATATTATATTCTTTGCTACATTATATTGTTCCATATTTAATGGTTTAGGCAGTGTATTACAAGAGAACGCGCTAGCGAAAAACTTTTTTCCGACTTGATTCACTATTATCGACACTGCTTATTCCTTATGTTACCTAACGTAATAAAATATATCCTATAACCTGGCCAGCTAACATATGTATGGTTTTAAAAAAAAACACGTAAATCGGCAAGTGGTTCTCGAGTGATAAGCGCGCTAACGGACAGAAAGACAGAGAGACGTTCCATTTTATATATATTATAGAAGATTATAGATAACCTGGCCAGAGAACAAATGTATGAATTAAAAAAAAAAAACACGTAAATCAGATAAGGGGTTCGCGAGTGATAAGCGCACTAACGGACAAACAGACAGACAGACAGACAGAGAGACGTTGCATTTTATATATATTATAGAAGATTAATAAATAACCTGGCCAGATGTATAAATTAAAAAAAAAACATGTAAAGCGGATAAGTGGTTCTCAAATCATAAACGCACTAACGGACAGACAGACAGACAGAGAGACGTTGGATTTTATATATATATTATATTCTTTGCTACATGATATTGTTCCATATTTAATGGTTTGGGCAGTGTATTGCAAGAGAACGCGCTAGCGGCAAACTTTTTTTCCGACTTGGTTCACTATTATCGTCACTGCTTATTCCTTATGTTTCCTAAGGTAATACAATATATCCTATAACCTGGCCAGAGAACATGTATATATTTAAAAAAAAAAAGGAATGTAAATTAGATAAGTGGTCCTCGAGTGATAAGCGCACTAACGGACAGACGGTCAGAGAGACCTTGCATTTTATATATATTATAGATGAATTGATATAATAGTGATACTCAGTACAGATATAACATTAACTTTGGATTATTATTATTGTTACAGATTGTCAACAAACTTAAATAGATATAAATTGATTTAATATGGAACGTACAGCAAAAGTGTGAAAACATTATAGAAAAATAAACCAATCAACCACACAGTGCTCATTATGTCCAAAACAAATTTCATGCAAAGTATCGAATACTACAGGCCTTGACAGGTACCAAAGAGTTCACAATATTTTTGTAAACCAGCCGGAAGAATTAAAATCAGTAATAAAGCCTGGGACATCTTGCGAACCGGAATCGAAAAAAATTAAAACTGAAAAGCAAGCCTATACTAACAGGATATGTTTCATTTGCTGCAAAAAAAGTCTTTATCTGCTTGTGGGCAGAGGATGGACTTACAATAAGGTCAACCACAAAGAGCAAATTCATTCGTGAGAGTATTACAGGTTACAAAATGCCTAAGAACGAAACTGACGTCATGAAAATCATATTGAGGCATTATGAAGAGAAAAAAGAAGAAATTATTCTGACTTTTAGGGATTTTGTCGCTTCTGGTACAGGTTTCAGCTTTTCAGTTGATGAATGGACCAGCGTCCGAAACCGGAGGTACTTTAATTTGTGTCTGTATGGTGTGAACGGAGAAATTTTTAATTTGGGATTGGTTTATATATCCGGAAAACGCTGTGCCGAAGAAACCAGACAAATAGTCACATACATTGAAAAGATTTCAACTGAATTTTGAAAAACATATTGTGGCCACTACCAGCGATGGTCCAAACGTAATGAGAAAGTTCAGGAGGCCCCAGCAAGATGATCCTATGATTGAATCACGCAATACATCTAGCAGTTGTAGACACATTTTATAAAAGCATTCAGGCTACTGCCACATCTGCAGGTTCTTCCTCCGAAGGTACTGATGATAGTGATGATGAAATCATGGAGAACAAAAACTCTTCTGATGAAGGCAAGGATTACAATGCCAGCTACGAAACAAACTTCCCATTACAACCAACTGATAAAATTAAAAAAGCGCTCAATGAAACTGGATTCCCAGTGAAATTGTTTAAAAAAAAGTCCACTGATAAATAGCCAATTACAGAAATGTATTAAATCAGAATTTAGGGAAGACCTCAGTTTACTGGATGTCAAAACACGGTAGATTGGAGAAAGGTTCCTAAAGCTCAAAAATTGCATAAAGAAAGCATTGATTGATTTAAACAAGTTAGACAAATGGAATGAACGCAATCTTCTTCTTTTGAAGTCAATCGTTACTTCATTGCAGGCAGTCAAGATAGCTGTAGAAGCCTTAGGCAGAAACTCTTCATTACTCACAGCTGAAGCAATAGTTGATGTTTTACTGAAAAATATTCAATCGGCAACGGAAAATGATAATCTGGAGGAACGGCTCTTTAAAACACTAAAAGCCCGCATAGAAGAAAGAAGATCACAACGGGTTATATGTTTGTTACACAGTCCCAAAATACGGATTTTTTTACTTCGAATGTGAATAAAACTGCACTTTTGCGGAAGACCTTTATTGCAGACTCTTTGAAAATATCCCTCATACCCCTACGCCAGATTTGGAAATATCTGACGCCGAACCCAGTATCAGTAGCTCCACGGTACACAACGAACCCGATGAGTCGTTTTAAAGTCAATTGGAACAGGCAATTGAAAAAATCAAAGAAAATATTCCCGAAGTTTCTGTAAAAAAAAAATAGCAACATTAAAAAAGGAGTTACAGTTATTTGAAGCAATCAGAAAACGTACTGAAAGTTTGGAACTTCTTTATAAAGCTTTAAACACAATAAAACTGACATCTGTTGAAAATGAGAGAGTGCTCTCCTTATCCGAAGGCATTGTTACAAAAATCAAAAACAGATTGTCGGACAAAGCTGTTGATGCACTGATTTTTTTTGAAAGAGCCTATTTTATTAAATTAGGAAAAAAAACTAATTGATAGTTCATTATATTATTTATATGACTGATTACTAGAGACTAGATGATGATTATTGATGATTAGTATGATTACTAAGTCTGTTTTATAATTATAAGATTTTATTATTACCAAAAAATGAATCTGTGATTGTAAGATTTAAACGTACAAATTGTTTAGACTTTATTTAACGTTGGAAATGTTAAGATCTAATTTTAGGTTCAATAAATGTTGATTTATACTAAAATGGCGGTTTTATTGATACATCTCGCCAAAAATGAACTAATTCTAATTTTATTTTAAAAATTCTCGAAGTCCCGAGACATTCATCCTGGAATGTCTCTTGTCCCGGAACTTTGAGAATATCGAGACTTCTCAAACCCTAACTAAAATTGAATATTTAACTTTACAAGTTACAAAATAATATGAAAAGGTACAAGGGGACAGTGGCGCCTTTAATCGACAAGGTAAATTGGTCAACAAATTAAGGAAATTGAACAAAGCGTGCCTAATAGTATCCAGAGAAAGATACGCTATGTTTTCGCAGCCGATATTGTCATTTTTTACTCTTTTTTTTTAAAGATAAGTACACTTTGAAGATCATCTTCGTCCTGTTCAGTCAGCGAGATGTCGTCAGCACAGCATATTTTTTTTCTTCATGTCCCATTCTTTAACTTCTATTTACGAATATATATATATATATATATATATATATATATATATATATATATATATATATATATATATATATATATATATATATAAATAAAGCATCTTCTGAATAAGGCCGTCAAATGATTTGGGATTAATTAAGTATGTCTCTTGCCTATATGCCGAGTACTCATTCCTTTGCCTGCCTAATGATGCAGTAGTACTATATACTAATTGAGGTTTCATCTATGATAGTATTTTGTGCCTTTAAATAATTATTATTTTCTTTTTCTTTTTGCATTTTTCTTTGATTTCTCTGCAATACCACTAAGTTTTGTTGTCTTTGTCTTGCTAATCCCTATTGCTTCGACTACTACTTCTTTAATATTTATTTTTAATTTTTTCCAGCTAGTATTGATATTGTTCTCTCTCTATTTTTTTCCTTTTAATCGATCTTGATGTAGGTGCTTTATAGTTGTATCAATTTTTTTTTTCAATTTAATGTTAACCTCTGTTCTTTCACCAAGAGTAAACTGTAGTCGCTGCCTACATTAACAGAAATTATGTTATTTGTAGAGAGTAAATATATATATATATATATATATATATATATATATATATATATATATATATATATATGCATATATATATATATATATATATAATAATAATAATAATAATAATAAACGACTTTATTTTATACTCGGCGAAATGCAGCAGTGCTGTTGTTAACCGAGTTCTTAAAAGTATACAAAAGAAAAACAAAAAATAAAATAAAAATATAAACTCAAATACAATTTAGGAAGTATCCATTAGTACTTAAACTCTACTTACTCTAAACTAAAAAAGGAAAACATTGTAATTCTACATCATATTGATACCCATATACAAACCATGATCCCCACCTTACCCTATAAAAGAGACATAATAATAACAGTCAATAAGTCTGAAATAAAATCTCCCTTAGCTGCCTTCTGAAAGATAGTTCAGACAGAGCAAGCAAACTTTCAGGAATTTCGTTCAGAAGTTTAGCAGATGTATAGCCGAAAGACTGTTTAAACACACTTGTACGATGCCTAGGTATTTGAAAGCGGTAGTTGTACCTAGTATTACGCTGATGCACCGAACTTCGATGATGCAGCCTTTCACGCAGATATTGTGGCACTCCGGTCCTCAACAGTCTATGCAAAAAGCAACCCAGATGTAGCTTTTCTCTATCCTTAATACGCAACCATTTCAGCTCCTTCAGCCTGCCACTCACATGATTCCTCCCCCTACATCCAAAAATAAAACGTACACAGGAATTTTGAATTTTTTGCAGCTTGTACTTCGACATAAGGTCCAGGCACGGACCGTAAACAAAATTACAATAATTAGAGTGAGAAAGGACAAGAGTCTCGCACAAATATTTTTTTTAAGCTCAAATTGAGGATATGCCGATTCTTATATAAATTACGTAGTGAACAATACGCCCTTTGAGCGACCAAAGAAACCTGCTTTCTAAACCTGAGCTTACTATCAAATAATATTCCCAAATTTTTATATTCAGTAACAAACGGAATTCTCTCCTGGGCCATATTTAAATTGAAATTTGCCGAAGCCCATTCACTGTTTGTTCCAAAATACAGTACTGCCGACTTTCTCGGATTTATCTTCAAACCATTGTTATTAGAGTAGGTAAACATCGAATTTAAACAGTAATTAATGTCCTGTTCCGCCTGTAATGTGTTAAGACTATTGAAGCTCCTTAAAATCTGACTGTCATCTGCATATTGTATTAGCCTACAATTATTAACATAACAATGCATATCCATTGTATAAATGACAAACAACAATGGTCCCAGAATTGACCCCTGAGGGACGCCTCTATCCAAAGCCAAACTTTGTGACACGCGGCGATTAATCAGCACACGCTGTGATCTATCCGCCAAGTAGTCCTTTAATAAATTTATTGTTCGCTCTTTAAAACCATAATAATGAAGTTTGGCACACAACAAGCGGGAATCCAGCGTGTCAAATGCCTTGCTGTAATCGAGAAGAACCAAGGCAGTTGTCTCTCCTTTATCCGCCGCCCCGAGGATATCGTCCAAAATGCTTAGCAAGGCTGTTGCAGTGCTAAAACCTTTGCGAAACCCCGACTGACCTTCAAAGAATAAGTTATTATTATTAAAATAATTAACGATTTGTTTTAAAAATTATTTTCTCCAAAATCTTAGACAGAATACTCAAAAGACTGATCGGACGCAGTTCAGAGTAATCCTTAGGGCTTGACACCTTGGGCAAAGGCAATACCAAGGCCAACTTCCAATCGGACGGAAACTTACTCTCTAATATAGATATATTGAAAATATGAGTGAGAAACGGTACGATGAGAGGGCAACAAAGTCTTAACATCTGCAAGGTAAGTTGATCAGCTCCAGAAGCATTCGACCTTGTAGCAGAGATGGCAGAAATGACATCGCCGTCGCTAACCAATGAGACCTCAAACACACTATCGGCAACTTTGTTATCAGAATAGTAACAAATCGTATCCGGATTAACGTCAGGACAAATCTGCAGCACAGAATCAACGAAAAATGAGTTGATTTCGTCGGGGTCCTGCAGATGCGAAGGAGGTGTAAAATGGTTCTTTTTCTTGTTATAGACATTCATATTATGAAGCGCTTGCCACACAGACTTACTATTTTGATTCCCACTGACAAAATCCAAATAAGCCCTCTTCTCGCTACGAACTGCTTGTGTAAACATATTTCTCGCTCCTTTGTATGCTTCCCAGTCCTGAAGCCTCCTAGTTTTTTTAAACTTCGAGAACAGCATATTTCTGTGCCTTTTCATAATCTGCAAAACATCAGTAAACCATGGTGCTCTAGGCTTAGTCACTCGAACTGTGCGCCTCGGAGCATGTGTATCGAAAAGACCCAAAACAAAACTTGTAAATGTACGAACTTTATCATCTAAATTCTCCTGATCAAGGATTATTCCCCAATTTAAGTTATATAAGTCAGTGTCAAAATTTGTTTTATTAAAATTTTTAAAATCACGAAATTCGACAAATTTTGGCTTTACGTCGAGTACTTCAATATCTAATGAGCAATAAATTAATTGATGATCCGAAACTTGTTGCAAATCATGATGGCGGACTTGTCCACATAATAAATTGTCGTTTGAGATCATGATAACATCTATTAAACTGGCTTTGCTTAACACAAACCTGGTGGGATTTAACACAAGCTGCTTAAAATTAAAAGTGTCAAGAAAATTTTCAAAATGCTCATTCACCCTGGAATGTTCTAATAAATTAATATTTATGTCACCCAATAATATTACTTCGTCACAGAGAGGCATGATGCCAGCTAATGAATTTTCAAGTATACTAAGAGCACTTAAAGCATTGAACCTTGGTGGGGGATAAAAAATACCGAGCCCCAATACCATCCTAGTGAACTTTAAAGTAAGCCATACCTGTTCAATCGCCTCATTTTTTTCATCAACATCAATTTTCATTCACAATTAAATCACCTCTCAGATACACCCCAACACCTCCTCCTCTACCAACCCTATCCACTCTGAAAAAATTAAAACCTGGTATGTGTACTCGCTCATCCGGAATACTCTCCGCTAGCCAACTCTCCGAAATAGCCAGAATATCCAGATCCAAATCCACAATACAGTCTCTGACATCCGCCAAACTTGGGAGCAATGAGCGGACATTTAAGTGTCCTATTTTAAGACGTTTAGTATCTTTCTTAGCCATTCAAGAAGGAAGAAAAAGAAAGTTACATAACAAGAAAATTACATAACAAAAAAAAATATATATATATACTGACAAAAACAGAATCAGTAAATAAAGCAAAATATTACTCTAGCAAACTGTCCAGAAAAACATGACTCTTTATACTAACAACATGGTCATTATCGCTTCTGCGAACCAGTATATCACCATTCTTGTGCCAGACGTATTTGTATCCCTTCTGCCTTAATTGCCTAGCCTTCCTGTAGAGTTCATACGTTTGTTTGGTAAGTTCTTCATCAAGGTAAATTGGAGATGCCATTTCACCCAAACCAATACTTGCCATAGTAATCCTGCCCTTCTTTGACCGTGCATCAAGCACCCTATTCTTGAATTCTTCGCTTGGTAACGCAATAATCAATTTGACACCAGCATTTTTTACTTTTATTCGTCTTATACTCTTCAACTCAAACTCCGGAACCGCAACATTAAGAGAACGGAACAGTGTGGCAAGCCTTCCGCACGCTGCATCCTCTTCATCGCTTTCTTTGACTAGACCAGTTATGCAGATGTTACAGCCCAATTTTCTCTGCTCTTGAACATTAAGGGCATCCTGAAGTGCTTTGACTTCTTGCTTTAGCAAACTATTGTCCTTTGACATTTCATTTACCATATCAGATAGAACCTTCGAACGGTTCTTCTCCTCTTCATATTTTTCGCTCAAAAATTCCACAGACCTTCGTAGTTCTCTCACCTCTTCCCGAAGCTCTCGGATTAGAACTTTTAATTCTGGATCTTCGTCGGATCTAGTATTCTGCGAAAACAGAATTGACCTACGATCACCGTTTCCGTTACCATTCGTTGTACCCTTGCATGCAACACATGTCCACGGTCTCCTTTCGTCCTGCATAATTCTAGCATCAACTTCAGTAACATCTCCACATTTTAGGTGAAAATACCCTTTGCATCGACCGCACTGTAGTTTAAGTTTTTTACCAATGTTTAGATTGCAAAGTTTACAAGATTTTGAAGCCATGTGGTAACCCCGCACAATTCCAACCAGCAGGGCAATGTAAACACAAATTACTATTCAAATGGTTAAATATAACCTCGCGTGGGATGAAACTTTTGAAATTGTCAATCAAAAAATTACTTCCCGAATAGGCAAACTGCACAAATCAACAACACATAACTGTACATATCTCGCACGAATCACAATATCAATTTTTTAAGTCATTAACAACGATTTTGGCAAATTTAAAACACGAGAAGTATACAACAACAAGCCGTACAGCGTCGCCGCCAATATATATATATATATATATATATATATATATATATATATATATATATATATATATATATATATATATATATATCACAATGAAATCGATTATTACACTTGGTGGTCAAGTATTAGTAAAGGTTTACTCAGATTGTGGCTTAAAATCTAATTGGTTTCAGAAAAGTAACACGCAGATTTAATTAAATAGTTCACCAGATCATTCGACCTCTAAATTTAGATAAATGTCACAAAAAAAAGTTCGTAAACTTAACCAACAGATTGCTTTTGAATATGTTTTCGATCTCATCAAGAAAGCTTGAATTTACATAGCTCCTAAAAGAACCCTGCAGATTTATCTTTCTACCTTCACTTCATGACGTCCACTACCTTATTTTGGACATAAATACTGTCTTAAACCTATATTTACTCGTATTACAGTAAATTTTTAATTATCAATTTAAGTGGCAGTTTAGATATGTTTTAAATAAATAGGTACTTTTTTACATTTTTACAATTACTTAAAAAGAAAAGTGTGATGTACAAGTATACACAATTAAAGCTTGCATTAAATACTATTTAGGAAATGAATAGAATTTTGTTATTATTATTATTATACAGTTTACTAAAAAACTCAGAGAGTGCCAAAATTTTAGGGTTGTTCTCACTTGCTGGAAGAAGTGTAAACATTTTAACGAATAAGCTTATGGTTGCCGTAGCTAATGCTGGTCATGATGTTACTCTTATTGCAGCCCATAAACCACGGGAAAAAATTCAGAATGGATCTTTAAGGTATATTCATTTAACTGGATTTTGGGAAGATTATGACGGTAAGCAAAAAATCGTCTATTTGTGCAGTTATTATCAATTTTATTTCCTTGTGGAACTATAAGACACAATGTGATTGGTAGAAGTTATCTGCAAAAAAATAGAATTACTGAATGCTTATTAATATGGGGAAACTTCTTTTTTTATGAACAATTTATTTCGAAAATTATAAAATCTCATATGAATTCCACGTTTTGGTATCCTCATGAGAATAGAAGCGCTGTTCAGACAGACCATGCGTTATCGATCGGAACCAATGATAATCAGAAGCAATGTCTGCTTTAGTTAAGGACATCCCAACCACGCACTTCTAGCGTTTCCTAGACGGATTTTGCAACATGTGGCGAAGCGTTGTCATGTTGAAAAATCACTTTGTCGTGTCTTTTGGCATATTGCGGTTGTTTTTCCTTCAACGTTGGACTCAGTGGCATCCCCAGTAATAGTTTCGTTAGGTTAGAGCAGCTCATAATACACTACATCCAGCTGATCCCACCAGATACACAGCATAATCTTGAAGCCTTGAATATTCGGCTTTGAGGAGGATGTTGATTGTTTACCGGGCTTCTCTCATGATTTCTTACACTTTGAATTATCGTGGCAAATCCATTTTTCATCATCAGTTAGGATACGATGCAAAAAACCTCTCGAGTTGTGCCGTTGAAGCAGTTCTTCACAGGTGAAAAGTCTCCTTTCAACGTCTCTCGCTTTTGATTCGTACGGCACCCAATTTCCGCGCTTTTGAATCATTCCTAGTGCATGTAAGTGCTTGCAAATGGTTATGCGATCAATTTCTAATGTTGCTAAGCTCTTTTTCCATTTGGCACTGGTCTTCATCGAGTAATGCCTCCAATTGTTCAGCTTTAAGCTTTTTCTTCTAGCCTAGACGTTCTTTATCTTCCGTGTCGGAATCACCACTTTTAAAGCGTCGGAACCAGTACTGACATGTTTTTATAGATGGAAGATAATCAGATAATCGATAGGTTTCCGACAGCAATCAAGTACTTTTAGCAGCGCTTTTCTTCGAATTAAACAAGAAAAGTAACGCTTCTCATAAATGCTGTTTTGTTGACACGTTAATTCCACATGTTCAATGCGTTGTTTACCCTTCGACAAAATAACATGTACTAAAAATTTAAGTCTAATGATGGTGGTTCACCATGTGTATAGCTCTCTTAGAAATCTCTTAAAATTAATTCACACTCTCTCTAAAGGTTTTCTCGGATGATAGAATGTAATACATTAAAATTCCGGGTTTCAATCCGTTCGTCTATTTGCATGACGTTTAGCCAAAATCTCATTTAGCATTTTCAGTTAGCTTATAAAAAGACGAGTTCAAAATTATATATAATGCACAATTCTCTTTGCATTATTTTTAAAAAAGTGCGCTGTCCCCTCACCTTATCTCGAAAAGTACTGATCGAAACATTTTGAAAAAATTCTGGAATATTCTCTACAGGGTGTAGATTGAACGAAAATTATTCCGACTGCATTACCTTTAATAATTTATTTGATATAAAAAAAAACAAAAATTTCAAGGTCATCAGTTTTCACCAAAGATCGGAAAAAAACTTTGTTGAAAACTCATTTGGGGTGTGTTTTGTGAAGTCACTGATCATTTTATTCTTCCGTAACGAAAATTTTTATTTTAAAAGCAAGCAACGTACGGAACACTAATTGCATAAGTCCAACGTGCACTTGACCGGTTATTTTGATATAGTTGTAACGAAAACGCCAAACTAATTAATGGGAATGGACGATTTCTCCGAGACGAAATAAAATATCTGAAAAATTCAAAATACATTCTGAAGGGAAAGAGTACTACTTTCAAATGCCGAGTTTTGTGGAGAAAAATTAATTCGCGGTGTAATGTAACTCCGAATATAACAAAAAAACGTGTTTTTTGCATTTTTAAGTTAGGATATCTCAAAAACCTGATATGATGGAGCAATTCTGAGGTCATATTCGGATAGAGGACACCAAATCCTTGGGAAAAGTATATTCTGATCTCAGAGCCTGGAATTTCATCCAATTTTGTCAGCATGTGTTATTAAACTGCTGTGAACTGCCCCACAATGATAAATTATGTGGTACAAAGTAATGAAGCTACTGTTTTAAACCACTCTATAAATCTATTTTGATGCTGTTTAACCAGCAAATAGTTCAAATTATGAAGGAAATATTGTAATACTTTTCTATTCTAAAGAATTAATTAATGATACAAAAGAGCTTTGCAACTCTGGACGATGTTAACCGGGTTGCCAGTAAATATCTTCTTTCAATAAAATAGTTAGTTTTGTGTTCTTCTCTGTGAATATTTAAGGAGATTTCACATAAGTCGAAATATATATCCTACGTCAGTAAAAAGATTATGATTTTGTTGTTGGATTGTGCCATATTAAAAGGCAAAAAACTTTAATTTCATGAACTAAGGCGACAAAACCCTATTATTTCAACAATTAGAATAAAAAGAACTAAACTCTAAAGAAAGTATTCTATTATACTGATTTGTCTGTAAGTCAAAATAGCAACAGAGGTGAATTCGGGCTTTTAGCTATCACTATAAATATATATGAGGCGAATTTTTAAAGTAAGATTCTTCTCGAAATAAAAAAAATAATCTTAAGAGACGAAAACGATTTATTACTTAATAAATATCTACAAACATACTTTATCTTTCCAGAAAATCACCGTTGACTTCTACACATCTCTAATATTGTAATTCTGCAATTAAGTGTCAGCCTTGCTAGCTGCTTTGTTTGGAAAGACTTTAAGTAAGTCACCGACAGAGTGCAGTATAAGAATCTATTTGGTCATTGTTTCATCAGCTTAAAAATTGTATCTTCTTTCGCCGCCCGCGTCTTAAACCACTTAAATACGCTGTTCTTTAGTTGGTCTTTAGGAAGTTTAACACACTGTTGAGAAATAGTAAACTACTAATTTTTACGAATTTTTTCCACTAAATTACCTGTCACCACTATTGGCCGACAGCTATATCCTTCATAATGAATATTCTGTTACGCTTCATCAAACTAACTACACCTTACTTTGTTGTCATTAATACAATTTGGACCATAAGTCACACATGGATGTTTTTGAATCTAAACAGTACTATTGACTTTTACTAACAAAATTCCTATTACTCAGCCTTAGCCTCACATTTGGCGCGATTGTTTATTTGCGCACCAATTTTAAACCACTCGCGGACCACAACAATCAGATAAGTGATTTGATATCACAGCCCCACAAAAAAAAAGTGGGGTATACTTTTGATGCGATATATCAGATCCGTAGTATTTTTGCCCGCTGATCACGAATCTGACGTCAGAATATCGCCATCACATCTCAATTTTTTTCTAACCTCAAAAAATAGGTAAAAATTAGTAAAAATTAAGAAAAATATACTCCTAAAAAATTGATTCAAGCTTTTTCATGAATCCAAAGATGTATTAATATGTATTCGGACACGCTAAGCTAATATTCATCGGTTGGATTGAGCCATACAGTTCTGTTTTCTTTCTAACCTCAATAAATCAGACAGATATAGTGCTTCTCGAATGCAAAAACGAATTCAATTAAAATTCAACCGATCCCTACCAAATTTGGTACACGGGGAATTTTTGGATCGCTGATCACGAATCTGAGGTTGGATTTGCAAAATTCAAGATGGCAGATGTTTTCGCGCCATTTTAAACGCCGAGAAATTTCATCGGTCGATTTTTTTTATTCTTCTACCTGCATCCAGGGCACCTCCACGTGGTGACGGTGGGCAACAGTGTTACTTCACTAGCCGGCAGAGTCCCTGGATAACGGCTTAGATGCCGTCATGGCAGGTAGAAGAAAGAGAATTACGATGCAGGGACTCGGAAACCCAGTATCGGCGGTTGGTCAGGGTGGGAAAGCGGGCCCGCAGCCGTCGTCATCCAGCGACCGTAGCTCTTCATGTGTGGGTGACTTGGCTCATGTAGAGTGTAATGCTACAAGAAAACGGTCTCACGGTACAAGGACTTTTCATAAGTGCGATAAAAACAGTGATTCATTTTGTTATATTTGCTGTCAACACGTATTGAGTAAAATGGGGTCACCGATAACGGATAAGATTAAAACCTTATATAAGGATTGTTTTAACATTGAAATACAGCACCAGGATACAGATTGGGTTCCCCACATCATTTGCAGTTCTTGCAAAATAATGTTGTACATCAATAAGAAGGCGATTAAATATTCCAGACCAGCAATATGGAATAGACCATACAGTGAAAATGATTGCTACTTTTGTATGAATGTTATATCTAGGCATAACCGAAAAAATAAAAGCACTATTACTTATAACGATGTTTCGACAGTAACAAGACCAACTAAACTAATTCCGCCTCCTGAACCACTTGATGCTGATGTTATGGAAACAAATGATTTCACCTTATCAGTTCATGCCGAAAACATTGAGACTGTCGAAAAACATTCAAACACTGTTTACTAATGAATGTTCTAGTGACAACCTATCATATACTAGTGACACAGATAAAGAATTTCTACCATACAACCGTAAACCAGAACCAATACTCGTATCACAGTCAGAACTTAGTGATCTAGTCAGAGATTTAGGCTTATCCAAAGATGGTTCAGAGCATCTTGCTTCCTTTTTAAAGAAAAGACATTTACTTAAGCCAGAAGCTACGATTTCTTATTATAGAAACAGAGATGAAGAATTTCGAAAATATTTCACAATGGACGAGGGATTGTCACTTTCATATTGTACCGATGTAAAAGGTCTAATGGATGAATTTCAAAATAACTCATACGATCCTGAAGAATGGAGACTGTTCATTGATTCTTCTAAACGGAGCATTAAGACAGTTTTGCTGCATAATACCAACGTTTACGCTCCCATTCCGATTACTCATTCCACAGTTATGGAAGAGCAATATGAAAAAATGAAGCAGCTTTTGATAAAAATAAAATATGCTGATCATAACTGGAAAATTTGTGGAGATCTGAAAATTGTAACAATATTGCTTGGCCAACAGTCAGGGTTTACACTTTATCCCTGTTATAAATGTCTGTGGAATAGCAGAGACAGGGAACGTCACTATAAGAAAAAAATTTGGCCAACAAGAGAATCGTTCACTCCTGGTAAAAATAATGTATTGTTTCCACCATTGGTAGATCCAGGAAAAGTTCTTATTCCCCAGCTTCACATTAAGCTTGGACTTATGAAGCAATTCACGAGAGCATTAGATACAAACGGCCCATGTTTAAAATATTTGCAAAAAAAATTTCCGAAATTTTCTGAAGCTAAAATTAAGGTTGGCGTATTTGACGGGCCACAAATAAGAAAATTGTTTCAAGATTCATTATTTGTTACTAAAATGAATAAAGTTGAAAAAGCTGCTTGGCTTAGTTTTAAAGAAGTCGCAACAAACTTTTTGGGAAATAATAAAAGTCCTAAGTACAAAGAAATAGTCGAGAAAATGGTAAAAAATTTTCAAACATTAGGTTGCTTAATGAATCTAAAATTACATTTCCTGGACTCCCACATCGATGATTTCCCAGATAATCTTGATGACTACAGTGAGGAGCAAGGGGAACGTTTTCACCAAGATCTGAAAATCATAGAAAATCGGTATCAAGGACGATGGGATGACCATATGCTAGCGGACTATTGCTGGTCGCTAAAAAAGAGAAACAAGTCCTCAAAAGCGTTTGGGCGGAAAGCCTTTGAATAGGTCATTCGCGGAAAAAAGAACAAGATACAGCCAAAAAAAGGAAAGTTAGGCGCGGGTCTAACCTTCGCAATTCTAGGGCTTAAGGGTCTACTATTTGAGAGTATATGGTTTAAAAGTCCTGGTTTTGAGTTTATTGGGTCTCATTTTTAAAGTTACAGGGTTATTGAGGTCTATTTTTTGAGGTTACAGGGTGTGGGAGTCTAAGGTTTCAGGGTTTAGGGTTTAAGAGTATCAGGTTTGAGGATTCCCCAACTGTATACCAAATTTGGTAGGAATCGGTTGGTTTTCAAAAATTTTGTCCGCCATCTTGGATCCGCCATTTTAAATTTTGCAAATCCGACCTCAGATTCATGATCAGCAACCCAAAAAACCCCCGTGTACCAAATTTGGTAAGAATCGGTTGAATTTTAATTTGAATTCGTTTTTTTGCATTCGAGAAGCACTATATCTGTCTGATTTATTGAGGTTAGAAAGAAAACAGAACTGTATGGCTTAATCCAACCGATGAATATTAGCGTAGCGTGTCCGAATACATATTAATACATCTTTGGATTCATGAAAAAGCTTGAATCAATTTTTTAGGAGTATATTTTTCTTAATTTTTACTAATTTTTACCTATTTTTTGAGGTTAGAAAAAAATTGAGATGTGATGACGATATTCTGACGTCAGATTCGTGATCAGCGGGCAAAAATACTACGGATCTGATATATCGCATCAAAAGTATACCCCACTTTTTTTTTGTGGGGGCTGTGTATTTGAAAAGTTTAACAACTTTGTCCATTAATAAACTTGATAAATATTTACTTTCAGTAATAAAGAAGATTATGGAGAATCTGTCTTAAGATGATAATAACCCAGTAGAATTTAACACCACAAAATCTTTGCAGCTGATTTTTCTAAAAAAGTTAACATTATAAATCTACTAGTTATGCCGCAATATTTAATTACATTCAACACACAATATTTCTTGGAATGGTCATGTCGCTAGCATAGTAAGAAAAGTATCAAAATCTCGTACTAGCACAGACTAAAGAATTATTTCTTATCAACCCATGAAACTTCCTGAAAATTATATATTGTAACGTGTGAACTTGCCCGCGCTTTTGTACCCTGTGAAAAGTTGTTTTTTCCCACGCTTGGGCGCAATTTTCTTGCAACCTCTTTTTAATTTCTGATAATGAATTGAGTGGATCCTGATTTTAAAAGAACTAAAGAAATTAAACACACACTAGCTCAGTTTTCCTTGGTAGAGAGATATGGGTAAGAATAATTTTTGTACGTCTTTTTGGAATTATTTTTTTTTTTTTATTTTTAAAAAGCCTCAGCTGTACGACTTTTGGGCACCATTCATTTTAAAATAGAAAGGATCTAACTTCAGCTAAAAAAATGAAAAAATACTGAAAGGGTGTACAGATGTTAAATAAAAAAACAGTTTGGTACAGCCGTCATTATCCTGAAAAGTAAGATAGGTATTCAGTGAGACACTAGCTTTAATCAACAAAAAGAAAATTTATTCATGATTTTAAAATAAAAGTTCTAACCTCTGTGTCTTTAAGGATTACAAAGAATTCTAGCCTAACAGGTAGTTATTATTATTAGAGTCCCTAAATCAGACATTTAAATTCTAAGACCTGACTACCCCCGAAAGCGAAGAATCGTGATTTTCACTTTTTGTCCGTTCAAATTGCTATTAAGGCACTGCTTCGGGAATAAGTCTATTGAGGAATGTTCTGGTAACTTACGGTTTTTATTTCGGCTTCTAGGCCTTCGATGGAACACAACCGATTTCACACTTTGCAGGAAACACTTAGAGCCCACTACGGCTTTACGTTAGAAAAAAACTTGTGCTTTACTTAGCTCTCATAATTGTTGCTATGAGCCTCTACTGCGGCTCGGTCGAAGTAAGCCTCGCTGCGGCTCAATGGAAAATTCGCCTACTTGGCGGCTTGGTCGAAACAACCTACTTGGCGGCTCGGTGGAAATGAACCTACTTGGCGGTTCGGTGGAAATGAACCTACTTGGCGGTTCGGTGGAAATGAACCTACTTGGCGGTTCGGTGGAAATGAACCTACTTGGCGGTTCGGTGGAAATGAACCTCGATCCGAGTCCTCCGGACGCTTAAATAAACCGTGGGCACTCCCTCGGCAATATGGCTACGCCGGAACCAAAACTGCGGATACAAATATTTAACCAATCCCGGCGTATCGAGAGATTCGGTCGCAAACCCGCATAGCACACTAATATACCGAACGGCTTGGAATTTCTGATTAATATACCGCTCGATACAAAAATGAAAAGAAGTACAATTTAAAGTGAAAAATCAGTAACATTACATGGTCTTAAAATCTAAGAAAAAATGAATGTTACATTTACCCCCTTCCAAAAAGAAATAGACTACACTAGTCTATTAAACTAAGGCTACTTATGAAAAGGTACAAAGTGGTACACTATCACTTAATACTAAGGTCAGAACTTAAAACAAAATTACAAACTTCGGACCTTACTACTAGACTTAATTCAATTAAGCACTAATATTAAGTACAATGAAAACCAAATGAAAATCTTTGCATGTACACAAGAATCTTATAACTAGACTTAACTTAATTAAGCACTAAGGTTAAGTACATCAAAAAGTAAATAAAAATCCTTGCATGAACATAAGAAATACCTTTCTAAAGTAACAATCGCGGTCTTCTTATATAAAAGAATCAGCTCTGTTATTGTTACCAAAACAAAAAAAATTTTTGTCTAGACTCTTGTCTAAATCAAAAAAAGTGAACTGAAACAAAATATGAACACCCCCCTTAAAGTAGTTTAAGGATTGTCAGAAAATTTTCTATTTCAGCAAAAGAAATTTAGAAAAATTCTTGAATAAAGAAAAATAAAAAAATGATTCTAGTGCAATCACTAACACTAAAAGGAAAAAGTCTTGTTAGACCATTTAGCACAAGGCTAAGAAAAACATCTGGATGAAAATCCAGACAAACGCTCGGAAAAAATCGCCATCAATGCTCTAGCTCACCGCTAAGAGAACATTCTAAATCTAGTATCACTACTAGTCGCATCAGAAAATAATCGCACTCTATCGCGCAATGTCGACGTCCTAAGACATCTAGACATGCTAAAATCGCCAGGGAAAACGCTCTGGTTGATCGCCAGATAATCGCACTCTATAACGCAATGTCGACGTCCTAAGACATCCAGACATGCTAAAATCGCCAGGGAAAACGCTCCGGTTGATCGCCAGAAAACACATCAGCTCATCGCCAACTAAACACTCTGGTATATCGCCAGAAAAAACCTCGGCTCCTCGCCAAGAAAACATTCTGGTACATCGCCAGAAAAAACTCGGCTCCTCGCCAAGAAAACATTCTGGTATATCGCCAGAAAAAACCTCGGCTCCTCGCCAAGAAAACACTCTGGTATATCGCCAGAAAAAAGCCTCGGCTCCTCGCCAAGAAAACACTCTGTAAATAGTCCTCGACTACACAAAGTCTGCGTTCCAAAAGAACAATCTCGCCTTTATCATAGTGAGCAGCTATAAAAGCTAACTATATCACTATAGGCACAGTGAATAGCTATAAAAGCTAAAATTCACTCTAAACACAGTGAATAGCTATAAAAGCTAAAATTCACCAAACTGAATGATCCTGCTTCAAAAAGCAATGTTCACAAAGAACAGAATGATTAGTCCACGCGCAACTACCATTCAAGGAAACATTCCCAACATAACTATGTGAGACAGCAAGTCTCGAAATAGGACCTCCCTAAAGTCATAATCCTATATATAGGAGTCCATAAGCAAAACGACTCAAAATCACGCATTTTGAGCACATGCCCTCAGGCAACCAACATACACTGAAATATATACAGAAATATATACAGAAATATATACAGAAATACATACAGGAGTTCAAATCCCAAACTCTTGGTTATGATAACTCCATACTGAGCTTGGTGAAAGCTCTTAGCAAAAGCTAATCAAATCTTCGGCACATCGCACCAAAGTGACAAATCTGCCTAGAAACATGAGCCAGAACAAACGCCCTCCGTCATTCTTCAGGGTGGCTATACAGAGATATAAAACTTAACCAGCATTGCGCCTCTTCAAGTTGCATGAAGAACCCTCGTGTACTGGTCTCGCCCTGGAACAACAACGAAAAACATTCAATCCATCCCACATAACAGGAGACAAACACCTCACCACGATATACTGAAAGGTGGAGACAATAAAATACGGAAATGGTGACCCTGGTGTCCACCAACAAAAGGGAGTAGATTATAGCATCCACTAAACTAAAACGGTGTCTACCACACCACCATAAGTCAAAAAAAAAGAATTTAATCAATAGGGTGTTCCGAAACACACTACTGCCAACAGCCTGTCACCACTAATAGGCTAATTGGAGCCGAGGTCGACTACAGTAGCTAGGCTCTCCTTTGGTTCAAATAGAAATAACCATTGGGTAACAAAACCCCTAAAGGTCCCAAAGGTCAAACGTTCACCCCCCATAGACTACCCTTCCAATCAGTCTGTTCCTCAGGAAGACTAACTTCCTGCCAAACGTCGTAACGGCATCTGTTAGCACCCGGTGCATCACGGCCTGTAAAAACAGATAACTCATGGGATACAACCTAAAAGGTTTACAAGGTTGACTTAACCAAGCTTCTAACGGAAATTTCCAAAAAACGAAAAAGAGCTTAAAAAGCTACATGAAGCAAAAATTTCTCAATATTTCGGTGGCAATGCAACAAAACTTTTGAAGACGACAAGAGCTTTTCCAGCTTAATCAGAAACAAGAAGAAAACATCGTTGACAGCTAAAATATTCGATCATGGTGTTAATCGTCTTCCTAGACAATAGCCTCTAGAAGAAACTGCTACAGGTATCAGGCATAACCGTTTTCTGTCAGCCCAAACTTCTAGATTACCTCTTGGAAATCTAAAAATTCGGTTAGGAATCTTCCTTCACTGCGCTTAGCCTCTCTTGACAAGGTTCTCATCTCGGTATCAGATTTTGATCATTTCTTTGTGAAACGACTGTCTTACTCTGCTCTCATCTCTTGTAAATGATCAGCCTTTAGTTCTCCTGCAGGACTTCAATTTCCTATCAATCTGATAGTATACCGAAAAAACTCAACATACGCCTATGAGTCCATGCAAAAAAATTTTTAAAAAAATTAGTGACTCAAAGGTAACGTTTAAACGGCTCTGAAAAGAAAAAAGTATACCCTCAGTTTGTCAATTCAGAAGAAGATCTAAATCAAAATAATCCAAGTCTTAGACTTACTGGATAAACCAAAATCAATTTACTCTTAATTGCACCGAAAATATACCACTAAGGTAATAGAAATCCACCCACTCGGGTAACAAACTTTGAAATTGCTCATAAAAATTTTGACTCTACATCACCCTACACGAGCTACATCTTGCGCTTGTCCTAACTCAAGATCACCTTGGATTGCCTCTAATCAAAATTTCGCTTCCAAGTGTCAAGAACTGGATATTATATGGGGTCATAAGCAAATCAAATCCCGCGACCACCGACATACCAGTCTTATGATATATCCTGAGTATGACTCCTTCGCAAGCTCGCAACAGCTGAGTCGATGCTAAACATCAACCACAATCAACCTAAGTTTGGGATATGGCCAATACCCAAAACCTTAGCATTAAACAATAAAAGTAAGCTATCCTCTGCTCAACTTTTATAACAGTCAAAAAAAACGAGGTCGTCACCTCCACAGAGCAACATCAAAAAATAAAGTAAAGCAATTAAGATAATGTAAATATAAATTATTCTTCTTCTGACAAACTTTCATTAGGGTTAGGTCCATTGAATGGTTTTAAGTCTTTAATATGCCATCGTCCTACTTTAGTCCCATCTAAATTAACTAAACCATAAACTAAGTCTGAAATCTTTTCTCTTATCACGCAATGCACATACTTAGGTACTAACTTAGATGTGAATTTATCCGCTGCACTGGAAAGAATTTTATTTTTTCGCCAAACGTGATCACCTATTTTAAAGGAAAAATCCCTTTTTCTAAGGTTGTAAGACTTACTGTTCCGTTCATAAGCCTTATGTATCTTACTACGCACGTCGGTGAAAATATCTTTTAAACCCTTTAAGTTTTCGGCGTACGCACCCCTATTACCCGGAATTATTTCGCTGTCAACATTGACATCCAAATCTAAATTTTTATAATACGATCCGGATAGAGGTATATGTCTGCCGTAAACTAAGAAAGACGGTGTGAACCCTGTTACTTCGTGTCTTGCGGTATTTATTGTTTGTTGAATTTTGGAAATATTGCCATCCCAAGTGTCATGTGAATCAACGTAACTTCTTAAAGCGGTCCCGATTGTTCGGTTATTACGTTCGACAAAATTACATTGTGGAGAGTACACGGGATTAAAACGGATATTAAAACTATAAGTTTCACTTAGGCTCTTAAAACTCTTAGAGGTAAACTGAGTACCGTTATCGCATATTAAGAGCGATGGAACACCGTGGATTAGAAAGACATTATTTTCCAAAATTCTCTCTATATGTCCAGCTTTAGAGCTTTTCAAAGGAAATAGCATAATATACTTTGAAAACCAGCAAGAAACCACGAGAAGCCATTTATTTCCCTTTTTTGAACGTGGGAATGGGCCTACTAGATCAGCTGCTATGACTTGAAAAGGGTAGTTAACCGTTTTCTCTTTTCCCATCAGTCCCATAGGTAGTGCATTTGGAGATTTCTGCGCTCCACATACTTCACAAGTCCTCACGAACTTTAAGATATCAAAACGCATTTTTGGCCAATAATACTGTTCCTGAACACTGTGAAGAGTTTTATAAAAACCAAAATGACCAGAAGTAGGAGGAGTGTGACACATGTCTATAATTTCCCCTCTCTGCGGTTTAGGAACTAGTATTTTCCACTCGGGTACATTAACTTTTAAAGGCAACTGGTTTGGGATAAATTTGTACACGAAATCATTTTCCACCTTCCACTGCGGAAAATTTTGAGGAAATTCTTTAATTTGCTGCCGCAAATTATCGTACCATGGATCAATGCGATCTATATCAACTGTATCTATTCTTACGTCAATTTGTGCATTAAGACTGTTTTCGTCCACTGTATGATCTGGGATTCTTGACAAAGCGTCAGGAATAACATTGTGGACTCCTTTTCTATGAATTAAATTAAACGTATGTTGTCTCAACCTAATCGCCCAACGCGCTAGTTTGCCACTAGGGTTTTTAATAGAATTAAGCCACAATAAACTATAATGATCTGTTATGACCGTGAAAGGAACACCTTCTATGTAAGGTCGAAACTTTTCGATGTTAAAGAGTACTGCTAAACATTCTTTTTCAACAACCGAATAGTTACGTTCAGCCTTTGATAAAGTTCTACTGGCATACGCTATCACTCTTTCCTCACCATTGATTTTCTGTGTTAGGACGCCCCCTAAACCGGTATTAGAAGCATCACTAGAAATATAAAACTGTTGGGAAAAATCTGGTTGGGATAAAATGGGAGCTGAAACCAATAGCTCTTTAATCTTTATAAAAAGATTCTTCGGCTGCCTTTGTCCAATCTATCGATTGTCCTTTTTTTCGTCCTTTCAAAAGATCATTAATAGGCGACAACAAGGTAGAAAAATTCTCGATAAAACGTCTGTACCATGAACACATTCCTACGAAGCGCTTAACTTCCGTAGTATTAGTAGGTCTCGCATAATTAACCATGCTTGCTACTTTATCCGGATCGGTACGCAAGGAATTTGAGCCTACAATATAGCCTAAAAACTTTAGAGAAGTTTTGAAAAAATCACATTTGCTCAAATTTATCGTCAGTCCGGCCTCTTTCAATTTATTTTTTACTTCTTTAAGTAAGCGTATATGCGATTCGAAGTCTTCCGATGTTACTAAAATATCATCGAGATAGGTAAAAATATGTGGCTCATATTTCGGACCAAATATAGCGTCCACTAAACGTTGCTGAGTTTGAGCAGCGTTCTTTAGACCAAACGGCATAGTTACGAACTGAAATAGACCTCGGCCTACTACTGCAAAAGCGGTCTTTTCCTTAGAGGATTTGTCCAAAGGAATTTGCCAGAATGCCTTTCTAAGATCTATCGAGGATACATACTTAGCATTCCTGAGTGATGTCAAAATTCTATCGATGTTCGGTAATGGATAGTTATCAAATTTGCTGACCTCGTTGAGCTTTCTTTCGTCAAAGCATAGACGATACTGTCCATCGGCCTTTTTCACCAATAAGATTGGAGAACACCAGGGACTGTTTGATTCTTCAATCACTCCGAGTTTCAACATTTCGTCTAACTCTTTATTTAATACTTTTGACATGTACGGAGACATGGCGAAGGGCCTTGTCTTTACAGGACTGGCATCAGCCGTATCTATAGACATGTTGATTTTATTCGTTCGGCCTAACCTATCTTTACTACTTATTTCTTTGAAAGAGCTTATTACTTTTTCTGCCTTTAAGCGTTCCGTCCGCGAGAGATCATCTAGGGTACATAGACGCGAGAAAAGGTTTTCTAAAGAACTTTCTGAATAACAATCTTTAAAACTTGTATGAGAATTGACTTCTAGGGACTGTGGATACCACGAATTATTTTTAAAATTTACTAAAATTCCGAATTTTTGTGCAAAATCACATCCTAAAACCAAAGTATGTGATAGAGAAGGTACTACTAGAGCAGAGATTACTAAACAATGACCATTGCAGACTAGCGGCAACTCAACCGTACCTAAAACTTTTAGACGGCTGCCATCTGCAGTGGTAACACATCTATTTTCGATATGGCATATTTTTATACTTAAACGACTTAAAATTTTAATACCATTCTGACCTACAACGGAGGCATTTGCACCAGAGTCAAATAAAGCCGAGAAATGGACACCTAATAGATTTATCTTGATATGCGGTCTGTTATCTAAATATTTATGCACGAATAAAGGAGACTTGTGACCATTTGGAGAAGCAGGAGTTTTAACTTGAGAGGGAGAATTTTTATTAGACTTTAAAAAAATCTGAAACTTTTTGTAACTATTTAGTCCAATCTGATCTATTAGAATAATTCTTTACTTAAGATCCTCGTTAGAATCTTTCTTTTATCCGCGACCGGACGTTCTGAGAAAGTACGACGGATTTTCAGTTCATAGTCTAATTCATTTTCCTGTAGGTGATTGACTTTAAAATTGAAGGCTTCCATGATAAAAGTATAAAAATTTAAAGAATTGTTTGAAAAGTCGTGAAAATATTTCTCCTGTGCTCCCAATAGTCAAAATAAAATCATGTAAAGACAACTAAAATATGTAAACTTCTTTACCAAACATTTAAAAAATCTCCAACAATTTCAAAAAAAATTTCTAAGTATCGCCTTGTATTAACATTCCTTTACTAAATATCTTAAGAATTTCCTATAAAAAAATCCCTAAATACCGTTTCGTATAAACAAAGTATTTTTAATATTCATGCAAAACATAGGTGAGAAAAAAAAGTACAGTTTTTTCTTCGGTTAACCGCAAAATAAATCTAACAGTGCAAAATTAAAGTAAACCAGCACATCTGCTAATCTGAACTATAAAAGTAGCTTTTAAGAAAAAAGTAGGAATCTCTTATCTTAGAGTCGATTAACAAAATTCAAATATCTATACCACCATCAGATAAATTGAAATAAATAATTCTACAAATTTCCTGCTTTTGTCTTATTGCTATAGTGTAGTTTCGTTTAATAAATGTTATGAAATAAAAATATCTGAAAAGTTAGAGCTTTTACTTTGTTCGATAGCTAGTACACTGAACCCTTTAAAAAATAAAATTCCAAAAGCCCCGCGTTGACAGCGTCATTTTGTAACGTGTGAACTTGCCCGCGCTTTTGTACCCTGTGAAAAGTTGTTTTTCCCACGCTTGGGCGCAATTTTCTTGCAACCTCTTTTTAATTTCTGATAATGAATTGAGTGGATCCTGATTTTAAAAGAACTAAAGAAATTAAACACACACTAGCTCAGTTTTCCTTGGTAGAGAGATATGGGTAAGAGATAATTTTTGTACGTCTTTTTGGAATTTTTTTTTTTTATTATTTTTAAAAAGCCTCAGCTGTACGACTTTTGGGCACCATTCATTTTAAAATAGAAAGGATCTAACTTCAGCTAAAAAAATGAAAAAATACTGAAAGGGTGTACAGATGTTAAATAAAAAACAGTTTGGTACAGCCGTCATTATCCTGAAAAGTAAGATAGGTATTCAGTGAGACACTAGCTTTAATCAACAAAAAGAAAATTTATTCATGATTTTAAAATAAAAGTTCTAACCTCTGTGTCTTTAAAGATTACAAAGAATTCTAGCCTAACAGGTAGTTATTATTATTAGAGTCCCTAAATCAGACATTTAAATTCTAAGACCTGACTACCCCCGAAAGCGAAGAATCGTGATTTTCACTTTTTGTCAGTTCAAATTGCTATTAAGGCACTGCTTCGGGAATAAGTCTATTGAGGAATGTTCTGGTAACTTACGGTTTTTATTTCGGCTTCTAGGCCTTCGATGGAACACAACCGATTTCACACTTTGCAGGAAACACTTAGAGCCCACTACGGCTTTACGTTAGAAAAAAACTTGTGCTTTACTTAGCTCTCATAATTGTTGCTATGAGCCTCTACTGCGGCTCGGTCGAAGTAAGCCTCGCTGCGGCTCAATGGAAAATTCGCCTACTTGGCGGCTTGGTCGAAACAACCTACTTGGCGGCTCGGTGGAAATGAACCTACTTGGCGGTTCGGTGGAAATGAACCTACTTGGCGGTTCGGTGGAAATGAACCTACTTGGCGGTTCGGTGGAAATGAACCTACTTGGCGGTTCGATGGAAACGAACCTCGATCCGAGTCCTCCGGACGCTTAAATAAACCGTGGGCACTCCCTCGGCAATATGGCTACGCCGGAACCAAAACTGCGGATACAAATATTTAACCAATCCCGGCGTATCGAGAGATTCGGTCGCAAACCCGCATAGCACACTAATATACCGAACGGCTTGGAATTTCTGATTAATATACCGCTCGATACAAAAATGAAAAGAAGTACAATTTAAAGTGAAAAATCAGTAACATTACATGGTCTTAAAATCTAAGAAAAAATGAATGTTACAATATAAAGAAAATAGTAAGCAGCTAAAGCATTTTCGGGTGGACAGCAACAACGAAGGCGACGCAGATGAGCTGATAATAAAACAGGCCATTATGAAGTTCTTACGCCTTCCAGGAATATTTAATTGCTGTTTAGAATCAGTTATTTTCAGTGAATCAATGAATAGTCTATATCAGTTCTTAGTCTAAAATACTAGACAGCTAAGACTCCAGACTAGTTCTAAAGCTATAGAGCGATCTCACGGCACATGTCCTTCATAACACGTATATCTCTGAAAAATACCCACTAGCTAACATATCACGAATATGAAAGCGATATTTTTAGTCTTACTTCGGGACAATGTAAAAACTGCCTCTTAATTTTTCTATGTTGGTCAGCAAACACAAAACTTGTATATATTTAACACTTTAATCAAAAATTAACCAATATTTCACTCCTGCTAGTCAAGTCATAACCGTGATTTTTTTAGACATGTTGGCCGAATTCGACCCATGGAATACAAAAGAAGAATCTAATATGTTCCAATCCAAGAATTTTATAGATATAATGGGTAAAAGAAATAACATGGTTTTTGAAATTCCAGAAGTTAAAGAACTATTAAATTCCAATAAAACATTTGATGCTGTAATCATCGAAGATATATGGAATGATTGTTTTAAAATACTAAGCCTGATTTTTAATTGTCCCCTCATTGTATTTACGAGCTTTGGAGGTAAGCATAAAATAAGAATGAAGAACAGATTGAACCTTATATTTGTAGCTCATTGTGTAGTTGCCAGTAAACATGTATTTTCATTACAAATAATATTGAAAAGAAACAGTTACAGTCATAGAAATTTCATAATAGAAGGCGTCTGATTTTGCTTCCCGGAAGTGAGCCATTTTAAAGACTTCACTTTGAGGTAGGGAGAAGATATATAAACAACCATTTGAAATTTTTAAGGACTTTTTCTTCCAATATCCCGTAGTGGCTTTTTCTTCCGTCATGCCGTAGTGCAGTAACGGCTTCTATTTTCTCTCAGTGAGAGAGTGTTTTTCTTCGTCAAGCCGTAGTAGGCTTAGTCTTCCATCTTGCCGTAATACAGTGTCCTTTTTCCATTCTAAAAATATTCTGCTCATCCTAAGACATTTCGGGTCAAAAAGTGGTTAGCTACCTAAATGAGATTAGGAGAGTGGCAGGTAAGACAATATCTGGATGAGAATCTCATCAGGAGAGGCCAAGCTGTTTATGAAAAACCCACGAGGAGAGGTCAAGCTGTTTATGGAAAACCTACGAGGAGAGGCCAAGCAATAAGTCAACACTTGAATTTTTAGATCGTGTTTTTTGAAGCCCTTTGTTTTTTTTACACTTAGACTCAGTAATTCATAGAACTCTAGTTTAAATGTGTACACTCTGATAGCCTAAGGGGTTTTTATTTAGTTAATGTAATTTTAAAAGTGCAATAACTGCAAGAATTTTTATTTTGTTAATATACTTTTCTCTGTGTTAATGCAGCCTTTTACTGAACTACCTGTCCTTTCTTTCAGGACGTAAGGGTTGTGCCCAACTCAATTTTATATTAACAACTAAATAACTCTTCAGTATTTTTTCATTTTTTGAGCTGAATTTTTTTATTCTAAAATGAATGGTGCCCAAAAACAGTACAACCAAGTTTTAAACAACTATAAAGACTATTTTCATTATATATATATATATATATATATATATATATATATATATATATATATATATATATATATATATATTATAGCCTCTAGTTGCGGCTCTATTTTATATAGCCTCACATTTGCTGCGCTATTTTATAACATCTAAATAGAAGCCGTTATTTGCCCCTTATGTATATCTTAATTTTAAAAATGGATTGAGTGGATATTAATACTGATAAAGGACAGAATCAAGATATCAGCTAGCCCGTTTTTTTACTGGTAAAGAACATGGAGATCGAGATAATTTTTATACGTCTTTTGAAAATAGTCTCTATAGTTGTTTAAGCTATATATATATATATATATATATATATATATATATATATATATATATATATATATATATATATATATATATATATATGCGAGGCTAAGAGAAATCTAAGCTAGACGCTAACCGGATCTTTCACGGTTTTTTTGGTTAGCTGAGGAATCCTGTTACTTGAGATTAAACGGTACTGATTTGAAGTAACTTCCCAACATTTCTATTACAACTGCAAGTATTATCTGCATGTACATATCTTTAATCGTCGATATTAGAATACTGAACAATAATCTTGACACAACTATTCCAAAAAATTCAGTCTATCCAATTTCACATAAACCAGTAACATTCAGGTCCATGGTTTATAGAGCATTTACTCTCCCGTAAAAAGAAACATTTCGAAACCAAGAGTTAGATTACACTGGAAACATTGTCCACAATAAGGGTTTTTCAAACTCAACTAATAATGAAATAATTAGTAAAAAATGCAAAGACCATGTAACCAAACATCTCTATGCATCTACATACGAAAATAAGAAAGATATATGCTACCGTAACCTATTACGATCAAAAGTCGGAAGAAATAGTTCATGTCTTACAACTATCTAAAAATCTACAAATAGCTTACAGACCATCTCAAAATTTATCCAAAATTACCTTTAATGTAAAAGAAAACTATTTAAAAAAATAAGTTAAGCAGTAATGAATGCAGTGCATGTTATAAAGGCTAAACAGGTAGGACGTTTGAAACAAGATTTGAGAAACGCCAGTATTATTTTCTAGAGGCCTTAGTTCCCCAAATATGCAACCTAAAAATATTTTCGAAACCACAGAAAGATTTAAACAAAAAAAGTGGGCAATATAACACCCCTTAACGTACAATTAGAATTTCAGAATTCCCCACTGTTTAGCCTGATATAAAAATAAAAATTTTATTGGTTAAGGACCGAAATATATAGTTTATAATATTATATACCTGTGTAACACATACGAGGGTTGTATGAGAAGTACCTGACCTCGACCAGAGATTGCGCTACTACTATTTAAAAAATTATATTTTTCGTAAACATAACCTTTCACAAGAGTCCTGTCAAATTTTCAAGTTGCTAAGTGATTTAGTTTGGGAGTATTTAAATAGAATAACTTTTGTGATTTTACAACAATGGAAAAATTTGAATATCGAGCAGAGTTAAAATATTTGTTTTTGAAAAAGAAAACGAATGATGAGACAAAAGTGAAAGTTTATAAGGACTATGTACCTTTGTTATAGACCATAAAATAATGGACAGCTGAATTCAAACGCGGCCGTACAAGCATTTTTGGTGAAGAACGTCCAGGTTGTTCAAATGAGGTCACCACATCAGAAATCATCGAAACAATCCATGATACAGTGATAAATGAGCGAAGAGTGAAAATGCGTGAGATTGCTAAGGCTGTATGCATCTCAATAAAATGGATGCAGAATATCTTAACAACTCATTTGGATATGAGAAAGCAAGCAAGCACAATTGACAATAAACGCGCACGCGTGTCAACTTCAAAAGAATGTTTGGCGATGTTAAAGTGCAATCGGAATGATTTTTGGCGTCGATTCATAACTGTTGCCAAATGCCAATGACGAAACATGATTTATCACAGCACACCAGATACCAAAAAAACAGTCCAAGCAGTGGGTTTTCCGTGGCGCACCGGCGCCAAAGAAGGCCAAGGCGACTTTATCGGCCAGCAGGGTCATGACCACAGTATTTTGGGTTGCACGCGGCATAATCCACGTCGATTACCTTGAAAAGGACAAAACGATTAATAAAAAATATTATGTCAACTTATTGGATCGTTTTAACCATGCTATGAAAGAAAAACTACCACATTTGAGGGAGAAAAAATTCTCTTTCATCAAGACAATGCACGCGTGCACACTTGTGTCATCGCCATGGCAAAATTTCATGCTTCGCATCCACCATATTCGCCAGATTTAACGCACAGCGATTATTTCGTATTTCCGATTATGAAATAATGACGCGTCGGAGAAAAATTTAGCTCAAACGATGAGGTGATTGCTGAAACAAACGCCTATTTTGAAGGGTTAAAAAAAATTTTTTAGATGGGGATACTAAGTATATTGAGCTAAAAAGAGACTATGTTGAGATATAAAATAAATTTTACACGTAAAATTTGTTTTTCTTGTCAAGGCCAAGTACTTAGCATACAACTCTCGTATAAAAAGAAAACGTCTTTAGTTTAGAACTTATATTGCGTTTGAAATCAGTGAAACTGTAATCAGGTAAAAAGCAAAAAATAATATCTGTAATGATAAGTTAACAAAGTAGATTGTTCATATTTAAAGATATTACCAATACCTTATATTTGTTCAAATTTTTTATATTTTTTTGCCTGATACAATATTTTCTTCTTCTTGAAGTGCCACACGATACGGACTTGAGCGACCCTCTTGCTTTTACTTCTGGTTGTTGCCTTTTTAACTGTTTCTACAGATACAATATTTTAGTTAACCTTAATATTTAATTTCATTGTACTAAGTTGAAAATAAAAATTTGCCAACATAGTTATAGTGTTAGGAAAAAATGGCAAGGAATATAAAAAAAAAATTCTAAAATGCATTTCGATTTAAAAGTTAACAAAAAATCGTCAGAAGAGAAAATTCGAAAACTAAAAATAAAAATAAAATCATTTATTACATTTGTGGGATAAAGAAAATATCTTGCATAAGTCTTAATTTACAGAACATTTCATATGTTATTAATGCTAAGTGGTTTTTAACATCACAAGACACTATGTATGATATTTTTATGAAATATACAGCAGAAACTTATACGATCACTTTGGTGTCTGTCGGTCTGTCCATCTGTCTGTCACACCCAATTTTCTCCGGAACTATTTGATTTAGAAAGTTAACATTTGACACTAAAATTTCATCTTCATCAAAGCCGTGTAGTTTTGAAAGTTAAATTTTGACTTAAGGGGTTACGTTTGAGGGGTGACGTCGGAAGTGAAAAAAAAACACGAGTGCAAAAATATATATAATATAGTACTTGCGCACACTTTCCTTTGTATTACTTTTAAAAAATTGCGAAAAATCGCTACCCCCCTCCCCCTTACTTCAAAAAGTACTATTCAAAAAATTTTGAAAAAATTCTGGAATATTCTCCACCGGGTGTAGATTGAACGAAAATTATCACGGTGCATTACCTTTAATAATTTATCTGGTATATATGGTATATAAAAAAAAACAAGGTCATCAGTTTGCAACAAAGATCGAAAACAAACTTTGTTGAAAACTCATTTGGGGCGTGTTTTGTGAAGTCATTGATGATTTTAAGCCACCGTAACAAAAATTTTTGTTTTAAAAGCAAACGACGTAAGGAACACTAATTGCGCAAGACCGACTTCCACTTGGCCGGTTATTTTAAAGTAAGTCATTTTTTCGTACTATTATAATTTAGACATAATACATACATAGTCGTATATAGCAATATCAAGTTTTCAAAGAAATTTACAGGCTAAGAATTTGCCTCCCTCTCTCCCATCACTTATTAATAAAAAAATAACTTTAAAATTCACTATTAACCATATAAATGACATATAACCAGTTACGGTTGTCATACGGACCTTCATTAAACAATAAGACTCCTTTCTAGACTAGACGGGACTGATTTTTGAAAATAACAATTACATTGTTTTTTTTTTAACTTTAATAAGTTCAGGTAAGTCTGTTACGTTCATTATTAAAAGAAAGTATTGTATTACCTAAATCACAAAAACATACTTTTCGATTTCCACTGGTCTGTTAGATTGTTGGCAGAATAATGAGTTGTGATTTCGAATTTATATATATAATATTTATAATAGGAAAGGAGGCCATCATATTTAAGCTATATCGCTTTGTAGGAGAGGGGTGAAAGGGTTGAAGGTCGATAAATTTTGTACAGTTTCAATAGTATTAGCAGAGTTTTTAATTGAGATAATACACAAATATTAAGCAAAATTATTTAGAGTGAAATACATAAGGGACAAAGGTGTCAGGTGTAGGATTAGGTTTAGTTTCGAATATATAATACATGTAATGCTTTAATATTGATTTTAAAAATTCTAGAGGGTGGAAAACTTAAAAAATATATTGCCGTGACATTTTATTTCTACAATATTAAGTACACACACAAAAAAAAAGTTCATTAACACGAACCAAAATACATGGATCTAGTATATTTTTCGATGCTGAATTCGAATATGTAGTTAAAAAATGATTTATCATGTCATTTTTTTGGCCAAAAATATCCCTTGAAATGGGATAAAACTCTAGTAAAAATGTAATGACTCTTAATGAAGTGTGAAAAATGACAGATATTTTATAGTCTAGAGAATATGCATTCAAACACAGCAAGCTATTTCTATTATTTAATCCAAAATTCACCCTTATAGGAGGTGAAAAGTACCCCTAAAACTCAAATAAGTGACGTGAATTTAAATAACATGTACAAAGGACAAATTCTTGTAGCTCTTGGGACAAAATATCTGAATCTGGTGTAACAACCAGACATTACTCTTAAAGGGTTAGAAAGGGAGTAAAAACCACCCCCACCTACGAAAGTACCTCATAAGTTAAAAAGTTCAGGCTTTTGTAGTTTTAGGCAGGGTGAACAAATATGGAGTAAATTCGCTTGAACCACCGATACACGACTACAAACTACCCTTAGAGGATGTTAGAATCTACCCCTACGTTCTAATGTTGCACATGGATGTTATTGAAATTCGGAATGGATCGAGTTCTTGTGTACATTGTGCCAATCATTCAAGATAACTAGATCATCTTCCTAATAAGATCGAAAATCATCCCTAGGAGGGGGGCAACTACCCCCTGGGAGTGATGGATCTTAAAAGTTCTAGCATCTGAGAAAAAAAATACAGGCTTTCGTAGTCTGGTGCAGGATGAACAAATACAGAGTTAATTTGTTCTAACCGCCGATAGAAGACTAAAATCTACCACTAGAGGGTCACAAAAACTACCCCTACGCTCAAATGATTGTGCTATTTGAATTTAGAAAAAGACACATTTTTGGAGCTCATTGTGCCAAGTATACCTCTGATACGACGCGACAACCAGTCAATCCTCTTAGTGACGTTAAAACTCACCCCCTCTTTAATGGAGGGATCTCGTAAGATCTAATAACTGGGAACAATCTTCAGGCTTTTGTAGCTTTAGGGAGGGAAGATAAAGAGAGATAAGGTTCCAACCGCTGAGATAAAACTAGATAATACCCTACAGGGGCGAGTCTCAGCCCTTTAAGAGTAATGTCTGGTTGTCACACCAGATTCAGTTATTTTGTCCTAAGAGCTACAAGAATTTGTTCTTTTGACATGTTATTTAAACTCACGTGCGTTATTTGAGTTTTATAGGTTCTCTTCACCCCCCATAAGGGTGGATTTTAGTTTAATTAATAGAAATAGCTTGCTGTGATTTGAATGAATACTCTTCTCTAGACTATAAAATATCTATATATCTATATAAAATTCTCTTTTCTAGACTTTATTAGGAGTCATTACAATATTACTATAGTTTTACCCCAATGACACGATAAACCTTTTTTTAACTACGGATTCGAATTCAGCGTCGAAAAATACCCTAGATCAGGGGTGCTCAAACGGTCGATTTTTGAGTCGATCTCGAGAAAAAAATTCCGATATAGAACTATTCACAGATTTTGTTTTAGATAACTAAAACAAAATGTAATGAATAAACTACTAAAATTTATTCGATCCCCAATTAGGCCATAATAACCCCTCATCACTTTCTTTTATCGTAATAACCCCCTGCTAGCGGCAAAAGGCGGCTTTATCAAAGGAACGCGCGGTACTTGTCAAAGAAAAGCCGCGTTTTTGATTCCCGCCGATTTTTCTAGAAACTTCGGGCGGCGTGTTTGACAGGAACATTCGAGACTTCGTTCGCGTCGATATAAATGTTGCGCCTGCAGGAATAGGAGTCAGTCTGAGTTGTAACTTGAAGGCGATACATCGATACAAAGTTTATTAACAAATAGTCCAAAATGAGTGGGGAGAAGAAAAGTAAAACTTATCATTTTAATAACGATTGGGAGGAAGAATTTTTCTTTTGTATGGTAAAGGATAAGTGCATTTGTCTTATTTGCCGTGCGTCAGTTGCAATACCTAAGCGTGGGAAGTTAGAGAGGCATCATAAAACGGTTCATAAAAACTATGAAAAGGATTTTCCGTCACAGAGTGAATTAAGAAAACGAAAAGTACGTGATTTGATAACTTGTTTGAAAAAAGAACAAACCATGTTCACAAGACCAGCCAAACAATCAAAAGCTGCAACGATCGCGTCATTTAAAATATCTCATATATTAGCGAAACACAAGAAACCATTTGATGATGGATTGGTTGTGAAGGAAGCATTTATTGAAGCGGGTGAGACTTTATTTGGAGATTTTAAAAATAAAACAGAGATTATGTCTGCTATTAGAGAACTTCAGTTATCTCGTCCGACTGTCACAAGGCGTATTGAAGTCATGAGTCGGGACATGGCAGATAAACTAAAACATGATATCATGGAATGTACATACTTTTCTTTACAGTTCGACGAATCCACCGATATAACAGACACTGCCCAGCTGTGTATTTTTATTCGAATGGTATTCAATGACAGTTTTTGACAATGATTCCTCTGAAAGGAAAGACCCGTGGCGAAGATATATATGATGTTTTCTTCAATTTTGTAACAAACTACAAGCTACCAATATATAAACTAGTGTGCATTACAACCGATGGAGCACCAGCAATGACTGGAAACGAAAACGGTTTTGTGGCATTGTGTCGAGCCCTTCATTTTTCTTCTTCCATTGCATTATACATCAACAAGTTTTGTGTTCAAAAATTCTAAACATGGAGGAGATTATGGGCATTACAATAAAAATTGTGAATTATATCCGTGCACGTAGCTTGCAACGACGGCTCTTTAAATTGCAGTTGGAAGATAGTGAGTCATCTGAACACACTGATTTAGTTCTTCACACGGACGTCAGGTGGCTGAGTCGCGGAAAATTCCTAGAAAGGTTTCAAGAATTATTGCCCGAAATAACAGCTTTTCTGGACGAAAGAGGTGATGACACTCAGATGCTGAAAAACGGAAAACGGCTGACTGATTTGGCATTTTTGACAGACATCACAATGCATTTAAACACCATTAATTTGGAGCTTCAAGGTAAAGGAAAAACTATTATTGCCATGATTAGCGCAATAAACGCATTCAAAAGTAAATTGCAACTTATGATAGATAAACTGAAAAGAAAGGATCTGAAAAATTTTCCATCTTTGAAAGCAAGGATTCCTCAGTTGAATTATGATATTTATGAGGCAGAGTTATCAAATATTTTGGGCCAATTCGAAATACGTTTTTATGATTTCAGTAAATTGGCAAATATCGCATCATTTATGAGTTATCCTTTTTCGTGTAAAAACATTGAGGAATTAGCTACTGAAATAGCAAGTCAGTTTAACATGGACTCATGTTCTGTTAAAAATGAGTTAGTGCAGATTATATCAGATATACATCTCAAAGCCACAGCATCTGATACAAAATTCTGGTGTTTTATATCTGAAGATAAATATCCGAATCTAAGGCAAATCGCCCTTCAACTGACGGCAATGTTTGGGTCAATTTACTTGTGCGAGTCTGCATTTTCTGAAATGAAGATAATTAAGTCAAAATATCGAAATCGACTAACTGAAAAACATATGTCATCATGCTTGCGATTAGCACTCGGTAATTACGTACCATCTTATGAAAAGTATGCTGAGGACATGCAGTGCTACGCTTCAACATCCAAAGTCACTCTTTAGTTAAGTTTAGATACTAGAACTCGTTTGTTTTGTAAGAACCAATAAACTCGCAATTTTGAATAATTATAAGTTTTTTCATTGACATTTTAGAGCAGACCTATACTTACCTTGACTAAAAAAATGCATATTGTGCGGAAAACTAATATCTATGCCACGATACACCCTACCTAGACGACAATCCTGCATCACACTTACTTGCAGCCTCTCAGAGTCGATCGATCGTAGTCTAACAATATTGAGGTAGATCGCCAGCAGTTCAAGTTTGAGCACCCATGCCTTAGAGCTATGTATTTTGGTTTTTTATTGTGCGGCTGGGTTATTAAAGCTTACTAACCAAATAATTAATTATTTTTATAAATTTGTCTGAGCAGGTACTGAAAATTTAAATCATCAGCAACAGCAAAAGTTTGAAATATTATTTTACCTTGCAATAGTACCACTCTCTTATTTCCCTTGGTTTGTTTTTAGTTTTCCTAGTTTTTCGTTGAGAGAATAATCATCATTTTTTATTATTATATATAAAAGAATAAGCATGGAGATTAGGGGGGAGTAACTTTAAATATATATTCTTTTTGGAGTGCTCAAAGCTGAGGAATTTGTTACATTTATCTTTCACTTTTTATAACCTTAACAGAAATCGTGTATAGAACGTAATTATAAAATTTTAAAAAATTATTTGAAACTATTCGACTTTTTCCTTGTATCTGATTGGGCAGAAAACGTAATCATTTTTTTAATCACGCAAATAAGGAAACAGTGGTAAGAAAGTATAGTTTCCAATATATCACGTCTTATGTAACACTGGTATGCAAAAAAAAAAAAATAATTATTTGTCTTTAAAGAGAAACATGTGTATTCTTAAATAATTTTTTATTCTGATTCCAAAAAAGTCATAAAAAAGACACCCGCCGTGAGGTTTTTTCAGAAAACACACTTAAAGTTGCCAGAAAACTATTAAATTGAAAAAAATAAATTTTAATAAATAAAGTGAAACTGTATAATCATTAAAATTATGGAATAAAACTATTATTTCGGACATCTTTAAGAACATTTAAAGATGTCCGAAATAATAGTTCTACATTTATCATAAAAACTTAAAATGTTTATTAATATTGAACAAAACTATTATTTCCAGTGTTTTTTGAAGTTTTTAATTCTAACTCGACATCAAAAAATAAAGTTTTATGTTCAGTTTCAACGAAAAACTCGCAAATGCAATGAAATAATAGTTTTCTTCAATATTAATAAGAATTAAAAACAATTTTTTAATTTAGCGATTGCACATATTTATTTTAAGCAGCATTTTGCTACGTAGCTTAGTTAAAGGTGATATATGCGTGTTTTTTGTTAAACATGAACACTAAAACCTAATATTTTTAAATTTTTATAATAATCGTAGATTCAGCACATTTAAAGATGTCCCAAATAATCATTTTATTCCATAATTTTATTGATTAGGCAGTTTTACATTATTTATTAAAATTTATTTTTTTCAATTTAATAGTTTTCTGGTAAATTTAAGTGTGTTTTCTAAAAAAACCTCACGAGGAATGCCTTTTTTATTATTTTTTTGAATTCAGCATAAAAAAATATTTAAGGAAACACGTGTCACACTTAAAAGACAGATAAATATTTTTTTTTTGTATACCTGTATAATCCTAGTGTTGTTAGAATCAAGGAATTTAAAAATTATGTGAAAATAGTGAGTAAAGTAAAAAAAAATTATTTTCTCACGTCTATTCACCATCTATCGGTCAAACAGTATGAAAGACAACTGCAACTTTTGAGTATTATATAAGAAATTAAAATAACCGCAATTAATTCTTAGTTATTACTTACTTTACAACTTTAGTTTGAGAAGAAAATACCAATTATTTAACTCTACCATTCTTTTTTAGGTAATCACAACTATCTGAATGAAGTAATAGGAAAATCCTCTACCACCATCTTATATTCCACATTTCCATAAGGTAGGATCTCATTTTAATGGAATGAATTTTTTCCACAGAGTTCATAATTTTATAATTTACTTGGCTGATACATTAATAAGACATTTCTACGTACGTCCCGTACATAATCAAGTATTAAAATCACATTTCGACAACCCTCCCGACATTGAAACTTATTATAGCAATATATCTCTGGTTCTGTTGGGTTCCCATACAAGTTTACGTCAGGCGGGTCCACTCTTACCTAACGTAATTGAAATTGGTGGATTTCATATTGATCCACCAAAAAAATTACCAAAAGATCTTCAGGAATTCTTAGATGGAGCAAAAGATGGTGCAATCTATTTCAGTTTAGGATCTCATTGTAATAGTAAGGACTTACCTATTACAATGAAGAAAACTTTATTGGAAGTATTTAGAAAATTAAAGCAAAGAGTATTATGGAAGTTTGAAGAGGAATTACCTGACAAACCTCAAAACGTTTTAATAAAGGATTGGTTACCACAGACAGATATCTTAGGTAAGAAGAATATGTAAATCAATAAATATACAGATATATAAATATATGAATAAATATGTATATAAAAATATAAATGAATAAACAAGTTAGAAATATATAAAATATTTTGCGATAGACACAGTGCAGTTAAAAAAGCATTTGGAATTGCACAGTTCAGATACATGAATATTATGATTTTATCCTCTTTGAGGTATCACCAGGAGTATTGTCCTGGGTTTTGGACCTCGAAAAACTTGTGCTCTTTTGTTTATAAACAATTGAAGTTTCCAAAACGCGTTTTTTGAGCTTAAAATGCGAATAACTCCGATTATATATGTCGGATCGAAACAAAAAAAAAACAAACTCTTCGTAATGGAATTTTCAACAAATCCTTGGTAGTTTTAAGTTGCTCAAATGTGTACATAACATACAAAATTGAAGAAACCGACAAAAACTGTTTTTTTTTTTCATTTTATTGTACAGGGCGACTAAGTGAACCGATCGCACAGTGTGTCGCGTAGAACATGCTAGGTGGACAAAATTCATGTTATGATTTCTAGGAAATCTTATTTGCAAAACGTAAACAACACCACCAAACCCCGAATTCCGAGAAAAGGTTGTTTATCAAATTTGCAAGTAGCGAGTCATAAGCGTCAGAAGTCATGTAATGAGTTTAATGCAGCTCTTTCAATCAATCAGTTGCAATTTAGCGACACTTTCGTGCACATCTTATAGTGACATATTGTGAAAGTTTTTGTGATGAATATTAATACTGAGGGTAAGTACTATTAATTTGAATTTTTAGTATTTTTTTTTAATAGCCTATATATTTTAGCGTGTTTTTAAAAAAAAAAACTTTGAAAATTCAGAATATACAGACATTCACCCCTGTCCGGGCTAGTTTTTAGATATTACACAGAAATAACTTTATTCTTCGTAAAAATACACATATTGTTTAGCACACTTCAGTACAACATGTTTTTTTTTTCTTTTTTTCCAGAACACGTTTACTCTATTTCAAGGGTAGCCTTTTTTGAGGAGTGGTTGAAACACACGAAGAATGAAAAAAACTCGCGTGTATATGACTTTCTTTCTTCAAAATTTCACTTTGGTGACATTACTGAAAGCAGCCAAAAAGAAATAAAGTTGAAGATATCCAACTTGTCTAATAAGTTTGGTGCCAAATGGTTGGCTTCAGGAAAGTCGAAGGAGCGTTTTTTTAATTAAAAATAGGAATTGGTTGGATGAAGCAGACATACAGTTTACTGCGAGTTCTTTTGCGCCACAACCTTCAACATCAAGTGAGAATGTGACTCCTGCAGGAAGACCTCGCAAAGATTTCGAGGAATCGTCGTTTAAGACGAAGAAACGTCGCGTCGTGGATCTCGTAGAATCCCGAAGTGTCAGTGAATTGGTAACTGCTGCCCAAATTGCTGTGCGTTCAGCAGGGCAAAGGAAAATTGCCAATGTGATTAGAGACATTAGTGAGAGCCCAGATAATATTATTAAGTCTAAAAATACCAGTTCCGTTAATCCTAGGCAATTAAGTAGTGACGAAGCCTTAGCTTACTATATAGATTCTAAATCAACAACGCATTCTTACAAACAAACCAGGAAGTGGTCCATCAAGGCGGGGCATAATGTGTTTCCGTCATATTTTAGTTTAAAAAAGTCCAAACAGGCCTGTTACCCTGCAGAGGAGCACATTGCTATAACAGAAACTCGTGCTGAAATAAATTTGCAAGCTTTATTAAATAAAACAGTGGAACGTCTAGTATTAGCACAGAATGAAGTTATCAGCAGTGTGCTCCCAACAAGTTCATCGTTTACGCTTGTTAGTAAATGGGGATGTGATGGAAGTTCTGGGCACAGCACATACAAACAGAGATTTGAGAACACTGAATATACGGACGAGTTTCTTTTCGCATTTTCTTTAGTTCCCCTTAAGTTATATGATGGGTCCAAAATTATTTGGCAAAATCCTCGGCCTTCATCAACTTTGTATTGTCGCCCAATCAAATTTATATTTGCCAAAGAAACGAACGACTTCACGTTAGTGGAGACAAATAGATTGTTGGAAGAAGTTAATGCTCTTCTTCCAACACTTATCAACTTTGGTGATTCTCAAATCTCTGTAAAACACGAACTTTTGCTGACAATGACAGACGGAAAGGTGTGTAACGCCTTAACGGAAACTAGTTCATCCCAAAAGTGTTTCATCTGTGGCGCCACCCCCAAGACGATGAACGATGACCCCGCGATGTTTAACAGCAATCAAGAACATTTTGGCTTTGGTTTATCTACACTTCATGCTTGGATTCGTTGCTTCGAATGTCTTTTACATATCAGTTACAAGTTGAATATTAAGAAATGGCAGGCTAGAAGCAACGAAGACAAAGCAGATATCAAGGTTCGTTCCGAGGAAATCAAATTGAAATTTAAGAACGAGATGGGACTCATTGTAGATAAACCAAAGCCAGGATTTGGTTCTTCAAATGATGGAAATACAGCCCGTCGCTTTTTTAAGAATGCTGAGATGAGTGCTCAGATCACAGGGTTGGGTGTTACAATTATAAAAAAGTTTGATGTTATTTTGAGAACATTGTCTTCTGGATTCGAGATAAACTTAGTTGAATTCAAAAAATTTTGTCTTGAAACCAGAAAACATTATCTTAGTCTCTATTCGTGGTACTGTATGCCTGCTACTGTGCATAAAATATTAATTCACAGCACAGAAGTCATCAAAGCGGCATTGCTTCCAATTGGGCAGCTTTCCGAAGAGGCTCAAGAAGCACGCAACAAAGCTTGCCGCAGATTTAGGGAGTACAACACCCGCAAGTGCTCGCGTGTTGCCACGAATAGAGACTTACTGTGCATGTTAATTATAACATCTGATCCTTTGATCAATAGCCTTCGAGAGATTCCCAAAAAAAGCCGGAAAAAATATGTACAGATGTATTAAAGTTAATTGTAAGCCCTAGTATAGAAGAGTCAAGATTGGAATCGTCATCATATTGTCGCACAATGCCACAAAATGACGACGATTATACAGTAAACGACTCATCAGAAGACTCTGATGATGATTATTAGGTTCAGCTACTATTTTTAGTTATGCAGTGCTTGTACTAAGCATGTAAACCTTGACTTGTAAATTTTTCTTTATCGATAAATGAGTATTTTTATTTTACATATAATTACAGTCAGTGTCATTATGCTAAATTTATTACAGCGTATTTATAACATTTATTTTAAAATTAAACAAAAACAATTTTTGACTGGAATTTTCAAAAACAATTTTTTTTTGAACCGAACAGCAAGAAATATCTACCTTAAAAAAATCAAAGACATTTTAAAATACCAACTACTTATGTATGTATAATGCACAAGTTACCTACCTGAAAGGCAGGTTTTATTTGAGTTTATCCTTTTTGTGTCAATAAAACTAAGTAATATGGATTAATTGTTTTATTTTTAATTGACAAATGCAATAAATGATTTTTCATCTGGTTATTATTAAAAATAATAATACAGTGTCTTTCATTTAGTTGCACATTCAAG
This sequence comes from Pachyrhynchus sulphureomaculatus, assembly GCA_019049505.1. Lineage (NCBI taxonomy): Eukaryota > Metazoa > Arthropoda > Insecta > Coleoptera > Curculionidae > Pachyrhynchus > Pachyrhynchus sulphureomaculatus. The sequence continues at coordinate 87,208,958 of CM032454.1, read as the reverse complement.
TTTGTAGAAAAATTCGTGCACATACGCAGAATATTTTGTTTTTGTTATACAATGTTTTGTGCAGCTGGACAAAAAATACAGGTAAGCGAAATGCAGCTAAATGAAAGACACTGTATTATAATTTTTAATTCTAATAACCATACAAAATACCCTTGCCCTTTAGTTTCGTTATCTACCTGCTAAGCTGATGCAATCCTACCGCGATATGCAAGGGTGGCTGTATTACACAAATTTTATCGATATTGAGTACCTGCGGTAAATTGTGAATAGAACCCACATTTATTAACCGATTTTCATGATTAATACTTTATTTTATTTTCCAGATACGCAGCTGTCAGAAAAATGTATAATATTTTGTTTTTCTTTTGTTGTTGCGCTTTTTTACCGAAAAAAATAATGGATTTTACACGAAAAAAAAATTTTTCTCTCCATTAATTTCTAAATAACTCCAAAACGATAAAAGATAGAATAAAATAATATTCAATCAACTTTAATAAAATTTTGTTACGCATTTTTTAATGTTTTATTTATAAAAATCTGACAAGTTGTTCCCGAGTTATCGTTAAATATGTCTGCGTAGCTGACCAATTTAGGGGAAAAAATTAGCCACGCCCATAAAAAAAACCAACGCGATGAATTTTTCTTAAAATAACTTAATATGCCTAGAATATACATAACCAATTGAAATAAGTGAAAAAATAATTTTGTCCAGCTAACTTGTACTAGTCGACACACTGTGGATCGGCTTGAAACTTTCAGAAAATATGCCTTTTGATATAGTAAAAATACTCTGAAATTTTGGTTCAAAAATATCGAACCTAGTGGACACAATTGAATTTGTTATTTTTGGTCCAAAATGGACTTTTTTTTTCAAAATTTAGGTCTTGACAATGCCAATGCCATTAAAAAAAAATTTTTGTGGAGTCATTTTAACCGTTTTTGTGTACGTTTGTTTATTAATCAAATGACAGCAAATGCGTTTTTCGATCATTTTAAAAAAAGAACTGAAAATTTTTTATCACATCTGGTAGAGAATCGCGAGACCTTTATTTCAAAAAAAAATCATTTTTGTTAACATTTTTTTTTATGTTAATTGTTATTTGATTAATAAACAAATGTAAAAAAAAAGTTGAAATGACTCTAAAAAAATTTTTTTAATGGCATCGGAGAGCTGACATCAAGACCTAAGTTTTGAAAAAAAAAAGTTCCATTTTGGACTAAATGACATAAAATGACGGGCAATTCAAATATAGCAAAAGGCATATTTTCTGAAAGTTTCAAGCCGATCGGTTCACTTAGTCAACCTGTATAATAAAATGAAAAAAGAGCTTTGCCTGTTTTTTCAATTTTGTAGGTTTTTATTCGACTGATATAATAGGGGTTATTCAAATTTTATGCTCAAAGAACGCGTTTTGAAAACTTAAGCTGTTTATAAACAAAAGAGCACAGGTCCAAAACCAAAAATAATACTCCTGGTGATACCTCAGAGAGGATAAAATCATAATATTGCTGTATCTAAACTATGTCTGTCTCATAATTATTTTGACCTTTTTTTACTGCACTAATATTTTTAGTTAATATCTTTTAACCACTTGAAAAAAAAATCTAAATATACAATGCAATATTTCATATTTTCGTTGCTTGAATGTTTCTAAACTTAAAATAAAAAATTAAATACTATACAATTCTAAATAGTTATCAATAAAAGTAAATACCGAAATGATTATATTGTTACCAATGTCAACAAGCGATGAGCTTATAAAAGTTAATTTAGAATTAGATTAGTTTAGGAATTTTCGTGATTTGTTACCTTCAAGGAAAATTTGTTTGATTGCTTCTGCAAACATCAGTTAATTTGAGATTGTTTATATTATAATGACTGTTCTTTAGTATTGCAAGATATCTGCAAGTTCAGGTTACGTATAAAACTTTTATCACGAAAAATTCGGAAATCTGAAATCCCTATGTCCACAATAAGATGAAAATAACATCTTGAACTTAATTTATACAATTGTATATATAAATAGTACTACCAGCACTGTATGATTACCTAATATATTCTACCCTTCCAATGCAGGTCTAAAAAGATGGTTATGGCACGACTGTTATCTAACAAGATACGGCTGATTTTTATGTATGTTTCTCTCTCCTCCAATTAGTTTTATGAATCCGCATACTTCAATGCTGAAGTACGAGTATAAATAACAACCGGTATTAGTAATTATATTGTTAACTGCACTGATTTAGCCGTTACTTGATGGAGATCCATAATAACTAGGAATAAAAATTTAAACAAATGTTTAAGATCACCATTTATGTTTATTATTGCTGACAATTGTTTCCACACAGTGTCTTCTTCTGGAGCACGATGTAAATTAACTAACAAAGTATGTTACAGAATATATAGTTTATCTAATTACAAGTACTAAATTCATTAACAATATTTACCTTAATACCTAATACCTAGAACAAGTTCACTAAATGAGACCCTCCCCCATCCAATTGATCGTTGAGTAATAAACCCGAGGATTTTTTCTGGTTAATTTCTACCTGTTCTAAACAATTCAGTAATTTTCCTTTTTTTCCGTTACGCAAAATTTTGAAATCTTCATTGAATATATGTATGATTTTCCTCTGTTAAATGTTTAGCGTAATGAGATTTGTTATTTTTTATTCTAAAGCTTTGTTTATGGTCATTTATTCTTGTATAAAATGATCTGCCTGTTTGTCCTATATATGTTTTATTGCAAGTGCCACAGCATAATTCGTAAACCCCCGATTTATTTTCTTTTTTTGTTTTACTTTTATTATTTTTAATATGTCGGGTTAATGTGTTATTTGTACGGAAGGCGATATTTATATGGAAATTTTTTTTAATTTTATTAGTCAATTTTCCGGTATAAGTGAGTGTATGAAATTTTTCTTTGTTTAGTTGTTTGTACGGGTACACCAGTCCTATTGCTTTTTTAAATTGTTTTTCATTAAAATATTATCTACGAAGTCGTTCCTGTACCCATTGTTTATACTAATTTGTTTTATAATATTTAGTTCTTTCTGAAAATTTTCTTCCGTTAATGGTGTATTTATTAGTCTATGGATGAAACTGAGCCGAGATTTTATAAGTGAACGGGTGGTTAGAATTAGCGTGTATAGTTATATCTGAGTATGTTGGTTTATGGAAGATTTCAAAATCGTGTTTATTCATTTCGTTTGATATTTTTAAATCTAGGAAATTAATCGATTTATTTGTTTCTATTTCTGTTGTAAAAGTAATATTATTATGAAGTTGGTCAATATAATCTAGAAATAGTTTTAATTGTCGATCTGTTCCTGTAAAGCAAGTCAATATGTCATCTACATACCGGTACCAATAAAAGAAATTTTTAAAAAGATGAGAATTACTGATTTTTTATTCTAAATGGTCCATGAAAATTTCAGATAAAATTGGACTAAGAGGGTTTCCCATTATTAAACCTTTCTTACTTATATAAATCTTATCGTTAAATTCGAAATAATTCTGGTCTAAACACAATGTTAAGATGTCTTATATTTCTTGTTTAGTTATTGGGTTAACATTATTTTTATTGAGTAATCTTTTAACCAAAATTATAGCGTCTGATGGTGGTATACTAGAAAAAAGATTTTGTACATCAAACGATATAAATCTGGAGTTACTTGGTATAATTAACTGATTAATTTTTGCTATCAATTCATCATTATTTTTAATACTATATTTCGGTGTGAATTTACAATATTTTGTCAAAACCTCAATCAATTTATTTGATAAAGAAAAAACTCCTAACCTGAACTTGTTCTAGGTATTAAGGTAAATATTGTTAATCAATTTAGTACTTGTAATTAGGTAAACTATATATTCTGTAACATACTTTGTTAGTTAATTTACACGCGAAGACACAGTGTGTCGAAACAATTGTCAGCAATAATAAACATAAGTGGTGATCTTAAACATTTGTTTAAATTTTTATTCCTAATTATATTGTTTTGCCATCCCCGCTTTTGGATAATTGTGCACTGTACTATTGACCACTATTTTCGATAGAACCGTCACTATTTTCTTTACTCTCTCACTAAATCGCCTAAATTCGCGAATAATCTTTAATTCTTGCAAACCTGCATGAATCCATTTCGATAAGCGACGTGACAATGTTTTCACTATACGTTTACGACCTTTGAGGCTGGGACTGAGTCCCCAGTGACGATGCCAAAATAACCTTAAATTTATTCCTCCACTTATCATGCAATGATCTTCAATGAGACTAGGCAATTTCAGACAAACATATGATTGAACAATACCGAAACTTTAGATTTGAAATGAACCCGAATTCAGCAGGTAACTAAACAGGCAAAAACTATTTTATGATGATGATCTGTTAAAAAATACCAAAAACTTAACCTATAACTTTACTGATGATACCACGTATATTTGTTCATTTACCTTGAACGCTCAAATATCAGCTGTTCATGCAAATATGCAGCAGAAAGGTTCTCTTCTTCACAAAGACCTGCTAGAAATTCTATCTTGGTGTTACAGTACCAATGTAAAGTTTAACGCTACAAAAATCCAGGCAGAAGATTTCTCTAAAAAAGTCAACGTTACAGAACCCAACAGAGTTGTAACGTATAAGCTGATCACAAGCTCGCAATAGAATTTCGCATTAAAAACTGTATATGGCACAGCAGTTGTCAATTCTATGCAAAGCTCCAATTCGACCACTGCTCTACTTCCAGGTATGTTTTTCATTTGCTAAATTCTACCCTGAATAGAGCCGATAGAAATTAGGAACTCCAGAAATCGTGATTCTTTGAAACATCAATGACAGGTTGGTGATTTTAGACTATTTGATATAGGCCACTTGTCTGCAGCTAGAGAGCTGCATCCTAGAAATATACTTTGCCTATAATATCTGTCTGCAAATGGCTTGTTACTACTCATACCTTAGAATACACTGCCCAGAACTATGTTTCAGGCAGATTAGAACTTGCAGCTCTTGGAGACCAACGTGAATAGCTATGTCCGTGCACTAGCTGCTCTTGCAGCTATTTAAAGATTTGCCAACAGAGTTTGTGCTGTACTCATAGGTAAATAGTAATTAAAAAGACAAGTAAAAAGAATGTTAGACAATAAATACATCAAATTAACGATGTATTCTGCTGCATGGGATGTAACTTCAATACACTCTCATACATACTTTAGCATTTTTGTACATAATATTTAAACAAAACCTGTGTAAACTCGGAGTTACTACTTGTACTAAAATTGTAACTACCATTTATAAACTACCTGATTCACTAAGAAGGTCTAGGTCAGGGGTCGGCAACCTATGACACGCGTACCTATTCAAAGTTTACACATTAATTCTGTAATCTGTGACATGTTTCGAAATTAAGTAAATAATCGAAGACAGAATTACTTTAACGATACCAACAAAAACGATATATTATATAGGTCACTAGGTATTATTACCAAAAACTACAAAATATATATTTTGTAATCTATAATTTTACTGAATGCATTGGTTTGGCTTTAATTTCGGCAAGTATTAAAGACGGCAAGCCTCAAAATATAAGCCTAGGCGAAAACAGATAAACGTCCTCAATTCAGATCAAAAGAGCCGCTATAAGGCGGTTTTTGTTTGACTTGACTTCAATCGTTCCGACGCGCGCCGCAACTCTTTTTATATTGCCGAACTTTAGTTTTTGTTAGATTTAACTTCTAGGCGGTCCTTTAATTGCAATGGGCGCGTTGTAGATAATAACTTTTGTTCTAAGAAATTTAATAAACGTAATTATTGGACTTTTCTGGATACATTATTTTTCTATATATAGCAAGCGGCTACACGTTTGGATCACTTAGTGTAGAAGTAACATCCGTTCCAGTCAATAGTCGTCGAAAAGTTTAAAAATTAAAATTACGTTGCGTTATGGCTGCGAAGAAACAGAAGGTAGACGTTCGATCATTTCAAACTTCATGGACAACAGATTACGGTTTTGTACAGCAAAACGTTCAGGCCATTTGTGTCCTATGTCGGAAAAGCGTAGTTTTCCGGACATCTAGTGTTCAACGACATTTCCAGATAAAACATGAATAGTCATTTAAAAATAACGCTGATAAAAGGGAGGCAATACAAAGAGCAAGTAAACAATACGAGAAACAGTCAACATTCTTTAGCAAAGTTTTCCAAGGAAAAAATCAGGTAACTGAATGCAGTTTCAAAATTGCACAATCGTTGGCACAAAAGGGTAGGCCGTTCACTGATGGAGAATTTATGAAGCAAACGTTTTTGAGTACTGGCGAGATGTTATTCGACGACTTGCCCAATAAGGATACAATATTGGCCAGGATTAGGGATATACCGGCATCACCGCGGACCATCGAGAGACGAATTACCGAAATGACACAAAATGTCCAAAAATAGCAGAGAGACGCTATCAAACGGAGTTTTATATTTAGTGTAGCATTGGCTGAAAGTGTCGATATTAATGACATTGCCCGTCTGGCAATCGTTGGGCGATACTTCGATGATGGAAGTGTGTATGAAGAGCTGATTTGTCTGCTCCCATTGCAGCGAACTACAAGAGGAGAGGATATATTTTCAGAATTTGTTAAACATTTTGAAAAGCGGAGCATTGATTTAAATAAAATTGTTTGCGTAACGACAGATGGCGCTCCTGCTATGATTGGGAGACATAAAGGATTTGTTTCCCTTCTTATTGAACGCATGGGTCGATCAGTTTTGAATTTTCATTGCATAATTCACTAAGAGAGTTTGTGCGCTAAAATCTCCGCTGGAAGTTTAAAATCTGTGATGGATAGGGTGGTTAAAATAGTTAACTACATTATCGGTCGTTCTTCACTGATCCATAAACAATTTAAGGCGTTTCTGTAGGAATTAGAAAATGCATATTCAGGTATACCATTCCACAATAATGTGCGCTAGCTCAGCCGTGGTAAAGTGCTCTCTAGATTTGTGCAATGTCTGGGCGAAAATAAATCGTTCTTGTTGGAAAAAAATCAAGTGGATGCTTATCCTGAACTAGAAGATAAGAACTGGATCTGTATGTTAATGTTTCTTACTGATATTACAAACCATCTCAGTGAACTCAACTTAAAGTTACAAGGTTCAGGCAAAACAGTTCTGGATTTATACGAATCCTTTAAATCATTCAAATTAAAAATAGATTTATTTATCAGCGATATTACTACAAACACATATAAATATTTTCCAAATTTAAAAACTTATATATCCAGTGTCGACTATGGTGCACTAATAGACGAAATTCTTAAATATATGACTAATTTAAAAGAGGAGTTTATCGAGAGGGGTCAGGATTCGTTCGCTTTTTTAATCAAACCAGATTTAATCGATTTTTCCAGCAGTTGCTTTGACATATCTCTTTTGTCATGGATGGACATTAATGATTTTGATCTTCAATACATTGAATTTAAAAGCTCCGAGTTATAGAACACGAAATTTGCAGAATTAAGAAGGGTATTAGAAGGTGACTGCCAGAACCATTCAAACGAGATACTCAGTTGTTGGATGAATTTACCAGAGAAATTTATTTTTCTTAAGAAGGTAGCGTTTGCCATGCTTACAACTTTCGGATCATCCTATATCTGTGAACAACTTTTTTCCCATACGAGAGTGATTTTAAACCCGCACCGAAGCAAGCTGACAACAAACAACTCGGAAGCATGTGTGACACTGAAAATAACCAGACATGAACCCGATATAAGAAAACTATCTAAAAGAACTTCAAGCACAGGGTTCACACTAGGTCCTAGGACTAGTATAATAACATTATTTGTTAAATGTTAAAAAAATTTTGTAATTAAACCTTCTAAAAGCAATATTTTAAGTTAATTTAAGTTAATTTTTGTTAATTTTAATTGTAGTAAGTACCTATGTCGGCACGCAAAATGTTGTATGGATGAAAACTGGCACCCCTTAGTTAAAAGGTTGCCGACCCCTGGTCTAGGTATATGCATTACAACAAATTGAAAGGATCACCACCTAAAGTTATCAAGTTACAAAACTCAAAAAATTCATTTTTATTTATTATTAAATCGAGAAAAAGAGCGCATATAACTTTCTTATGAAAACGTTTATTTGGTGATTTAGATCACATTATCAAAAATTAATGTGATATCTACAGGTTTTAAATTCCACAGCAACTATAACCGGTTTAACTTTTAGACCCTTTATGTAAATCTGACTGAGAGTGCACTAAATTTTGTTGGGCAGTAATAGCCAAAGTTTGCTTGATATTTTTCAAAAACTATCGTGAGTCAGACTTATTGAAAAGGTCTAAAACTTAGACCCAAGCTATTTGCCATGAAATAAAAAATTCTTAATTACGCAGTTAACGTTTGTTTTCAACAACGTTATATTTTATATATAAATATTACCATAAAAACGTGTTCATTAAAAGATGAAAATAGAAACCGCTAATCGGTAAATAAACCTTGGAACAGATCGGACAGTTTTTAGAATTTTGACATAATATTTCATTTTTATCGGTTTAATGGTCAAATTAGAACAGTTTTAAAATTAGATCTTTCATATCGTTTATTTTTTGTGGAAATAGTACATGTACTACAGGAAAATCCCTAAAACGTTACAGGGGTGACATGTGTACAAAAAAACGATTCACGTTGGTTTGGAAACGCTATAAATTGTACTTGGTGAAAAAACGCAGTACTGGGTAAATCATTCCAAAAGAATAAGTTTCTACATATAAAAGACTGTTTGAAATAAGTTGTACGAGGAGTGACAAGATGAAACTCATACGGATGTGATGTATTAGCACGACGTGTATTTCTAACATGCACTGCTCTGGGAGGGATTAAAACGGATACATCCATTGAACACTTACTATAAAAATACTTGTAGAACAGAAAAGGCTCAAGTCGCCTACCGTTCTTCGATGTTCCACTGAATCAAGGTTGCTGGGGAGTAGTGGATCGCTGATCAGACGAACAGCTCTCTTCTGAATAGAATTTAACAAATGCTGTGTATATTTGGGAGCAGAGCCCCAAACATGGGTACAGTATTCCATCGTTTTTGTACAGGGCGAGTCAACGATAGAGTAAAGTTCATTATCTCATTTGTTTCGGGAATGACGAAAAAATGTTAAATACAGTAGTTTTAGGGAATGTTAAGGTGCACAATTTAAAAATATTTTTTAGTATACAAGGTACTTCAAAAAAGTATGGCCGATATAACATATGTTTTTTTTAAATGGAACATCCCATTTTTTAATTTATTTTTAAATTCTGCGTAAAATTTTTTATTCATAATGTTATATACCCAAACCTAGTAGTTTTTCTACTATTTCAATTAAAAAAAAATACTAGTTTTCAGTTTTGTAAAAAATTGCCAGTAGCGCCATTATTTCTGAAGGTGGAATACTCATAATTGGTACTAGCATTCTATAGAGATGAAAAAAAAAGATCTATGTAAAGAACGTTGAGTTAGATGCCACAGGGTGTTCAAAATAAATTTATACATTTCGACTATTTTAAATTGAAAAATCTTAAATTTTTTTAAATGGCACACCCTGTATATTATTATTTTTTCTGATAGATTTTACAAAACCCTCCAACTTTTATTAAGTATGTCATACACCTGTTTCTAACAGTTTTCGATTTATTTTGAATTTTTCAATTTTTACCCTTGTTTTTAATACACTTACGCTATTGTGAAAACATAAGCAAATAGTTAATAATTTTAATATAGTTTAACTTATCTAATGATTAATTATTATGACGTAATAAATGTTCAAAAATATGCCCGTCTACTTGAATACACATGTTTAGTCGTTTTACTATATTTTCCCTTACTTTCCTTAGCATAAAGGGCGTTATTATCCTGCACGCATCCCGTATCCTATTTTCCATATCTACATGATCTTTAATGTAACCCCACAAAAAGAAGTCTAAAGGTGTTTAGTCGCATGATCGAGGAGGCCACTGAATCAATCCATCCCTACCGATCCATTTTTGTAGGTAACGATCGTTTAAAAATTCTCGAACTTCCCGGTGGTAATGGGCAGGAGCTTCGTCTTGTTGAATCCAGATTTGTTTCCTTTCAAAGTTATCAACTTCTTCAAGAAGCTGGGGTAATTCGTTTTGCCAAAAATTTAGATATCTAGACCCGTTAAGCGGTTCGCGGAAAAATTATGGACCAATAATTCTAAAATTTAATATTCCACGCCATACATTAAGCGACCAATGGTTTTGGTTTTGAACTTCCCGGACCCAAAATAGATTAACTGTTGAATAATAATGCATGTTATGGCTGTTAACTGCTCCATTACTACGAAAAGTAGCTTCATCAGAAAACATTATTTTGGATAAAAAATTTGGATTGGCCTCTATTGCTTCATTCATGGTGGTACAAAGGTTTACTCGTCGTTTCAAAATCACGGTCTTGAAGTTCTTGGTGTAGTTCCATATAAAAGGGATGATTCTTGTATTTTCTCGTGGTGTGATTAGCCGATGTGTCAGCTAGTTGACGGCTGCTGACCTGGGGATTATCTTCAACATGAAGTAAAATCACCATTCCTTTTTCCTCATAGGTAGCATTCTAATTTACTTTTCGTTTCGTATACTCAGCGCTACCACTGCCATCAAACCGTTCCATTAAGCACTGAAAAGATTTTCTAGATGGTATACGTCTATTAGGGTACTTCGCTCCGTAAATCCTTACTGCCAAAAGACAATTTTTTCCCACCTCGCCCAGTACATAAACCATATCAATTAGTTCATTTTTAGGAAAAAATTATTACCTTTATACGTCACTTACTACAACAGATTAAACTATTTTTACTTTCTTAATAGACATGTCAAAATTTGACAATGCCTACATTTTTGGTTTGTCTTGACAACTATGATGTTATAATGTAAGTGTATTAAACACAAGGGTAAAAATTGAGAAATTTAAAATAAATCGAAAACTATTAGAAATAGGTATATAACATACTTAATAAAAGTTGGAGGGTTTTGTAAAATCTATCAGAAAAAAATAATAATATTGGTGTGTCATTTAATAAATTTGAGATTTTTCAATTTAAAATTGTCGAAATACATAAATTTATTTTGAACACCCTGTAGCATCTAACTCAAATTTCTTTACATACATCTTTTTTTTCATCTCTATAAAACACTCATACCAGTTATGAGTATTCCACCTTCAGAGACAATGGCGCTACTGGCAATTTTTTACAAAACTGAAAACTTGTATTTTTTTAAAAAAATTGAAATACTAGAAAAACTACTAGGTTTTTAGGAATATAACATTATTAATAAAAAAGTTATAACATTTTAAGCAAAATTTAAAAATAAATTAGAAAATAGGATGTTCCATTTAAAAAAAAACATATGTTATATCGGCCACACTTTCTTGAAGTACCCTGTATACCCAAAAATAATTTTAAACTGTGCACCATAACATTCCCTAAAACTATTGTATTTAACATTTTTTCGTCATTCCCGAAACAAATGAGATAATGAACTTTAATCTATCGTTGACTCACCCTGTACAGAATTAACAGTTGTTGTGGAGTGTAAAGCTTTCTAGTTCGAAATAAAATTTCCAGCTTTTCAGAAACTGTCCTTGCTATGCATGCAACATGTTTATGGCATAAACATATGTGCTTCCAGGTTAACGCCCTACACATTGATTGGCGATGCTAGAGAAATAGAGAAGGTAGACTGGGTACGATTGAAACAAAGGACGGTTGAAACAGAGTTAACATCTCTCGAACCGTGTGCGGTAAGGTTAGGGGTGCAAGAGGCGAACGCAGCAGAAAACAAGTCCGGACACGAACTTTAGTGCGCTGCAGTTGTTTATAGGAAGCGCTATTGTGTTTTGATATGCAAAAGTAAGTATTTTTGTTCGAAGATTTTTGCAATTATTATGGCTTTTATTAAAGTCAGAGTATTGAGTGTGGTTTTGTATTTCAAATGAAGCTTGTAGAATATGGCGACATGATTAGTTTTAACGTTTTGTACCTAATGGGTGAGGGGGGGGTTGAGGACGGTTGAAACATTTTTTGTGGGTACGGTTGAAACAATATATTCATTTAATTTTCTTCTTTTCTAGATGCCGAGAGTAGGTGCAAGAAAGACTTCGAGGGGGCAGATTGACTTATCGAGGTACAAAGACGCCTATGAGAAGGTAAAAGCAGAAGATTCTTTGCGAAAAACGGCGGAGAAGAATGAAGTGGACCACTGTTCGTTCCTAAGTTATATACGAAAGCGAGATGCATCTGGCGATGAAGAAAATCAAGACATGGGGTATAAATTACACAACCGAGTTTTTAATGAAGAGCGAGAACTTTCGAAATATGTAATTCTATGTTCAGATATATATTTCAGTCTATCCAAGAAGGACGGAAGAAAATTGGCATACGAACTCACCATCAAATATAACTTATCACTACCTCGAACTTGGGATGACAAGGAGATAGCTGGTGAAGAATGGTTTCGGATGTTTACGAGAAGGAACCGTGAACTGTCTGTAGGCGCAGCACAAGCTACAAGCCTTTCAAGGGCCACTAGCTTTAACAAACGCAACCTAGATGCTTTCTACGACAATTTGACCATTGTCATAGACAGTCATAAGTTTGAGCCACAAGATTTATATATATAATATTGATGAAACAAGCATAACCACAGTCCAAAAGCCAGACAGAGTGGTAGCTAGGCGTGGTGCTCGTCAAATAGGTTCAGTAACTTCAACAGAAAGGGTTACTTTAGTCACAGTAGCCTTTGCGGCTAATGCCATCGGAAATGTAATTCCTCCATTCTTCGTCTTCCCGCGAGTGCATTACCAAGACTATTTTCACAGGGATGGATCAGTAGGATCTGATGGAACTGCAAGCCCCCTGGTTGGATGCAGGATGAAACATTTATTCATTTCCTGGAACACTTAAAAAAACATACAAAGATATCTCCTTCACATAAAGTGTTACTTGTGCTCGATAACCACTCCCCATACATTCATATTAACGCACTGGATTTTTGCAAGAAAAATGGCATTGTCTTACTATCTTTCCCTCCCAACTGCTTCCACAGACTCCAACCGCTTGATCAATCTGCATACGGCCCTTTGAAGAAAGCTCTAATTTCGACCTGTGATGCATGACTGCGAAGCCACCCAGGATAAACAATGTCAATTTATGACATTCCAGGGATTGTAGCGGCTACTATGCCGCTTACTCTTACACAATCAAACATTCAAGCTGGTTTCGCAAAACTGGAATTTACCCGTATAATCGGGATGTGTTTCTTAAGCTCGATTTTGCTTCTGCCTTTGTGACAGATAGGCCAAACCCCAAAAATATAACAGAGGCAGAGATTATTCCTATTCGGACTACTAGCACACCCGAAGATGAAGCGCCACCACTATCGCCCTCTATAATTAACGAACCACCAGTAGAGTCGGTGTAGTCCTCTAATATACTTGCAGCTCTTATTTCTTATTCGACAGAATTCATCAGTCCCGGCAACTGAGCAAGAAAACATTATTGTAGGTCCGGAAACTTTGGCTACACCACCCAGACGTCACAGCAGTATTAGTATTCAGCAAATTTCGCCTAAACTCTCAAGTGTTCAACCAATTCCTCCGTTGACAAATCGACCTGAAAATGTAGCGTCTTCTAGTGCTCTACTTGTATTTACGCCAGAAGCAATACGACTATTACAGAAAGCTCCTCCGAGAAAAACAAACAGGAGGAGGACGGAAAACCAGGAAGTCTACAATTTACAGTAATACACCAGAGAAAGAAGAGATAAGAAAGGAACATGAAAACAGATTGAAACGGACCAAAGCTAAGTAAGTTAAGAAAAGATTGAATGGAGGAAAGACTAAAAGAAACTAGGATTTACAACTAAGTATTTTTGTTTGATTTATTATTAATCAAAATCAATAGCATTGTTGATAGAATATTTTCTTTTATTATTTTTCTAGTCGAAATAATAGAGATTTAGTTCGTTTTGTTTTAAAAGAAATGCTGTTGATTTATATTGTTTTTGTTAAGTACATACATTGTATATAATTGTTAAGTAGTCATATTGTCAGAGATGACTGATTAGAAATATTGTTAAGTTGTATCTTTAAACATTGATGACTGATTTATATTGTTAATTGTGTGCCATAATTATTCTTAAAATTGAAATAACTAATATATAAAACATGTTATAATATTACATTTTGTGTTATTTGCATGTGTTTCAACTGACCCCAATCACTATTTCAACCGCCCCTGATATGGGGACGGTTGAAACAAATCAGATTTTTTTTTATTTGACCTTATACTAAAAATAAAACACCAGGTACTCAAATGGCACAGCCCATTAGTAGATAGAAGCACGCTCTTGTATTTAACATATCTCCATCATCGCTCGGTTTATTAATGGCAATGCTATGAGCTAAATTGTTTCAACCGTACACAATCTGCCCTACCCCGACATAAATATGTTGGGTTCCTCAACGTTTTTATTTCGCGTTAAATTCTACTTGGTTACTATCATCCCAAGATACGGCTTCCTGCTATCTGCGAATATTTGCATGAGAAGCCGATATTCAAGCGTTCAAAGAGAATGAAGAAATAAGCCCACTGTCATCTGCAAAGATGTAGATTGGATTCCTGATCGTTTCCCCGCAGTTCATTAATGTAAATGAAAAAGAGAGTACGATAGGTTGAAAAGTCGACTGAAACCTGGTATTCGCCCGTGCATATTTTGGGTACTATGGCAGATATTCCATCAACGTCAGAAGGTGGTGGTATAGTAGATTAAGTGAAATTTTGACTAAAAACCTCAGCGACTAACCAAAAAGAACTGAAATGGTTAGAACAGACAAAAAAATTGTTTTCAATTCTTTGATTGTGTGCCTTTTTGATTTCGTCGATAATTTCTGTGCATCTGTTCCAGGTATAAACAAAAATATTAGGATTTATAACGTTGAGGTTTTCACATCATGGTCGGTACGCAAGATGTTTAGAAGCAACATCTTCCTTTCATTCTCGGTCAAACCAAGGCTTGCCGTTGGAAGAGCAGTTCTTCGAAAAGGCATATAAGATTCCATGCCAGCCAAAATGACATCGGAGACCTCCTTAACTGAGTCAGATGAATCGTCGGATCTAAAACCAAAATCTAACTAAGGAAAATTTCGCCGATTTGTAGTGACAAATCTTGAGTAATTTAGGTTCTCTATTACTAACCGGTGGGATAATTGATGTCGAAAGTAGTTTAGGATCGGAAGTACCTAACAGCGGATTTACAGTGTCAGTGAAAATCTCTGGATTGGTGATTAAAAATAAATCAAGAAGACTGGTGAACTCTCCATTTTAATCAGGAATCTGTATTGATTGATTTATTGATAAGCTGGGTAAAGTCACAACTAATTGAGGATGATTCAACTTCTCAACTTTATTCGTCGGTCGTATTTGAATACTTAAGCTAGTTGATATAGACATTAAAATCGCCCGGGTGCGGCAATTTCGTCACTTGAGTAATTAATCTATAAATGAACGATGATGTCGCTCCTGGCAAATAGACAGATTCTAAAGTTTTGCCTAAACCGGGAATATAAGTCGTACCCCGGATACAAAAAGTTGACTATGCTGGTCGAAGAACTGAGTTTAGTTTTGCTAAGAGCGGGTACATAAAGCTTATTTGATTGCAGGTGTTGGTGTACTGAAGTTATGTTTCAGTTTAAACCTCATATATTACAAAAACCTACTTTACAATTTCGATCTCCCCATGTTAATGCCCACGAATTAGTCCCCTGCCAGAGATCCGAATGGATAGCTACTTTACGTCCAGAATTTTTTGATTCTGGGAGCTGCTATTATTTTTTCACAGCGAAATTCGGAGACATCGACACAACCACGAAACGTTAAACAACTTCACGCAGCTTAAGTTGATACGATGGTATCACACCGGACGATGCTTGGTGGGATCTGAACATCTACCATCTGGTTTACTTGTTTAATCTCCTTCTACGGCCAAGGGAACGTGCCCACTGTCCCTAAACGAGATTGTATCTTATATAATCAGTAATTTTAATAAAATTTTTAAATATAAAATATATCCCAAGTCTGATGATATCTTTTCTACTGATCTCAAAAAACTTAATTTTTCTAAAATATTTTAGTTTTTGTTAAAAAAAAAGATATTACAGACTTTCTACTCTCTTTAGTGATTATAATCATATAATAATAAACTAGCTCACAGCTGTAGCTCAGCATATATTCAAAATTATTTTCTCCATCGCCGAATGTACTGGCAAATCTATATTCAATATTATTTTAGCTCATCCTAACATTAAACTTTTCATAACCCATGGAGGACATGGAAGCACTTTGGAAACCATATATCACGGAGTACCCTGCCTAGTATTTCCACTCTTCTTTGACCAGTTCAACTTGGGCCACGTAGCTGTCCAAAAAGGATATGGTTTAAAAATGTCGTACAGAGATGAAAATAAATCAGCTTTACTGAAAACTATAGAAGAATTATTGGATAACCCAAAATATAAAGACAATGCCAAGAAAATACAACGTTTATTCCACGACAGACCAATGAAACCAATTGACACTGCCATTTATTGGATAGAATATATTATTCGACACAAAGGGGCTGATCATTTGAAAGTAGCTGGATTAAATATGCCTTGGTATCAATTTCATTCCATCGATGTAATTGTTTTTCTTTTAGGATTTGTTTTCGTAATATTATATTGTTGGTATTTGTTTTTGAAAACAATATTTGTTGCTGATAAAGGTGTAGATAAACAAAAAATTCAATAATAGTAGAGAAACAATATTACTGATAAAGATTAAAGGGATTTTTTTTAGTCATTATAATGATGCAATCAGACGCAATATTACATTGTAAAAAAATATAATAACAGAAATAAATTGTTGTATATTTCTTAAACGGGCATTTTTTTACCTAATTATGCCGCTTCGGTCTTCTTCTTAAACATTAAAAACTCAACCATGCTAAGAAACTTAAAATCAGTTTTACAACCAAAAACAAGAAATAAGACTAGAACGTTTTTTAAAATATTTAAGGAATACCAAAGGGTGCCTTTTTTTAAAAGCTTCTTCAGTCCAGTTGGCAAAAGTATCTGAAATTAAAATATGTATTTTTAGTGTTATAAGATCACTTCGGTATCTGTCCGTCTATCCGTCTGTCTATCCATCTATCTCGTCCATCTGTCGGTCGTTCACACCCGATTTTCTCCGAAACTATTTGACATAGAACGTTGAAATTTGGTACTAATAGAGGAATCGATGGCCTCGTCAGAGCCATGTACTTTTGGAAGTCAAATTTTGACTTAAAGGGTTAGTTTTGGGGGGTGAAATCGGAAGTGGAAAAAAAAAATATTACCTGGTCATCGAGTGGGATGTCAAATGAAAGCTTGTAAAAACACAAGTTCAAAAATATATATAATGTAATACTTGCGCCCACTTATCTTTGAAATATTTTTAAAAAATCGCGAAAAATCGCTGTCCCCCCTTATCTCAAAAAGTACTAATCAAAAAATTTTGAAAAATTCTGGTATATTCTTCACAGGATGTAGATTAAATAAAAATTATCACGAGTGCATTACCTTTAATAATTTAATTGGTATATAAAAAAAAGTCAAGGTCATCAGTTTTCCGTAAATTTGTTAAAAGCTCATTTGGGGTGTGTTTTGCGAAGTTACTGATCATTTCATACCTCCCTAACAAAATTTTTATTTTAAAGCAACGTACGGAACACTAATTACGCAAGTCCAACTTGCACTTGACCGGTTGTTTTAGTGTTCTGAAATTTGAAGAAAACTATAGCCGTAGTACTTCCTAAAATGTAAACCAAATAATCTCTCAATCTCAGTCAAATATGCTCAAATCTGATTCAAAGTCTAAATTCTCAAAATTTATGGAAGATTTTGTATAAATAGGGTAGCCTAAAATAAGTTTTTAAATGTATCTTCAAATCCTTGAAAAGGCATACACTGCATTATTTAATACTATTTAATTAGGCACAATAAACTTCGAAATGTCAAATTAGACGCATTATAAAATTAAAGCCTTTTGCTGAATGTACCCGTAATGTTTGATAGCAGAAAATAGATTCTCGTCTTTAACTGATGAGAGCCTAATATAATAATAGTAGTAAGTAATAATAAGCCAACCACCAAGGCAGGAAAAGCCAGGCAACGTATGCAGTGGACTGATGAATTAAATATAGATCTCATGCTTTCCTACTTCAAAGTAACAGAAGGTAAGCATCGGACCACTTCTTCACCACGCATTCACTATAATACATCCAGAACTTAACCACCTCATGGAACAAAGACTAATAGACCAAAAGAGAGTAATAATTAGAAACCGGATTATATCCATTTGCATATTTAGACCATTCTCACCGATTATTGCATATTTGACCTAAAATCTAATAATGATGCATATTTTCCCTATATTTACAATATTTCTCGGTATTACTAGGCAATTGAATTGCTCAGGGTATTTTTAATGTCGCCGTCTGGAACCGATCTTATCGCCGGAACATTACCTGCAATAGTCTAAACATCGATTAGGTTATAGTGCCAAGGGAATACCCAAAATTACGACGGTATTTTATTCCTTTGTTTCTTGGTCGGGATATTAAGTGATAAGTAGTTAGTTTCTAAGAATATTTGTTTGAGCGTCGATCAAATAAACAGTTTTCTCGAAGACGAATTTTTTATTTTAAAACAAGATATCAGTTTTAACAATATTGTCGACGCGCTTGCATCAGTGTAGTTTTTTGCAATTTTTAACGTGTTGTGTTAAAGTTTAACGTGTACCATGCCACCCGCAAAAAAAGTGTCTCTTCGTGGGTAGCTGATTATCCTGGAACATTTACATACGACGGAAATGTTTTATATTGTCGAGTTTGCGAGAAAAATGTTTCGTACACAAAAAAGTTTCAAATTGACCAGCATGTCAAGACAAGTCTTCATATCGCAGGATTGGCCCACGGTTTTGCCCCTGTCTCAATCCACTCTCAAATACACTAAACAGAACAAACCATGGCTTTTGCATCAGACACCAAAAAATGAACCAACATAAAACAAACCAACTCCTATATATGGATGACATAAAACTCTACGTTGCCACAAAAACACAGCTGAAAGAACTCAAAAACACAGAAACATTCACCTTAGATATTAACAAGGAATTTGGTATAAGTAAATGTAAAGTACTCCACATCAACAAAGGACAGTTGAAAGGCCACCATGAGACAGAAACCATAAAAAATGAAACATTCGATAACATGCTCGACAAAAAAAACATACAAATATCTAGGCTTCCATCAAAACACCAACCTCAACTACACTCACATCAAAACAGAGCTCAGAACCGAATTCAAAAACATACTCACGAAACTTATGCAAAAAACTCAACTCCAAATAACTTACTAAAGCCATCAACATGTTCGCTACACCTATACTCACATATTTATTTGATATCATCAAATGGTCACACACGGACATAGAAAACATTCACATCCTTATACGTTCTCAATTCACCAAATACAAGAAATTACACCCCAACGCATGCAAAGAAAGACTTACCATCGAGAGGAAGACAGGAGGAAGAGGAATCATAGATATAAGATCACTATATATAAAACAAATACAAGCACTTAGGAAATTCTTTCACACCAGCTTCTATCATCAACACGTCAATTTATTATCCCAGCTTCCATATTCCAGCTATTTTATCATATTTATTATAATCTAGTAACTAACTAGCTAGTTTTTAAGAAGAACGGTTTGTAATCAACCGTTGCAGAAAATATTATAATTGCTATAGCGATTGTACAAAAAGAAGTTAATCTCAATATTTTCTGCAAATTCAACTATTTTTGATTTTCTATCTTCGATATTATTTATAGAAACGGTTCTGAGATATAGTCGACGGCATTCTAATAAGTCGGAACAGACGTCATTTCATTTTCTGAACTAAATCGAAAAAAGCAAAGTTCCCCAAAACGTGTGCGAAGGAAATTTGGCATTTGTCAAATTTAGTTTACCAGTTGTCATATTTGATATTGGTATGTTCAAAATTTAAAGAATTGTCCATAAAGGGTTGCGTTCAGCATTCAGTAAAATACATTTAACAACAGGTTAAGTTTTAAAATTAGCAACACTTCACACCAAGTTTAAAAAACATCAAAACATGTTAAATGAATACAAAGCTTTTTTTAATCAAAGTTAGGTAAGGACTGAAATTAGAATGAACTATATATTTTAAACAGAATGAAAGGGAACGTACTTAAATATAGAAAACGATCATCTACTAAAATATACGTACCTAGAAATATTATATACTCGATTATGTAGGCCGAAAGAAAAAAGTATGAAACATGTTTAGTAAATAAAAATCGGAAGTTTCTTCCCGTTTGTTCTTAATGACATGTTTCACAAAATATTTTGACAAAAATGTTTAAGGCGATTTTCTAAAAGGGATGCCTTGAATCCTATTTCCTATATATCGAATTATTTTATTAGGTATAATATACCTATAGGGTAGTCCACGTAAAATAAAAGATTACACTGTACATATACCTTATCTCGGAAAGTTCTAAATACTTATATCAACAGTTTATAGCAGATTAATAGCATTTAGCATACTTATTTGAGGAAAGTGGGACACTTTTGACGATGTTTTTTTTTTCGCGACACCCTCACCCTTCCGAAGAGAGGGGTCACCTTCAAAAATTTAAATGAAATGGGGTACTTCTTTTTTCCAGAATCGATAATCGATTGTATTAATCAAAAAGTGTATACATATCTTTTTTTTAATCTTTTAATTTAGTATATAGTTTTAATAATTTAATAATTTAATTAACGAAAATTGGTAAAAGTTTATGTTTACTGCTTACTTATTAAAGCAACGGTTAACCACATTTTAAATCACTTTTGCAGGTTCGTTAGAAACAATATTTTTTTCCTAAGAAAATCTTTAATGTGGTGTTTTATCCCCACCCCTTCTGGTAACTTACAGTTTTTCTCACATCGAATTGGATTATTGCATATTCTTAGTACACTCTACATAAAAAATTAAATTGTTCTATTTTATTTCTATTCATTAAACAAGCAAAAAATTTTTATGCCATTAACTTTTTTAGCAAAACTTAAAGGACCAAATTTCCCATTTGATGGCAAAAAAAATCACGCACACGCTACGCTATAAGCTGTGTGTACAAGCTGCACACAACTTATGCATTTATTACATATAGGTATGTAGGTCCTTCAGTAATATGCTTTTCATAATAGGATTTTGCGCCTGCCCATATTAATTCTATGGCATTAAATTGGCAAAGGTAAGGTGGCAAACGCAAAACTTTATGACCCTGATCCCTTAAAATTTCATCAACAGCCTATATTTTAG
Organism: Pachyrhynchus sulphureomaculatus; assembly: GCA_019049505.1. NCBI lineage: Eukaryota > Metazoa > Arthropoda > Insecta > Coleoptera > Curculionidae > Pachyrhynchus > Pachyrhynchus sulphureomaculatus. The sequence continues at coordinate 87,187,493 of CM032454.1, read as the reverse complement.
GTTTTCTGAAAGTCTTTGCCATTAAGAGTAATTCTGTTTTTAATAAATCTGAAGAAGGGTTTTGATTTTGCTGTACTAATCATTGAACTATTTCATTTGTTTTTCCACGATGAATTTGGTTGTTTATTCAAAATTCTAGACTGATATGAAGCATTGTCCAAAACGATTAATGAGGGTTGATCTAAATTTGGAATAAGCATTTACTTTAGCTACTTTTCGAATGTTTCATTATTCATGCTGTCGTGGTCATCGGTGCTTTTCGATGTAGTTGAAAATATTAAACTAGCCCCAGGTACAAATCCGGTGTATGAACCTCTTTCCAGAACTGTACCCCTTTTTCATTTTTACTGATTTCGCCGAATTATCTTGCCAGGATTTGAACCCACTTCTGTTTGAAAAAATCCATATTTCATCCAAAAAAATTACTTTTCTAAACTGAATTTAAATTTTCAACATACTTCCTTAAATGTTACTCGTTGACTGGCAATATTGGGGAGTTCACACAAATATCGTCGGTTGCAGTCTTTTTTATATCGAAATCTCAAATGTTTCATTAATTTTGACAAAGACTTTAGTCAAATTTCTAAAATCTTTCTATCCCGTAAAGTATCTTTTAAAGTCGTAAGAGTTATGTTCATGATAGATTTATACATGTCGTAAATCAAATTTCTCACATCTATTTTCACGAATTTGCTTAAATCCTAAGTTTTTAACCTTTTCTTTTTCCTTTTTTCACATTTTTTTCGCGGTTATACCGCTGCGATCTTCATTAACAATCCTCTGTATGGTTCTAATACTTAAATTTAAATCGTCCGATACTTGTATCGGAATGGACGTCGGATTCATTAACTTACTGTCTCTGGTAGATTTTCTTTGCTCCTTTTCAAAGTAGCTTATTAAATTAAGCACCGTTTTCTTCGTTTGGGGATTTAAAAAGCCCGCAAAACGCTTTTTGGCTTCCATTATATATATATATATATATATATATATATATATATATATATATATATATATATATATATATTAAAATTTTTGATACTATTGAAAATTTAAAAAAAAATTGGAATTAACATTAACATAATAATGATGCATTCATTTTTAACATCCAAAAACATTTAGAGACATTTACAAGAATATTTTACAAATATTAAATAAATTAGAGCTTTTCTGCCTCGGTTTTACTAAAGTATTCTGTATATTCCTATTCGTTAAGCTCTGAATGCTCTCAGATGAAAAAGCAAAAATAATAGCAACTACTAAGTTCAACAATATTTAAATATTATATATATTATATTATAAAATAAAATAATCCAATCATTGTTCGATGGCATATGAAAAATACTATTTTTACTTTTGTCAGCGTGTTCTTTTAAACATTTTTTGAACAATTTTAGAAGTAATATTTGAAGTCTGAACGCACTAATATTTTTAATATTTAACGATTCTGAGTTTTTTTTTCTCAAAATATTTAGATGGTTGCTTGCCACTGGAAATTATAGTTGGCTCTCTGTTTAAGACATAAAAAGTCTATTAGACTTTTTCAGTTTTCCGACATGCCATTAATTAAATTCATGCTGACTGCAACTTTAACAAGGACGATACACCCGACTTATTAGAATGCCGTTGACAATATTTACTAAAGTTCTAATGTCTATTAATTACAGCACCACTCTACATACTCGATGTTGGAAACTGATTTTGAATAACTTTTTTAAAATAAACGATAACTGCTTTTCAGGTCCTCCTCGTCATCTGAACTGCTTCAAATGATGTTGCAAAACTCTTGTTATTTCCTGTTAGGTTCTCATTCTCTTGTTGGGCCATTTAAACTGATTCTAGTTATTTTCGTTGTTATTACTGACTAAATTTTAACATTTTTGGGATGCTTCTCACACAAAAGTTAGTTGGTCGTGTGATCTTTCTAAACTGGCTCATGTTAGTTTTTGACTGAATGTATCGGTCATTGAAAATAATAATATTTAGCACATTTAAAGTATTTAATCTGAGATGTATATCGATATTGAAAATTAACGAGACGAGCTGACAACAATGACAATGGGTTCGTCTTGTCTTGTTTTTTATAACAATAAAAGTGATAGGGTATATTGAGTTTTGAAATATGGATAATATGAGAAATACTAGAGCTATTTGTTTCTTTATAGTGAACCTAATAACGCTATTGGCTCTGAAACTAAGTTGTTCTATATCAGTTTTTATTTTACTAACGTCCCATGTCTTTAGTACATCCTTAATAACAACCTTGTAGTTTTATAAACGTTGATTTCTCTTTCTATATTCCTTAGGAGTTCTTAGATGTATGTTAGCGCCACTGCTAATAGTTAACGCTTTACCAAAATGTATGAGCTGCCATTTCGCATGTCTAAGTTTCAGCAAAAAGATGGTTCCACAACTTGCCCAGGGCTGTAAGCCAAAAAAGAGGGTCAACCTCGGAATGAGAGATAATAAGCTGTAAACTTGTATAAACCTTTTTTTTGACATTCTAAAAGTTGTCTCAAAACTCTCATAAAATCTTGTGTCCGCGTCTTACGATATTCAAGGTCAAAGGTCACAAAAATCGTTTTTTTTCGCAAATATCTCGCTTCCTATAGTTTCAATGATATTTGCATTTATTATTAGAATTATAGAGCCTAAAATTCTCTACAAATTTTATTCTAAACATTTTTTTATACGCTTAACCGTTTTTGAGATAGAGCGCGGGGAGCGCGCAGCGCTCAGCCATACATAGCATAATACAAGGTCAACCGTGAGTCCCGGTAAATAATACGTCGTATAAAGTTAATTAACCACTAAAAAATCCATAATTATGAATAATTTGCATTATTTATTAATTAATACATTATATTTAATAATATTTTTCATTTATCAAATATATTCGTTTAATAATACCTACCTACCTCGTGTAATTAAAAAATTGTTAAGTGAAATACTTTAAGTATATTTTAATGATATTCTAATATACCCTAATTATATTTTAAGTAGAAAAAGAATTAAGTACTTTTTCTTTAAAATGTGTAAACTCTTAAATACTTATATTACTATTAAGATTATACCTGGGAATACGGACCCCTATAATACGACCTTTTCTATTTATAGTCAATTGGGACAGATGTTCCATTGTATAGTTAAGACCGATTTCTTTTTCAAGGGACCACATTCTACTAACCAAGTTTATTCGTTAGTTTTAAATTGTATCTTGGCAACGACGGACGTACAATTTTAAGAGTTATGGCTAATTTGTGTTTTATATGTGATAAGTCACTTTCAGAAAGTGATTCTGTCAATGTAGTGCGCGGCTTACAAGCTTTAAAAACGGCAAGTATTGAAAGAAATGACGGTCACATAAACTATTTAAATAGCTTAGCCTCTGTGAATGTGCATGTCGAGTGTCGAAAAGTATACTTCGAAACGACGTCTAGAAGAAGGTGAACCTTCACCATCATCAAGTGCACCTCGTAAAAAAAGAAATGAAGTGTTTGATTTCAAAAAACTATGCTTATTTTGTGGCCAAGCAGCTGATGAAGCAGCAGAGACGAAAAAAAAAGAAGTACACGCACGCATTAATAAATTAAGTACTCTTGAATTCAAAGTCAATGTCATCAAAAAAGCAGAAGAACGAAGCGATTCCGTATACTTTATGAGTATGACTTCGTCGCTGCTGAAGCAAAGTACTATACCATTTGCTATACTAATTTCTTAAGTCGAGTACCACCTACTAATAAGAAGCCTCGCGAAGATAATCAAGTCACACAAGCAATGAGAGATTTTTTTGTTATATAGAAAATCATGAAGATTCACAAGAGCTTACAGATGTCCTTACGGAGTATGTACCAGATGATAAGACTATCATTACAAGACTTCAACAAAAATATTTAACTGACATAATAATTACGAGAAAGGTAGGACCAATCACTATCATATCTTTTCGTGATACACAAGCTAATATATTATCAAAAGCTTGGTACGACAATAAAAAAAAAGAATCCCGAGGAAGAACGGTAGAAGCTGCAGCAGCTATTGTTAGGGAAGATATTCGATCATCTGTAGTCGAAACCAAGTCTTATCCACCTCCGAGTAAAATACGATATAAAACTAACGAATAAACTTGGTTAGTAGAAAGTGGTCCCTTGAAAAAGAAATCGGTCTTAACTATACAATGGAACATCTGTCCCAACTGACTATAAAGAGAAAAGGTCGAATTATAGGGGTTCGTATTCCCAGGTATAATCTTAATAGTAACATAAGTATTTAAGAGTTTATACATTTTAAAGAAAAAGTACTTAATTCTTTTTCTACTTAAAATATAATTAAGATATATTAGAATATAATTAAAATATACTTAAAGTATTTCACTTAACGATTTTTTAATTCCACGAAGTAGGCAACGAATATATTTGATAAATGAAAAATATTATTAAATATAATGTATTAAGTAATAAATAATGCAAATTATTTATAATTATGGATTTTTTAGTGATTAATTAACTTTATACCACGTATTATTTACCGGGACTCACGGTTGACCTTGCATTATGCTATGTATGGCCGAGCGCTGCGCGCTTTCCGCGCTCTATCTCAAAAATGGTTAAGCGTATAAAAAAATGTTTAGAACAAAATTTGTAGAGAATTTTATGCTCTGAAATTTTTATACTAGATGCAAATATCATTGAAACCATAGAAAGCGAGATATTTGCGAAAAAACGATTTTTGTGACCTTTGACCTTGAATATCTTAAGATGCGGACACGAGATTTTATGAGACTTTTGAGACAACTGTTAGATTGCCAAAATAAATGCTTATACAAGTTTACAGCTTATTATTTCTCATTCCGAGGTGAAACCCCTAATGGGACTGGACAAAACATAACCGACGGATCATTTAATGTTAGCTTATTTTTCCATTAACTTCAACAAGTGTAACTTTAACCGGTCATTAGAGAGCCGTGTGTGCATTGAAAAAACTCGAAATTTCAGTTTTTGCATCATATTCGCTCAATCAATTATATAGGTTTACTCAGCAAATTATTTTTCTTATCTCAAATATTATTAAAATAGAAAAGTATTTTGAATATATGGTGGAAGGTTGGGTTAGGAGCACGTTATCGACTATCATGTATTATAATTACCGAACAATGCATGGCGTGTTATCAAACAAAAATTATAATAATCTTCAGCTTTTACTCTCATAACTAAAAAAATATGTGTTGAAAATGGACATAGTTTCCAAATTATATATATATCTTATTACACTTTTAAATAATATTTGCTTCTTTTACGTTTTTTGAAAGAAAAGATAACATGAAATTTTTTATGCCTGCTCTATTTTACTTTTATTACGCTTCACATATTCTTCGTAAGACAATCTACGAGTATTAAAAATTCCTTATCAATGTGAATTTAAGGAAATTAGGACCATCATAAAGATATTCCTCTCTCTCTAAATATAAGACGTACAGGGTGACCATTTTTAAACGCCCGGCCTGGATTTATGAAAAATTGTTGGATATTTATTTATTTGAAATGTAGGATGGTATAGTGCATGTCTAGGAGTGTACTAACTTATTTGACATTTAGTGGTGAAGACTACGCTGGATGCCGCGTAGCCACACAACTTTTTTTCATCGACATACCTCTTGTAAAACGGCATTGAAAAGCCCTATTTTTTTTAACATCTTTTCCTTAAACTATTTTTTTCTAATTTGATTTGCAAAAAAATTATGCATAAAATTTTTTGGGTCATCGCGGTTGCCATGAATGGCATGCCACGTTTGGCGGTTTTCAAACTATTTATCTAATAGGCGGCTGTCATACTTTAATCTGACAGTAATTATAATAATATTAGTTACTATGCTGTTGAGGTTTTTTTCTTCAATAAAATATCTTCAAACAATAAAAAACAAGAATACTTTATTTTTATTGAAACCACTAAAAAAAACTATATAACTTTTAACATTACATGACTTATTACGTATTTATAAAATTAAATGTTAAAACGCTTGGTGAGTGGCTTTGTAAATAATTTCTCCAGCTATACTATTGCATGCATCTGATATTTTTACCTTTAAGTGATCAAGACTATTTGTCGCAGTTTTGTATACAATATCTTTAAGGCTCCCCCACAAGAAAAAATCTAACTGCGTGAGGTCTGGTGACTTAGGTGCCCACTGAATAACTGGGTTGCGAACCCTTATCGATCTTCGTCCTTCAAATAAAGTAGCAGCTGTACGAGGTGGTGCTCCGTCGTTTTAATGAACATATGCCTTGTTAAAATAAGGGGTACATTTTCTAATAAAACTGGTAGAGTATTAAGTATTAAATTAATTGCGAGTTAGTGTTCCCTCAAAAAAGGTTGGTCCAACCAAATGTCTCCCAATTATCCCACACCATACATTACCACCATAATGGCCTTGATTCTGAATTTAATTAACGTTGTATGGACTCTCGTCAGCCCAGTAATCATATTTTTTTCTGTTAGGTTTGCCGTTGCTGACAAAATGACTTTCATCTGTCCATAATATATGATTCAGAAAATAACGTTTTTCGTCATATTTAATCGTCATTTTTACTAAAAAACTCGTCGTTCCGAATCAAATTGTGTTAATAACTGAAGATTTTTTTATAGTCATGGTATTTGTTAGCTTTAATAGGTTTCTGAATAGCCCCATAAGATACATTCAATTGCCTGCTTGCTTGTCTAATTGAATGATATGGATAGTTTTGAAATTATTGAATAATTTCGGCTACTTTTTCATCTGTTAAAACAGTTTTTCATTTAGCAATATCTTTCTGACCAGAAAATCCATTCATATTTTCCTTCTAATCGACAAAATAGAGTGTCATCCGGGATATACCTGTCAGAGAAACGTTCTCAATACAGTCTAACGGCTTCCCGAGAATTTCTTCTTGCTTCTCCATGAATAAGAATCATATCTACTTTTCCAGCGTGGAGAACCACTTCAACCAGAAGCTACTAACACACTGTTTACTTAGTTTAACTCTATTGAATTGAATAATAATAATAAGAGCTGTCAGATTAAAGTATGATAGTCACCTACTAGATAAATTGTTTAAAAACCGCCAAACGTGGCATACAATCCAAGGCAACCGCGATGGCCAAGAAATAATATTTTATAGGGTTCTTGCTGAATAACTCTTTTGCGAAACAAATTCTGAAAAAGCAGTTTAAGGAAAAAATGTTGAATATTATTAGAGCTTTCCAATGCCGGTTTACAAGAGGTATGGGAAAAAAAGTTTTTAGGCGTCGCGGCCCTCAGCATCATTTTCACTACTAAATGTCAAATACGTCAGTATACTCCTTGATATGCCTTCTACCATTCTACACTTAAAAAAATATCCAACAATCTTCCATAAATCGGGGCCGGGAGTCCAAAAATAATTGCCCTATACATTTTAATCAAACATTTATAATTAATAGGTAAACTGTTTTCGTACATCATTAATGTTTTTATATAAAAAAAGGCATTAAACTCGAAATATTACATTTAAACCGCATCATCACTGTAATTATATAATAATAACACATTTATTGTGTAATATTATACCAAAACTTGTGGTTTATGATATTTCATCTATTTATCACTTACTGTTATTTATTTCAAACGTTACTAGACATGTCAATATAAATAAAAAACCGGTCAAGTGCAAGTTGAACTTGCACAATTAGTGTTCCGTACGTTGATTGTTTTTAAAATAAAAATTTTTGTTAGGGTGGTATAAAATGATCAGTGACTTCACAAAACACACCCCAAATGAGTTTTCAACAAAGTTTGTTTCCAATCTTTACTGAAAACTGGTGACCTTGAAATTTGTTTTTTTTTAATATACCAGATAAATTATTAAAGATAATGCACTCGTGATAATTTTCGTTCAATCTACACCCCGTGGAGAATATTCCAGAATTTTTTTTTCGAAATTTTTTGATAAGTACTTTTCGAGATAAGGCCCGGGACAGCGAATTTTTAAAAATAATACAAAAAAAAGTGCGCGCAAGTACAATATTATATATATATTTTTTACTCGTGTTTTCACAAACTTTCATTTGACACCACACTCGATGACCTAGTAAAAATTTTCTTTTTTTACTTCCGACTTCACCCCCCAAAACTAACCCCATAAGTCAAAATTTAATTCTCAAAACTACATGGCTCTGATGAGGCCATCAATTCCTATATTCTTACCAAATTTCACCTTTCTATGTCAAATAGTTTCGGAGAAAATCGGGTGTGACAGACAGACAGACAGACAGACAAACTAACAGACAGACAGACACCGAAGTGATCTTATAAGTGTTCCGTACGGAACACTAAAAAGACGAAGATATAAAAAAGGAATACAAAAAAAAATGAAATAAAAGTTGTACATCATTTTATAGAAAGGAAATGTTGTACTTTCCCATCAATAGTTGTAAATCATCGTAATAGCTGTAAATTAACAATATTATTTTTAGAGTGTATTTAAAAGATTGATTATGTACCATAAGAAAATGTAGTTATCAAAATCCTTCACACTACGTTAACATTTAACATAACTACTTCCATAGCTATAAAACTGCATACTAAACTGAAACTAGCTGAACTTAGTCTGTTATAGATGTTAAAAAAAAAACAGTTTTTACTTTCTTCCCTTCCTTACAAGTCCAATTTTTACCAAGTATTTAGTTTTAATCCTAATTATGAATTTAGATTATTAGAAAATGGTTACTACAAAATAGACTCAGAAAGGAAAGCGGCAGCCCCACCCCTGGCTACGCAACTATTTTTAACACATATGGCAACGAGCAGTGCTTCAAACACTGGAAAACTTGTCTCGTAGGTGCCAAAAGTTAATTTCAATCATTTTACTTGTATGAGGGCTTAAGGAGGTTAAGGTGGAATAGTCCCAACCAAAAGTTTTAAATGTTTTCATTTAGAAATGCTTTGTATTAAATAACTAAAAATGTTTTATAGGACTAACGATGCTAATTATTATGATAATAAATTCATTATCGAAAGATGTTAAGTCTTATATATTGTTTATTTAATTTTATTAAATAATTTAACGTGAATGGATTAACTTTGGATGTTTTGTACAAATTTATAGGAAAAAAAATATGGAAAACAAAAATTAATTATATTTTTTAATTTTTAAAAAATTATCAGAGCAAATAATATGAAAAAATAAAAGAATAAAAAAAATGTATTTTAATAGTTAAAAAAAATAGGTAATTAATAAAAAATGATAATTAAAAATCTTAAAATTCCGGTGTTTCGAAGCGGCAACGCTGTAAAGTAATTAACTGTTAGCTCTACTTAAATGCTCGTATATAGATATATTGAATTTTGTGTTTATTGTGATCAGCTGTTGCAAACAAGTAAAAAAAAATGGATAATAATAAAAAAAACAACAAATATTGATAAAAAGAGTAAACAAATTTTTATGTGGAAGCGAAAACGCGTCACTGAGGCTGTATACAATCAAAGATTAAGCCAACAAAGTATTGGTAAACAGATCAGAAAATCAAATAAGTCTCCTAAGCTCTGTGACAGTGGTCATCGAATTGTTGACATGCGATCACTTGGAGAAGACTTAAAATGTTCTTCATGTAATGAAACACTTTCATTATGTTATATTACTAATGAAACACTCTGTAGTCTAGCATCACTACTAACCATAAAGTGTGATAAATGTCTAACGTACAACACAGTATCAACAGACGGTACACATATATCGAAGGACAATAAGGAACATTATAATGTTAACACTGAAGCTGCACTAGGTAATTATAAGTTAAACAAGTAAATTAATTAAATAATTAAAACAAATGCTTTAAAATATTTATTTTTATTTTATTTATAAAAACTAATACCCGTTGCAAATTTATTATGATTTAAACTTAATATTATTTACTTGCACCATATGTTTTATTTATATAAACTTGTACTAAACAGTTTAAAATATTTAAATTTCCCGCCATGCAACGTTGCCACTATTTTAGAGATCAAAGGTAAATCATTCACAAGTACCTCCAATAATTGTTATTTTTCATAAAGTTAAAGCTTTCCAATTAAATTTGAAAATTCATAATTAAATTTCCTATTGATTGCATTTCTTGTTTCATTTGTTATAAGTAAAATGTATCATTTTTATATCAAATTAACTATATGTATTGTTAATTTCGATTTTTATTTAAATAAGCTTCCTAAAGACCTTAAATTTTTCATAGAAAATTTGTAAACCAATTAATCTATCGCAATAAATCTATACAAAATAGTTTTCGTATTTTACGTTTAACGCCTCAATCTCCTTAAGTGAAGATTACACGTACTATAAGTCATACCGAGGTGCTGCAACTTTGTTTTCTTAATTAAATTCTATATTTTATTATATTTAAATACTACGGAGTCATATTAAATTTTTAGCCTCTAACGTACCTCGTAGTAATGGTGCTAATGGCCAAAATTGTTATTTTTGCCAGTTCGGATCCCGTGCGTATTTTATGCCGTACCACATCCAATCAAGCTCAGTAACTATATAGTAACGATAATCTGATATCCAGAATTTACAGTTAACTCCTGTTAACATCTCGTAGTAATGGTGCCAATGGCCAAAATTGTTGTTTTTGCCAGTTCGGCTCCCATGCCTATTTTATGCCGTACCACGTTCAATCAAGCACAGTAACTATATAGTAACTATAATCTGGTATCCAGAATGTGCGGTTAACTCCTGTTAACCATAATCGAAGGTACAGAACCTATATTAATAAGTTTACCATGTCGACGATATAACACTTAGGCTGAAAAGTTTTTGGTCTAGCTACTTCAAACACATTTTTTGTTGCAAAATTCTACTTTATTCGTCAATAAAGTCTCCTTAAAGAGCGATACATTCGGTCTAACGCTTTTCTGACATTTCTATATCTTTCTTCTAGAAAAATTTGTATTTGCCTTCAGACCAGGCCTCAGTTTCGGTGATAACTTCTTTATTGGAGGGAAATCTGCTTCCCGCGGGCATTTTTTTTTTGAGGTCTGCGAATAGATAATAGTCGCTGGGGATCAAATCTGGAGAATACGATGGATGAGGAAGAAATTCGTACTTGAATTCATGCAATTTTGCCATCGTAACGATTGACTTGTGACACGGTGCGTTGTCTTGATGAAAAAGTACTTTTTTCTTGTTCATTTCGGGCCGTTTCTTTACGATTTCTGCCCTCAAACGCACCAATGACGTTATCTAATATTCGCTATTGATGGTTTTTCCCTTTTCAACATAGTCCATGAAAATTATTCCATTCGCATCCCAAAATACCGAGGTCAAATTCTTCCCAACCGACTATTGTGTCTTTGGTCGCCTCGGGCGGCTTTCACCGGCTGCTGTCCACTCAGCTGACTGCCGATTTGATTCTGGTGTATAGAGGTGGACCCATATTTCATCTATTGTTACATATCACCTGGAAAAATCCTTTTTATTGGGGTTAAACAGGTCCAAACAGCGCTCAGAATCGTAAACACGTTGTTGTTTTTGGTCCCCTGTGAGCAAACAAGGTACCCATTTCAAACAGAGCTTTCTCATGCCGAAATGTTCATGCAAAATATGACCAACACAATATTTTGATATTTTTAGGGCGTCCGCTATCTCACGCAATTTCACTTTACGATCATTCAAAACAATTTTGTGGATTTTTTTGATGTTTTCTGGTGTAACCACCTCATTTGGGCGTCCAGAGCATTCAACATCATTTGTATCTGTACGACCGCGTTTAAATTCAGCATACCAGTAAATGATCAGTGATTTTTCAGGGGCAGAGCCCCCGTACCACTTATCAAGCCATTGCCTTGCTTGAACGGTATTTTTTTCCATTAAAAACAGAGTTCAATCAACACACGAAATTGGATTTTTTCCATCATTTTGAAAATGTCAGAAATAGCGTCACTAAAACCATTATAACTTGTAAACTAATGGTCGAAATGTCGTATCGTGTGAAGGTTGGTACTTCCTAAAAATCATATGGATTTTTTGAAAAGGGCGACATCTATGTGTCAGACCAAAAACTTTTCTGCCTACATGTTATCTAATAGAACTGAATTTCATTTTTAAACGCTATTGTTAATGTACTCTCTAAGATATAAAAGACGAAAGTCACAAAATCTGACTATCTATGCTACCTACCTTAATGTTATATTTTTTTCCAATATCCCCTACATATTCTTGGTTAAAAATATATAAAACTCACACCTGTCTATATTAATCATTTATGTGCTCTCAAGCTCAAGGCTGTGTTTACATAGAAGTCACAATATTTCGCGTTTCATTTTTATATTGAATCTATTTTAAAGTTTGTTTTATTTAGAAAATGAACAGTATATTTTTATTTTTATTAATATTGTGGGGTAGTTTTCTACTATCTGTAGAAAGTGCAAACATTTTAGGAGTTTTTCTACTTGCTGGGAAAAGTTTAAATATTTTGTCCAATAAACTAATGGTAGCTTTAGCTAATCAAGGACACCATGTTACTTTGATTGCTGCTCATGAACCAGGAGAAAAACCTAAAAATGGATCTTTAAAATTTATACATTTAACTGGATATTACGAAAGATATGATGGTAAGTGTAATATATTGCCTATTAAAAGAAGAAGGACGTCGAACAATAGAAATTTCAATAAACATGTGATAAAATTTTCTTACATCTCAGAGTTGGACTGACCATCTCTAACGAAGACTATACAATAATCTAACTTCTTGAAGTTTTACCAGTACAAGCTTACTAAAAAAATGGAGCCATTTTGCATTAAAACAGAGACTAAACATATAACACCTATAGTACAACATAATTTTACACATTTGCTTATTTAACATAGCAAGAATTTTTTTCTTGTCTGTTATTTAAGAAAAAAAAAAAGTAAATATTTTGAATGTGTAGAAAAAAGTAGCACTAGTGAGTGGAAATAAGGTAATATAGACCTTGATGTTACCGAACGCCTTTTATCTTTCATAAAAATAGACAATATTTACAGTACCTACTAAAAATAAATATACAGATTTTGCCAATTTTATAATTACACCCATTTTACTGCCATTTTATTTTTTATAGCTTGATTGTTATAAAATCCGAGAATATTGTCCAAGTGCAAGAACGCTATAATACTACCATGGGCGTTATTGCATGTCTAAAGAAACTAGCATGTAAGCTACCTGTCTTAACAACAGCGCTTGATAAATGTTGTAACATTCATTTTTTCCTAGATTTTAAGATCATGTTACAACACTGCTTTTCTCCCTGTAATTTATGTTTTATTACATTTTTATATTTATTGCAGTGATTTCAATTTTTGAGCAGTGTAGCTTAAAAGAGTGTTTCAAATTTTTTAGCAGTTTAATTTAAACCCGCAGTGTGTAACGCGTGTTGCCGACTTGACTTATTTAGTTTGCATTAATTGTGCGCCCGGAAGTGAGCAATTTTAAAGACGTTACTTTGAAGAAGGGGTGAAAGATACATAAACGGACAGATGGAATTTTTAAAGGCTTTTTCCCGAAGCCATGCCGTAGTGGCTTTTTCTACCATGAAGCAATAGTGGCTTTTTCCTCGGCCATGCAGTAGTGGCTTTTTTCCGCGGCCATGCCGTAGTGGCTTTCTTCTCCAGCACGCCAGAGTGTTTTTTTTTCTCAGTGATGTAGTACTGCAGTAACGGTTTCTAGCTCTCAAGTTTAAGGCCTTTTTCCTTTCTTGAAATATCCTGCTCATCATCAGGCCTTTCGGGTCAAAAAGTGTTTAGCAACCCAAATGAAACTAGGATAGTAATGGCTAGGACAATATTTTTATGAGAATCTCACCAGGAGAGGCCAAGTAACTTATGGAAAACTCACGAGGAGAAACCAATCCGTAAGTCATAAGCACACCAGTCTAAATATCTCACTTCCTGTCTGCAAGTGCGTTTCCAACGACTACTCAACACGTGAAACTCGCGGAGTTAATTTCACAAACTTTTAATATCGAGTTTAATCAAGCCTTTTATTAAAAACTTAATAATCCTAATTAAAGACTCTATGCCATAGTGTACACTCTTCTAGCCTAAGGGGTTCTTTATTTATTAGATGTAATTTTAAGAGTGTAATAAAGGTGGGAATTTTTATTTTGTTAATAAATATACCCTTCTTTATTTAAATACTAAACTCCTGCTCTTTCTTTCAGGACGCAACGGTTGTACGTACTCAAATTTTATTTGAGCAACTAAATAACTCTTCACTATTTTTTCATTTTTTGTGCTGAACTTAGATTCCTTTTATTCTAAAATGAATGGTGCCCAAAAAAAATACAACCGAGTTTTTTAAACAACTATAGAGACTATTTTCAAAAGACGTACAAAAATTATCTCTTATCCATATTCTCTACCAGAAAAAAAAGCGAGCTAACTTATATCTAATTTCTTTATTTCTAATAAATAATCTTTCAGTATTAATATCCACTTAATCCATTTTCAGAAATTAAGATATACATAAGGGACAAATAACGGCTTCTATTTAATAAATAAAATATATATTAAAAGTAAAGAAAGTTAAGACGTTTCAGTGTGTAATACTGGACTAAATCTTACTGTCGTTTATACTGGTTACATCTTAACGATATTTTGCTTGTCAAAGTTGCGTTTTTCATTTAACACACGAATACCGCTTTAGAATTTTAGACTAAATTGAGTAAATTTTATTAACCATATGTCGATTTTATGTTCCTTCCCTAGCTGGTTTTGGAAAAGAGCTGATGTGATTTGTTATTACGGATGCTGAGTTTGTATTCTTCAACTTTTGGGAACATCCTTCGACTGGTTTGTCCAACGTAAGCTTCATTGCAATTATCACATGAAACTATGTACATTTTGAGTTTTCTAATTTGTTGTTTTGTATCGCTCTTTTGATAGTATGCTGCACTATTTTAGTGTGTTTGAAATGTCTTCTTGCCTGTAGTGATCAGTTAAACAGGTAGATCTCAAAAGTAGGGTGTGGGGTGCTGCTTCTAATTAAAGGATTGGTGGTGTGTAGTATCTATCTAAGCATGTAAGTATCTGTTGGTGGGTGTCGGCTTCCTGTGTAAGCTATGTTTGAGATGCCCTTCTGCGGTTTTCTGCACAAGTACGTCTAAGAAAGGCAGTTGAATATTTTCTTGTAGCATCAGTGTGAATTAGATGCTGTGGTGTAGAGAGTTCATATGACTTAAGAATGTGTGCTCTTCTCTTCGAAACGACAACTATGTTATCAACGTAGCGAATCCAGAGTTTTGGCTTTAAGATAGCCTTGTTTACAGCCATTTTTTCGAAGTAAGTCATGAAAAAATTGGCTATGGCTGTTGATAGAGATGAACCCAAATAATTAAAAATATATCATTTTGACGAGAGTAAAATTTGTTGTAAATACTTTTTGATGGCTATTTTTTTATGACTAATTTCGTAGACCACATTTCATCGTAAAAGTAGATATTTGCGCCGTGGAAATGTTGTTTTTTCAAAAAATTTTTGTTAAATTTGAGTACCTACGTTAATTGGATACAGCTTCTCTGTATACTATATTTGATGTTTTATTATTCTCTGGTAGCAAAATATATTGGATTCTCATGAGTTTGAGGGTTTGTCCCTGGGACTTGTTTATTGTAAGAGCAAATGATACTCGCTTGAAAGGAATCGGCAGATCCGGTCGGATCATAGGAATATGCACCAGTCTTTAATAGCAACCACACATGCACAGTCTCTTAAAAGTAAAAAACTACCTAATAAAAATAAAACAATTGCATCATACACCTGAAACTCAAATTAACTACGTAATAATTGTGAAAGGAAATGCAATAATTGCACATAATTTTTCATGGATATTTCAGAACAAGCTTACTAAATAACGGAGAACTCAAAACTAAATGAAGTAAGTACCTAAGTGACAGTGAAGCAGTAGAAAAAGCAGTGAGGAAGATTACTAAAATAATATTAGTTACCTAAATGAATCTCACACTATTAGGTATTTAGTAAACAAAAATACACTAATAATAATAAAAAAAAATGTAAATAAATGTTTTTATTGTTATTTAGTACCTACTGACACCACATCTACACTCTGCCTACAAAAAAAAACGAAAGAATCTTGAAATTACGAATAACAAAAACTATAACAATAAACCTTCAAAAACATAACATCAAGGAATCAAAAAGGAAACAATAATTATTTACAAACACTAAACGAACTAAACTTTCCCAACGAAAAGTCAACTCCAAAGCGAAAAAAGTTAAATAGACAACACTAGGCGAGAGCATCAGCTGGTCTGTTGGTCGCCACTCGCGCGACCCCGCCTCTCACCTGCAGGGCCGCTCGCTTGCGGCCGTTTCTTTTCCCACCGCGTCAGCTACCTCTTATCACGGCCTCATATAATATAGCCTATGTCTATTCCAAAAGTCCTGGCTACATACTAGTAAAAGATTGGTAGTGTCAGAGATTACCTCTGACAAACAAACAAACATACAAACTTTACTTCTTTATTGTATTATATATATATTGTTATTTTAGTATAAATCTTTCTCTTTACATTTTACCTACTGCAGCCTTGTTCCTAATTTCTTTGTTCTCTGTAGCAATAAGAGCATTGTTTTCTAATAATGTTATATACAAAAATTGAACACTTTGAAGAATTTCGAGCGGTTGATCTTGACATATCCAAGGCATTCTACCGTGTTTGGCACGATGGCCTTTTGGCTAAGCTACGCTCTTATGGTATGTCTGAAAAGTTCTGTTTGTGGCTCTCATGTTTCCTCAGTGCGTGTTCTTTACGAGTGGCGGTCGACGGATTTCTTTCTAACACCTTCACTGTCAACGCCGGTGTGCCCCAGGGCTCCATACTATCTCCTACTCTCTTTCTCATTTACGTTAACGAACTGCTGGAAAAGACCGGAAATCAATATACAGCTTTGCAGATGACAGTACGCTTATCTCTTCATTCACTTTGAACGCTCGGACATCGGCTGCTCAAACGAGTATCCGCAGACATCGGGAAGTTGTTCAACTTAACAAAGACCTGGAAGTAATTCTAACTTGGGGTG
The DNA here is from genome assembly GCA_019049505.1 of Pachyrhynchus sulphureomaculatus. Classification (NCBI taxonomy): domain Eukaryota; kingdom Metazoa; phylum Arthropoda; class Insecta; order Coleoptera; family Curculionidae; genus Pachyrhynchus; species Pachyrhynchus sulphureomaculatus. Next base: position 87,170,409 of record CM032454.1, on the reverse strand, counting down.
ACAGTAACCAAGTGGAATTTTCTAAAAAAGTTAACGTTGCTGAACCCGACATAGTTATGGCGGGGCACTTTATTCCTCTAACATCGTCACTCAATTTGTCGGGCGTTAATTTGGGAGCAAATATGTCCTGGCATGAGCATGTTGCAGGCATAGCAAGGAGAGCTTCTCAAAAGTTGGGAATATTATTTCGAATCAGAAAACTTTACACTCCACAATAACTGTTAATTCTTTACAAAGCTCAAATTCGACCTACTATGGAATACTGCGCCCATGTTTGGGGCTCCGCTCCCATGTTTGGGGCTCCGCTCCTAAACATACACTGCATTTGTTGGATTCTATTCAAAGAAGAGTTGTTCGTCTGATTGGAGACCCGGAACTGACCGGCGGCCTTGATTCGCTGGAACATCGAAGAACGGTTGGCGACTTGAGCCCATTCTACAAGTATTTTCATGGAAAGTGTTCGGAGGATGTGGCCCGATTAATTCCTCCCAGAGCGGTGCATATTAGAAATACACGTCGCGCTGATACTTCACATCCGTATGAGGTTCAGCTTGTTACTCCTCGTACAACGCTTTTCAAGCAGTCTTTTATTTGGAGAACATCATCCCTTTGGAATAATTTGCCCAGGACTGTGTTTCCCACCGAGTACAATTTACAGCGATTCAAGAACAACATGAAGTTTATAAAAAACAGATTTAATTTACTGATTATAATTCATTGCTCCAATACATGCAACAAACTCTGCAACTCATCTACAGCAGAAATAATAAAGCTATCACAGTATATGTAGCTCTTGTCATCTGCAAACGTTTCAGTTCACTAATTCTAGTGTTTAACCACCGCTGGTAAATCATTTACAATTATTAGGGATAATAGGGGACCGAGAATGGATCCTCGTAGTACCTTCATGTAGACTTTTAATCTGTTCGAGTGTTCAAAAATATCATTCTTCAGTACCTTTGAAATTGAGCTCCGCAAAGATATTAGACGATAATTTTCACATAACTATCTGTCACCCTTTTTAAATAAAGGCACTACTGTAGCAGTCTTAAATATATCTGGAAACATTACCGCTTCCAGAGACATATTCACTAGGTATAAAAGAGGCTGCACTATAAAGTCAACAATAGACTTCACAATAGAAATTCCATCAATTCCAAATAAATTTTATTTTTTTAAAGAAGCTCTTGTACTTAATACATCATGCTTTAAGACGGGTGAGAAAAACGTAGTACATTATTTATTGGAATATTTAAATGTTCACCAGCAGCATTTCGCTTCAAAATGAATTTTCGAGATGCATCAATAAAATATTTAAAATCATACTAGAAATACAACTTGTGTTGTCACATTATAATGTATCCGCAATAATATTCCACATGGTTTTAATTTTATTTTTCATAATAATTCTTGATTTGAACCAATAAACAATTTATACAATAACTTTAAAATTCTCAAAGATGTACGGACGCCCCCTGGCTTATCCAAAGTTCCCTGATATTCTCCTCTAAAAACATTTTTTTTTTAGAGAAAATTATATATTAATATAGGTAGTATTTTAGTTTGCAGCATTGAAGGAACGTTTATAAGTAAACCGTCAATCGATACAGAACGCATCAGAGTAATTTCTATCATTTGAGCAACGTAATTACATAGACCATTATTACCAACCAAAATCTGTAATGCCCAGCATTAAAAGTATAATCCAAAGAAGTATTCAGTCTTGTATATGATTCATGGTGATGACACAAAGGCCTATGCAGCCAGTAAATTAAGTAATTCGGGTTTTTCCAAAGAATTTTTTTACTTTTTACATTAGTTTCTAGAAATCTTTTTTTATTGTTCACCTCCCCGCATGAGTAGCGATTTTACTCTTTTTTTATATCTTACAAGATATCGGCGAGGATGTCCAAGTGACGAAACATACATTTTTGCATTTCACGGCACCTTTTAGAGAACGCGGTAGTGCTACCATGGGCGTTATTGCATTTTTGCAAACTACTACCTATGTACGTGGCCAGGCCAAATATACTTAAATAAATTAATAAATAAACTATACCGACCTGTCGGCTTTGGAACCCGAGACTTTCTGCACCGCAAGCAAATTACTATGCCACAGAGCCACGGGCCGCCAGATCTCGCAAGTTCACAAAGAAAACCTTATCACTTACAGGCAGGGATCGATAAATACAACATATCTGAAGATAAGATACTAATTTCACAAACGTCAAAAATAGTCTCAATACTAACAAGATTATCCAACTTATTAATGCATGAGCAAGAATATTGCAACTTTAAGGCCTATCTTATTAAAGTCATCTTCTGTCTTCCATTGTTCTGAAGTATATAGAACATCTACATAGTCCTGCATCAGTCCCACCTCCAAGAAGTAACATTTACTTGCTCAACCTTGTATATTCTGATGGTACACTGTAACAAGACTATGTACACATGTACCACCCTGCGTACGCTGCTTTAACTATTCATTATTAAATTTAATTTTATATATTTCTGAATATAAATGTCGTTGCAAAACATGGCAATTTTTTGCATCAAACGTAGACTGGCAAATGTCAAGTAATAGATTTAAACTGCGATTTGAATCCAGACAGTTAACACAATTCACGTCCACAGCCTTAGAGTTACCTTTACTGGGACCTTCTGAGCCATAGTTTATGCATAAAGGACCTACCTTACAATCGTCTGCCTTATGACCAAAACCTGTACACTTAGAGCACCTAAATAAACTTACGTAATCAAATACTCGGCACGACTCTGACCATCCAATAGTTAGTTTTCCTTCATTCAGAACAAGCTTCTAGGTAGTGGGATCACATTCGATTCTAGCTATAAAGCGAGTTTTGTTATGAGAAACAAAAGTATTTTGACCTTTTTTACACTTAAACAATTCCGCATCACTTAAATCATTCTCAATATCACATAATTTTAAACGCAGCTAATTTCCTCCTTGACATTTTTCAGATATTTTTCCCATTTTTTTCTATTTCATTCTTTGTTTTGCATTTAAAAGGTATGCCTCCATCTTTAACGGGTCCTCAGTCCGTGATTCCTACTTCCATATTTGAAGGATTTAATTTTTTTGAGACTACTTGTCTTCTTGTTCTTAATCTTGTATATTTTTTGGTTTAATAACTATTGCTTCACCCCATTGTTTTGCTACATATGCATACGAAACCTTTTTACTCTTCTCTACTTCCATTTTACCTCTTGCATTAATTATATTTTTTATACCTACTAATTCATATAAAATGGGCTGCTTGAAAGACTAAAATTCTTGTTTGATATTTATACAGTGCTCAACAAAACTCGGAGAACTTTCAGAAAACCGTCTAAATCCTAGTGCATTTTGAACAACATATATTCTTTGGCAATCAAACTTAAACGTTTTACATGGTTGAAGACTTTACAAATTCCTTTATAAACAACGTGTATATCGCGACCAATTTTTTTCATGCATACGCGACAGGGAAGATTTTCCAGATCAATTGCCACAATATGTTTAATAAACACACATAATCTTAATATAATTATGTTCAATAAATTCATTTATAATCTTTGAGAAATGTAAACAACCAGACACAACAACACTGCTGTAAAATTTACAAAACAGACTGCGTTGTTTTTGGGCCGAGTTCTACAAACTGACAAAAAAAAAACTACCTTTAGACACATTTAATTAAAATGACAAAATTATTACACATGATTGACGAGTCTGCAGCACCTACGATTACTAATGGATTGAGTGACGAGCTGCAGCCAGAGATATGGTCTTAATATTAACAAAAATAAAACAAAATTAATGGTAGTTAGTAAAAACAAGTTGCCTATCTGTCATTTAGAAATCAACCAGAAAAATATTGAACGAGTAAATAAGTAGTAAAGATTTAGGCCTAACATCAATGACCAATGGGACCACTCGCAAGAAAGAGCCGTATTGAAAAGGCTAAAGCAGTATTCACCAAAATGAGCTCTATATTCAAAAGCCATAACTTGACACTGGACACGAAAGTGAGGTTTCTGCGTTGCTACGTATTCTCCATTTTGTTTTATGTAGTGGAGACATGGACCCTGACAGAGGCACCAAGTAAAAGATTGGAATGTGATTGGAATATATGTATATATATATATATATATATATATATATATATATATATATATATATATATATATATATATATATATATATATATATATATATATATATTTATATATATATATATATATATATATATATATATATATATATATATATATATATATATATATATGTATATTTATATATATATATATATATATATATATATATATATATATATATATATATATATATATATATATATATATATATATATATATATATATATATATATATATATATATGTATTTATATATATATATATATATATATATATATATATATATATATATATATATATATATATATATATATATATATATATATATATATATATATATATGTATTTATATATATATATATATATATATATATATATATATATATATGTATTTATATATATATATATATATATATATATATATATATATATATATATATATATATGTATATATATATATATATATATATATACATATATATATATATATATATATATATATATATAAATATATGTATATATATATATATATATATATATATATACATACTCTAATACCTCGACCACATTATCAGGAATGAGTGCAGATTCCATCTGTTACAGAATATACTGCAAGGTAAAGTGTGTGCGAGGAGTAATGTGGGGAGAAGAAGGATTTCGTGGCTCAAAAATCTTCGCACTTGGTTTTCAGTGATCACCACGCGGCTGTTCAGGGCCGCAGTCAACAAGGTGAAGATAGCTAATATGATTGCTAACATCTGGAACGGACAGGAACCGAAAGAAGAAAAATTAACGCGTTCCAAACTAACTAGCACACCCTTGTCTAGCCGCGGTATATATATATATATATATATATATATATATATATATATATATATATATATATATATACATATATATATATAAATACATATATATATATATATATATATATATATATATAAAAATACATATATATATATATATATATATATATATATATATATATATATATATATATAATAAAATAAAAATAAATAAAAATATATTTATTCCTGCCAACAAATCATAGTTGTTACACTTTAAACTTAAACTTAATACTACAAGAACAAATACAGGAAAAAACAATTTCCCTAGCAGTAAAAACCAGATTACAAGGCAATAATACATTTTAAGCGATGCACAATTTTCTTAAAGAAGAATGCGTGCATCACCATTTCATAATCTACTATTAGTGTTTATTACAAATGTACTAGAACCATCTTATTTTAAATACATACTTTATTTATTTTCTCAATAATGATCTATTTTGTTATCCAGCAACCAGTTAGTCAATTTATTTTTTACCAACCTATATGGCTTCACTTTCAATTCGTGAGGAACTATATTAAAAATCCTCGGAGCAGAAAAAGATAGGCACCTTTGAGTAGCACTAAAGAAGGTCGATGGTACATACACGTTGTTCAGGGTAATTAGTCTAGTATGAATTGAGTGATCAACTCTGTTTACCTTATGTTTGTTATTCAGTAAAATTCTTACCACCGATTTTTTGTATAATTGCTTCAGCGACAAAACCCTAGCCAAATCGTATAGTTGGTCCGTAGGAAATCTTCGCGGTTTAAACAGTATTATTTTTAAAACCCTTTTCTGGGCTATTACTAAAGACGAAGATACCGAATCACGCACGGACCCCCAAACTACCAAGCCATAGCCTATCACTGACTCCACAAGTGCTTTATATACATATAACAAATCTTTCTTGGGTAACCACTGCCTAATCTGATAAAACCTAAAATACATTTTTCGAATTTTACTTGTTATATAATCTATGTGAGAATCCCATCTTAAATGCGAATCTAGGTATACACCCCAATATTTAATATTATCTGTGGAGCAGATCTTCAGATTGCAATCACAAGCAGCAAAGTTATTACAGACAGGTTCATGAATTTTTATAAAATTCTTGTCGGGATAATTCCTTTTATTAAACGTAAAGGCTATGAATTTTGATTTATCAATATTTAAGGTTAATAAGTTCAAATCCAACCACAACTTTACCTTACTCATAGCCAGTTCTGCCTTCTCAAAGGCCCGGCCCCATATTTTATCCTGTAACATTATGACAGTATCGTCGGCATAACAAACCATAGATCCTTGAGATAAAATACGTAAAAGGGTATCTATGTATATTGTAAATAACAACGGCCCAAGCACTGTACCCTGCGACACACAGCACTCAATTGGAAGTGATGAGCTCATTGATTCTCCTATTTTTACTTGTTGCGTACGTCCGATCAGATATGATTTTATTAGATCATACGGGATACCTCTAATTCCAATATGCTCAACTTTCTCCAACAATATGCGGTGAAACACAGTGTCAAAAGTCTTTGTCAGGTCCAAGAATATCAAAAGTGATTTATTGCCATTGTCGAGGTTCTCAGAAATATGGTTTACTACCCTTATAAAAGCATCTTCAGTACCCAACTTCTGTCTAAAACCATACTGCGCATCGGATATTAATCTATTTTTATTTAAGTAATCGTCCAGGCGCAACTTGATACATTTCTCAATAATTTTACTCAGGTTGCTGATAATTGCAATGGGACGATAATTCATAATTTCGTTACGCGAACTCTACTTCTTCAATATTATCGCAAAAAAGAGTTTTATAGTTTAAATCATCATCACACAGTGTATTGTAAGGCATTACAACAGTTCCAACAATTTATCACGTATTGGACATGGGTTTGTCCGTGCAAGAGAAGTCGACATGTTAGATAAGGGAAGTGAACTGATCCGGCTGAACAATCCTGATGACTTCAGAGTCATCTGTTTTTCTAGCAAACACCTTGCCATACTTACACCAGACATATTTATAACCTTTATGTTTCAAAGTTTTAGCTTGCAGAAATGACTCCTTCAGTTCTTTACTCATATCCTCATTCAGATATATCACTTTCCTTAACCCAGGAAATCCACATGTAGTAGTATCAAGGGAACGTATAATTTTCCTTCTTTTTAAAATTTTATCTCTTATTTGCATGCTCCTTAAGGTTACCAAAATGGGATTCTGAGCACCGGCAGTTGCAAAAGCTTTTGCCTCAAAATTTTCATGCTGAAAAGCTGGATCCAACGTCTGAAACACCTTTTGAACGTCTTCGTGAACATTATCTCCTTTGGGCAAGCCCATAATAACTATATTTCTGTTTCTTTCCTGGATTTCACCTCTTAAAACTTTGTTCTTTACCCTGGTCACATCCTGCTCTAGTTTGTCTACTTTGTTCTTCAACATATCGTTTTCCTTTCTTAACTGTTTGTTCTCCGTTACGATGTTCTCCACTACAGAATTTAATTCATCGATGTGTTTCCATTTTTCGCTGAGCAAAGCTTCAAGCTTCTTAAATTTTTTTTCAAAAAGGCTTAAGACTTCCCTCCTTGATGGGTCTTGTTTAGTTATAATATTTCCTGAGCTTCCTCTCATCGTTAGAGCTTTCACCATTCATCTCAACACATTTATTACAGACCCATTTTTGATCAGTTTGTTTGTTTTCATATGCATTAAACTCGTCGTTGGTTAGACCAGTACAATCTCTGTGATAAAGAGCATTGCATTTTCCATTACAAGTTATACTGTAATGAGTTTTTGCAACATTTTTTGTACATGCAGCACAGTACCAAGCTAATTTCTTGTTTTTCTTTTTCAAATTTATCGTGAAGCAATTTAGTGGATGGTAATGCGAGAACTCCCCGGAGTCAATGTGAGAATACTATCGCTTCGCAAAAAATTTACGCACCAATACTTGTTTACAAATTTCTTTTATACAAAAAAACTCTCTCAGATATTTCGCACTGGTATCACCTACTGTCTGTTAATATTAATTAGTTTTACGGCGTTAAAATTGAGATTAGGCAAAGATGACACTGCCAACCTCTCCCACACTAAGACACCCAATCTTGTGCCAAAATTTGAATTAATCACTTCAGTTAAATCACTGCAAAGCACTACTTAACACGTTGTAATAAAATATGCATGTGTATACTATGCGAACTATCGCTAAATCTAATATATATATATATATATATATATATATATATATATATATATATATATATATATATATATATATATATATATATATATATATATATATATATATATATATATATTAACATTCATTTTTTCCTAGATTTTAAGACCATGTAATGTTACTGATTTTTCCATTTCAAATTGTACTTATTTTCATTTTTGTACCGAACGGTATATTAAACAGAAGTTCCAAGACGTTCGGTATATACGGTGTTTTGCGGGTTCCTGACCGAACCTCTCGCTACGCCGCGATTGGTGAAATGTTTGATCCGCAGTTTTGATTGGAGCGTCGTGATATTACCGGCAAAAGTCGCACGATTATTTAAGGCTCCGCAGAGCTTGAATCAAGGTTGTTTTCCATCTAGCCGCAACCAGGCAGTACCATCAAGCCGCTGCCGGGCTGTTTTCCATCTAGCCGCAGCCAGGCAGTACCGTCTAGCCGAGAGGCTATTTTCCATCTAGCCGAAGTAGGCTAATTTTCATCAGAGCCGCTAAGTAAAAGCACCAGTGTCGTAACTAAAAGCCGTAGTGGGCTTTCTAAGTGTTTGTTAAGAAAAAGTGTGAAATCGGGCGTAGTCGATCACAGCAGGAATAAGAACAGTAAGTCAACAAAACTTCCTTCAATAGACTTATCCCGGAGTAGTGCCTTAACTACAATGTAAAACAGACTAAAAAGTGAAGTGTAAAGCACGATTTCTCGTCTTCGGGGGTTATAATAGTCTAAAATTTTAATGTAACAACTACTAGTTAGGCTAGAATTTGTTAGGTAAAACTGTAAAGGTTAGAACTTTTCATTTTAAAACATGAATAAATTTTCTTTTAGTTGATTAAAGCTAGTGTCTCACTGAATACTTATTTTTCTTTTCAGGATAAGTTGTACTAGACTAATTCTTTTTAGTAATACCCATAAAACCCTTCAGCATTTTTCCATTTTTTTAGCTGAAGTTAGATCCTTTCTATTTTAAAATGGATGGTGCCCAAAATTTTGTACAGCTAAAGCCTTTTAAAAAATAGAAATTAATTCCAAAAAAGACGTAAGACAATTATCTCTTACCCATATCTCTCTACCAAGGAAAACTGAGCTAGTGTTTCTTTAATTTCTTTAGTTCTTTTAAAATCAGGTTTCACTCAATTTATTATCAGAAATTAAAGCGGGGCTGCAAGAAAATTGTGCTCAAGCTTGGGGCAATAAATTTAAAAAAGTTACAAAATGACGCAGTGTACGTGGGGCGCAATTAAACACTTTTTCATAGGCTACAAAATGACACCACAACGTGCGGGCAAGTTCCAAAGTTACAAAATTGCGCTCAAGCGTGGGACAAACAACTTCTCACAGGGTACAAAAAAAGATGCCTCAAACTGAGAACACTTTTACACAGCTTACAAAATAGCGCTGTCAACGCGGGGCTTTTGGAATTTTATTTATTAAAAAAGGGCTCAGTGTACTAGCTTTCGAACAAAATAAAAGCTCTAACTTTGCAGATATTTTTATTTCATAATATTTATTAAACGAAACTACACTATAGCAGTAAGACAAAAGCAGGAAGTTTGTAGAATTTTTTTATTTCAATTTATCTGATATAGATATTTGAATTTTGTTGTTGACTCTAAGATAAGAGATCCCTGTTTTTTTCTTAAAAGCTAGCTTTATAGTTCAGATTAGCAGATGTGCTGGTCGACTTTAATTTTACACTGTTTATTTTGCGGATAGCTGAAGAAAAAACGGTGCGTTTTTTCTCACCTATATTTTGCATGAATATTAAAAATACTTTGCTGATATGAAACGGTATTTGGAGATTTTTTTGTTGAGAAATTCTTAACATATTTGGTAAAAGAATATTAATACAAGGCGATACTTAGAAATTTTTTTTTGAAATTGTTGAAGATTTTTTAAATGTTTGGTAAAGAAGTTTACACATTTTAGTTGCCTTTATATGATTTTGATTTTATTTAGACTATTGGGAGCACAGGAGAAATATTTTTATGATTTTTTAAACAATTCTTTTAAATTGTATTCATTTATCATGGAAGCCTTTAATTTTAAAAGTCAATCACCTACTGGAAAATGAATTAGACTATGAACTGAAAATCCGTCGTACTTTCTCAGAACGTCCGGTCGTGGATAAAAGAAAGATTCTAACGAGGATCTTAAGTAAAGAAATATTCCAATAAATCAGATTGGACTAAATAGTTACAAAAAGTTTCTGATTTTTTAAGTCTAATAAAAATTCTCCTTCTCAAGTTAAAACTCCTGCTTCTCCAAATGGTCACATGTCTCCTCTATTCGTGCATAAATATTCAGATAACAGACCGTATATCAAGATAAATCTATTAGGTGTCCATTTTTCGGCTTTATTTGACTCTGGTGCAAATGCCTCCGTTATAGGTCAGAATGGTATTAAGATTTTAAGTCGTTTAAGTATAAAAATATGCCACGTCAAAAATAGAAGTGTTACCACTGCAGATGGCAGCCGTCTAAAAGTTTTAGGTACGGTTGAGTTGCCGCTAGTCTGCAATGGTCATTGTTTAGTAATCTCTGCTCTAGTAGTACCTTCTCTATCACATACTTTGGTTTTAGGATGTGATTTTGCACAAAAATTCGGAATTTTAGTAAATTTTAAAAATAATTCGTGGTATCCACAGTCCCTAGAAGTCAATTCTCAAACAAGTTTTAAAGATAGTTATTCAGAAAGTTCCTTAGAAAACCTTTTCTCGCGTCTATGTACCCTAGATGATCTCTCGCGGACGGAACGCTTAAAAGCCGAAAAAATAATAAGCTCTTTCAATGAAATAAGTAGCAAAGATAGGTTAGGCCGAACGAATAAAATCAAGATGTCTATAGATACGGCTGATGCCAGTCCTGTAAAGACAAGGCCCTTCGCCATGTCTCCTTATATGTCAAAAGTATTAAATAAAGAGTTAGACGAAATGTTGAAACTCGGAGTGATTGAAGAATCAAACAGTCCTTGGTGTTCTCCAATCTTATTGGTGAAAAAGGCCGATGGACAGTATCGTCTGTGCTTTGACGGAAGAAAGCTCAACGAGGTCAGCAAATTTGATAACTACCCATTACCGAACATCGACAGAATTTTGACATCACTCAGGAATGCTAAGTATGTATCTTCGATAGATCTTAGAAAGGCTTTCTGGCAAATTCCTTTAGACAAATCCTCTAAAGAAAAGACCGCTTTTGCAGTAGTAGGCCGAGGTCTATTTCAGTTCGTCACTATGCCGTTTGGTCTAAAGAACGCTGCTCAAACTCAGCAACGTTTAGTGGACGCTATATTTGGTCCGAAATATGAGCCACATATTTTTACCTATCTCGATGATATTTTAGTAACATCGGAAGACTTCGAATCGCATATTCGCTTACTTAAGGAAGTAAAAGATAAATTGAAAGAGGCCGGACTGACGATAAATTTGAGCAAATGTGATTTTTTCAAAACTTCTCTAAAGTTTTTAGGCTATATTGTAGGCTCAAATTCCTTGCGTACCGATCCGGATAAAGTAGCAAGCATGGTTAATTATGCGAGGCCTACTAATACTACGGAAGTTAAGCGCTTCGTAGGAATGTGTTCATGGTATAGACGTTTTATCGAGAATTTTTCTACCTTGTTGTCGCCTATTAATGATCTTTTGAAAGGACGAAAAAAAGGACAATCGATAGATTGGACAAAGGCAGCCGAAGAATTTTTTATAAAGATTAAAGAGCTATTGGTTTCAGCTCCCATTTTTATCCCAACCAAATTTTTCCCAACAGTTTTATATTTCTAGTGATGCTTCTAATACCGGTTAAGGGGGCGTCCTAACACAGAAAATCAATGGTGAGGAAAGAGTGATAGCGTATGCCAGTAGAACTCTGTCAAAGGCTGAACGTAACTACTCGGTTGTTGCAAAAGAATGTTTAGCAGTACTCTTTAACATCGAAAAGTTTCGACCTTACATAGAAGGTGTTCCTTTCACGGTCATAACAGATCATTATAGTCTATTGTGGCTTAATTCTATTAAAAACCCTAGTGGCAAACTAGCACGTTGGGCGATTAGGATGAGACAACATGCGTTTAAAATGCGTTTTGATATTTTAAAGTTTGTGAGGACTTGTGAAATATGTGGAGCGCAGAAATCTCCAAATGCACTACATATGGGACAAATGGGAAAAGAGAAAACGGTTAATTACCCTTTTCAAGTCATAGCAGCTGATCTAGTAGGCCCATTCCCACGTTCAAAACAGGGAAATAAATGACTTTTCGTAATTTCTTGCAGGTTTACAAAGTATACCGTGTTATTTCTTTTGAAAAGCTCTAAAGCCGAATGCTTTTTGAAAATTTTAGAAAACGATATTTTTCTAATCCACGGAGTTTCATCGCTTTCGATATGCGATAACGGTACTCAGTTTACTTCTGAGTGTCTTAAGAGCTTAAGTGAGACATATAGTTTTAACATACGTTTCAATCCCGTGTGCCCTCTACAATAATTTCGTTGAAAGTAATATTCGTTGATTCAAGTGATAATTCGGGATAAAGGAATTTCAAAGATTCAAACACGAAGTAACCGGGTTTACACCGTCTTTCTTAGTTTACGGCAGACATATACCTCTATCTGGATCGTATTATAAAAATTTAGATTTGGATGTCAATGTTGACAGCGAAATAATTCCGGGTAACAGGGGTGAGTACGCCGAAAATTTAAAGGGTTTAAAAGATATTTTCACCGACGTGCGTAGTAGGATACATAAGGCTTATGAACGGAACAGTAAGTCTTACAATCTTAGGAAAAGGGATTTTGCCTTTAATATAGGTGATCACGTTTGGCGAAAAAATAAAATTCTTTCCAGTGCAGCTGATAAATTCACATCTAAGTTGGTACCTAAGTATGTGCATTGCGTGATAAGAGAAAAGATTTCAGATCTAGTTTATGTTTTAGTTAATTTAGATGGGACTAAAGTAGGACGATGGCATATTAAAGACTTAAAACCATTCAATGAACCTAACCCTAATGAAAGTTTGTCAGAAGAAGAATAATTTATATTTACATTATCTTAATTGCTTTACTTTATTTTTTTTGATGTTGCTCTGTAGAGGTGACGACCTCGTTTTTTTTTGACTGTTATAAAAGTTGAGCTGAGGATAGCTTACTTTTATAGTTTTTGCTAAGGTTTTGGGTACTGATCATATCCAAACTTAGGTTGATTGTAGTTGATGTTTAACATCGACTCAGCTGTTGCGAGCTTGCGAAAGAGTCACACTCAGGATATATCATAAGACTGGTATGTCGGTGGTCGCGGGATTTGATTTGCTTATGACCCCAAATAATATCCAGTTCTTGACACTTGGAAGCGAAATTTTGATTAGAGGCAATCCAAGGTGATCTTGAGTTTGGACAAGCGCAAGATGGAGCTCGCGTGGTATGATGTTGAGTCAAAAAATTTAATGGGCAATTTCAAAGTTTGTTACCCGAGTGGGTGTATTTTTATTACCTTAATGGTATATTTTGGGTGCAATTAAGAGTAAATTGATTTTGGTTTATCCAGTAAGTCTAAGACTTGGATTATTTTGATTTAGATCTTCTTCTGAATTGACAAACTGAGGGTATTTTCTATTTTTTTTTTTCAGAGCCGTTTAAACGTTACCTTTGAGTCACTAATTTTTTTAAATTTTTTTGCATGGACTCATAGACGTATGTTGAGTTTTTTCGGTTTACTATCAGATTGATAGGAAATTGAAGCCCTGCAGGAGAACTAAAGGCTGATCATTTACAAGAGATGAGGGCAGAGTAAGACAGTCGTTTCACAAAGAAATGATCAAAATCTGATACCGAGATGAGAACCTTGTCAAGAGAGGCTAAGCGCAGTGAAGGAAGATTCCTAACCGAATTTTTAGATTTCCAAGAGGTAATCTAGAAGTTTGGGCTGACAGAAAACGGTTATGCCTGATACCTGTAGCAGTTTCTTCTAGAGGCTATTGTCTAGGGAGACGATTAACACCATGATCGAATATTTTAGCTGTCAACGATGTTTTCTTCTTGTTTCTGATTAAGCTGGAAAAGCTCTTGTCGTCTTCAAAAGTTTTGTTGCGTTACCACCGAAAATTTGAGAAATTTTTGCTTCATGTAGCTTTTTTAAGCTCATTTTCGTTTTTTTTAAAAATTTCGTTAGAAGCTTGGTTAAGTCAACCTTGTAAACCTTTTAGGTTGTATCCCATGAGTTATCTGTTTTTACAGGCTGTGATGCACCGGGTGCTAACAGATGCCGTTACGACGTTTGGCAGGGAGTTAGTCTTCCTAAGGAACAGACTGATTGGAGGTGTAGTCTATGGAGGGTGAACGTTTGACCTTTGGGACCTTAAGGGGTTTTGTTACCCAATGGTTGTTTCTATTTGAACCAAAGGAGAGCCTAACTACTGTAGTCGACCTCAGCTCCAATTAGCCTATTAGTGGTGACAGGCTGTTGGCAGTAGTGTGTTTCGGAACACCCTATTGATTAAATTTTTTTTGACTTATGGTGGTGTGGTAGACACCGTTTCAGTTTAGTGGATGCTATAATCTACTCCCTTTTGTTGGTGGACTCCAGGGTCACCATTTCAGTATTTTATTGTCTCCACCTTTCAGTATATCGTGGTGAGGTGTTTGTCTCCTGTTATGTGGGATGGATTGAATGTTTTTCGTTGTTGTTCTAGGGCGAGACCAGTACACGAGGGTTCTTCATGCAACTTGGAGAAGCGCAATGCTGGTTAAGTTTTATATCTCTGTGTAGCCACCCTGAAGAATGACGGAGGGCGTTTTTTTCGGCTCATGTTTCTAGTCAGATTTGTCACTTTGGTGCGATGTGCTGAAGATTTGATTAGCTTTTGCTAAGAGCTTTCACCAAGCTCAGTATGGAGTAATCATAACCAAGAGTTTGGGATTTGAACTCCTGTATGTATTTCTGTATATTTTTCTGTACATATTTCTGTATATATTTAGGTGTATGTTGGTTGCCTGAGGGCATGTGCTCAAAATGCGAGATTTTGAGTCGTTTTGCTTATGGACTCCCATATATAGGATTATGACTTTAGGGAGGTCCTATTTCGAGACTTGCTGTCTCATATAGTTATATTGGGAATGTTTCCTTGAATGTTAGTTGTGCGCAGACTAATCATTCCGTTCTTAGTGAACGTTGCTTTTTGAAGCAGGATCATTCAGTTTGGTGAATTTTAGCTTTTATAGCTATTCACTGTGTTTAGGGTGAATTTTAGCTTTTATAGCTATTCACTGTGCCTATAGTGATATTGTTAGCTTTTATAGCTGCTCACTATGTTAAAGGCGAGATTGTTCTTTTAGAACGCAGACTTTGTGTAGTCGAGGACTATTTACAGAGTGTTTTCTTGGCGAGGAGCCGAGCTTTTTTCTGGCGATGTACCAGAATGTTTTCTTGGCGAGGAGCCGAGCTTTTTTCTGGCGATGTACCAGAATGTTTTCCCTAGCGATTTTAGCATGTCTAGATGTCTTAGGACGTCGACATTGCGATATAGAGTGCGATTATTTTCTGAATGCGACTAGTAGTGATACTAGATTTGGAATGTTCTCTTAGCGATGAGCTAGAGCATTGATAGCGATTTTTCCCGAGCGTTTGTCTGGATATTTATCCAGATATTTTTTTTTTTTTGGCCTAGTGCTAAATGGTCTGACAAGACTTTTTCTTTTTAGTGTAAGTGTTTGCACTAGAATCATTTTTTATTTTTTTTCTTTATTTAAGAATTTTTATAAATTTCTTTTGCTGAAATAAAAAAATTTTTCAGACAATCCTTAAAATATTTTAAGGGGGGTGTTCATATTTTATTTCAGTTCATTTTTTTGATTTAGACAAGAGTCTAGACAAAGTTAAATTTTTTTTTTGTTTTGGTAACAATAATAGAGCTGATTCTTTTATATAAGAAGACCGCGATTGTTACTTTGAACAGGTATTTCTTATGTTCATGCAAGGATTTTTATTTACTTTTTGATGTACTCAACCTTAGTGCTTAATTAAGTTAAGTCTAGTTATAAGATTCTTGTGTACATGCAAAGATTTTTATTTAGTTTTCATTGTACTTAATATTAGTGCTTAATTGAATTAAGTCTAGTAGTAAGGTCCGAAGTTTGTAATTTTGTTTTAAGTTCTGACCTTAGTATTAAGTGATAGTGTACCACTTTGTACCTTTTCATAAGTAGCCTAAGTTTAATAGACTAGTGTAGTCTATTTCTTTTTGGAAGGGGGTAAATGTAACATTCATTTTTTCCTAGATTTTAAGACCATGTAATGTTACTGATTTTTCCATTTCAAATTGTACTTATTTTCATTTTTGTACCGAACGGTATATTAAACAGAAGTTCCAAGACATTCGGTATATACGGTGTTTTGCGGGTTCCTGACCGAACCTCTCGCTACGCCGCGATTGGTGAAATGTTTGATCCGCAGTTTTGATTGGAGCGTCGTGATATTACCGGCAAAAGTCGCACGATTATTTAAGGCTCCGCAGAGCTTGAATCAAGGTTGTTTTCCATCTAGCCGCAACCAGGCAGTACCATCAAGCCGCTGCCGGGCTGTTTTCCATCTAGCCGCAGCCAGGCAGTACCGTCTAGCCGAGAGGCTATTTTCCATCTAGCCGAAGTAGGCTAATTTTCATCAGAGCCGCTAAGTAAAAGCACCAGTGTCGTAACTAAAAGCCGTAGTGGGCTTTCTAAGTGTTTGTTAAGAAAAAGTGTGAAATCGGGCGTAGTCGATCACAGCAGGAATAAGAACAGTAAGTCAACAAAACTTCCTTCAATAGACTTATCCCGGAGTAGTGCCTTAACTACAATGTAAAACAGACTAAAAAGTGAAGTGTAAAGCACGATTTCTCGTCTTCGGGGGTTATAATAGTCTAAAATTTTAATGTAACAACTACTAGTTAGGCTAGAATTTGTTAGGTAAAACTGTAAAGGTTAGAACTTTTCATTTTAAAACATGAATAAATTTTCTTTTAGTTGATTAAAGCTAGTGTCTCACTGAATACTTATTTTTCTTTTCAGGATAAGTTGTACTAGACTAATTCTTTTTAGTAATACCCATAAAACCCTTCAGCATTTTTCCATTTTTTTTAGCTGAAGTTAGATCCTTTCTATTTTAAAATGGATGGTGCCCAAAATTTTGTACAGCTAAAGCCTTTTAAAAAATAGAAATTAATTCCAAAAAAGACGTAAGACAATTATCTCTTACCCATATCTCTCTACCAAGGAAAACTGAGCTAGTGTTTCTTTAATTTCTTTAGTTCTTTTAAAATCAGGTTTCACTCAATTTATTATCAGAAATTAAAGCGGGGCTGCAAGAAAATTGTGCTCAAGCTTGGGGCAATAAATTTAAAAAAGTTACAAAATGACGCAGTGTACGTGGGGCGCAATTAAACACTTTTTCATAGGCTACAAAATGACACCACAACGTGCGGG
Organism: Pachyrhynchus sulphureomaculatus; assembly: GCA_019049505.1. Lineage (NCBI taxonomy): Eukaryota > Metazoa > Arthropoda > Insecta > Coleoptera > Curculionidae > Pachyrhynchus > Pachyrhynchus sulphureomaculatus. The sequence goes on along the minus strand of CM032454.1, from coordinate 87,152,742 downwards.
CAAGTTCCAAAGTTACAAAATTGCGCTCAAGCGTGGGACAAACAACTTCTCACAGGGTACAAAAAAAGATGCCTCAAACTGAGAACACTTTTACACAGCTTACAATATATATATATATATATATATATATATATATATATATATATATATATATATATATATATATATATATATATATATATATATATATATATATATATATATATATATATATATATATATATATATATATATATATATATATATATATATATATATATATATATATATATATATATATATATATATATATATATATATATATATATATATATATATATATATATATATATATATATATATATATATATAATTATAATGTATTTATTCTTTGAAGAATTATTTCATTCGTGGCAGACGACTTTATCATTATGTCAGCAATACAACATCGCTGTACCCAGAGATGGCATGTGCACGTACGTTACTTACATTTTGAAACATTTCTAGAATGGTCAGACACTTGCTTGATTCAAAAATTCACCAAGTATTTTTTCTCTTATTTTAGCATATTTAAAAAACGAATACGATGCTTACAATGTTAAAGAAGAAACTAATATGTGGCTGACTAAACACATGATAGATGATCACGGAGAAAACTGGAACAATGCTTTTAAACTTCCTGAAGTTAAGAAACTTCTTAATGATCCAAATCAAACATTTGATGCTTTAATTATAGAGGACACTTGGATGGATAGTTTTAAAATACTAGGCCAGAAATATAATTGTCCAGTTATTGTATTTACAAGTTTTGGTGGTAAGCATAAACAAAATCCAACTTTTTATTTAGTTTTCCAGAAAAAAGCACATACGGCCATTGTATAAAGATCAAACGACGGATTTGTGATCGAGTCACAGTCGCAAGTCGTATCTAAGTTAGGTTAGCTAATATACTGCGTACGAAATATTGTATTACTGCAAATTCTATTAATAAGAATTATTTGATTAGAAATGTTAATGTCCCAGTCGAAATCTCTAATCTTTCAGAACTATAATATTTACTTATAGTTGATGTATTAGGGAAAAACCTTTTAACTTCCCTCGCTAAAGGGAAGCAATATATTCCTGAGAAGAGATCCTAATTCACGAACCATTCACAAATTTCAATATCTGTCGATCCTTTTGTCTGTCGATCTGTTTTGGTTGGGATAATGAATACATTTTAATCATTATTATTTATAGACATGCATGCAAGGCATTTTATGTGTTGGGGAGGGTGCTTGTGAATGTACCGTACTACTTTTCTGGACTTTTAAAAACAAGAATCCTTAAAATAATGTTTTTTTTAGAAAGAAATGCCAGGTTTCGGTTGTAAATAACTCTGAAACCTGTTCGATCTATAATTTAAAGTATGGCGTTGTAATGTATAGAGTAATTTATTCTCTTATTTGTGGAAGTCACTGGGCGAATCAACCTGAAAAATACATATTTTTGTAAATTTACAAAATTTGTAAGCATTAACAAAACGCAATCTGGCAAAATAATTGAAATTATCACTTCGAAACAATGGAATATAAGGCTACAAAAATATTAATAATCTTTCTTTAACAGTTTTTTAATAAAGTAACTTCAGAATTTAGAAAAAAATACAAATTTTTAACTTTTATACCCAAAAACACAACTTGTGTGCAGAAGTTTGAAGGTAAAGTAGTATGATTTTTTGTAAATTTCTATCAGTACAACTAAGAACATCAAAAAGTAAAGGAAAGTGCAACGACCTCTCAATACACAAACGAAAGTTTCGTAATTATTATGATTAAAACTTATTCTTCATCAAGATTGATGTCTGCACCCGTACAAGAGACCGCTGGTCAACTGATACTGCTGGGAGGCTCAACTTCATTAATCAATTGTTATTTGTTTTCAATATTCATCAACCTCTTTTTCTCATGTGAGCTAAATTTCTGCCAGAATGGCTACGTGAATAAACCAAATTTGCTGTTATTTGAATTCGAAAATCTGAAACTAAAAGAGCTTTTGTATTCTCCTACTACTACTTCTTTGAGAATGAGAGGCCACAAAACCATTAATTCGGAGCAATATATGGAGATGATTGAGAACTTCTTTACGCTCGCTTTACACAATTCTGATAATTATAATTAGAGAATCTGATATAATCAGGATTGGGCGACATCGCTCACTCAACACATTTTTGCCAGGGATTCGGAAAAGTTTCCCTTATAAATTGATTTTCCAAAGAGGTGACATAAGTTCGCCTCCACATGGTCCTGACTTGATGCCCATGGATTTTGTCTTATGAAACAACCGAAAGAAAACATCACTATATTTAATCGCTAACTTGATTTTCCAAAGAGGTGACATAAGTTCGCCTCCACATGGTCCTGATTTGACGCCCATGGATTTTGTCTTATGAAACAACTGAAAGAAAACATCACTATATTTAATCGCTAACTTGGAAAAGTACCGAGAACGTAAAAATTCACATTCTGATGACATTATCTTTAAGCAAGAAGTTCCCAAATATACAGTAAATGTGTTTGCACTTGATAGTTTCAGTTATTCAGTTTTATCAAAAATTGTATACAAAGTGTTCCGTACCTTTAAAATAAACATGTTAAATTTCAATTTCAAATTTAAACTATGGTCAGCTACTTATTGTGAAAATACCAATCCTTCGTAAGCAAAAAAATGACTTCATACTCTGCTGCTATTCACATCACCTCAATATACAGTCTCGAAAGCGATATTGACAACCAGCAATTATGACATTGCATTTGAAGCTTCACAAATGAGTTGTTCAACTTTTGTGCTCTGATGCACGGAACTTGCCCTTTTGATTCCCTAACGTTCTATAAGACACCACGCCACATACGACAACAACAACGTGGAATTTTATCTTTTCTTTGAAAGGAAAGTTTTCCCTTATGCCTCGTATTCTCTGAACATGCCCCTATCAGAAAAAGTATAAATGGATTAGTCGATGTGAAACCACTATCTTTTTTCAGAAAGGAAATCCACCAGCTGCGTGAAAAATGGTCAAAATATTTGAGGAATAATAGGAAACATTTTTTTTTTATCTAGTTGTATTCTATTCGTAAATAAATATTTTGTTAACGCCAAAAAGGTGCCGAACAATTTGTACACCTAGTATTTTTCAGTAGGCTACTATTAAACTGCTTTAATTCAAGTTGTTTATTTGGTATGAATGTAAATTTACAACCAAGGGTATGCTTTAAGAATTTATTTTGTATTGTAGGTAACAATAACTATTTAAATGCAGCAGTAGGAAATCCATTACCACCATCTTATATTCCACATTTTTGGTTTGTTGGCCCCCATTTTAATGGTATGAACTTTTTCCAAAGAGTTCATAATTTTATTACATATTTGGTAGATACATACGTAAAATACTATTACGCATTTCCGAAACACAATTATATAATGAAATCAAATTTTGAAAATCCTCCTGATATAGCAACAATCTATAACAACATATCCCTAGTGCTTCTTGGCTCGCATTCGAGTATACGTCAATCAGCTCCACTCTTACCCAATATTATCGAAATAGGAGGGTTTCATATTGATTCTCCCAAAAAGTTACCAAAAGATATACAAGACTTTTTAGATGGGGCAAAAGACGGTGCTATTTATGTTGGTTTCGGAACACATGTTGATGCTAAAAATATGCCTGAGAACCAGAAAAAAGTGTTCTTGAGTGTTTTTAGGAAACTGAAACAAAGAGTTTTATGGAAATTTGAGGAAGACTTACCAGATAAACCTAACAATGTTCTCCTAAAGGAATGGGTGCCCCAAGCTGATATCTTAGGTAAGTAAAGTAAAACTGTATTTGGCTGGTTTTATATATCACATATTTATCCATGAAACAGTTAATTCCTGATGAAAATACTTCAATGAATAACAAAATTAGAAAATGAGTTTACTGCCAAGCATGCTCTTGTACCTAGTTTGGTTAAATACTGCAGCATCATCGAAACACCTTATATAATTCATCGTCGTTGCCGTTACTATGTGATAGTTTGTCATTTTGACACTTATTTTGTTTTATTACCAATATATTATTAGTGATAATTAGACATCATAAGTGTTTCATTTCTTCCCATCTAAACTATTTATCTTAGTTAAAATGGCACTTAATACATTTTTATTTTCATACTGTTGAAAGTGGATCAGAATTAGTCTTTGTTAAAAAAAAGGGATCCTTCAGATGTAACAAATTATGGTCCTATTGCCTAGATATACAAAGCTATGTGGTGCACGAAAATAGGGCTAAGAACAATAATGAAGGAGCCAAATCGGTTACACAGGTTGGCTTGCTTATGTGTCATCAGGACCCCTCCTTCGATTTTTTTTATGTATCATCAGGGCTATAAGTAGCATCCCACAGGTATGGAAATAATTCTAGGAGTAATACCCCAAGACATATACACAAAAAGTGAGGCTGTCAATTGCGGCTATCGAATGATCAAAAATAGGGAATGGAAATAACAACCTGTACAATTTGGTCACACTAGAGTTGTGGATCTAATCAATGACAAACTCTTGGATATGCCATCCGTTTATTCGATAAAGAATTGGGTACGATCCACATCTATGAACGAAGGTAGTAACTCCGACGAAGCAAACAGTTCTGGCCTATTATACAGACGGATCAAAAACTGCGAACGGAATAAATGCTGGCGTATATCCAGAAAAGTCCAAGTGGAGCACTAGTATTCCACTAGGGATAAGTGCAACGATATTCCAGGGAGAACTTCACCCAAAATAAGCATGTGTTCGCGAGAATATTAGACGAGATTACCTCAACCAAGAAATGTATATTCTCTCAGACAGTCAAGTTGCTCTAAAGACTTTAAATGCCTATCAAGTAAACTTCAAGATCACGATGGTGTGTTAACCTGATCTTTTAGAACTATCATCCAGGAACAACAGGGATGAACTACTGTAGGTTCTTGAATATTCAAGGATAACAGGTAAAGAACAACCCGACGAATTAGCAAGATTCGGCGCTACAAAACCATACGGGAGTCCAAAACCAGCGATTAGCATACCAAAACAGGCGATGAAAACGAGCATCAGCAGATATATTAGCAATATCTAAACCGTTAGCTCACAACATCTGGCCAAAGACATGCGAGGGACGTAATTGGCAGCCCTTCAAACAATCTAACAACTGACGTCCTGCGTTTAACAAGAACCCAGACCAAACTAGTGGTGGAACTGATCACCGGCCACTGTCATCTAGGAAAACATTTACAGAAAATGGGTATTCACGACGGTTCCACAACGTGCAAACTATGCGGTGAGGAAGAACGAACCTTTACTGACAATCTATATGCGGCTTTAACTCATAATATACATGAACACCTCGGAAATATACAATCGACCCACCCTTATTGTTTTTACCTTTTATGAATGACCTCTCTAGGGCGAGTACATACAAATTACTGTTGTTTACGGGTGATTTAAAATTATATCGGATTATTGAGACGACAATGATTTCGTGATTCTTCGCAACAACTAGATATTGTAAATAATTGGGCTTTTCAAATTACCTCGACTTAATTATCTGTGTCTGTCGTATTTTCGTAACCATATTCAAGTGGGCGATACTTCAGGTATCAATGGTTTCGAATTATAACGCTCCACTATTCCTAAAGACCTTGATTTCATGTTTAATAGTAAAACTTATCTTTGTGCCTCATATCAAGTTCCTTGTATCATCGGCAACGAAAATCATGAGCTTTTTATTCGTATTTACCAGTATTAATCATGTGTTCATTAAAAACAATTTTCTACTCCCTAGGACGCTTCAAGTGGGAGTATTTTTTTTTTCCAAAATTAATCTTAAATTGAAGTAATTTATTATTATGTGAACTAAAATTGTCCATGACTGGATACAATTTATCCCACGATAATAAGAAATCGTCTTGAAATTCGATTTTTCGAAAACTAACCTCTCGAGAGATTTATTTTCAAAAATGTCCCTTCCGTCAATCATAAACACAGTGTTCCTGATAACATAGACTTTTTATACCTCTTTCATCTGTATTTGACTTTTTAAAAGACCATTTTCGCCCTAGAACTGACATTTTTATGAATTTACTAGTTGTTTGTCAAAAAAGTTCTTATTTTTTCATATGCACATTTAAATAGTTTTACCAAATTCTAATTGTTATACCTTTATTTTAGCTCACCCTAATATAAAACTCTTTATTACACACGGTGGATATGGAAGCATAGTGGAAACTGCTTATAACGGCGTGCCCGCTTTAGTATTTCCACTGTTCTTCGATCAGTTTAACAATGCTTATCAAGCTGTTCAGAAGGGATATGCTTTAAAACTATCTCTCAAAGAATCAACTGAAGAGTCACTGACGAAGGTTTTAGATGAACTACTGTACAATCCAAAATATTTCCGCACTGCAAAGAAGATACAGCAATTATTTCATGACAGGCCAATGAAACCAATGGATACTGCCATCTATTGGATAGAATATATTATTCGACATAAAGGTGCTGATCATCTAAAAGTTGTTGGTTTAAAGATGCCTTGGTATCAGTTTTACTCTGTAGATGTTATTGTATTTCTTCTAAGCTCATTCTTTGTTGTGTTATTTTCTATCTATTTATTAGTTTATAAAATATTCTTTAGAAATCGAAAACATGCTGAAAAAGAAAAAACATATTGATAGAAATATTATTTTAGTTAGATATTGAGTACAAATTTTTTATATTACTTGTTATGCAATAAAAGAAAGTATTTTATATAGTAGTCATATCTCGGTTATGATACATGAAAATCACACAAAATATTAATAGAGTCTTACTAGATTTATTATCAATGTTTTAGCGTAAATTGTTTTTTGTTTGATCTCTGCGAAAAAAAGGCATTTTTTCATTGTCACTCCAAAAAATAGTATTACAGATTATACGCTTCTCATGTATATTTTTAAAGATCACATTTCATCGAAATATCTTCATTCTCTTCTCAGTTTATCTGAACCTGGCCGCAGTGGCTGTTCCGACGCACCATTTTCAAATGTTGAGAGGCCACGAATGTGGCTTTAGTATAAAGTATCGAGCTCCTCTGGATATATATACGTTGTTTTATAATGTATGTAAAATTGTCTTTTCGTTACGGCTCTTCGTAAAGTTTTCAGGTATATGTGGACAATCTCAGAAATGCGTAGTAGCTTCCAAAGTATCATAGCGCAAAAGTTTCGAGCCAGATTAGCGTTTTAGCTTTAAGTTATCAAGTTTTCACACTGTATAAACCAATGAACCCTATGGAGTGAATTTCCAATGGTAAATCTCTATGAAAGGCTAATTCTCTCCATCTGCCTAGAGGTTTAAATTTCGCTACTAATTTTTGTTTTGGCGATAATAATATTTAATCCATATCGCCCACTACTTCTTCGATGTTGTCAACGAAAATTGTGATATTGTCCAGATAACGAATACTACTTGTTGAGGTGTCATTACCTTTGATACCTCGTTTTTAATTTTTCAGAGAGAACTGGCAGATTTTTCAGTCCGATATTCTATAAAGTAGGTAAATACATCTTCGGTAGTAATATTTTACGGCCAGTAAGTTCATGGAAAAGAGACTTTTCCTAGTGCTCAGTTCCTTTTTGAGGCCAAGCAGTATTTCAATACTCATATTGGGGCTCATCAGACTTACAAGCCTTTACAGCTTATTTTCTTAACAATATTAAGAAAAGACATATTTTGAACAGATATTGTTTTAAAACTTATGTAATATATTCTTTATTGCATAATTTATTTCAGATTGAACATTTTTTGAGCCACTTGTGTTTTCGATCGTATTAATTTTTCGCTACAAGGAACGCTAAATAAGATCTAAGGGTCTATTACCTCCCTGTATCTTACTGTTGATAGCGATGTTCTTCTGAAGGAGTATTGTATTTCGTCTATTCAGTTCAGTACCTTCTGGTTCAAGGAAACATGCAGTTAACGAAGTTTTCCTGTCTCTTTAATGTTCTTTCTACTCTATTGGTTGCTTTTACTTAGAAATCTTTTATTCTGTAAAATGATCTTAGTCAGTATCGAACGGAAGTTTTCACAGTCTTGTATAAATGACAAATCATGATTCTTGGGATCAGACAGTGTTAAATTGGTGTAACTTTCTGACGTTTCGCCGACGATTGCAGTCTAAGGCGAAACGCCTGAAAATAAATCCAATTTTACATAATCAAATCCCAAGAACAATGATATCTCACCTAAGTTCAAAGGTTCGCGCCGTTAATTTTTTAAAATTCATGGATGTAACTTGAGAAAATTTGACATTTGTTTTTTCTTAGAAAACAGATGATTTCTCTATGAAAGAGAGCAATAAAAAAGCTGATTGCTTTCACAAATTTCGCAATTAAAAATTTTTACACCAAATTATTTCTAGTAGGCCTACCAACCTATTAAACCTAATAACTGAGATATAATGGTTCTCTGACTAAGGTATAGAGTAAATTGTAAGACTGATATAAGTGATATATAGCAGCTAGAAGGTATTCTATATTTAGTTTTACTTTTTATTTACATGGATTTAATTATTAACAACTTTCTTTTTAATTGAAACTTTTCAAACTGAGTTTTGTAAATTTTTACCACTCTTCTCTGCAAACACAACTCCATTTTTTACAAGTTTCTAGCCGGTGTGAATAATTTATTTCACGCACTATAGAACGCACTTATAAGAACAATTTTTAAAAGAAAAAATAATTATAGAAAAAACCTCGTGTGTAAAATGAAAAAGCACCATCGACTATTAATCGCAGCTAAGTCTTAATATTAGTTTGTAAATAGGCTTTTACTCTCAAGTGGCTAAAATTACTATTACACAATCAGTTTTATTTAGGAACTTACTAATTTAGTGCAAAAAAAATCCAGCCTCAGATAAAGCACAGGCTATTGCAAAGACGACCCAGCAAAGGAATATGGACATGAGTATCGGAACCTGGAATGTCCAGGGAATCAAAAGGAAAATTGATGATATTACTAAAGAGTTACAAAGAATGAATCTCGATATTGCCGTCCTCACCAAAACAAAAAGAAAAGGATCAAGCTTAGAACAGAATGGTGCATACATTCATCTACTTAGTGACGTACCAAAGTACGAAAGAGCTGCAAAAGGCGTATCAATACTAATAAAGAAGAAATTAAAAAGTAACATTACCAGTTCGGAAGCTATAAACGAAAGAATTATAACGGCAAGCCTGAATTATAGAAGCCACAGAATTACAGTAGTACAGTATTCAACAAATTAAGACGTCGATATACTCCTAAAAGGAAGCTTTTACGCAGCCCTAAACGATGCTCTAATGCGAGAACGGGAAGTAAAACAATAGGTAAATAGGGAGAAGAAACAACAAATGAAAACGGTGAGAGACTAATAGATTTCTGTTGACTGCAAAAACAAAACCATCAACTAAGGTTGGCAGAGGAAGGAAAAGTTAACTTTATCAAATATGAAATACATCTCCTACAAGAAGAAAGCATAAAGAGGCTCTATCAAACCCGGTTAGACAAAGAAATACTACATAAACCAGTAGAACAAGCATATAAACATATTACATCAGCCATCAAAAACGCAGCAAAAGAAGTTTTGAGAGAGAGAGAGATATATATATATATATATATAAAAAGCTTCCGGAAAGAAGAAGAATGGAGTGAGGAATTAGAACAGCAAAAGAAAAAGAAACAAACCGCATTCCAAAACTGGATATCTGCTAAGTCTACAGCTCACAGAATAGAGTACAAAAAACAACTAGCTACATTTAAAGTATTACTAAATAAAGAAAAAATTAAAATTGGCAACGTAGATGACGCAGAAAATGTCAAAACATTCCTTTCCTTTAAATGAAAATACTACCTTGTACACTTTACATTTTGCTGATGATCACCCACGAGAGTGGGGATATGGAACTAAGTGACACAGCCAAAAAGATCAAAAAGTATATATACAAATACCTAGGAGTAAAGATAGTGAGCTGTGGAAGATCTGAGAGAGAAATAGAGGAAAGAATAAACAAGGGGAGATGTACAATAGGGGCTCCAAACTCGGTACTGTGGCCAAAAAGCATAAACAGAGATAAAAACACCTTCTGTACAATACTGTTTTTAAAAGCACAATATTATATGGATTAGAAGTCTGGCAAATCAACCAACAACAAAAACGTAAACTTCTATCAAATGAAATGGACTTCTGGAAACGGTCGGCCAGAGTAACGAGATTGGACAAAATAAGAAATGAGAGGGTGAGGGAGATTATGAAGGTAGAAACAGATGTAATTTAACAAATCCAGGAAAAATAACTATGTTGGTACGGGCTTGTACAGAGAGTGGATGAGGAACGGATTCCCAAAAAATGGCAGCCAAGGGAACGTAGGAAAAAAGGAAGACCCAAGGTGACATGGTCACAAGGGATCCAGAAAGCAAAGTCCGAAAGAAACTTACTTCCTGGAGACTGGACTGATGGAGACGGCTGGAGACTGAGAACCGGAGGGCGGAGAGGGACGCTGTAAAAAACGGATTAATAATAAAAACTAATTTAGTGGAAGAAAACACACACTACATCATTTACTTCCATTCCCACAGTGAAGTATTGTATTGATAAAAAAATCTCACTATGAGATTTTTGCATTTCTTCACGTTTTAAAGTCCCTAGATTACGAGAAATATAGTCCCCCATTGCCATCAATCTGTCGATCTATCTCTCTGTTCTGTTGGCATTATAACTCTCGAACGCACTGAAATATCCATTCCACAAATAATACGAGTGAGAGTCGATAATTTTGCTTATTTTCATTATAAGAATTTTTCATGGTTTTCGGTTGGTATAACGAACAACAATTATTTGTGCTTAAAAATATAATGGGTTAAAGAGAGAGAGGAGCGTTAGAGGGGTTGTTGTGAATATATCATGTTACACGTCCTATTTATATTTGTTCAGGATTCTAAAAATTATATTCATTGATATTCTCAATTATTTAGAGTCCTCCTATAGTGATCTATTGGGGGTAGCGGAGGAGAACATAGAGGCCGCTTCATATAGATCATGTTCGGGATTGTTGGAGTTTAGGACTCGAAAACCTATTTTATTTTTTCCGGATGGGCCATATGTAGTAGGTTTCCAATGGCAAATCTCTAATTTTCAATCATTTACGATCAAATCCAAAAGGGGTTAATGAGGTACGAGAGAAGGTTAGTGGGGTTGCTTCCTATATACTTTCCAGGGTTCTTGGACTCGAACAATCTGAAAATCGTATTATTAGTGTTCCGTACGGAACACTTATAAGATCACTTCGGTGTCTGTCCGTCTGTCCGTCTGTCTGTCCGTCTGTCTGTCCGTCTGTCACACCCGATTTTCTCCGAAACTATTTGTCATAGAAAGTTGAAATTTGGTAGTAATATAGGAATTGATGGCCTCATCAGAGCCATGTAGTTTTGAAAGTTAAATTTTAACTTAAGGGGTTAGTTTTGGGGGGTGAAATCGGAAGTGAAAAAAAAAAATTTTTTACTAGGTAATCGAGTGTGGTGTCAAATGAAAGCTTGTGAAAATACGAGTAAAAAATATATATATAATGTAATACTTACGCTCATTTTTCTTTGTATTATTTTTAAAAAATCGCGAAAAATCGCTGTCCACCCGCCTTATCTCGGAAAGTACTTATCAAAAAATTTTGAAAAAATTCTGGAATATTCTCCACGGGGTGTAGATTGAACGAAAATTATCACGAGTGCATTACCTGTAATAATTTATCTGGTATATAAAAAAAACAGAAATTTCAAGGTCATCAATTTTCAGTAAAGTTTGGAAATAAACTTTGTTGAAAACTTATTTGGGGTGTGTTTTGTGAAGTCACTGATCATTTTATGTCACCATAACATAAATTTTGACTTAAGGGATTCGTTTTAAGGGGTGAAATCGGAAGTGAAAAAAAAAAATTTTTTACTAGGTCATCGAGTGTGGTGTCAAATGAAAGCTTGTGAAAACACGAGTAAAAAATATATATATAATGTAATACTTGCGCACACTTTTCTTCGTATTACTTTTAAAAAATCGTGAAAAATCACTGTCCCCTACCTTATCTCGAAAAGTACTGATCAAATTTTGAAAAAAATTCTGGAATATTCTCCACGAGGTATAGATTGAACGAAAATTATCATTACCTTTAATAATTTATCTGGTATATAAAAAAACCAAAATTTCAAGGTCACCAGTTTTCAGTAAAGATTGGAAACAAACTTTGTTGAAAACTCATTTGGGGTGTGTTTTGTGAAGTCACTGATCATTTTATACCACCCTAACAAAATTTTTTATTTTAAAAACAATCAACGTACGGAACACTAATTGTGCAAGTTCAACTTGTACTTGACCGGTTTTTTTTTTATTATTTTCAATCGATCGAACTAGTTTAAGAAGATAGAGGACGAATATTTGACGGATTGCTTCAAAGATATCGTATTAGAAATCCTTTTTAGGATTCTTGAAGTCGAGGAATCTGAAAATTCTGTTATTTTTTCGTTATTCTTACTATACATCCTTTTTAGCGTTCCTGAAGTTTGAAGTCAAGGATTCTGAAAATTATGTATATGTAAGATGTTAACGAGGTACGAAAGGTGTTTAGAGGGGTAGCTTCGTATATATCGTATCATACGTCGTTTTCAGGGTGTTTTGATATTTTTTTTGATATTTGCAATTTTAGCAGAAATGCTATATGTAGATAGATTTCTCAACTTTTTTTGTGATTAATATTTTCCCATATTTTTAGTGTGAGAAGTTTAAACTCGACATTTATTCTAGAACTAGGAACGGGTTGAAAGAGAAATACTCGGTAATTTATTTTATAGATCTTTAGTGTTCCGTACGGAACACTTATAAGATCACTTCGGTGTCTGTCCGTCCGTCACACCTGATTTTCTCTGAAACTATTTGGCACAGAAAGTTGAAATTTGATACTAGTAGAGGAATTGATAGCCTCATCAGAGCCATGTAGTTTCGAAAGTTAAACTTTGACTTAAGGGGCTACTCTTGGGGAGTGAAATCGGAAGTGAAAAAAAAAATTTTTTACTAGGACATTGAGTGGGGTGTCAAATGACAGCTTGTAAAAACACGAGTTCAAAGATATATATAACGTAATACTTGCGCACACTTTTCTTTGTATTATTTTTAGAAAATCGCGAAAAATCGCTGTGCTCCCTTATTTCGAAAAGTACTGATCAAAAAATGTTGAAAAAGTTCTGGAATATTCTCCATAGGGTGCATTACCTTTAATAATTTATCTGGTGTATAAAAAAAACAAACTTTCAAGGTCATCAGTTTTCAACAAAGATCGGAAACAAACTTTATTGAAAACTCATTTAGGGTGTGTTTTGTGAAGTCACTGAATATTTCATACCTCCGTAACAAAAAATTTTATTTTAAAAACAGTCAACGTACGGAGCACTACCTGCACAAGTTCAACTTGCACTTGACCGGTTATTTTATATTACTATAGAGAAAAAAAAATACGCAAGTAGGAGAAAAATTATATAGATTACCTTTGCAGGGGCTAATAGGTTACTATTTCGGAAAAATTTTTATTAATTGCTTAACTGCGTCCTACCAATGTTAAATCAGAATTTTTACATGAATTTTAATTAATAAATAACAAGTATAATTGATAAATGTATACAAAAAATACAAGGGTCCAGTATTTTTACAACACATTAGTATAAACAAGTAATTTTTTGATATATGTGATTCAAAATTATATTAAGAAATATGTTTATTTGTTCTAAACCAACTACACATAAACTTAATACTTAATTGAGATCTACGCATGTCACTAATAATATAAATGATTTAACTAAACGAATAAGAAAAGAAATTATAAGTATACTTGGCACCACAGATAATTAATTCCTGTTGATTCAAATAAAAAAAAACGAAGACAAAAGCATGTGAAGCTTTCATTGGACACTTTACTTCTTGTTAACTTCTCGTAGATGTTTATGAAACCCACGGCTGTTCTAATTTTAAGTTAAATATAATGTTATAAATGTTCTAGTCAGATAACAATGAAAAGAAAACAACTAAATATTTGTGGTCCCAATTCTGTTATCTAGAAATTTCTAGGTTTTATTAGAAGTATTATTGTACGCTTTTAGTTTTAGACTTAAAATCTGCATTTTTCCTAGTTTTAAGCGTTTAAAATTGTATTTTCCATTAAGAAAACAATTAAAGTTTGCATCACTAACGAAGAATAATTAATTGTACTGAAAAAAAAACTAATAATTTTTATACCAAGAATTCCTGAATAAATCGCAATTGTCTTATACACGTCTATTATTATTTTTTTTTTTTTCTAGTTTTATTGGTAAATATCTTGTACCTGCGCTTTCGCCCTCAAAGATCTATCTCTTATATATCACAATATATGAATGGTTATTATACTAGTAGTAGTCTGCCCTCTGTATCATATTTTTACCTAATACCTACATGAAGATAAATATCTAAAATTTTGTTTTTTTTTATTACTATTCTTTGGCTATAATGTTATTAGAAAAATTATATAATGTTATGAGTAATATTCAAGTAAAAGTCAAATCACTATTAAAATCCAATATAGGCTCAATTTCTTGTAGAATCCCCGAAACTGCTTATTTTCCTGGGCCAAGATGTACCAAGATGATAAATTGTTTGTGTTACGCCGTAACACTGTATTATTAACTTAATTAGCTATTTTTAAACAACAAAAAGAGCTATTCGGGTGATGGTCAACATCCCACAAAGGTATAAATGATACTTCAGCCACTTTAATATATTAAATATTATGATTCTTTCTAATCTGTATATACAGCAATTCCTTTTGTATGCAGGGAATCATGTAAATAAACTTGCTACTCTGGAATCAATCCATGAGTACGACACAAAGCACAAAAAACTGATTGTATTCACGCAACGTAGACCTTCGAGAACCTAACGAAGCTATGAAATATCTGTGGTAAAGTTTTATAATCCCTACTGATTTGCCTGCCAGTAAGTTTAAGAGGGTAATAAAAAAATGCTATTGTCATTAAGTCCTTATGGTCACAATGAATATTTTTAGTGCTGAGTTATCCTGATTGTCTATATTTATATCTTTATATATTTTATTTGCATCTTTATTATTGTATTATTACTGTGTATTTTATATATAATGTTGTCATGTATTACAGTTTTTTATCGTTCACAGTATGTTTTAGTAGTCTAGGCTTAAGTTTCTTTAAGAGGTTACATACACCTGGGCGCTGGAAAAAGTATGTATATTTTAAAAAAGAATATGTTAAAGCTTATTCAGTGAATAATACAAAAGAATCGCGATTATATATTTCTATTATACTTTAAATTATAAGAATTTTTTTTTAATATGTTTGAAATGTTAACATTATTAGTGTTCCATACGGAACACTTACCAGATGTACAAGTATGAAATGCGGATTTCAGACAACAAATGGTGCACCAATGCAGTTTGTGCTATAAAGATTTGACACTGCGCCATTTTGTTGTGTCATCAACAAATGTCAGACACGCACGAGTGATAAATTGGAAAAGTGTGTGCATAATGTTGTGTTATTGTGTTAAATATGTCCAAATTTATACCGTACAAAGAGTATTCGCGGACAGCATTAATTTTTTGTTTTCATTTAAAGAAAACTGCTGTTGAATCATACCGATTACTTCGAGGAGCTTATGGTGAACATGCTCCATCGCAAGATACGTGTGAACGATGGTTTCTGCCTTTCAAAAGTGGTGACTTCGATGTTACAGACAAGGAACGTGGAAAACCGCCAAAAAATACGAAAATGTGGAATT
The DNA here is from genome assembly GCA_019049505.1 of Pachyrhynchus sulphureomaculatus. NCBI lineage: Eukaryota > Metazoa > Arthropoda > Insecta > Coleoptera > Curculionidae > Pachyrhynchus > Pachyrhynchus sulphureomaculatus. The sequence goes on along the minus strand of CM032454.1, from coordinate 87,136,871 downwards.
GTAAGCATTGTTGGATGAAGATGATTCGCAAACACAAAAACAACTCGCCGAGCAATTGGGCGTTAGTCAACAAGCTGTTTCCAATCGGCTACGAGAGATGGGAAAGATTCAGAAGAACGGTAGATGAGTACCAGTACCACATGAGTTGAACGACAGGCAAATGGAAAAGCGCAAAAACACTTGTGACATTTTGCTCGCTCGGTACAAAAGGAAGTCGTTTTTGCAACGTATATTTACAGGGGATGAAAAGTGGATTTATTTTGAGAATCCAAGCGCAGAAAATCATGGGTAGACCCAGGCGCACCATCCACATCGACCGCAAGACCGAATCGCTTTGGCAGAAAGACGATGCAGTGGGACCAGAGGGGCGTGGTCTATTATGAGCTGTTAAAACCTGGGAAAACGGTTAATATTAAACGTTACCAACAACAATTGACCAATTTGAACCGTTCGCTGCTTGAAAAAAGGCTAGAATACCGAAAGAGCCAACACGAAGTCATTTTTCTTAATGACAATGCTTCATCACATACGGCAAATCCAGTTTACGACACATTGGAAGCCCTCAGCTGGGAAGTTCTACCCCATGCGGCTTACTCACCAGACTTGGCTCCTTCCGATTACCACTTGTTTGCATCGATGGGCCACGCACTTGCTGAGCAGGCTCGATGAATGGTTCGCAGCAAAGGGGGAAGATTTTTACTGGCGTGGTATTCACAAATTGCCCAAAGATGGAAAAAATGTATAACAAGCCATGGAGCATACTTTGAATAAAGCACTTTTTATCATTCTTCCGAATTTAACATGTTTTTTTAGAAAAAAAAATTCGCATTTCGTGCTTGTACACCTGGTATAAGATCACTTCGGTATCTGTCTGTTTTCGTAAAGATTAAAAACTAACTTTGTTGAAAACTCATTTGGGGTGTGTTTTGTGAAGTCACTGATCATTTTATACCTCCGTAACAAAATTTTTTATTTTAAAAGCAATCAGCGTACGGAACACTAATTGCGCAAGTTCAACTTGCACTTGACCGGTTATTTTTTATCGGGTTAAATGGACCACTGATCAAAACTACGGCTCCTCCTTGTCTACAGGATAACTTCTCGAAAAATAATCCAATCGGCAAAAATAAAAATTAATAAAGTAAATAATGTAGTAATTAAAAATTGTCGAAGGGTTTTTTTTTCAAAAATAAAAATATTTACGGTGTTTCAAACTTTAGTATGCAATTTTCGACCAAAAAAGTTATGTTTAGTTATTTATAAAAAATTGCCTATTAAAAAAATTTAAAAAATCTCTCAACATTTTGTAGAAAAAGTAATTATTAAGATTTAAAAGAAAGGTAAAAAATATTAAAAATTGACTGAGTAATTTTGCAGACAGTGTTTGCAAATAGGTGGCGGTCCCAATCCGATGCCAGGTCACATTTAATACTATAACAGAATTTTCTTAAAATTTTTTGAATAATTCTTAGAATAGAATAAAATTAGAATAAAAATTCTCAAAAAAACAATTGAATTTTTGAAAATTCGAAGTCTATGTAACCCTTTAAGTTTTGGGAAAGAGTGTATATGCATATTTTGAGATTTTCATATGTTCCTATTCAAACATACATTTTAAAAATACACCTCTCTATACATTTTAATTGGAATTTACGTGGCTATGAACGTACTCAAAATTTTACCTGATTAAACTTTTTTCACGATATACTGTTTGATGCCTTGTGCGTAAAGATCTATTACATTTGACAAAACCGAAAGGAAAGGAGTACTACGAATGATTATAGACTTAAAAGGGAATGGAGAATTATGGATAATTTTTACTTGCCGTAAAGGAATACGTTCCTTTACATGCCTGTTTGGTGTATTCCCAGAGATCGTTGATGGGCAGTAAATACTGCTGACCAGGAAAGAGTTTGCCTGGAGACGGTTTAAACAAAAAAATTTAGAGAACCGTTTTGAAACATGTCATTAAAGAAGTATTTTATAGCTTAATTAACTCTTTTTGCTAGTTAATGTATGTTCATTTGGTTAAATGGGGTTGAATGGGAATACGAGGTTCGCTTTTGAAGTTTTCACAAACAACCACTATATGGTGCTTTTGAGATGTGATATTACAATTGTAAAATTTGACATTTGTTATTGTTAAAACAGTGGCAGCTCAAAAATTAGCCGATTAGTTTGATTACAGTGAGCATTAAAAAAAATCAGTTTTATGAACAAATGGAAATTTCACGTGGAAGTTTTCAAAGGATGATTTTTTACGATTTTAGTAAAGGTCTAACTCAGCAACAATGCCTGAAATCGCTTCGTTCAACTTTTGGTAATAAATTACCACCAGAAAAGACTGTTTACAATTGGTTTCTAGAATTTCGTCATGGTCGTGCTTCCTTCCGTCGACGATGAATTTCGTGAAGGTCGACCAAAATCGGTTGTTATTCAAAAAAAACATCGATACTAAGTGCAATGAGATTGAAGAGGGTCGACATGTGAGGTCGGTGAGATAGAGGCATTCCTAGACAGATCGAAGACTGCAATAATTCGATTTGGCATGAATTAGCTGTAAAAAAAGATCTGTTCCCAATAGATTTAGAATAATTTGACCGAAACTCAAAAACAGGTTTCTGTCAATTGGTGTAAGGAAATGCCCAAAAACTTCGACCGTGAACATGCAAAATCTGTATACAAGCTCGTAACATGAAACACACATATTTTAGGAACTGAAAACTAAGCAACAATCAACTGTTTGGGTATTCCAAGACGAACCAAATCTAACAAAAGTGGTTCGTTCGTGAAGCACTTCCCAGAAAATGATCGCTCGTTTCTTTGGTTATACTGGACATGTCGCAACCATTGCTTTAGAGGATCAAAGAACAATTAATGCCGAATGGTATACAATAATTTGTTTGACAAAAGTCATCGATGAAATCAGGAAAAACTAGTAAAAACTGGAGTCATTCTTCATCATGACAATACCAGTTCCCACACAGCACGTCAAACAATTGATTATTTAACGGAAAAAAACATCGAATTAACATTGACAGCGATTTTTATCACCTCAAGAAGCGATTTTTGTCACCTCAAGAATTTTTGAGGTACCAACTTCAGAGGGGAAATATGTTTCGAGAATTAGCTCTTTTATAATTATGCTATTTATATTACTTATATATTTATTTAGGTGCAACCTTTTTAAAATATTATCTCGTATGATCTTCGCTCCAATTATTATTTCAAAGTAAAAAATATAAGCTGTGAGATTAAATCTATTTTTACTTTTATTGTGCTGCTGCTGCTGCTGCTGACACTGAGTATATATAGAATAGAAATAAATTTATTTCGAAACATTATAAAGAGAAGAAGAAGGAAATAGGTTGTTTCAATTAGCTAAACGGAAGCGAAATTGAATTTTAAATTGAGTCTTGCATACATTAACCCGATATCCTACGTGGACAGTTAATAAGAGTAACGCGAGTGACTTGACTAGAGCAATTAAATCCAAATACAACATTTATATGATTGTGCCCTACATAGGAGGGACACATTATTAGCATGATACAGGCGCTACTGGTTTGAGTGGCTAATAGATTTTTATAAAGAATACAATCTATAACACATTGATACTGTAAGGATATAAATGAAAGCAATGCTAATTGCTTGTTGGCCGATAAAAAATCAGCATATTTTACAACAAATTTAGAAGAAAGGAACAAGATTTTAAACTTTTAAAAGTTTTTATTTAAATACAAATGAAAGTCATTTCGTAAATAATGCACACTGGTGGTTTACTTACAGACTATTTACCTTCTTAATGACAGCATTTCAATGTTTTTGGAGGTTTGCTATACCACTGATCGTACCTTTATTGTTCAGTCTTCTGATGATTTAAATGACCTCTGCAGAAAGCTCCTCCAGGTAGGAAAAAAGGGTATCCCTGCATAGGTTCTTTCAACCTGGGGAATAAATCGAAGTCTGCTGGACTCATATACTGATGGTAAATTGCGTGCGTAGTAACACTTCCCACTTTACCACATATGGCCATGCATTGTCATCAAAATGAGTGTCGAGTCAGTTTTTGTGCATTTTTTTCCCCAAAATATCACATGAAATCCATCATCACCATCAATCGTGGTGATTCCTTGATAGGCATAAGCCAAAATCATCATTTGGTAAACGATTGCTCGTTTCAATTTTTTTTTGTTGAGGTGATGATGGTCTTCTCCATCGTTTAACTATCATATGAGCTCTATTTCAAAGTATATGACCCATATTTTATCTATAACAACAATTCAAGACAGAAATAATTAACCGTCAACGTTAATTATTTCTTTAATAAGAATTTCAAGTGTAGCAGGAACGACATGTATTCGTTGCACTCGACAAGAAAGACAGTCCTGAGCAATTCGTTTCAAAGGGATGGGGTTCTCCAAATAAAAGATCTCCGTGAGAATAGTGGTAGAAGGGGTGACAAACTGAACCCCACAAGGATGCTATATCCACATACACAGCCAACCTTCTCTATTCTCGGTATGACTTCTATTCTCGGTTTAGGCATAACTTTTGAATCTGTCTTTTTATCAGAAGTGACCTCTCTTGCTAACAAGAGGAGGCTCTGGAGCTCCGAAACTTCGATGTTATGTGGTTAAAAATAACAAGTCAACAAACCACAAGGTTTATCTGCTGCTTCTATCGACCACCAAGTGACACTAAAATTAGAATACTTTTCGCTTCCCTTACAAATAGCATCGATCATTCACAGATTAACTATCCAAATGCCGAAGTTACCATCCGAAGCGACTTTAATGTCCACAACATTAACTGACTTAAGAATTCAAATACTACCGACGAACAAGGTCGTGAAGCTGAATCATACTCAATCAGTTGTGGCTTAACTCAGCTTATTGACCAGCCAACACGGATCCTCGATCGAGACGGAGAGTTCGCCAGTCTTCTTGATCTGTTTTTAACCATCAATCCAGAGATTTATACTGTCACCGTAAATTCGCCGTCAGGTTCTACCAACCATAGACTGTTTTCGATATCGAGTATCCTACCAATTAGTGGCAGAGAGGCGCCTAAACCGCGCAAGATTTATCACCACAAATCTGCTAAATGCGAAGAACTCATGGAATATTTTTGAACTTTCAAGTTTTCGATCCGACGACCCATCTGACTTCGCTAAGGAGGTTTACAATATTATTTTGGCTAGTATGGACACCTACAACTCTTTTTCGAAGAAATGCCCTTCCAACACGGTTTGACCGAAAATGCAAAGAAACTGTTACTTCTAAACATCTTGCCTGCTGACAATGTCGTAAAGATTCTAACGTCGTAAATCGTAACATCTTTGTTCGTGCCCAAAACAGACGCAAAGAAATTATCGACGCAGCCAAGGAGGCACACAATCAATGAATTAGAATCAAACTTCTTGCTTGCCCCAACAATTCCAGATCTTTCTGGTCAGTCGCTAAGCCAGTTAGTCAAAATTTTATCAAATCTACTGTACTACCACTCACACGGCCAGATAATTTTATTGCAACAACCCCTGTTGAGAAAGAAAACCTGTTGGCTGAACCCTTTGCTTCACATTTTACTGTTGATTTCCAAGAAAAAACACCACCTGCTGTTCCCATAGCGCAGTCAAGGATCCCCGATATTGTCTTCAGACAGCGTATCATAAAACGCATTTTAATGAAGCTCGACATCAATAAGCTTCTGTAGTACACAGTACTCAAAAACAGCACGAGAGAACTAACACCAGTTTTCTGTAGATCTTTCAACCTATCCTAAAGAAAGGGAATACGTCACAGTTTAGCCGATACCCAAAAAAGGCAAAAAGACCTTGCCATACAACTACCGACCAGTCGCACTGCTTTCAATAATATCGAAAAGCCTATCAATCAGCGATTTCTAAAATATCTTGAAGGATTCAGTATTATTACCAACAAACAATACAACAGGAGATCTTCCAACTTATGTAATACATGTTTGGAACATCGTAGTTGAACCCTGTGGAGAATCTCTAGCGATTGTTCATGATATATACAAGGCATTCGACCGTGTTTGGCACGATGGATTCTTGGGTAAACTACGCTCTTCTGGTATGTCTGAAAAGTTCTGTTTATGGCTCTCAAGTTTTCGCAAAGAGAGTTCTTTACGAGTGGCAATCGACAAGTTTCTTTATAAGACCTTCACTATTGCTGGTGTGCTCCCGGGCTCCATACTATCTTTCTCCTTTACATTAACAATCTGCTGGAAAAGACCGGGAATCCAATCTACAGTTTTGCTTTGCATCATTTAATTTGAACGCTCGAACATCGGCTACTCATGGAAATATCCGTCGACAGCAGGAGATCGTTAACAAAGACCTGGAAGAAATTCTCTCTTGGGGTGGCAGTAACCAAGTTGAATTTAACGCTACCAAAACCCAGACGGCAGTTTTTTCTAAAAAAGTTAACGTTACTGAACCCGACATAGTTATGTCGGGGCACTTCGTTCTTCTAGCATCGTCTCTCAATTTGCTGCGTTAATTTGGGAGCAAATATGTCTTGGCATGAACATATTGCAAGCGTAGCATAGAGAGCTTCTCCAAAGCTGGGAATAATATTTCGAATTAGAAAGCTTTACACTCCACAACAACTGTTAATTCTGTAGGAAGCTCAAATTCGACCAACGATGGAATACTGCTCTCTTGTTTGGAGTCTATTCTATAAATATTTTCATCGAAAGTGTTCGATGGATGTAGCCCGCTTAATTCCTCCAAGAGCGGTGCGTGCTAGAAATACACATCGCGCTAATACTTCAGATCTGAATGAGGTTCAGCTTGTTACTCCTCGTACAACCCTTTTCAAGCAGTCTTTTATATGGAAAACCTCATCCCTTTGGAATAATTTGCCCAGGACTGTGTTTCCGACCTAGTACAACTTACAGCGATTCAAGACCAACGTGAATTGCTTTTTCCGCACACGTCTTGCTCCTGTAGCGCTTTACGGATTTCCCTGCAACACGTGTGCTAGGCCCATAATATATATATATATATATATATATATATATATATATATATATATATATATATATATATATATATATATATATATATGTTTTGACGAATGTTCTCACGGGTGTGAAATGTGGTAGTGGTTTTTCGGGTATCCCGTGTTAGCTTGAAGTCCCTTGATGGACGGTTTCGCTGACGTTTCGATGGAATCTCATCCATCTTTTTCAAAGCGTTGATAACTGGTCGGTATCTTGGCGTTGGCTGTCGAGACTGGCTCCTAGTGCGCCGGTTTTATGTGTTCGTGGGTGGCTCTATTGGTCGGACGGATCTGGCCAATAGAGGCTCGGCTTTGGTTGCGCGTTGTCGGTCCTGTGGTTCTTTGTAATGTTTGTGTAGGTGAAGTGACATATGGTTGAATTATTGTTTCTCTTGGTTGAACTTGGTACTGGGATAGAATATGTTTCCAAGAGTTCGGTAAACGTTGGCTATCATCGCGATTATTTAAGTTGTTGGGCCTCTTTTCTATTTCTATGGCTTCTTTGATGACCCTAGTGGATAGGTTATTACTTTTTTGTAGAGTTCTGGTTTTGTCAAAATCCATTTTGTGGCCGGTATTGTGTGCATGTTGTGCTAGAGAACAGGTGGTGGATTTTTGTTTTACGGCGTTTTTGTGCTCGTCTGTTCTGGAGCTAATTTTCCTGTTTGTTTGGCCTATTTATGAAAGACCGCAGTCTTGACACGGAATTTCATATACACCTTGGTCTTCTAAGGCTATAATGTCTTTTGGTGTAGGCAGAATATCTTTAATTTTTTGATTCGTTGTGTAAATTTTATGTCACTTCATCAACACAAACATTACAAAGAACCACAGGACCGCCAACGCGCAGCCAAAGCCGAGCCTCTATTGGCCAGATCCGTCCGACCAATAGAGCCACCCCCGAGCACATAAAACCGGCGCACTCGGGGCCAGTCTCGACAGTCAACGCCAAGACACCGACCAGGGATCAACGTCAGCGAAACCGTCCATCAAGGGACTTCTAGCTAACACGGGATACCCTAAAAACCACTATATATATATATATATATATATATATATATATATATATATATATATATATATATATATATATATATATATATATATATATATATATATATATATATATATATATATATATATATATATATATATATATATATATATATATATATATATATATATATATATATATATATATATATATATATATATATATATATATATATATATATATATATATATATATATATATATATATATATATATATATATATATATATATATATATATATATATATATATATGTATATATATATATATATATATATATATATATATATATATATATATATATATATATATATATATATATATATATATATATATATATATATATATATATATATATATATATATATATATATATATGTATATGTATATATATATATATATATATATATATATATATATATATATATGTATATGTATATATATATATATATATATATATATATATATATATATATATGTATGTATGTATGTATATATATATATATATATATATATATATATATATATATATATATATATATATATATATATGTATGTATATATATATATATATATATATATATATATATATATATGTATATGTATATATATATATATATATATATATATATATATATATATATATATATATATATATATATATATATATATATATATATATATATATATATATATATATATATATATATATATATATATATATATGTATATATATATATATATGTATATATATATATATATATATATATATATATATATATATATATATTGGCGTGACGTGTATTTCTAGTAAACACCTCAACGAGGAATTAAGTGAGCTACAATCATCGAAAATTTCCCATGAAAGAACAGACTTATGTCCCCAACCGTTCTTTAATGATAAAAAGAATTAAGGTTCATTGTAAGTTCTGTCTTCAAGAATGCGAATTCTTCTGGTTAGAATTTAGTTAATGCTGTATGTTCGGGGGCGGTTGTAGTATTTCAATCCTAACCTGAGCGTTGCACATTGTGAAGTGTTAAGCTTTCCAGTACGAAATATTATTCCTAGCTTTTGAGAGAATGATCATCCTTTGACATATTCGCTATCAGCTTAAATGTCGATGCTAGTGGAATTAAGTATTCAGACATAACTATGTCGATTTCTGCAACATTAACTTTTCTAGTAAACACTGTTGCCTAGGTTCTTGTAGCGTTCAGTTCTACTTGGCTACTGTCACTTCAAGATTTTTTCCAGGTCTTTTTTAAATAAGTAAGTAATATGGGTAGCTGATGTTCGATCGTTCAAAGTTAATGAAAAAAAAACATATTATTATGGGCAAACTTGTATATAAATTCCTTGTTCATACCAAGAAATCGTTAATGTAAAAAAGAATTAAAATAAGAAGCAAAATGAAGTGATCCACCGGTTATGATTGTGAAAGTATAGGAAAGAAATCCGTCAACCGCCAGTCATAAAGAAAGCTCTCTGAGGAAACTCGAGAGCCATAAGTAAAATCTTTCAGGATTACTGTAACACAATAGCATAGCCTCCACATCAAATACTTCAAAATCTTCAAATGCGTTATTGATGCCGCATCGTGAAACTATACTATAATTTATTCTCTGGCAAAGCTTCAATTTAAGTAGGCAATATTTAGTCTTCAATCATCACAGTATTTGCCACCTTCTGCATTATCGATGAAATGGCCCTCATATGTATGCTGTTTAAAATTTACAGTTATTATTATTTTATCTACTTGTCATTAAACTACTGCTACGACTGTAAATTTTAGCCAAGATTATAGTTGTGTACTATATCCATAAGATTAAAACAGGTATTCCTATATAAGGCTGTTTTTTTAACATTTTGCTTTGATCTTAAAAAATTATTATATCGCCCACATCACAGACACACTCCTTAATCAGGTTGCATGCATTACGGCTATGACACAAACTAGATGCTCTCCAAACTTCGTTGTTGTTTCTCACACCCTTTTTTCAAGTATTTAATATTACTTATTTAGAAAATCATGTTGCATTAGTTACACAACTAGTGCATAATCAAAATCTGTCTGAAGTTCATTGGAGAACTGCAGGCAAATATTTGATACAAGTATTATTAGTGGCGATTTAACAAGATCTTACGATAGGGAAATTTAGCAGTAATTATTATTTGCGAATGCCTTTGGGAACCGGATATATCTCGAATCTATTAAGGGAGTAATAGGGAAATTATGAATGGGAGTTTCGGGTTTAATGGCAAATGTAGTTTATAGGTAGACGTGTTTTAGGCGGGCATTACACTATAAAAGTTATTTTATAAAAGATCTTTTATAAAAAAACTTTTCCGATAAATGTGATAGTGTACTCTCTCCAGTTTTATAAGGTTTGTCTTTTATAAAAGTTCTTTTATCATAGTTTGCATGTTTATCCAATATTTGACAAAAGTAGTTTCTCCTTTCCTCCTGCACTCAACTCGCCGGTAGGCTGGCTTCTCTTCTCTTTGTACGCATGCGCATATATCACGTCTCGCGACAAAATCCAACCACACGTATTAGTTATCAACTTATCAATCGTTGTACATTTAATTTTATTTGCGTTTTTAAAATATCATTTCTTTAAACTGTAATTTAAAAACGAAAGCTTTGAAAGTAAATGAAGAATGGCCGAGTCGAGGATTCAGTGCAGGTGGTCTGTGGCGGCTACTAAAATTTTGATTTGTGAATATCAAAGAATATCTTATTTTATACTCTGTATGATGTTTGCCATACAGAGTATAAAAATAGAAATAAACGGTTGAATGCTTATGAAGATATTGCTTGTGTATTAAAAGAACATGGATACACGTATGAGGTTGACAGCGAAAAAAAAAAGTTAATGGGTTAAAAGTGTACACTGAAGTATGCGACTACTGTATTGAAGACTTGTGTAGCTCTCGCCTGTGGCAAGAAATCGCAGAGTAACCATAAGCCGCTCCTCAGGGGATATTGGGTTACGCAAATGTGTCGTTTTCCGAGATATAGGTCCCAAGTTCAGAAGCAAGTAATCGAAGGTTTTTTTCATCCATCCTTAAATAGTTCATGTAACTTTTTATATCTTCCATGGCCAGTTCTTTGAGTAAATTCTGATAGATGTCCTTTAACTCGCGCCGGGCATCCCAAAGTCTTACCCACAAACGTTTCTTTACATTTTTATTTTTATCTTTTTCCGCCACAGCTGTTGCAACTACAGCAGCCATAAAACCTGCGGCAATTGGTAAAACGTCATCCATTACACAATAGTCACAACTCACAACACTGTCTTGAAACGAAAAAACTAAGATTTCTTTTAAAATATTTTGTAAAATATTTTACATAGCGTAATGCAAATTTTGTAGTCATAAAAGATATTTTATAAAAGAAATTGTAAAACAATTTCTATCCAACTTTTATAATACTTCTTTGTCAAAAAAACCATTATAGTGTAATGCCAGCCTTAGAAATGTTGAACTTATTTTAGAGAGGAACAATTATTCATTAGAAACATACAGTACGAAGAAAATGGAAACAACTGATACAAACCCTTGACAATATTTTTTTAATACAATACTCATTACTATTATTTTAAAACTACTAGAGTTTTTTTTCTTCTTTCTTATATGGTGTGTCATATAAGTAGGCATACCGCCTGTTTTATCCCCATTATGCCTCTTCCTATGAGGACGTCCAGCATTCCTTCCACCTTTTCGGAGGTCTGCCCCAAGCTCTTCTACAGTAAGGTTTATTGGCCCTTTTTACCAGTCTGTTCCATCCGATCTACGTGTTTATTCCATTGTTTTCTTCTAGTTCTGATCTATTTGGATATTTCTTGGATCTTAGTTAGTTCTTGTAGATCTATGTTGCGGATTCTGTCGTGGATAGTTTTTCCATGTATGTCCCCCATCGCCTTCATTTCTGTTGTCCTCATCATTTGTGCTATTTTACATGTGTCAGCTCTTGTTTCTACAGCATAGGTGAGGATCAGTCTCACTGTTGTCTTATATATTCTTATTTTACTTTCCACTGTGAGTTATTTATTTTTCCATACTATATCCGTCAAGCAACCTGCTATTAGTGATGCCTTCATAGACTGTTGTTTTACTTCCCTGTTTAAGTCTCCGTACCTTGTTATCATTGTTCCCAGGTATTTAAAATTATTAACCTGTTCAATAATACTTCCTTGCATCTCCAGCTTGCATCTTAATAATTCTTTTGAAGCTACCATACATTTTGTCTTGGTTATATTGATAATCATGTTTAGTTTTCTCGCTTTAAAATTGGCATGAAAGAGCTTCTGAAGGTTGTCCTCAGAATCGGAGATGAGGACTGCATCATCGGCGTAGCAGATTGTGTGGAAGTATGTGTTACCCATTTTGTATCCTCTGGTTTTTGGATGATTCTCCACTATTCTATCCATTATTTTTACTTCCTTGCTCAGTAGATGTTCTACTTTTATATTTGTTCTGCATTCATGTATGATTTTTATTAGCATCTGGTTTGTCTGCTTTTCTTGTAATATTTTTATATCTGTTAATTACACTCTATCGAACGCTTGTGTCATGTGGACGAAACACATATATGCAGGTTTGTTAAATTCTTTAGCTTTGTAAGGTGTGAACTTGCCCGCTTTTTGAGGCGTTATTTTGTACCGTGTATATTAATTGGTCGGTTTTTGCGGCGTCATTTTGTACCCTGTGAAAATTGTTTTTCCCACGCTTGGGCACAATTTTCTTGCAACCTCTTTTTAATTTCTGAGAATGAATTGAGTGAATAATGATTTTAAAAGAACTAAAGAAATTAAACAAACACTAGCTCAGTTTTCCTTGGTAGAGAAATATGGGTAAGAGATAATTGTTTATACGTCTTTTTGGAATTATTTTCTATTTTTTTTTAAAAAAACTTCAGTCATACAAATTTTTGGGCACCATTCATTTTAAAATAGAAAGGATCTAACTTCAGTTAAAAAAATGAAAAAATACTGAAGTGTTTTACAGATATTACTAAAAAGAATTATACTAGTACGACTTTTCTTATCCTGAAAAGAAAAATAGGTATTCAGTGAGACACTAGCTTTAATCAACAAAAAGAAAATTAATTCAAGTTTTTAAAAATAAAAAGTTCTAACCTTTGCAGTTCTACCAAAAGATTCTAGCCTAACTAGTAGTTATTACATTTAAATTTTGAACTATGACTACCCCCGAAGACGAAAAATAGTGCTTTTCACTTCACTTTTTAGTCTGTTTAAATTGCTGTTAAGGCACTACTCAGGGATAGGTCTATTGAAGGATGTTTTGGTAACTTACTGTTCTTATTCCGGCTTCGATGGAATACGACCGATTTCACACTTTTCTAGCAAACACTTAGAGAGCCCACTACGGCTTTTCGTTAAGAAACTGGCGCTTTACTTAGCTCGCATGATGGTTGTTATGAGCTTTTTCTCTAGCTCAGTCGAAGGAAGCCTACTCGGCGGCTCCGATGCAATTAGCCTCGCCTACTCGGCTTGATGGTACACAGCCCACTTGGCGGTTCGGTGGAAATGACCTCGATTTTCGTTCACCGGACTCTTAAATAAACCGTGCGAACTCTGCCTGTAATATGGCGACGCCGGAACCAAAACCGGATACAAATTTTCACCAATCCCGGCGTACCACAAATTCGATGGATTCGGTCGGCAACCCGCACTGCACAGTATATACCGAACGTCTTGGAATCTCTGTTTAATATACCGTTCGATACAAAAATGAAAATAAGTACAATTTGAAGTGAAAAATCAGTAACATTACATGGTCTTAAAATCTAGGAAAAAATGAATGTTACATTTACCCCCTTCCAAAAAGAAATAGACTACACTAGTCTATTAAACTTAGGCTACTTATGAAAAGGTACAAAGGGGTACACTATCACTTAATACTAAGGTCAGAACTTAAAACAAAAGTACAAACTTCGGACCTTACTACTAGACTTAACTTAATTAAGCACTAATATTAAGTACAATGGAAACCAAATGAAAATCTTTGCAAGTACACAAGAATCTTATAACTAGACTTAACTTAATTAAGCACTAAGGTTAAGTACATCAAAAAGTAAATAAAAATCCTTGCATGAACATAAGAAATACCTGTTCAAAGTAACAATCGCGGTCTTCTTATATAAAAGAATCAGCTCTGTTATTGTTACCAAAAAACAAAAAAAAAATTAACTTTGTCTAGACTCTTGTCTAAATCAAAAAAGTGAACTGAAATAAAATATGAACACCCCCCTTAAAATATTTTAAGGATTGTCTGAAAATTTTCTATTTCAGCAAAAGAAATTTATAAAAATTCTTAAATAAAGAAAAAAAATAAAAAATGATTCTAGTGCAAACACTTACACTAAAAAGAAAAAGTCTTGTCAGACCATTTAGCACTAGGCCAAAAAAAAAAAAATAAATATCTGGATAAATATCCAGGCAAACGCTCGGGAAAAATCGCCATCCATGCTCTAGCTCATCACTAAGAGAACATTCTAAATCTAGTATCACTACTAGTCGCACTCGGAAAATAATCGCACGCTATCGCGCAATGTCGACGTCCTAAGACATCTAGACATGCTAAAATCGCTAGGGAAAACTCTACATCGCACAATGTCGACGTCCTGAGACATCCAGACATGCAAAAATCGCCAGGGAAAACGCTCTGGTTGATCGCCAGAAAAACACGTCAGCTCATCGCCAACAAAACACTGGTATATCGCCAGAAAACACGTCAGCTCATCGCCAACAAAACGCTCTGGTATATCGCCAAAAAAAAAACCTCGGCTCCTCGCCAAGAAAACATTCTGGTACATCGCCAGAAAAAACCTCAGCTCCTCGCCAAGAAAACACTCTGTAAATAGTCCTCGACTACACAAAGTCTGCGTTCTAAAAGAACAATCTCGCCATTAACATAGTGAGCAGCTATAAAAGCTAACAATGCCACTATAGGCACAGTGAATAGCTATAAAAGCTAAAATTCACCCTAAACACAGTGAATAGCTATAAAAGCTAAAATTCACCAAACTGAATGATCCTGCTTCAAAAAGCAATGTTCACTAAGAACAGAATGATTAGTCCGCGCGCAACTAACATTCAAGGAAACATTCCCAAAATAACTGTATGAGACAGCAAGTCTCGAAATAGGACCTCCCTAAAGTCATAATCCTATATATAGGAGTCCATAAGCAAAACGACTCAAAATCTCGCATTTTGAGCACATGCCATCAGGCAACCAACATACACCGAAATATATACAGAAATATGTACAGAAATAAATACAGGAGTTCAAATCCCAAACTCTTGGTTATGATAACTCCATACTGAGCTTGGTGAAAGCTCTTAGCAAAAGCTAATCAAATCTTCAGCACATCGCACCAAAGTGACAAATCTGCCTAGAAACATGAGCCGGAAAAAATGCCCTCCGTCATTCTTCAGGGTGGCTACCCAGAGATATAAGATTTAACCAGCATTGCGCTTCTCCAAGTTGCATGAAGAACCCTCGTGTACTGGTCTCGCCCTAGAACAACAACGAAAAACATTCAATCCATCCCACATAACAGGAGACAAACACCTCACCACGATATACTGAATGGTGGAGACAATAAAATACAGAATTGGTGACCCTGGTGTCCACCAACAAAAGGGAGTAGATTATAGCATCCTATAAACTGAAACAGTGTCTACCACACCACCATAAGTCAAAAAAATTAATCAATAGGGTGTTCCGAAACACACTACTGCCAACAGCCTGTCACCACTAATAGGCTAATTGGAGCTGAGGTCGACTACAGTAGCTAGGCTCTCCTTTGGTTCAAATAGAAATAACCATTGGGTAACAAAACCCCTAAAGGTCCCAAAGGTCAAACGTTCACCCCCCATAGACTACCCTTCCAATCAGTCTGTTCCTCAGGAAGACTAACTCCCTGCCAAACGTCGTAACGGCATCTGTTAGCACCCGGTGCATCACAGCCTGTAAAAACAAATAACTCATGGGATACAACCTAAAAGGTTTACAAGGTTGACTTAACCAAGCTTCTAACGAAATCTAAAAAAACGAAAATGAGCTTAAAAAGCTACATGAAGCAAAAATTTCTCAAATTTTTGGTGGCGACGCAACAAAACTTTTGAAGACGACAAGAGCTTTTCCAGCTTAATCAGAAACAAGAAGAAAACATCGTCGACAGCTAAAATATTCGATCATGGTGTTAATCGTCTTCCTAGACAATAGCCTCTAGAAGAAACTGCTACAGGTATCAGGCATAACCGTTTTCTGTCAGCCCAAACTTCTAGATTACCTCTTGGAAATCTAAAAATTCGGTTAGGAATCTTCCTTCACTGCGCTTAGCCACTCTTGACAAGGTTCTCATCTCGGTATCAGATTTTGATCATTTCTTTGTGAAACGACTGTCTTACTCTGCTCTCATCTCCTGTAAATGATCAGCCTTTAGTTCTCCTGCAGGACTTCAATTTCCTATCAATCTGATAGTAAACCGAAAAAACTCAACATACGCCTATGAGTCCATGCAAAAAAAATTTTAAAAAAATTAGTGACTCAAAGGTAAACGTTTAAACGGCCCTGAAAAGAATAGAAAATACCCTCAGTTTGTCAATTCAGAAGAAGATCTAAATCAAAATAATCCAAGTCTTAGACTTACTGGATAAACCAAAATCAATTTACTCTTAATTGCACCCAACATATACCACTAAGGTAATAAAAATACACCCACTCGGGTAACAAACTTTGAAATTGCCCATTAAATTTTTTGACTCAACATCATACCACGCGAGCTCCATCTTGCGCTTGTCCAAACTCAAGATCACCTTGGATTGCCTCTAATCAAAATTTCGCTTCCAAGTGTCAAGAACTGGATATTATTTGGGGTCATAAGCAAATCAAATCCCGCGACCACCGACATACCAGTCTTATGATATATCCTGAGTGTGACTCCTTCGCAAGCTCGCAAAACTGAGCCGATGCTAAACATCACCCACAATCAACCTAAGTTTGGGATATGGCCAATACCCAAAACCTTAGCATTAAACAATAAAAGTAAGCTATTCTCTGCTCAACTTTTACAACAGTCAAAAAAAACGAGGTCGTCACCTCTACAGAGCAACATCAAAAAAAATTTAAGCAATTAAGATAATGTAAATATAAATTATTCTTCTTCTGACAAACTTTCATTAGGGTTAGGTCCGTTGAATGGTTTTAAGTCTTTAATATGCCATCGTCCTATTTTAGTCCCATCTAAATTAACTAAACCATAAACTAAGTCTGAAATCTTTTCTCTTATCACGCAATGCACATACTTAGGTACCAACTTAGATGTGAATTTATCTGCTGCACTGGAAAGAATTTTATTTTTTCGCCAAACGTGATCACCTATATTAAAGGCAAAATCCCTTTTTCTAAGGTTGTAAGACTTACAGTTCCGTTCATAAGCCTTATGTATCCTACTACGCACGTCAGTGAAAATATCCTTTAAACCCTTTAAATTTTCGGCATACTCACCCCTGTTACCCGGAATTATTTCGCTGTCAACATTGACATCCAAATCTAAGTTTTTATAATATGATCCAGATAGAGGTATATGTCTGCCGTAAACTAAGAAAGACGGTGTGAACCCCGTTACTTCGTGTCTTGCGGTATTTATCGCTTGTTGGATTTTGGAAATATTGCCATCCCAATTGTCATATGAATCCACGTAACTTCTTAAAGCGGTCCCGACTGTTCGGTTATTACGTTCCACAAAATTACATTGGGGAGAGTACACGGGATTAAAACGGATGTTAAAACCATAAGTTTCACTTAAGCTCTTAAAACTCTTAGAGGTAAACTGAGTACCGTTATCGCATATTAAGAGCGATGGAACACCGTGGATTAGAAAGACATTATTTTCCAAAATTCTCTCTATATGTCCAGCTTTAGAGCTTTTCAAAGGAAATAGCATGGTATACTTTGTAAACCAGCAAGAAACCACGAGAAGCCATTTATTTCCCTTTTTTGAACGTGGAAATGGGCCTACTAGATCAGCTGCTATGACTTGAAAAGGGTAATTAACCGTTTTTCTCTTTTCCCATCAGCCCCATAGGTAGTGTATTTGGAGATTTCTGCGCTTCACATACTTCACAAGTCCTCACAAACTTTACGATGTCAAAACGCATTTTTGGCCAATAATACTGTTCCTGAACCCTGTGAAGAGTTTTATAAAAGCCAAAATGACCAGAAGTAGGAGGAGTGTGACACATGTCTATAATTTCCCCTCTCTGTGGTTTAGGAACTAGAATTTTCCACTCGGGTATATTAACTTTTAAAGGCAACTGGTTTGGGATAAATTTGTACACGAAATCATTTTCCACCTTCCACTGCGGAAAATTTTGAGGAAATTCTTTAATTTGCTGCAGCAAATTATCGTACCATGGATCAATGCGATCTACATCAACTATATCAATTCTTACGCCAATCTGTGCATTAAGACTGTTTTCGTCCGCTGTATGATCTGGGATTCTTGACAAAGCGTCAGGAATAACATTGTGGACTCCTTTTCTATGAATTAAAGTAAATGTATGTTGTCTCAACCTAATCGCCCAACGCGCTAGTTTGCCACTAGGGTTTTTAATAGAATTAAGCCACAATAGACTATAATGATCTGTTATGACCGTGAAAGGAACACCTTCTATGTAAGGTCGAAACTTTTCGATGTTAAAGAGTACTGCTAAACATTCTTTTTCAACAACCGAATAGTTACGTTCAGCCTTTGATAAAGTTCTACTGGCATACGCTATCACTCTTTCCTCAACATTGATTTTCTGTGTTAGGACGCCCCCTAAACCGGTATTAGAAGCATCGCTAGAAATATAAAACTGTTGGGAAAAATCTGGTTGGGATAAAATTGGAGCTGAAACCAATAGCTCTTTAATCTTTATAAAAGATTCTTCGGCTGCCTTTGTCCAATCTATCGATTGTCCTTTTTTTCGTCCTTTCAAAAGATCATTAATAGGCGACAACAGGGTAGAAAAATTCTCGATAAAACGCCTATACCATGAACACATTCCTACGAAGCGCTTAACTTCCGTAGTATTAGTAGGTCTCGCATAATTAACCATGCTTGCTACTTTATCCGGATCGGTACGCAAGGAATTTGAGCCTACAATATAGCCTAAAAACTTTAGAGAAGTTTTGAAAAAATCGCATTTGCTCAAA
Organism: Pachyrhynchus sulphureomaculatus; assembly: GCA_019049505.1. Classification (NCBI taxonomy): domain Eukaryota; kingdom Metazoa; phylum Arthropoda; class Insecta; order Coleoptera; family Curculionidae; genus Pachyrhynchus; species Pachyrhynchus sulphureomaculatus. Next base: position 87,117,557 of record CM032454.1, on the reverse strand, counting down.
TTTATTGTCAGTCCGGCCTCTTTCAATTTATCTTTTACTTCCTTAAGTAAGCGAATATGCGATTCGAAGTCTTCCGATGTTACTAAAATATCATCGAGATAGGTAAAAATATGTGGCTCATATTTCGGACCAAATATAGCGTCCACTAAACGTTGCTGAGTTTGAGCAGCGTTCTTTAGACCAAACGGCATAGTGACGAACTGAAATAGACCTCGGCCTACTACTGCAAAAGCGGTCTTTTCCTTAGAGGATTTGTCCAAAGGAATTTGCCAGAAAGCCTTTCTAAGGTCTATCGAGGATACATACTTAGCATTCCTGAGTGATGTCAAAATTCTGTCAATGTTCGGTAAGGGATAGTTATCAAATTTGCTGACCTCGTTGAGCTTTCTACCGTCAAAGCATAGACGATATCACTCCGAGTTTCAACATTTCGTCTAACTCCTTACAAAATTCTGTCGATGTTCGGTAATGGATAGTTATCAAATTTGCTGACCTCGTTGAGCTTTCTTCCGTCAAAGCATAGACGATGTCACTCCGAGTTTCAACATTTCGTCTAACTCCTTATTTAATACTTTTGACATGTACGGAGACATGGCGATGGGCCTTGTCTTTACAGGACTGGCATCAGCCGTATCTATAGACATGTTGATTTTATTCGTTCGGCCTAACCTATCTTTACTACTTATTTCTTTAAAAGAGCTTATTACTTTTTCTGCCTTTAAGCGTTCCGTCCGCGAGAGATCATCTAGGGTACATAGACGCGAGAAAAGGTTTTCTAAAGAACTTTCTGAATAACAATCTTTAAAACTTGTTTGAGAGTTGACTTCTAGGGACTGTGGATACCACGAATTATTTTTAAAATTTACTAAAATTCCGAATTTTTGTGCAAAATCACATCCTAAAACCAAAGTATGTGATAGAGAAGGTACTACTAGAGCAGAGATTACTAAACAATGACCATTGCAGACTAGCGGCAACTCAACCGTACCTAAAACTTTTAGACGGCTGCCATCTGCAGTGGTAACACTTCTATTTTTGACGTGGCATATTTTTATACTTAAACGACTTAAAATTTTAATATCATTCTGACCTACAACGGAGGCATTTGCACCAGAGTCAAATAAAGCCGAGAAATGGGCACCTAATAGATTTATCTTGATATGCGGTCTGTTATCTAAATATTTATGCACGAATAAAGGAGACATGTGACCATTTGGAGAAGCAGGAGTTTTAATTTGAGAAGGAGAATTTTTATTAGACTTTTAAAAAAAAATCAGAAACTTTTTGTAACTATTTAGTCCAATCTGATTTATTGGAGTATTTCTTTACTTAAGATCCTCGTTAGAATCTTTCTTTTATCCGCGACCGGACGTTCTGAGAAAGTACGACGGATTTTCAGTTCATAGTCGAATTCATTTTCCAGTAAGTGATTGACTTTAAAATTTAAAGCTTCCATGATAAATGAATAAAATTTAAAAGAATTGTTTAAAAAGTCGTTAAAATATTCCTCCTGTGCTCCCAATAGTCGAAATAAAAAAATATGTAAAGGCACTTAAAATATGCAAACTTCTTTATCAAACATTTAAAAAATCTTCGACAATTTCAAAAAAAAATTCTAAGTATTGCCTTCTATTCAAATTCTTTTACCAAATATGTTAAGAATTTCCTATAAAAAATCTCTAAGTACCATTTCGTATAAACAAAGTATTTTTAATATTCATGCAAAATATAGGTGAGAAAAAAGAACAGTTTTTTGTTCGGTTTACCGCAAAATAAATCTAACACTGCAAAAAAATTAAAGTAAACCAGCACATCTGCTAATCTGAACTATAAAGCTAGCTGTTAAGAAAAAGTAGGAATCGCTTATCTTAGAGTCAATTAACAAAATTCAAATATCTAAACCACGATCGGATAAATTGAAATAAATAATTCTACAAATTTCCTGCTTTTATCTTACTGCTATAGTGTAGTTTCGTTTAATAAATATTATGAAATAAAAATATCTGCAAAGTTAGAGCTTTTACTTTGTTCGAAAGCTAGTACACTGAACCCTTTTTTTAAAAAAATAAAATTCCAAAAGCCCCGCGTTGACAGCGCTATTTTGTAAGGTGTGAACTTGCCCGCTTTTTGAGGCGTTATTTTGTACCGTGTATATTAATTGGTCGCTTTTTGCGGCGTCATTTTGTACCCTGTGAAAATTGTTTTTCCCACGCTTGGGCACAATTTTCTTGCAACCTCTTTTTAATTTCTGAGAATGAATTGAGTGAATAATGATTTTAAAAGAACTAAAGAAATTAAACAAACACTAGCTCAGTTTTCCTTGGTAGAGAAATATGGGTAAGAGATAATTGTTTATACGTCTTTTTGGAATTATTTTCTATTTTTTTAAAAAAACTTCAGTCATACAAATTTTTGGGCACCATTCATTTTAAAATAGAAAGGATCTAACTTCAGTTAAAAAAATGAAAAAATACTGAAGTGTTTTACAGATATTACTAAAAAGAATTATACTAGTACGACTTTTCTTATCCTGAAAAGAAAAATAGGTATTCAGTGAGACACTAGCTTTAATCAACAAAAAGAAAATTTATTCAAGTTTTTTAAAAATAAAAAGTTCTAACCTTTGCAGTTCTACCAAAAGATTCTAGCCTAACTAGTAGTTATTACATTTAAATTTTGAACTATGACTACCCCCGAAGACGAAAAATAGTGCTTTTCACTTCACTTTTTAGTCTGTTTAAATTGCTGTTAAGGCACTACTCAGGGATAGGTCTATTGAAGGATGTTTTGGTAACTTACTGTTCTTATTCCGGCTTCGATGGAATACGACCGATTTCACACTTTTCTAGCAAACACTTAGAGAGCCCACTACGGCTTTTCGTTAAGAAACTGGCGCTTTACTTAGCTCGCATGATGGTTGTTATGAGCTTTTTCTCTAGCTCAGTCGAAGGAAGCCTACTCGGCGGCTCCGATGCAATTAGCCTCGCCTACTCGGCTTGATGGTACACAGCCCACTTGGCGGTTCGGTGGAAATGACCTCGATTTTCGTTTACCGGACTCTTAAATAAACCGTGCGAACTCTGCCTGTAATATGGCGACGCCGGAACCAAAACCGGATACAAATTTTTCACCAATCCCGGCGTACCACAAATTCGATGGATTCGGTCGGCAACCCGCACTGCACAGTATATACCGAACGTCTTGGAATCTCTGTTTAATATACCGTTCGATACAAAAATTAAAATAAGTACAATTTGAAGTGAAAAATCAGTAACATTACATGGTCTTAAAATCTAGGAAAAAATGAATGTTACAGCTTTTTCCGTTATCTATCTCACTATAAATATTGAATCTATGGTCGATAGATTTTTGCGGAATCCCTGTTGTTCCTTTGTTATTTGAATATCCTTGGTCATTTCTTCCAGTATGATTTTTGTTAATACTTTTAAGGTAGTATTTAGGAGTGTTTTTCCGCGGTAGTTTTCGGTTGACGTCTTCAGCCGTTTTTTGAATATTGGAATTGTTATGTTAGTTTTCCAATCTGTAGGTATTTATCCATTATTTACTATGTTTATAAAAAATTGTGCTAATTGTTGTAGGTGTTCTCCTCCATATTTTAGCATCTCATTTGTAATGTTGTCTGGTCCTGAGGTTTTTCTATTTTTAAGACTTTTTATAATTCTTTCTGTCTGTGTTAAAGTTACTTCTAGATTTACTTCTTCCACTTCTTCAAGTATGACTTCATTATTCTCTTCTTCTTTGTATAATTTCTCAAAGTATGTTTGCTATTCTTGAATTGTAATTTTATTAGTTTGTACCGTGTCTTTTATATCAAGTTTGTTCCGTCTTAACATTTTCCAGACTCTTCTTTGAGCTCCATACAGATCCCTTTTCATCCCTTTAGTAAATATTTCCCAATATTCTTCTTTAACTTGTTTTCTTCTTCTATTCATTAAGTTTCTTTCTGCGGTATATGCATTACAGTTGTCTTGGGTTTTGTTGTGTATGTAATGTATATATGCCTCCTATGTCTTCTTTGCCAACTCCTTTATTTCTGGCATGAACCAAGATGTTTTATTTGCTTTGTTGATGTTTACTCATCTCTGGCCTAATGTTTCCTTTACCGTGTTAATAATGTTCTGCTTTATAGATGTCCACTGTTGGTCTATGCTTTCTTGTTCGTTGATTGGGTATAGAGTGATTTTTTGTCTCAAGCGGTTCACATATATTTGTTTTGTGCTTTCGGTGTAGAAGGATTGGATGTTATATTTGTTAACATATATAGGTTTTAGTTTCGGTGGGGTTCTTATTTTAAGTCTAAGTTTACATAGAAGCAATTTGTGATCGCTACCTACATTAGCTGAATTCAGCATTCGTACATCTAATATTGTTTCTGGTATAACTTTTCTGTTGGTTATAATATAATCGATTACTGATTGTTGGCCTCTAGAGTTTTGCCAAGTATATTTGTATTTTATATCATGGAGCACAAAAGAATTTTAATATCGGTATTTCGTTGCCTATTCGGCATTGAGATTGCCCATTATCATTAGTTTCTCCTCTTGGTTTATTGTATCAATGTGTGCCTACAAGTCTACGTAAAACTGCTCTCACTCATCTCTATCTTTACTGATATCTGGTGCGTATACACTTATCAAGTGCATTCTTTCTTCGTTTATATTTAATGTCACTTATGCTTTTCCTCCTCAATGCCCTGTTTACATTTTTTGTGTATTGGTAGCCCTGCCCCCGAGTGCGCTCTTTTGTTTCGTGGTACTCCACTATATACGAATATATAATCGATTTCCATTTTTTCCTTTTCCCTTTCTCTTCGTTTCACTTAGTACATATATGTCAACTTTGTGGACCTTCAGTTCTTCTATCGTTTCGCAGTCCTTTGATGACCAGGGCATAATGTTCCACGCAGCAATTCCAGTAATGTTCTTTTTCCATTTCGTGTTCCTTTTTCTAGCGGGGGTTGTCATCTTTGAAGTCCGTCCTTGTTTCGAGGCTGGTCTTGATCTGTGAGCGTATTATTGTTTTTCCTCCAGGTAGATTGCTAGCTTGACCTGGGAATCCTCCTCCTTTATCCGGGCTTGGGACCGCCAGCATGGCTGCTGAGCTACTCAATCTACCCAGCAACCATACAGGCGGAGTTTTTGGATTAACATTTATTTAAGTCAGGTATAATACCTTTTACCTCTATATATGTGGTCTTCTATTAAGGTAAGAGACTAGCCTCGGTAGCGTAAATGCTAATAGTATCCGACCATATGACAGCGGTTGACGGTTCGTATCCTGTTAGTGAACTTGGGCTTTTTTAATTTAAATAAGATACTAAAAAAAGAGGGTAAACTAAAACATAAAGAAAAATTTCCACACCCCCTATATTAAGAATAATCATCACATTGTACGAGAAGTAAAGGGTCGCAGAGCCAGCTCACAAGGAGGTTTAGTGGGTATGCTAGCCACTCTGGCTGAAAAACCACCACATAAGTGGAGCTTTCTAGGGCACCCTTAAGGTGACGCAGACTGCTTCATTATCCATAAGGCGGATTTCTCCCTGTAAAAAAAAATAGGTAAAGTAAGTACCTCTGTTTGTTTTCGATAAATGAAAAATTTTGAAGTCGGTCAGTTGTCAAAACAAAAATGAAATTTCATCTATCTAGGTTAGGTTAGAAAATTTGGAGGAGTTAATTATTCCTTACAGGCCAGTATTTAGATAATTTATATTTGTTATTAAGAAAAGATTGTCTGTATGAATTTAAAACAATAAACGAATCTTCGTTGTCATCGCTCTTGTTTCCATGATCAATCTGCGATGGTCCATCTTTTCTGTGGAAATCTGCTATTTCGGTTTTTCGAAACCCTCCTCGTGCATGTTACTTTCCAGCCAATTCATCATATCATCCCTGTCAAGATGGATAAAATCAGGGAGAATTTCAGCGATGTCTCAGGCATCACACACAGCAAAAATAGCGTCTTTTATTATCCAGTTCTTTAGGATTTCTTTTATGAAAGAAAATTTGTCCATCTTCGGTGGCCAAGATTGATTCAGCTAGATGAGACGGAGCATTATTGAGCAATAAAACAGCTCTAAGGGGTAGACCATTCTCTTTAAGTGTTGACATACTGAAGGTACAAATGTGTCTTTAAACCACGAGGTAAAAATTGCTTGATTCATCCAAGCTTTTGGATGATTATAATAATCACAAGGAAGACTAATTTAGGTTCGTTCAAACGATCGTTTTTTTTTTTTGCTTCCCTATAACAATTAATTTTAACTTGTGTTCTCCTGAAACATAATTGTGAGCCTTTCTTTGCTGGATTTATGACCAGGAGCAGATTTTTCACCCAAAGCTACTAAGGTTTTTAAAAGAAGCATTTTCCAAAACAATCCTAATTCATCGGCATTATAAATTTGAACGGGAGTTAAATTAAATTTTGTAACCAAAAAGTTAAAGTTTTCAATAAATAATGTGACTGCAACGTATTCACCGCTTAGATTCTCACCTTGGATATCCAACTGCCTAATACCGTGTCTTTTTTTAAACTTGTCAAGCCATCCAAGGGAAGCTGAAAATGGCTTCTCAATTTTTAAATTTTCATGAAACCATAACGCTTTTTCACTCACCATTGGCCCCGAAATAGAAACTCCCTCTGCGCGTTTTTGCATGAACCATTGATACACCGGTTGATCAACGTCTTTCAATGTAGAGGTCTACATTGTTTTCGCCAACTCCGAATTCAGCGGACAATTTTTTTGTACTTTCACCTTTTCAACATTATTATAACTAATTTTTGTTCAATTCTTAACACGACACGTTTTCTTTTTTGCGACGTTTTGGTTGTTTTAGGATGGAGAGCAAAGCACAACTAAGTAAGTAATTTTTTTCAGCATTTCAGCAGACAAACAGCCCAGTGGGAGTTTCATAGAAACGACTTTAATATTACCGTTCTTAGAATATACTATATATTCTTTATTTTTTTTAAATAAAAACAATACATACATATTTTTAAATACATCATAGTATATATATATTATATATATATATATATATATATATATATATATATATATATATATATATATATATATGTCCATATATATATATATATATATATATATATATATATATATATATATATATATATATATATATATATATATATGTCCATATATATATATATATATATATATATATATATATATATATATATATATATATATATATATATATATATATATATATATATATATATGTACATATATATATATATATATATATATATATATATATATATATATATATATATATATATATATATATATATATATATATATATAAATATATATATATATATATATATATACGAGGCTGGTTTGAAAAGTCCGTGCAAAAATAAAAACTACTTATGTGTTTGGGGTAAACCTTTTTTATTTTTCGACATAGTCTCCTTTTAGGCTTATATACTTCGTCCAACGATGTTCCAGTTTGTTAATCCCTTCCGAATAATAGGATTTGTCCAAGTCTGCAAAATATCCATTAGTGTCTGCAATCACCTCCTCGTTTGAATAAAATCTTTGTCCCGCCAGCCATTTCTTCAAATTGGGGAACAAATAGTAGTCCGAGGGAGCCAAGTCTGGAGAATAGGGGGGATGTGAAACGAGTTGGAATCCTATTTCCATTAATTTTGCGACCACAACTGCTGAGGTGTGTGCTGGTGCGTTGTCGTGATGGAAAAGGACTTTCTTGTGGGCCAATCGCGGGCGTTTTTTCTTGCAGCTCGGTTTTCAAACGGTCCAATAACGATGAATAATATTCACCTGTAATAGTTTACCCTTTTCCAGATAGTCGATGAGGATTATCCCTTGCGAATCCCAAAAGACAGTCGCCATAACCTTTCCGGCCGAAGGAATGGTCTTTGCCTTTTTTGGTGCAGATTCCCCCTTGGTAACCCATTGTTTAGATTGTTGTTTGGTCTCAGGAGTATAGTAATGTATCCATGTTTCATCCACAGTGACGAAACGACGCTTAAAGTCCTCCGGATTCTTCTGGAACAGCTGCAAACCATCCTTGCAACACTTCACACGATTCCGTTTTTGATCAAGCGTGAGCAATCGCGGCACCCATCTTGCGGATAGCTTTCTCATGTCCAAATGTTTATGCAAAATATTATGTACCCGTTCAGTCGAGATGCCCACAGCACTAGCAATCTCACGCACCTTAACTCTTCTGTCATCCATCACCATATCATGGATTTGATCAATGATTTCTGGAGTCGTAACCTCCACAGGCCGTCCAGAACGTTCAGCGTCACTTGTGCCCATATGGCCAGTCCGAAAATTTTGAAACCACTTATAAACTGTTCTAATCGAAGGTGCAGAGTCACCATAATGTTTATCAAGCTTCTCTTTAGTCTCCTGAGGCGTTTTGCCTTTCATAAAGTAATGTTTAATCACCCACACGAAATTCTTTTTCGTCCATTTCTTGAAAATCACTCGACTTCCTTGATTCACATGAATGCCAAACACAAAGAAATAGACCAATATGGCTGAAACTTGGTGTGCGTTCATTCAAGAGATGCTACTAACTAAACATGACCTCGATTTGCGCCGATGGTGCCATCTCTCGGACTTTGCACGGACTTTTCAAACCAGCCTCGTATATATATATATATATATATATATATATATATATATATATATATATATATATATATATATATATATATAGTCTCCTCCTCCACGATTTTTTTGAGACTGTTATAAGGGTCCACGTTTGGTTTGTAAGGTTCCCTTGTAAGAGAGTTTTTTTTTATTTGAGATTTCTTTCTCCAGTTGTAGATTTTGTTTTACTGTAAAAATGGCTATTTGAGTAAGTCTTCGCTTCCCCCTCCCACCTCTTTGAATGTAGGAAAATATTCTCCTATAAGGGATCCGCTTCTACTGCATTCTTTATTATGAAAAAGTACCCTTCGGTTCCATCTGCACCTTTCTCTACGCGAGCATGTATAACCTAGCCATTGTTCGCTGACCGAGATCCACAAAGGCGTTTGCACGTCGTAAACTGTGAACTCCTTATGTCTGGCGCTTGGTTACGTGCTATTGTTGGAGGTTAAATACCAAGAAACGCGGATTTTGTACAAGCTTGCCTTTTTACAACCTTCTCGGTAATTTTTAATGTTCCGCATCAAAACTGAAAAACGGAACACTTATGGAATAACTTTGGTGTCTCTCTGTTACAGCCAATTTTTTCCGAAACTATTTGACCTAGAAAGTCGAAATTTGTCACGAATTGACGGCCTAATTGCAGCTATGTAGTCTTGAAATTTAAATTTTGACTTAAGAGGTTAGTTTTGAGGGTGAATTCGAAAATAAAAAAATATTTCAAGGTCATCGAGTAGGGTATCAAATGAGAGTTTGTGAAAACACGAGTTTAAAAATATATATGATGTAAAACTCGCGTAAACGTTTCTTTATAATATTTTTAAAAAATTGCCAAAGATCACTCTTTCCCCACCCTATCTATAGATCTCGAAAAAATTCTAGAATATTCTCCGTAAGGTGTAGATTGAATAAAAATTATCACGAGTAATAATTTATCTGGTACAGTCTGTCAAGTAAGAACGTGTCCACAATAATTCATTTTTGGTAGATGTGATTCTAGCGATTCAACAAAAATCAATAGGGGCAAAATTTGTCTACAATGCATTTCAGTAAAAGTCGATTCCGAACTTTCGTCAAAATCACGTAAAATCCAAAATAAATCACTTGTTTGCGCGTCGGTTCGAGGCAGTCTTTCGTTGTTCCCATCCAATGGGTCCTAAAATGACACATTCCGCGACCACTATACATATTAAAAAGTCGGTATCGTTTGTGAAGAAGTGGGTAAATCATTTTAGCGAGACGAAAAATATCGACGACTTCCCAAAATGTGGGTCGGTAAGCAAAGCCACTCTGAAAGTCGAAAGACAAATCATGTCTTTGTTTTCACGGAACCCGAAAATGACGGTGCGTCAAGGAGCTGAAAAATTAAGAAAATTGGGTTTCAATGTATCCCATGAGACCATTCGACAACATCTTCATGCTCATGATGTCAAATTCCGGAGCACGTTGAAGAAACCTTTGCTGGGCGAAAATCACGTCACTAAGCGGCTCGCTTGGGCCCACGATAAGATACTAGAGTGACCGTCACAATTACCGGACGATAACTTTATTAAAAACGTTTGGTCCTTTGTAAAGAGAAAGCTAAGAGGAAAGACTCTGAGGACTTTGACTCGCGAGATTCGGAAAATTTGCAGAGTATGCAGAAATTCTCGTCGACAGCATGCCTCGAAGATGTCAGTCTCGTCGACAGCATGCCTCGATTGATGCAGGAGGCGATTGGACAACTTACTAATGTAATTGCACCGTTGTTAGCACACCAAAGAATACATTGACGGTAAAACATGTTGTCGAAACACATTTTTTCAAGAATACGAGCAGTCACGTTCTTACTTGATAGACCGTATATAAAAAAAAATTTGAGCTATGCTAATAATAGTTTGTCCACCTATTTAAATAGAATTGGGTTTATACAAATGATAAAAGTACGAGTTTTACTAGAGACAGAACATTGATAGACAAGGTGTTTTACAATTTTCCTAATAATATACAAGTTCACGTTGTAAAAAATTTTTTTAGCCATCACAAACCAGTTTGTGCCGAATCCTAGATATTGATTTTTGAAAATTGAATTTTTAGGGTGTGTTTTATGAAGTCACCGATCATTTTGTACCTCTGTAACAAAAATTTTTATTTCAAAAGCAATCACACTAATTGCATAAGTCCGACTTGCGTTTGGCCGGTTTTTCTTCTGTAAAATTTGTTAAACAAAGAAGTATAAGATACGAATGATCGTAGTGATATATTATATTAACGAAACAGCTCGGACCAAGTTATCAGTCAATTCTTGTTCCAATTTTTCAACTCGTAGTTTTAATTTAGTCTTCCTTGAGTTTTTAATACTCTGCCATTAGAATAGTATAAGTAATGGGCTACTGTAAGCAAAATCTACTTCTTTAACTAACATCAGCCATCAGGATTTTTTTAATTAAAAATAATTTGGACGAATTTTCTTTTAAACAGTTGATTTGGATTCTTTGATCACCACTACTATAAAAAGATACAAAATAAAATAAAACCAAATAGTATATTTTTCTAAATTACATTCTAAATTACACTATAACAATATACTTCTGCGAGATTGGGTTTTCGACTTAGATTTTTTTTAGTTTCTTGTAGTAGTTATGAAAAATGGAGGCATTTAGTTATCTGTAACAAAAATAAACACAGTGTAAAAATCTTAATATATAGTAAGGCGATAAGGCCAGTAAATTAAAGAAAAATTTTTCATTGCACACATTTCGCTTAATTTAAAAAAAAAATTATTTTAATTTACAGAAATTAAATTAATACAACTATCACATTCTTAGATAAATTTTAATTTAAGGTTTAATATGCGTATGTACAGACTCGTATGTTCATGTTCCTTCACAATGAATGACAACCATAAGAAGAACTGGTAACCCCTAACTTCACCGGCCAGTACACTTATTTATTTAAGTACTAGGCTGCAGACATCCACGCAGCTGATATCGACAATCGAGGGTGAAAGGGGTGACGGCCGTTATATCGTTTCAATACTATTATGAGAATTTTTCCTGATTTTTGATCGTTATATTTAATATAAAATAATTTTTCTATAATAAAATATATACGGAGTGCAAGGGATAAGGTAGTGTTAAAAGGATGATTGCGTGTATGTTGTAATATACTTCTATTTTATTGTTCCTGTTTTTTCATTATTTCTAATTCTAACAGAAAGAGTACACAGAAGGGATTGAGATCTGATTACAGAGTAACCTAAAACAATATCGAGTTGAATATAGAATAAATTTTAGACATACAGGCGGTTAAGTTGGCAGAAATGTACTTCTTCTTTTCTTTCTGATCTTAGGGTCTTGAGATCAATACATACATATATATATATATATATATATATATATATATATATATATATATATATATATATATATATATATATATGGGTTACAGGGAAAGTCGTCCTAGATAATTAAGGACGTTATAGTTTAGGTCGTTTCTGACCGATTTGTTTCTATGACATGATGTCCTAAACTTAACCGTTTTCGAGATATTGAAGTTTAAAGATTTTCTAAAAAAAACATGTTTTTTTTTTTTGCTTTTATATCGATTTTTTTTTTTATTAGAGGTTCTCGAGTGCGATTTTTTGGTTATTTTTAGTTAGTCTGTATGTTAAGTATCAAAAATCATCAAAAAAATTTGAACTAGTTACTAACAGTTTCAAATGGCGGCCAATAGGAACATAATCTGGCCGCAGGTCGACGCTTCGCAATACAATATTCTCACAGTAACCGATTTTTTTATAGACTCACAAATTTAAAAGGTTAAGATGTGGCCACATAGCCCAGATTAAACTGTGCTGAATACCTTTCTATAAAGCTATTTAAAAGATAAATTTAAGTTGAAAGAAATTTAAGTGTGAATTATCTAAGGAAAAAAAATAGACCAAAGATCACAGATTTAAATGATCAAGGATATGGAATCATTTTAGGAACCATAGAAAGACAAAAACGAATTTATAGGGAATGATTAAATAGAATGGTAGACATGTTGACCATTTTACATATTCGATATTAGTTTACTTGTAATAGTAATAATACCATATTTAGGATGCAATAATCTAACTTCTTTCTTATATTTATTGTTCTGTTTCCAGTACTCACTTCTTATATATTTGTTAATACCATTTTTAATAAATATTTCATATGTATCCCTTTTTCCACTCTCTGAAAAAAAAACGTTTTATATGGTATAATTTATTATTAACTTTATCTTACTATTATTAAAATTCTTAACATAAACAAATGTCATTGCCAATTTGTGTTATTGTGAAACGTGCATAACTAACCTCGCCAACACCATGAAACAAATTGATAACATGATTTACGCAGTAATTTCCATGCAAACATGTACTTCTAAAATAAACACTAAATTTGAGTATCTTACACTAAAGAATAACTTAATACAATCCAGTTTATGATGAAATATCAATAAAAAAAAATTTGAAATTTATCTTATTTAATTAATCAAAAAAAAGATTTGGCGATTAGAAAACTACAAACTTCTCTTTTAAAATCATATCGAATATCTCATGCTCTCTATCAACGAAATACGTGAGTAATTAAAGAATAAAATTCATATGTGGACGATATCGATAGAGAAATTGCCAGATATGCTAAGAAAAACTTCTTGATGTGTAAATAAAAATAAACCTTTTTTTGGTATATATGGCTAGATAAGTGCTCTTGCGATATTTAGTATTATTTATTAGGAAGTTGTAATTTAATAAAATATGTTTCTTGGCATCTATAAGGTCTCTTGAAAAAAAGAAAAATTTCGGAGGGTAACTTTTTAATGAATACAATACTTTCAGTTGGCAGGGAAAGTAAATACAAAACTTTACCTGCTGTTCTATAACTACATTTCTACCAACTTAACAGTTTGTATTTCTAAACCTTTAAAACACTACAACGTCTGAACTTATTATTTTTGCCTAACTTTCCAAATAAGCGAGTGAGGAGAGATCCATTTACAATAAATCGCCCTGTAGATAAGATACGTCTTAATGAAGCAACATCTGTTGATACTCGTTCGTTTGAAATTTTTGAAATGTGATTTATGTTAAATAAATAATTAACAAACCAATGAAGCGTTTAAGCTAATAATAACTACTTACTTTTTCGTTAAATTTTAGGCGCGCAAATGACTTTCCCATTAACACATTTAATTGGTACTTGACCTTCAGGACATTTTGTAGGCACACAAATTATATGTTGTCCTTCTGTTAGTACATTAAAACAGGCAAAAAATATAATAAATATCAAAACCAATAACGCAGTAAAATTATATGAGAACGTCATAGTCTAATATTGTATGATATACGGCAAAAGCAAAATATAAATTTTATTTAACTTAAAATATAATAAACAACACAGAAGGTCATTTCAGTTAACATATCGGTTATATTATTATCTAAAGGTCAAAAATCATTTTTCTTCTTAAGAAATGTCTATATATATTCTTTAAATAGTTTATATAGATGATTGTTTTTTTGAAAAATATAAATTAGTAAATATGGTTTTCCTTAGAATGATCTACTGCCTACTACTCTATATTTTTTATGTTAGTCATAACGTAACACATGGGCTGAAAAGTCCCGGGCCTAACACATAGATGGCGCTAGTTTTATTGCAGTCACCTTTTTTTCAGTTAATACTAACCTTCAAAAGACAGCTGTTAAAATTTCATGATAGTCTATTCATTAGTTTGTGAGTTATTGTGCTAAGAGTGACGCTACTTTTGTTATTTTCAAAACAATGGATCAAAAACAATTTCGTGTTTTAATTTTACACTGCTTCTTGATGGGAAAAAATACCGTTCAAGCGAAGCAATGGCTTGAAAAGTGTTATGGGGACTCCGCTCCATCAGAAACAACAATAAAACGTTGGTTTGCTGACTTCAAACGTGGTCGTAGAGACACCGATGATGCAGAACGCAGTGGACGTCCAAATGAGGCGGTAACACCAGAAAACATCAAAAAAATCCATAAAATCGTTTTGGATGATCGAAAAGTGAAGTTGCGTGAGTTAGCTGACATCGTAAAGATATCAAAAGAACGTGTTGGCTTTATATTGCATGAGCATTTGACTATGAGAAAGCTCTGTTCAAAGTGGGTGCCGCGTTTGCTCACTGTTTATCAAAAACAAGAACGTGTTGATGATTCTGAGCAGTGTTTGGCCATTGTTAGAGCGGCGCTGGAATGATTGCGTTGCTCTTGATGGAGATTACGTTGATGAATAAAGCTAATTTTGAACCAAAAAAAACGTGTTTTCTTTGTTAGGCCCGGGACTTTTCAGCCCATGTGTTAAACTAAATAAAATGAGAGAATCTATCATTGTAAAAAACCGCTTCAGCTGTCCCAGTTACTGTCACCTACATAAATAAATATACCTGCATTTTCTTATATATCTCTCAGATCAACTTAACTTAGTATTAAGACATAATGGTAGACTGTTTTTAGAAAAATATACGTATGCTTTTTCTAAGAACGATCTACAGTTACCTCTTGAATTTCTCTATCTTTTCTTGTTTTTAAATTTTAGTCAGGCAGGATAGGACAGTGTAAAAAAATTGTTTAAGCTATCCCTTCGGTAGTTGCCTATACAAGTAAATAGATCTACCTTTTCCTGGGTTTTTCTTAGAATAACATAAGTTAATATTATGTTGTATTAATTTTAGATCACTTTTAGAAAACAGAAATAGGTATTTTTAATTATTAGATTTGTTTTCTTTAACCTCTAAACTAGATTGTCTAGGCCATTTTGTATTACCAAAAATGTTCACGATGTCAATAATTATAAGTGGCAAGAAAGCAAATAGTAACTACTGATGATATTTGCATCTATTTAGGAATGGGGGCAACTTTAATTCTCTGCGTAAAAGAAAAAGCAATTTTTAATACATGTCCCAAAAAAGACAATGAGCTCATAAACTCAACACGCATTTAAAATATTTATGAAGTCACTCCGAATTCGTAGGATAATTTCCAATTTAATAATCTTTATATTTTTTCCTCGTTATACGAGGGTGTTTTAAGTTATCTACTGTATATCAGGAAAAACTCGCAGTGCTTAAAAATACTCTAAATAATCACCGTCTATACTAATACACTTAGTATAACATTTCTTTATAGCTTCGTTCGATCCAAGAAAAAATACTTTAGTTTGCGCCTCAAAAATGGACCCGTTTTCCATATATTTAATCAGCGATATTCTTTCGTACTCCAAAACAACGGTAGCCATCAACTTTCTAGAAGACGACTAAGTTTTCGCCTTCGTTAGAAGTGGAGATCCTTGTGAAGTCATTGCATCTACTCCAGCTTCGTGAGGTTCTACCGATAGAATACCCAAGTCTCGTCGCCTATGATAATTCGTGGAAAATAACTTTCGTCGTTCTATAAAACGGCCAAATTTCTTTCCTGACTAGCATCTGCTCTAGTGTAAAGAGTTTGCGGATCCATCGTTCACAAACTTTTTTCATCCCTAAATTTTCATGAACAAACATCTTCAAACAGTAGTTTCAGATACTTCACTTTCTTTAGCAAATACTGGGATATTCACCCATTGATCTGACGCAGCAAACCCTCAACAAATCTGATATGGAATAATCCTAAATTTAGTCTCGGCCCCGTCGGAACGCTTAGAACAAAATTTTGCATGCAAATAGGATCATCATTGCCGTACACCTGGGACATTTTTTATGAATCACTTTTGGCCATTTTCACTTTTCAGTGAGAAACTATCATTGCACGATACTTCAAATTACTTTTACTCAATCATTCGCAAAAAAATCATAAAACGGAAACGTACAAAATTTCGTCGAAATACTAGTTGAAGCAGCGATAGTAATTTAACAACGAAGCAATTTTTGTGTATGACGTTATTTTTATGGCTAGATAAATAACTTAAACAACACCCTCGTATGTGTGCTCTCTAAACTATTTAAATCTAGGGAGTTCAATGACGCAGACAACTACCCTTATGTCCACTGTCAGTTTCGAATAATGCAAACGTTTAAGTGATTCTTCTATTACTACTCAATGTATATCACCACTACACCAAACACTTTATTTTTGCATTCGACGCGCGTTTCGCTAACCATGTTAGCTTCATCACCTTTTCAGTCAATCATCGCTCCTGATGAAGCTAACATGGTTAGCGAAACGCGCGTCGAGTGCAAAAATAAAGGGTTTAATGAGTAGTGTCACTGTGCCAAAGATTCCACATTCCCAACTTAGTTGATTCTTCTATCTTAAAAATTAGTTAATGGAATTAATAAGCAAAAGCAGTACATATATATTGTTAATTGAATTATTAGAAGAATTCTCATCTGAGCTGAGAAAATTTGTAACTTACATCTGTAACTTGCATCTGCCTGACACTTCACAAACAAGATTTTGTGTAGAAAGAATTCAAGTATCGTCAACGAATTCAGTAATCACAGTAAAAAAAACACTAGGTTTTTAAACGTAGTGGAAACATAAATCTACTGAAATATTGTCTTTCAGCTTAGTCAAGTCTCATACAAGTTGATGATTAAAATGTCTTTGCTTTTGAATAACGGCAACTGTCAATATAACGCATACATTTAAAAAATAAATTACCGGTCAAGTGCAAGTTGGACTTGCGCAATTAGTGTTTCGTACATTGATTACTTTTAAAATCAAAAAATTTATTACGGAGGTATAAAATGATCAATGACTTCAAAAGATACACCCCAAATGAGTTTTCAACAAAGTTTTTTTTCCGATCTTTACTGAAAACTGAAGACTTTGAAATTTTTGTTTTTTTTTTATATACCAGACAAATTATTAAAGGTAATGCACTCGTGATAATTTTCACTCAAACTACATCCTGTGGAGAATATTCCAGAATTTTTTGTTCAGTACTTTTCGAGATAAGGGGGGGACAGCGATTTTTCGCGATTTTTTAAAAATAACACAAAGAAAAGTGTTCACAAGTATTAGATTATAAATATTTTTGAACTCGTGTTTTTACAAGCTTTCGTCTGACACCCCACTCGATGACCTGATAAAAAGATTTTTTTCACTTCCGATGTCACCCCTCAAAACTAGCCCCTTAAGTCATAATTTAAGTTTCAAAACTACACGACTCTGATGAGGCCATCAATTCCTATATTAGTACCAAATTTCAACTTTCTATGTCAAACATTTTCGGAGAAAATCGGATGTGACAGACAGACAGGCCTACGGACAGACACCGAAGTGATCTTATAAGTGTTCCGTACAGAACACTGAAAAATAATATTGAACTGTAATTAACTTACATGAGTGTAAACACTATTAGGGGCAGGACTCTCAAAGAACCTTAAACCAGTCTTAACATACATATGTCCACTGATAATGTTTATCAGGAGAGAAGTGCCAGAAAATTATAGTCCTGGACAAAAAGGAAAGTGAAATTTTTCAGTAAGGAAAGAAAAGCCATGAAAAGCTGACAGCACTGTACTGTTGACGTAATGCTCGACAACCCTCCTTAGAATATTTGATTTTTCGTAGAAAGCATATTGACTTATTTCTTTAGAATTAATTAATGTTGTAGTGATACAATAACGAAGAAACTTTTTAGTTTCTCCAACTTTTAAAAAACCTATGATCCGTAGGTTATGAGGTTGATAATTTCTTGGTATATCTACAATGCCGACTGATACTACTAGACTAAAAATAAAATAATAATGTATATAGGGTGTCCCTTTGATATCTTGTTATGTATTTTGATTTTAATCCAAGAATTCCTCAGTTCCCATTGATAAAAAATTTAACACTAAATGTAGTAGGGCACTTGTGTAATTTCTTTAAGTGAGATACTCTACCCTATATGTTCTTATATGTTTGGATTCTATGATAAATTCCAATTATATTTTATGTATTTTTAGATATAGAATGGAAAACTACAACTATTCCCAAATGCAATATTTAATGGTACCGTTAAATTTTAGGAGTCAATATGAAATTGTAGTACAGGAAATAATTTATACAGTCGGTTCTTAAATGTCACGGCAGAAGATATTTTGAGGCCCTAGCTCCGTAGTTAGCATGAAAGCATCATTTTCATCCCTTCCCCTACTAAAATTGATAGTAATAAAAAAGTAACTTAATGTTAATACGCCCACCGTCTAGGAACCCTGAAAAGGGCATATAGCACGATATATATGAAGCAACCACGCCACCCCACCCCACCTCATTATCCCCTTATATGTTTTACTATAAATAAAATGTTTAAAATTTGTTAATTATATCAACCAGAAAACCTGCAAAAATTTTCAAATTGCTATTGAAACTATCCAATATTTAGTGACTCAAAAAATTTCACCTCACACTTGGGTTAAAATTGAAAATAATGAAAAAGTAACCTAATTTTTAAATTCTTCTACTCTAAAAACCATGATAAGGACATATAATGCTATTTATCCAAACAACCCCTCTAATCTCCTCACCCACTCCTTTTGCCTTTTTTATTTGTTATTATAAGTATTCATGCAAAATATTTGTTGATTATCTTAACAAAAAAAGTTACTATATTACAATTAAAACCATATAAAGTTAATCGGCCCCCACCTCTTTCACCCCTTCGCCTTAACTATTGGCTTTATCCCCTCATTAGGAATTATATGTATACTAAGTTTAAAAATATCTCACTTCGTTTGAGATTTATCTTGCCAACAGTCCGTCGACCGACAGATTAACAAGCCGACAGACCGACAGATTAATAGACCGACACACTGACGGACAGAAAGACAAACCAACGGAAATGAGTATTTTTCGTCAGCTAGAAACCCTAAAACATGAAGAAAAACAAAAATCTCGGATTGTGATTTTCATCCTGAATGCAATGATTTCCTTTGACAAGGAAAGTAATTAAACCGGTTCCAAAAAAATAATAAAAAGTACACAATTATTAATTATTAATTAATATTAAAAAGTTAGTATCTACCTGATTACAAAAGCAATAGGTAATTGAAATTTTATGAAAGAAACAAAAATAACTTTTTTGCCACCGGTATCTGTTAAGTGTCAGGCCTTGTTACAGTTCTATGTTTGAAACAGAGAATAAAAAACCGGCCAAGTGGAAATCGGACGTGCGCAGTTAGTGTTCCGTACGTTGATTGCTTTTGGAATAAAAATTTTTGTCACGTAGGTATAAAATGATCAGTGACTTTACAAAACACACCCGAAATGAGTTTTCAACAAAGTATGTTTCCGCTCTTTGTTGAAAACTCATGAAAATTTTTTGATCAGTACTTTTCGACATAAGGGGAGACCGCAATTTTTCGCAATTGTTTAAAAATGATACAAAGAAAAGTGTGCGCAAGTATTACGTTATATCCATTTTTGAATTCTTGTTTTACAGGCTTTCATTTGATACCCCAATCGATGACTAGGTAAAAAAATTTTTTTTTTCACTTCCGATTTCTCCCCCTAAAACTAACTCCTTAAGTCAAAATTTGACTTTCAAAACTACACACTACACTGTTCCGTACGGAACACTAAAAAAGATTATATTAGGCTAATAGGTTCGGTTAAAGAATTCTTCTTTGGGCATTAAAATGTCTAAAAATAAATAATAATTAGGCACAGAAATGGCATTTAAAAATAAAACCGATTAGAAATATTGTGAGAAGATTGTAAAAAATCTTGATTTTCTTCTATACAAAATCTTAACTATTCTAACTTGTCAGGAAAGAGGTAGCACAACGATTTGGTTATAACAGATGATAAAACAAACCAAAATTAAATATGTTAGAGAGAAAAGCCATTTAAAATATTAGAAACATCCACTTACTAATTAATTGGCATATTTAGAAATAAATATTTGACCTGCTTTCAGGAAGAAGTCATTAAATGATGATAATTATTGACTTCAACTAGTTGAATTGTTAAATTAAATCGACATGTATACAATACTTTTTTAAATTATTCAAAAAATATTAAGAACATTAGTCTTACCTATAACTCCAAGCGCAAACTTCTTGGCCATTTCTTAACCTAACTGGTGTTTGCCCTGAAGGACACTTTATTGGCACAAACATGATATTTGCCATAAAAACATTTTTTTTATCTGAACTTCCATTTCCCTCGCAAATCTTAACATAAAAGAAGAAAATAAATGTTATAAATAACAACTTTAGTAGCAATTTTGCTGCCATTTTGCTTATCTGCATTACTTGTGCACTGTATTAATTGGAATTTCGGTTGTTGTGAACTAAGATAATAAAAGCAATGATAAGTAACAGGGATGGATTAAAAATATTGTTTTCTTAACCTCTTAATAATCATTTTAAACAAAAAACTGAATACGTTGCTTAATTATCTAAAAGAAATAAAAGAAGATAGGAATATCCTACTATAAAGTATAGGTTTTGTTTTGTACAAATTTTCGAATTTATCTCCAGTATCCTCCACGAAATTGTGTTAAATTTTTTGAGCACCCCTCACAAAAATCTTTCCAATTCCGTCTCCACGACGACATAAAAGAACATACATAACTACATACATAAGTATAAGAGCTTAAAAAATCCAATATATTAACGGAACTGTTGATTCACATGCTTCTCTCAACTTCCAGGCTAAAACATCACGCATATTTCTGAATGTGCAGCAAAAATGTCTGATAATCTTTTCAGACAGCGTATCATATAATGTATTTTAATGAAGTAATACATAAAAAGAACTTCTAGCGCTAATGAAATACCTATCATCGTATTCAAAAGATGTACTTTCAAACTAACATTAGCCCTTTGTAAATTTTTCAACTTATCTTATGTAAAAGGAATACTTCTGTTTTAGTGGAAATGTGCTCAGGCTCAGCTGATACTCAAATTCAGCAACAAGATCATAAAAAATTATTACCGACTAATCGCATAACTTTCAATAACATTGAAGGTTATGGAAAAGACTGCCAATCAACATATTTTAAAGTATCCATTATTAGGGAAAATAAACTCTCATAAGCAAAAATCAGCAGGAGATGTCCTAACCTATGTTCCACATCTTTCGAATAAAGCAATGGAAGATTAGTACGAGCCACAAGCTGTTGCACCTAATGTGACTCAGACATTCGATCGTATTTAGAATGAATAATGAATTATTGGCTAAACTGGTATTTCAGACAGGTTTTACTTTCGCGCCTCAAGTTTCATCAGAGATCATTCTCAGCAAATGGTAGATCACACGCAACCAAAAGAGCGACTATCTACATTTACAAAGACTAATCAAACAATACTCTCCTAAAATATTATTATAAACAGAAAATATGCAATGTTTCTTCATTAGTTTCGTTTATATTGCATTGTTTTTCGTTAATAGTTGGAAGTTACTTAATTGCTTCATATCAAGCCAAAGAGCAACCATCTGGAGGTACAATGAAAAATAGAACAATAATATCTTAAAATATTATGTCCCACCTAGAACATGTAATATATATATATATATATATATATATATATATATATATATATATATATATATATATATATATATATATAAATATATATATATATATATATATATATATATATATATATATATATATATATATTACATGTTCTCTGCTCTACGATTACAATTCATTAGTTCCTTGCGCCCATCGCATCATATTTATCTCTAATGGTGTTCGTTTCAATCTGAAAATCACTTTTTTGCACCGTATATGCAAAGGGGCGCCTTATCAGCCAATAAAGCAATTGGGTACCCCAGTGCCCCATATGTATGGAATAATGATTCCACAGTGTATCAAAAAGAGGTTTAAATAAAAGTTATAGGGTGTTGACATGTTGACGTTGACAATAAAATGTTTTGAACTGTCAGTTCGAAGAAATTACGCCATCTTGATTTTTTTTTAAATGGAAAACCATTCATAATATTTTATTTTTGAGTCCTACTAAAAATTCTAAATATTATTTTTCTAACCTACCATATGTATAAAGTGAACTGTTTTGGAACTATTGTCATTTGAAATTTAAAATAAAAAAGACGAAAAAACTGTTAATAAATACTCTAAGTTTATTTTTAAGGTAACACTTGCTCAAAATATCTACCGTTAATAACGAGGCAATGACCCAATCTGTCATAAACAGAGTTTTGTAGAGAATCCGGGGTGATCTGTGCTACTTCATATTGAATTCTTTGTCGTAAGGCATAAGGTCGGGACTCCTTGCAGGCCATTCTACAGCATCACGAACAATGATTTCATAGTAATGAGGTGCTCCGTCCTGTTGATACAATAGATTCCTGTTAGGGGTATCCGAATTATTTTCATCGGAAAAAATACCTGCACAAGTTGGAATAACTTGCTCTTGGAGTAACTGTAAATACCGCTGTCTTGTAAGATTTCCATCGATAAAAAAGGGACCAATGTTATGTCGTCCACAAATCCCTGCCCACACGTTTATCTTTTGTGGTCTTTGAGAATGACTGTGGATTATCCAGAGGGATTCTCAGTAGACCAGTACCGGCAGTTATGCCTGTTAACTCTTCCGTTAAGAGAAAATGTGGCCTCGTCAGAAAAAGCAATCTCTCTCTATGCTTTTTTACTACCACAGCTGCCAGGGCTATTCGGTCGGGTGGCGGTTTATATTCTAAAACCCTTATTTTTTCCTTTTATCTTAGATGATAAGAAAAAGCAATATTATGAATTAGGTTAGGATCATTATGGATTCGTTCCATCATGACCTCGCAAAATTCAACGCATCTATCGTATTTCACAAAATGCAGCAATAAACGTTTTCGTCAATAAATCATTTTTTGAGGCATTAAATCGTTACCTGACAGTAAATATATGACACAAGCTAGCTTAAAAAAAAATTAATTTGATCTTAATTTGAAATATCAATAATTCCAAGGCAGTTCAATTTAGATATATGGTATGTTAGACAAATAACATCTAGAATTTTTAGTAGGACTCAAAAATAAAATAGTATACAGGGTTTTCAATTTTAAAAAAAAAATAAGATGGCGTAATTTCTTCGAACTGACAGTTTAAAACATTTTATTGTCAACGTCAGCATGTGCGGCGTACAACACCTTATAACTTTTACTTAAAAATGTTTTTGATACAGTGATTAATAAATGCTGTGGAATCATTATTCCATATATATATGGGGCACCCTGTATGCAATTATAGAGAAAAATGGAACAACAATGTCCTAAAATATTATGTTCTTCCGAGACCCCCACTGCATTATAATTATCTATATGAGTGATAGTTTAGATCTCAAAATCACATAGGTACTTGCGCTATAAACAATCCTCCATAAGTTTCAAAATGTCTTGATTTTTTCTCATACAAATGTTTGAAAAAATTCACATTTTGATGCAACTGATGTAAAAGTAATCAATTATGTGTCGACATTTTAAAAGTATCAACAGGAAAAAATGGTGCTAGTTAAATTATAGTAAAAATCTGAGAAGAGAACATCAAATTCAAATCATGCAAATAAACAGTTATTGATTTTGTTTTATCGAAAGCGACTGACAAATTCCTCTATTTGAGTATTTTTTTTTGTACAGTTCTACTTGAAGGATTTGTTTTTTTTTTTCTATTTTGCCATCAAAATAAAACGTAAAATTGCAAAAGGATAATATTACTGTCGTACTCTCAACTGTAGTATGATGTCCATTTCTATCAATTATTTTTTGTACTTATTTACTTAATTTGTGGGTTTAATTTATTTTTTTTATTATTTAAAACTATAAAACAATAAAAATGACCCTACAGCTCTGAAATATCGAAAAACTACCCTCAAACGTAAATGAAGGCCAAATCAGGATTCTTCCTGTAAATTTCTAATAGAGACGATGCAATGAATGTAATACGACATTTTTATTGAAAGTTCAGCTCACCTGTTACCTGTTTTGTTGCAGGTGCATAGTTCTCGTTAGAAGTGTTCGTCTTCCAAATGATCCTTAAATAGAGGGTTTTGGTTTTTATGAATACGACATATATTTTTTTCTAACAAGGAATTATTTCAAATATAAATTAAAACTTGTTTTATTTATATCAATTCAAATTTTGATTCAATGATTATGATTTATAATTGTCATAGAGATAAATACTACAAACTAATTTATCAAAATCATTAAAAGAATACCAACGTATACTATACATAAGCTAACAGTTTAATTATAATAAAATTCTTCTCAAAGAAATTTTATTCTTAGGGGTTAATTAAAATTGTCTTGAGTGTAAATCCGAAAAGAGTGGTGTGTGTCTGTCTACCGTCAACTGGCCAGCTATTTTATTCTTTAGTAACGTTCAGCTACTGAAAATGTAGACGTCTGCTAGAAGGAATAATAATGACACCTCAAGTGTTTCTACACTATAAAATTTTTCTATTTCCAATAAGCCTATATATATTTTATATATATATATTTATATATATATTATATATATATATATATATATATATATATATATATATATATATATATATATATATATATATATATATATATATTTTTTTTTTTTTTTATTGGTCTAGCACACGTGCTGCAGGGAAGTCCCTAAAGCGCTCCAGGAGCGGCACGAGTGCGGAAAAAGCGATTCACGTTGTTCTTGAATCACTGTAAATTGTACTCGGTGGGAAACACAGCGCTGGGCAAATTATTCCAAAGGGATGACGTTCTCCATATAAAAGATTGCTTGAAAAGCGTCGTACGCGGAGTAACAAGCTGAACCTCATACGGATGCGAAGCACCAGCGCGACGTGTATTTCTAACATGCACCGCTTTGGGAGGAATTAAGCGGGCTACATCCTTCGAACACTTTCCATGAAAATACTTGTAGAACAGACTCAAGTCGCCAACCGTTCTTCGATGTTCCAGCGAATCAAGGCTGCGGGTCAATTCCGGGTCCCCAATCAGACGGACCGCTCTTCTCTGAACAGAATCCAACAAATGCAGTGTATGTTTGGGAGCGGAGCCCCAAACGTGTGAGCAGTATTCCATAGTTGGTCGAATTTGGGCTTTGTAAAGAATTAACAGTTGCTGTGGGGTGTAAAGCTTTCTGGTTCTAAATAATATTCCCAACTTTTGAGAAGCTCTTCTTGCTATGCCTGCAACATGTTCATGCCAAGACATATTTGCTCCCAAACTAACGCCCAACAAATTGAGCGACGATGCTAGGGGAATGGAGTGCCCCGACATAACTATGTCGGGTTCAGCAACGTTAACTTTTTTAGAAAAAACTGCCGCTTGGGTTTTTGTAGCGTGAAATTCCACTTGGTTACTGTCACCCCAAGATAGAATTTCTTCCAGGTCTTTGTTAAGTTGAACGACCTCCTGCTGTCTGCGGATATTCGCCTGAGCAGCCGATGTCCGAGCGTTCAAGGTGAATGAGGAGACAAGCGTACTGTCATCTGCAAAGCTATAGATTGGATTCCCGGTCTTTTCCAGCAGATCGTTAATGTAAATGAGAAAGAGAGTAGGAGACAGTATGGAGCCCTGGGGCACACCGGCGTTGATAGTGAGGGTGTTAGAAAGAAATCCGTCGACCGCCACTCGTAAAGAACGCTCTCTAAGGAAACATGAGAGCCACAAACAGAACCTTTCAGACAGACCATAAGAGCGCAACTTAGCCAACAGTCCATCGTGCCAAACACGGTCGAATGCCTTGGATATGTCAAGAGCAACCGCTCGAGATTCTCCAAAGTGTTCAATTGCGTTGTTCCAAACATGTGTTACATAAGTCAGAAGATCTCCTGTTGATCTATGTTTACGAAAACCATATTGGTGATCGCTAATAATATTGAATCGTTCAAGATATTTTAGAAGATGCTCATTGATAACCTTTTCCATGACTTTCGATATTATTGAAAGCAGTGCAACTGGTCGGTAGTTATTTGGCAAGGTCTTCTTACCTTTTTTAGGTATCGGCTGAACCGTGGCACATTTCCAGCAGGACGGAAATATTCCCTTTCTGTAGGAGAGTTTAAAAAGTCTACAGAAAACTGGTGTTAGTTCCCTTGCACAGTTTTTGAGAACTATGGCAGGTATTCCGTCAGCGCCAGAAGCCTTCTTGGTGTCTAGCTTCATTAAAATACGCTTTATGATGCGCTGTCTGAAGACAACATCGGGCATCCTTGACTGCAATATGGGAATAGTAGGTGGTGTTTTTCCTTGGAAATCGACAGTAGAATGTGAAGCAAAGAGTTCAGCCAACAAGTTCGCTCTCTCAACAGGTGTGGTTGCAATGGAATTATCTGGCCGTGTGAGTGGTGGTATCGTTGATTTGGTAAAGTTTTGACTAACTGCCTTAGCGACTGCCCAAAAGGACCTGGAATATATATATATATATATATATATATATATATATATATATATATATATATATATATATATATATATATATGTATATATATATATATATATATATATATATATATATATATATATATATATATATATATATATATATATATATATATATATATATATATATATATATATATATATATATATATATATATATATATATATATATATATATATATATATATATATATATATATATATATATATATATATATATAAATATATATATATATATATATATATATATATATATATATATATATCGGGTGCCCCATATATATGAAATAATGATTCCACAGCATTTATGTATCAAAAAAATGGTTAAATAAAAGTTATAGGGTTTTATACGGCGCACATGCTGACGATGACAATAAAATATTTTGAACTGTCAGTTCGAAGAAACTCCGCCATCTTTTTATTTTTGAGTCCTTCTAAAAATTCTAGAGATTATTTGTCTAACATACATATGTCTAAATTGAACTGTTTTGGACTTATTGTCATTTGAAATTTAAAATAAAAAAAAGACAAAAAACTATTAATAAATACTCTAGGTTAATTTCTAAGGTAACAATTGCTCAAAATGTCTACCGTTAACAGCGAGGCAATGACCCAATCTGTCATAAACAGCCTGAACAGAGTTTTGCAGAGAATCCGGGGTGATCTGTGCTACTTCATATTGAATTCTTTATTGTAAATCTTCTGCAGTTTCAGGTCGACTTCGGTAAACTTCGGTTTTCAAATGACCCCATAAAAAAATCGAGTGGCATAAGGTCGGGACTCCTTGCAGGCCATTCTACAGCACCTCTACTGTCTATCGATCGATTAGGGAAAATCGCATTCAAATATCTACGAACATTGATCTCATAGTGAGAAGGTGCTCCATCCTGTTGATACTACAGATTCCTGTTAGGCGTATCCAAATTATTTTCATCGGGAAAAAAGACCTGCGCAAGTTAGAACAACTTGCTCTTGGAGTAACTGTAAATTCCGATGTCCTGTAAGATTTCCATCGATAAAAAAGAGACCAATGATATGACGTCCACAAATCCCTGCCCACACGTTTATCTTTTGTGGTCTTTGAGAATGACTGTGGATTATCCAGTAGGGATTCTCAGTAGACCAGTACTGGCAATTATGCCTGTTAACCCTCCCGTTAACACAAAATGTGGCCTCGTCAAAGAAAACAATGTATGAATTAGGTTAGGATCATTATTGATTTGTTCCATCATGACCTCGGAAAATTCAACCCGTCTATCGTGGTCATCTTCAGATAATTATTGCAATAGAATGGGTTTGTATGGATGAAATTTTTCTTCATTCAGTATACGACTTAAGGTACCTTTACTTATGTTGTGGTCAGATTTAGAACGATCCTTAACATGACCTGATTGTCTAAATCGTTTTAATGTTTTGTTAACTACTGATTGGGTAATAAGTTCTTGATTCGGATATTCTGCTTTAAAAAGATCACACCCCTCCTGCTGTGTTCTCCTTCAGTCTCCGTAACCAACCATCATTAACCAAGTGATTCTTTCAGTTTCTGATATATGTATACACTCAAATTGCAGTTTCACAAAATGCAGCAATAAACGTTTTCGTCAATAAATCATTTTTTGACGCGTTAAGTCGTTACCTGACAGTGAATGTTTGACACAAGCCAGCTTAAATTTTTTTTTTAATTTGATCTCAATAATTCCCAAACAGTTCAATTTAGATATATGGTATGTTAGATAAATAATATCCAGAATTTTTAGTAGGACTCAAAAATAAAATAATATACAGGGCCATTTAAAAAAATTTAAGATGGCGTAATTTCTTCGAACTGACAATTCAAAACATTTTATTGTCAACGTCAGCAAGTGCGCCGTATAACACCCTATAACTTTTATTTAAACATTTTTTTGATACACTGATTAATAAATGCCCTGGAATCATTATTCCATACATATGAGGCACCCTTTTATATATATATATATATATATATATATATATATATATATATATATATATATATATATATATATATATATATACATATATATTTATATATATATATATATATATATATATATATATATATATATATATATATATACATATATTTATATTATATATATATATATATATATATATATATATATATATATATATATGTATTTACGTATTCTAGATATTATTTTATTGTCTGTGTTGTGTATAGCCTCCAGTTTGGCTGTATATATTGATAAATTATTTAATTTCCACTAAGTAAATTCTATCCTGTCCTGACCATATTGTATGTGTTGCCAAAAACTTTTCTTATAAATTTTCGAAGGTTCTTCTGGCTCTTATAATAACTTCTAAGCAATTATTATGGTAATGGCATTGAATTTTATAGTCGTCTATACTTTTTAACTGTTAGATTTTTGTCTTTGAAAACCGTGAACCATAAATAGCTTTCTGTTAATAGTAGTAGCTTTTTATGCAATTGATCTTGCAGTTTGCATTAAAGTCAGTTATTAAAACACTTACTTTCTCATTACGTGTTCTAGATATTTTAGCTTTCTACTCTTTATTGTATTTGCTGTTTGTGTTGTTCCATTTAACCACTATAAAACTGATTCTTTGGTTATTCGGTTAGTCGACTTGATTTTCAACATCGTCGGTAAGTCTACATCTCAAGGGCCTCCAAGCGTCTAAGTAGCGTGTTCTTAACTTTCCACGCTTTTACTCCGTATAATAGTACAGGGACAACATAACATATAATCATCCTTACTCGAAGGTCCATGTTTAGGTCGGGGCTACATAGAACTTATTTCATTTTTACAAAAGTTGCTTGTACCTTCACTATTTTGCTCTTAACTTCAAAACTTGGGTCCCATTGGTCATTAATTATAGTTAACCCTAATTACTTGTTCCTCTCATCAGTTTTTATTCTATCATCCTGGGCAACACCTTGTTTGCTTATGATGATGTATTTAGTTTTGCTCATGGCGAGTCTCAGCCCATAGTCTCTGCATGAGCTCGTTATTTTGTTCATAAGATATTGTAGCTGCTTATTGACATTTGCTAGTATTAACGTGCCATCAACGTTGGTCACTTGTCCATTGATTATTATACTGGCGTCAGTATCATCAAAGTAAGGGAGATAAAATACATCCCTGTCTTGCGCCTCTTTTAATTTTTAACTCGTCTGTAGTCTAGTGTCTAACTCGGACATTTGCTGACTCATGCCAATATAGATTGACGATTATTCGGATGTCCTTCAGTCATTTTTAAAATCTGCATCATTTTGTCATGTTGTGCCCAATCAAACGCCTTCTTCAAATCAATTAAGCACATCTATACGTTGTAGTTAACGTTTCGACATCTCTGTATCAAGATTTTTAAGTGCTAAACAGTGCTTCACGTGTGCCTTCGTGGTGTGTTTTTGGAGGCCTTAACCGGCATCGAACCTTCCTATTTGACTTTTATTTTTATCCTCGAATAATTCAGATACATATTCTTTCCACTTTACCAATTGCCTTTCTATACCAAGTATACTACAGTGAAACATGTGTTAACGGCCACCTGTCATAAGCGGTCGCCTATGATAACAGACAGTATTAGGCTTCCCGAAACCTATTACATATAAATTTTTGTATGTATACAAAAACCTGTTAATTACGGCCACTTGTATTAAACAGCCACGGCCAGTTAAACCGAATTTTTTATGGCATATTCCCTTGGAAATTTACTTGGTAATAACAACCGGGCTGGCCGAAAGGTTTTATAACATACTAATTATTTTTATGGGCCTTCAACCTTTTACTACTACTGTAACTGGGCAATTTATTATTGTTGATAAAATTAACTGGTTTAAATTTGAAGTTTTCTGTTTATTCCATTATTTTAAGGTTATCTTCGTACTGAAAACGTTCTTAATAATGTCGTTGAAACGAAAACGTTTGTTACTAAAAGATAAAATTATTATCATCGCTCAAAGTGAAAAGTATGCGTTAAGTTCGCAAAAACTGGCTAAAAAGTTCGAGATTGGGAAAACACATATTCTCAATATGTTAAAAAATTAGAGTGAACTAAAAAAGATGTTTGAAGAGGATGTTAACTTGGAGCAAAAACGAAAATTTCCCAAGTCAGCAGGATTAGCAATGGATCAAGTTGACTACAATTGGTTTTGCAACACCCGAAATAAACCAGTTTCAATATCTGGACCACTACTCAAACAAAAAGCACTGGAGGCTTCAAGCAGCTTGAAAGTGGAAAATTTCGCTACATCAAATGGGTGGTTGAAAAATTTCTGTAAACGGCACAATATTACTTTTAAGTCGGTTTCTGGTGAGTCCGCAGATGTAAATTTGAAAGATGTAGAGGCCTGGAAAACTACATTACCGCTAATTTTAAAAGATTATTCTCCACGAGATGTATACAACGCTGATGAAACAGGTCTTTATTACCGAGCCATGCCAAATAAAACATTTGCTTTAAAAAACGATAAATGTGCAGGAAAGAAGGTAGCAAAACAGCGATTAACTATTTTAGTGTGTGCAAATATTGAAGGAGAAAAAGAAAATCCGTTAATAATTGGGAAAAGTAAAAATCCTCGTTGTTTTAAAAGTAGTCATGTTGACAAATTACCCTTAGAATGGGAATCTAACAAAAATCTAATCTAACAAAAAGAAATAAAGAAAATGTTTAAAAATAAAAAAAAATATATGTCTTTTATTTATAAGGTGCAAAACCTGGGAATAACAGCCATCTCTCTTAAACGGCCAATATTCCTAAATTTTCTGGCCGCTTTTGACAGATTTTACTGTATTTCCATCTCGGTCTTCTATATTGTTACGATGGCAATTCTTCCCAATATCAGCTACCTCTTTCAACTTCTTATGCAAATGAAAGAATGTATTTACTTTCATAACTTTCTATCTCTTGACATTCTCGACGATGCCATTCAGTATTTGCTTCTCGAATAATTTCCCTGTGTATGATTTTATATTGTTGACTGTTATTCTTTTTATTTTTATAATACCCTTTTTCTTCCGTCAGGATCAGTATATCCTCTGTCATCCAAGATTGTTTGGTTCGTTTTTCTTTTGCAGCTAATTTACATTGGGTTTTTTATATTACCATCTTACAATTATTCCAGAGACTTTCTGGATTATTATCGATTGATGTCAATCGTTCATCGATGTCACTTGTTACTTCCTAGCAAAGTTCTCTACTAGTTAACTTTTCGCGGTCCATCATTATCATTGTTGTGCCAGGTTTCTTGACTTGTTTGAAGCGCGTCCATATTTTTCCAACCAGTAAATTAAGATCTGATGGCACGTTCGTACCGGGAGATGTTTTTACAGAAAGTATCGAGTTTCCGTACCTTTCATAAACGCATTTATACTCTATCTCGTTCCTAACTATCTTCAGTGTGTGTGCAGGCGAAGTCCATGTCGCTTCGTGAGCTGGAGGAACGTGTTAGGTATAGCCATTTCCCTTTCCGCTCAAAACCGTGCAAACCTATCACCTCGGTCGTTACGAGTTTGGAGACTAAAATCTCCAATTATATTATAGACTCATCTTTGCCTTTGCCATTCTTAGCGATCGTGTTACCCATGAAACTCCAGTATTTAATTAATCTTACATGTTACAAAAAATAAAATTCTTTTAAAATATAAAGAATAATGAAAGGATAACATTATTTTCCTCGCCCCCAATAACCCGAAATGGAGATACGACATGATAACATGATATATATATATATATATATATATATATATATATATATATATATATATATATATATATATATATATATTGTAACATTCATTTTTTCCTGGATTTTAAGACCATGCAATGTTACTGATTTTTCACTTCAAATTGTATTTATTTTTATTTTAAAACATCGACCGGTATATTAAACAAAAGTTTCAGGACATTCAGTATATACTGTGTGGTGCGGGTTGCTGATCGAACCTACCGCCAGGCCGCGATTGGCGAAATGTTTGACCCGGAGTTTTGATTGGAGCGTCCGGAATTACCGGCAAAAATCGCACGATTATTTAAGGGCCTGAGAAACTACCAGAAAGGCTTTTTTTCGATCGAGCCGCAGACCAGGCAGTACCGTCTAGCCGAGAGGCTATTTTCCATCTAGCCGAAGTAGGCTAATTTTCTTCAGAAGCCGCTAAGTAAAAGTACCAGTTTCGACAATAAAAGCTGTAGTGAGCTTTCTAAGTGTTAAGAAAAAGTGTGAAATCGGGCGAAGTCCATCACAGCAGGACTGAAAAACAGTAAGTCAACAAAACTCCCTCCAATAGACTTATTTGAGAGTAGTGCATTAACAGCAACGTATAACAGACAAAAAAGTGAAGTGTAAAACACGATGTCTCGCCTTCGGGGGTTGTAAAGGTTTAAAATTTAAATGTAACAACTACTATTTAGGCTAGAATTT
This sequence comes from Pachyrhynchus sulphureomaculatus, assembly GCA_019049505.1. Classification (NCBI taxonomy): domain Eukaryota; kingdom Metazoa; phylum Arthropoda; class Insecta; order Coleoptera; family Curculionidae; genus Pachyrhynchus; species Pachyrhynchus sulphureomaculatus. The sequence continues at coordinate 87,084,101 of CM032454.1, read as the reverse complement.
TTTGGTATAACTGTAAAGGTTAGAACTTTTTATTTTCATTTTAAAAACATGAATAAATTCTTTTTTTGTTGATTAAAGCTAGTGTCTCACTGAATATTTATTTTTCTTTTCAGGATCAGTTGTGCTAGACTAATTTCTTTTTAGTAATATCCATAAAACACTTCAGTTTTTTCTCATTTTTCTTAGCTGAAGTTAAACCGTTTCTATTTTAAAATGAGTGGTGCCCAAAAAAAAAAAGTCGTACAACTGAGGTTTCTTTAAAAATAGAATTAAATTCCAAAAAGACGTACAAAAATTATCTCTTACCCATATCTCTCTACCAAGGAAAACTGAGCTAGTATTTCTTTAATTTCTTTAGTTCTTTTAAAATCAGGTCTCACTCAATTCATTATCAGAAATTAAAGCGGGGCTGCAAGAAAATTGTGCTCAAGCTTGGGGCGTCCAGTATTTAAAAATGTTACAAAATGACGCAGTCTACATGGGGCGAAAAATAAAGCAAAATTAGCACACCTTACAAAATTGCGCTCAAGCGTGGGACAAACAACTTCTCACAGGGTACGGAAAAAGATGCCTCAAACTGAGGACAGTTTAGCATGTCATAAAAAGACGTCAAATAAGAATAGCGCTGTCAACGCGGGGCTTTTGGAATTTTATTTTTTAAAAAAAGGGTTCAGTGTACTAGCTTTCGAACAAAATAAAAGCTCTAACTTTGCAGATATTTTATTTCATAATATTTATTAAACGAAACTACACTATAGCAGTAAGACAAAAGCAGGAAATTTGTAGAATTTTTTTATTTCAATTTATCTGATATAGATATTTGAATTTTGTTGTTGACTCTAAGATAAGAGATTCCTACTTTTTTCTTAAAAGCTGGCTTTATAGTTCGGATTGGCAGATGTGTTGGTCGACTTTAATTTTGCATTGTTGATTTATTTTGCGGATAACCGAACAAAAAACTGTTCTTTTTTCTCACCTATATTTTGCATGAATATTAAAAATACTTTGCTGATATACGAAACGATATCTAGAGATTTTTTTATAGGAAATTCTTAAGATATCTTAATAAAAGGATTTTAATACGAGGCAATACTTAGAAATTTTTTTGAAATTGTTGAAGATTTTTTTTAAAGTTTGGTAAAGAAGTTTACATATTTTAAGTGCCTTTACAGATTTTGTTATTTTTTTTGACTATTGGGAGCACAGGAGAAATATTTTCACGGCTTTTTAAACAATTCTTTTAAATTTTATAGTATTCATTTATCATGGAAGCCTTCAATTTTAAAGTCAATCACCTATTGGAATATGAATTAGACTATGAACTAAAAATCCGTCGTACTTTCTCAGAACGTCCGGTCGCAGATAAAAGAAAGATTCTAACGAGGATCTTAAGTAAAGAAATTAATGAGCCGGGAAAAAAAAAAAACGATAAAAATAGGGGATGACACCCTGTCTTTTAAAGAAGAAACGGCTGGTATCGAAAAGAGTTTAAATTCAATCCAAAACTTAATCGATAGTTATGACGGTGATCCAAATGATTCACTTGTACACCGGGTTAAATCACGTTTATCGCATGTAGCGGGTCGCGTACAAAGAATTCCCATGCCGGATGACGAAGAGGAAGCGTCGAAGTTTTCCAAATATGTTCAAGAAACAATAGCTACGTGTGTACTCATGGAAGCAAATCTTGCCGAAAAGATAGCTCCTGGCCATGAGTTACCACAGCTGCCTATTACAACTCCAGTCATAAACGTACCAGCTCCAATCGTGAATTGCGCAGCCAGAAATATTCCTGTCAGCGAATGGCAATTGAAATTTAATGGAGACTCAAAGAGACTCTATCCTTTTTTGGAGAGGCTGACTGAAATAGCTCAAGCTAGGAAAGTATCGGAAGATGAACTTTTCAGCTCTGCTGTTGAATTTTTCACTGGCGATGCCTTCATTTGGTATAGAAGCATAAAATCAAGTGTCAACGACTGGCATTCCTTGGTAGATAGGCTAAAGAAGGACTTCTTGCACTGTGATGATGATGAAGAATTGTGGTCAGAAATAAAGAGGAGGCGACAAAAGAAGGATGAGTCCACTGTGATTTTTATTGCCCACATGGAATCTTTATTTTGTAGGCTGTCCATCAAGCCTTTGGAATGTACCAAAGTTAAATTTATACGTAGGAATATTCTGCCTAGTTTCGTCAATCGGTTAGCTCTACTAGATATAAATTCGGTAGCCGAACTCGCCGGGTTATGTAGAAAACTTGAAGAGTCCGATTATTTGTTAGGAAAGAGCAGACCAAAAAGCGAAACTAATATACATCAGGTAAAGTATAATCCAAATGGCCGAAGTGGAGTCTCGACAAATAAAGTTGGGAATGTAAATCGGAACCCTAGGAGTAACCAGAAAACGGGTAAAGGAAAAGATAATGACTCTAAAATTAGCGACACTGCAGCTAAAGTGAACGACAAGCCGGTTTCACCTAAGGCAATTTTCACGTGTTGGAATTGCACAGGCCCGAATCACACTTACCAAAATTGTACAGCACCAAAGAGGGTATTTTGTTTCAAATGTGGAACAACAGGCGTGAGACTAACATCATGCCCCAAATGTACAAAAAACGAGTAAGGACGGTATATTACCGAGGCGGATATCCTAAGTCCAACAAAAAAGCCTCTAATCTTTCGGCTAAGTCACAAGCTCATGTTCGCAGTAAAGCCCCTAATCCAAAACGTTCTAGAAACACGGACGAACAAAAATATTCCAGTAGATCGGATTGGACTAAATGGTTACAAAAAGTTTCTGATTTTTTTAAGTCTAATAAAAATTATCCTTCTCAAGTTAAAACTCCTGCTTCTCCAAATGGTCACATGTCTCCTTTATTCGTGCATAAATATTTAGACAACAGACCGCATATCAAGATAAATCTATTAGGTGCCCATTTCTCGGCTTTATTTGACTCTGGTGCAAATGCCTCCGTTGTAGGTCAGAATGGTATTAAGATTTTAAGTCGTTTAAGTATAAAAATATGCCACGTCAAAAATAGAAGTGTTACCACTGCAGATGGCAGCCGTCTAAAAGTTTTAGGTACGGTTGAGTTGCCGCTAGTCTGCAATGGTCATTGTTTAGTAATCTCTGCTCTAGTAGTACCTTCTCTATCACATACTTTGGTTCTAGGATGTGATTTTGCACAAAAATTCGGAATTTTAGTAAATTTTAAAAATAATTCGTGGTATCCACAGTCCCTAGAAGTCAATTCTCAAACAAGTTTTAAAGATTGTTATTCAGAAAGTTCTTTTGAAAACCTTTTCTCGCGTCTATGTACCCTAGATGATCTCTCGCGGACGGAACGCTTAAAAGCAGAAAAAGTAATAAGCTCTTTCAATGAAATAAGTAGTAAAGATAGGTTAGGCCGAACGAATAAAATCAAGATGTCTATAGATACGGCTGATGCCAGTCCTGTAAAGACAAGGCCCTTCGCCATGTCTCCTTATATGTCAAAAGTATTAAATAAAGAGTTAGACGAAATGTTGAAACTCGGAGTGATTGAAGAATCAAACAGTCTTTGGTGTTCTCCAATCTTATTGGTGAAAAAGGCCGATGGACAGTATCGTCTGTGCTTTGACGGAAGAAAGCTCAACGAGGTCAGCAAATTTGATAACTACCCATTACCGAACATCGACAGAATTTTGACATCACTCAGGAATGCTAAGTATGTATCTTCGATAGACCTTAGAAAGGCTTTCTGGCAAATTCCTTTAGACAAATCCTCTAAAGAAAAGACCGCTTTTGCAGTAGTAGGCCGAGGTCTATTTCAGTTCGTCACTATGCCGTTTGGTCTTAAGAACGCTGCTCAAACTCAGCAACGTTTAGTGGACGCCATATTTGGTCCGAAATATGAGCCACATATTTTTACCTATCTTGATGATATTTTAGTAACATCGGAAGACTTCGAATCGCATATTCGCTTACTTAAGGAAGTAAAAGATAAATTGAAAGAGGCCGGACTGACGATAAATTTGAGCAAATGTGATTTTTTCAAAACTTCTCTAAGGTTTTTAGGCTATATTGTAGGCTCAAATTCCTTGCGTACCGATCCGGATAAAGTAGCAAGCATGGTTAATTATGCGAGACCTACTAATACTACGGAAGTTAAGCGCTTCGTAGGAATGTGTTCATGGTATAGACGTTTTATCGAGAATTTTTCTACCCTGTTGTCGCCTATTAATGATCTTTTGAAAGGACGAAAAAAAGGACAATCGATAGATTGGACAAAGGCAGCCGAAGAATCTTTTATAAAGATTAAAGAACTATTGGTTTCAGCTCCCATTTTATCCCAACCAGACTTTTCCCAACAGTTTTATATTTCTAGTGATGCTTCTAATACTGGTTTAGGGGGCGTCCTAACACAGAAAATCAATGGTGAGGAAAGGGTGATAGCGTATGCCAGTAGAACTTTATCAAAGGCTGAACGTAACTATTCGGTTGTTGAAAAAGAATGTTTAGCAGTACTCTTTAACATCGAAAAGTTTCGACCTTACATAGAAGGTGTTCCTTTCACGGTCATAACAGATCATTATAGCTTATTGTGGCTTAATTCTATTAAAAACCCTAGTGGCAAACTAGCGCGTTGGGCGATTAGGCTGAGACAACACACGTTTACTTTAATTCATAGAAAAGGAGTCCACAATGTTATTCCTGACGCTTTGTCAAGAATCCCAGATCATACAGCGGACGAAAACAGTCTTAATGCACAGTTTGGCGTAAGAATTGATACAGTAGATGTAGATCGCATTGACCCATGGTACGACAATTTACGGCAGCAAATTAAAGAATCTCCTCAAAATTTTCCACAGTGGAAGGTGGAAAATGATTTCGTGTACAAATTTATCCCAAACCAGTTGCCTTTAAAAATTAATGTACCCGAGTGGAAAATACTAGTTCCTAAACCACAGAGAGAGGAAGTTATAGACATGTGTCACACTCCTCCTACTTCTGGTCATTTTGGCTTTTATAAAACTCTTCACAGGGTCCAGGAACAGTATTATTGGCCAAAAATGCGTTTTGATATCGTAAAGTTTGTGAGGACTTGTGAAGTATGTGGAGCGCAGAAATCTCCAAATACACTACCTATGGGACTGATGGGAAAAGAGAAAACGGTTAATTACCCTTTTCAAGTCATAGCAGCTGATCTAGTAGGCCCATTCCCACGTTCAAAAAAGGGAAATAAATGGCTTCTCGTGGTTTTTCTTGCTGGTTTACAAAGTATACCATGCTATTTCCTTTGAAAAGCTCTAAAGCTGGATATATAGAGAGAATTTTGGAAAATAATGTCTTTCTAATCCACGGTGTTCCATCGCTCTTGATATGCGATAACGGTACTCAGTTTACCTCTAAGAGTTTTAAGAGCTTGAGTGAAACTTATGGTTTTAACATCCGTTTTTAATCCCGTGTACTCTCCCCAATGTAATTTTGTGGAACGTAATAACCGAACAGTCGGGACCGCTTTAAGAAGTTACGTGGATTCACATGACACTTGGGATAGCAATATTTCCAAAATCCAACAAGCGATAAATACCGCGAGACACGAAGTAACAGGGTTCACACCGTCTTTCTTAGTTTACGGCAGACATATACCTCTATCTGGATCATATTATAAAAACTTAGACTTGGATGTCAATGCTGACAGCGAAATAATTCCGGGTAACAGGGGCGCGTACGCCGAAAATTTAAAGGGTTTAAAAGATATTTTCACCGACGTACGTAGTAGGATACATAAGGCTTATGAGCGGAACAGTAAGTCTTACAACCTTAGAAAAAGGGATTTTTCCTTTAAGATAGGTGATCACGTTTGGCGAAAAAATAAAATTCTTTCCAGTGCAGCTGATAAATTCACATCTAAGTTGGTACCTAAGTATGTGCATTGCGTGATTAGAGAAAAGATTTCGGATTTAGTTTATGGTTTAGTTAATTTAGATGGGACTAAAGTAGGACGATGGCATATTAAAGACTTAAAACCATTCAATGAACCTAACCCTAATGAAAGTTTGTCAGAAGAAGAATAATTTATATTTACATTATCTTAATTGCTTAAATTTTTTTTGATGTTGCTCTGTAGAGGTGACGACCTCGTTTTTTTTTGCCTGTTATAAAAGTTGAGCTGAGGATAGCTTACTTTTATAGTTTTGTGCTAAGGTTTTGGGTATTGGCCATATCCCAAACTTAGGTTGATTGTGGTTGATGTTTAGCATCGACTCAGCTGTTGCGAGCTTGCGAAGGAGTCACACTCAGGATATATCATAAGACTGGTATGTCGGTGGTCGCGGGATTTGATTTGCTTATGACCCCAAATAATATCCAGTTCTTGGCACTTGGAAGCGAAATTTTGATTAGAGGCAATCCAAGGTGATCTTGAGTTAGGACAAGCGCAAGATGTAGCTCGTGTAGTATGATGTTGAGTCAAAAAATTTTTTTATGAGCAATTTCAAAGTTTGTTACCCGAGTGGGTGTATTTTTATTACCTTAATGGTATATGTTGGGTGCAATTAAGAGTAAATTGATTTTGGTTTATCCAGTAAGTCTAAGACTTGGATTATTTTGATTTAGATCTTCTTCTGAATTGACAAACTGAGGGTATTTTCTATTTTTTTTTCAGAGCCGTTTAAACGTTACCTTTGAGTCACTAATTTTTTTTAAAAATTTTTTTGCATGGACTCATAGGCGTATGTTGAGTTTTTTCGGTTTACTATCAGATTGATAGAAAATTGAAGTTCTGCGGGAGAACTAAAGGCTGATCATTTACAGGAGATGAGAGCAGAGTAAGACAGTCGTTTCACAAAGAAATGATCAAAATCTGATACCGAGATGAGAACCTTGTCAAGAGAGGCTAAGCGCAGTGAAGGAAGATTCCTAACCGAATTTTTAGATTTCCAAGAGGTAATCTAGAAGTTTGGGCTGACAGAAAACGGTTATGCCTGATACCTGTAGCAGTTTCTTCTAGAGGCTATTGTTTAGGGAGACGATTAACACCATGATCGAATATTTTAGCTGTCAACGATGTTTTCTTCTTGTTTCTGATTAAGCTGGGAAAGCTCTTGTCGTCTTCAAAAGTTTTGTTGCGTTGCCACCGGAAAATTGAGCAATTTTTGTTTCATGTAGCCTTTTTAAGCTCATTTTCGTTTTTTAAAATTTCGTTAGAAGCTTGGTTAAGTCAACCTTGTAAACCTTTTAGGTTGTATCCCATGAGTTATCTGTTTTTACAGGCTGTGATGCACCGGGTGCTAACAGATGCCGTTACGACGTTTGGCAGGGAGTTAGTCTTCCTGAGGAACAGACTGATTGGAAGGGTAGTCTATGGGGGGTGAACGTTTGACCTTTGGGACCTTTAAAGGTTTTGTTACCCAATGGTTATTTCTATTTGAACCAAAGGAGAGCCTAACTACTGTAGTCGACCTCAGCTCCAATTAGCCTATTAGTGGTGACAGGCTGTTGGCAGTAGTGTATTTCGGAACACCCTATTGATTAATTTTTTTTGACTTATGGTGGTGTGGTAGACACCGTTTTAGTTTAGTGGATGCTATAATCTACTCCCTTTTGTTGGTGGACTCCAGGGTCACCAATTCTGTATTTTTTTTGTCTCCACCATTCAGTATATCGTGGTGAAGTGTTTGTCTCCTGTTATGTGGGATGGATTGAATGTTTTTCGTTGTTGTTCTAGGGCGAGACCAGTACACGAGGGTTCTTCATGCAACTTGAAGAGGCGCAATGCTGGTTAAGTTTTATTTCTCTGTGTAGCCACCCTGAAGAATGACGGAGAGCGTTTTTTTTTGGCTCATGTTTCTAGGCAGATTTGTCACTTTGGTGCGATGTGCCGAAGATTGGATTAGCTTTGCTAAGAGCTTTCACCAAGCTCAGTATGGAGTTATCATAACCAAGAGTTTGGGATTTGAACTCCTGTATATATTTCTGTATATATTACTGTACATATTTCTGTATATATTTCGGTGTATGTTGGTTGCCTGAGGGCATGTGCTCAAAATGCGAGATTTTGAGTCGTTTTGCTTATGGACTCCTATATAGGATTATGACTTTAGGGAGGTCCTATTTCGAGACTTGCTGTCTCATATAGTTATGTTGGGAATGTTTCCTAGAATGTTAGTTGCGCGCGGACTAATCATTCTGTTCTTAGTGAACATTGCTTTTTGAAGCAGGATCATTCAGTTTAGTGAATTTTAGCTTTTATAGCTATTCACGGTGTTTAGAGTGAATTTTAACTTTTATAGCTATTCACTGTGTTAAGAGTGAATTTTAGCTTTTGTAGCTATTCACTGCGCTTATAGTGATTTAGTTAGCTTTTATAGCTGCTCACTATGTTCATGGCGAGTTTGTTCTTTTAGAACGCAGACTTTGTGTAGTCGAGGACTATTTACAGAGTGTTTTCTTGGCGAGGAGCCGAGTTTTTTCTGGCGATACCAGAGTGTTTTGTTGGCGATGAGCTGACGTGTTTTCTGGCGATCAACCAGAGCGTTTTCCCTAGCGACTTTAGCATGTCTAGATGTCTTAGGACGTCGACATTGCGATATAGAGTGCGATTATTTTCTGAGTGCGACTAGTAGTGATACTAGATTTAGAATGTCCTCTTAGCGATGAGCTAGAGCATGGATAGCGATTTTTCCCGAGCGTTTGTCTGGATATTTATCCAGATATTATTTTTTTTTTTGGCCTTGTGCTAAATGGTCTGACAAGACTTTTTCTTTTTAGTGTAAGTGTTTGCACTAGAATCATTTTTTTTATTTTTTTTCTTTATTTAAGAATTTTTATAAATTTCTTTTGCTGAAATAAAAAATTTTCAGACAATCCTTAAAAGATTTTAAGGGGGGTGTTCATATTTTATTTCAGTTCACTTTTTTTTTGATTTAGACAAGAGTCTAGACAGTTATTTTTTTGTTTTGGTAACAATAACAGACCTGATTCTTTTATATAAGAAGACCGCGATTGTTACTTTGAACAGGTATTTCTTATGTTCATGCAAGGATTTTTATTTGCTTTTTGAAGTACTTAACCTTAGTGCTTAATTAAGTTAAGTCTAGTTATAAGATTCTTGTGTACATGCAAAAATTTTCATTTGGTTTTCATTGTACTTAATATTAGTGCTTAATTGGATTAAGTCTAGTAGTAAGGTCCGAAGTTTGTAATTTTGTTTTAAGTTCTGACCTTAGTATTAAGTGATAGTGTACCACTTTGTACCTTTTCATCAGTAGCCTTAGTTTAATAGACTAGTGTAGTCTATTTCTTTTTGGAAGGGGGTAAATGTAACATTCATTTTTTCCTGGATTTTAAGACCATGCAATGTTACTGATTTTTCACTTCAAATTGTATTTATTTTTATTTTAAAACATCGACCGGTATATTAAACAAAAGTTTCAGGACATTCAGTATATACTGTGTGGTGCGGGTTGCTGATCGAACCTACCGCCAGGCCGCGATTGGCGAAATGTTTGACCCGGAGTTTTGATTGGAGCGTCCGGATATTACCGGCAAAAATCGCACGATTATTTAAGGGCCTGAGAAACTACCAGAAAGGCTTTTTTTCGATCGAGCCGCAGACCAGGCAGTACCGTCTAGCCGAGAGGCTATTTTCCATCTAGCCGAAGTAGGCTAATTTTCTTCAGAAGCCGCTAAGTAAAAGTACCAGTTTCGACAATAAAAGCTGTAGTGAGCTTTCTAAGTGTTAAGAAAAAGTGTGAAATCGGGCGAAGTCCATCACAGCAGGACTGAAAAACAGTAAGTCAACAAAACTCCCTCCAATAGACTTATTTGAGAGTAGTGCATTAACAGCAACGTATAACAGACAAAAAAGTGAAGTGTAAAACACGATGTCTCGCCTTCGGGGGTTGTAAAGGATTAAAATTTAAATGTAACAACTACTATTTAGGCTAGAATTTTTTGGTATAACTGTAAAGGTTAGAACTTTTTATTTTCATTTTAAAAACATGAATAAATTCTTTTTTTGTTGATTAAAGCTAGTGTCTCACTGAATATTTATTTTTCTTTTCAGGATCAGTTGTGCTAGACTAATTTCTTTTTAGTAATATCCATAAAACACTTCAGTTTTTTCTCATTTTTCTTAGCTGAAGTTAAACCGTTTCTATTTTAAAATGAGTGGTGCCCAAAAAAAAAAAGTCGTACAACTGAGGTTTCTTTAAAAATAGAATTAAATTCCAAAAAGACGTACAAAAATTATCTCTTACCCATATCTCTCTACCAAGGAAAACTGAGCTAGTATTTCTTTAATTTCTTTAGTTCTTTTAAAATCAGGTCTCACTCAATTCATTATCAGAAATTAAAGCGGGGCTGCAAGAAAATTGTGCTCAAGCTTGGGGCGTCCAGTATTTAAAAATGTTACAAAATGACGCAGTCTACATGGGGCGAAAAATAAAGCAAAATTAGCACACCTTACAAAATTGCGCTCAAGCGTGGGACAAACAACTTCTCACAGGGTACGGAAAAAGATGCCTCAAACTGAGGACAGTTTAGCATGTCATAAAAAGACGTCACAATATATATATATATATATATATATATATATATATATATATATATATATATATATATATATATATATATATATATATATATATATATTATATTCACATATCAAACTTCCATTCCTTCAAGTAGTATACGTAGATATGAACCTCAGGGAATCGTTATACAACAGTGTTCTTTTCTCACATCAATTTTTGTGGTACTTTGTATGGACCTTGCCTGCTACTATAGAGCGCGATTCGAGATTCTTTCAGTCACTGTAGAATTGTTGCGTGCAAATGATAAGTGGTATTAGAAAACATGAAGGGGGTGACTGCTAAAATGAGAGCAATTAGGTGAGTGTAACGAGTAACATAAAAATGTTGTACTGGTTAATATTATAGAACAAAATAATCTATTAAAAGTGCCCTAATTATTGATACCAACAAAAAAGAAATCAGCTATGACGCTCATACTTTGGATATTAGATACAAATCCCCTAGGTCTGACAAAACTATTTTATATGGAAGAGAATTTGCCTGTTAAAAGGTCTAGTCGGATAAGGTTCTAAAATCGGCCCTTAAAACAAATGCAATATAAGTAATACATCTTGTAGGTATTGTTGAAAAAAGTCTATACTGAAATTTTCAGACCTTCAACTCACTCCTGTCAGCCATAACCTCAAAATTAGCGTTTTTTTTATTAGTCTCGTACTCCTACAGCTTTTGGCCGTTTAACTCGAAATTTGATGAAGTAGTAGGTAATAATTAGTAATCTTAACTGATTTTTTTTGGCGCGAAATTCAAAAAAAAAATTTAAAAAAAGACTCTTTCTTTAAAATACAATAATTTCCTTCATCTAAAGTATGTCCTGCCTAAAAAATTTAAAAACGTAATACACCCCTTAATACAACTAACCTGCACAAATGAAACAACATTTTTTTAGTTGCCTCAGTCTCAAGCCTTAGTGCCACCTTTTTAAGTTTTATGTATGTATGTATGTATGTTTAGGTGTAGCGCATCGATAGCTAAGATCATTTAGCGCCAGATTTATGATATTATAATTTAGAGTAAAGATCAGATTCCTTTAAAAAATCTATTAGACATTTTATATTATTTGTATTTGGTGCAACTATTTGATGTAAGGGTCTCAGTAAATTATGTTTTGTTCTTTGGGGGAGATAATCATGCGAAAGGATATGTTTTATCGAGAGTTTTAGCTAATTATTCGAAGCTCATACTTGTAAAAAATGAATATTTTTTAGCAGGTAAATCATTGGTATTCCCTAGTTATAAGCTGGAGCATTCCTGTATTTAATATTTAAGTTAAGTAAGCAAGCCTAGTTGCAACTTCACCTTTTGTAATTTTGTATCATGAAATTGCAATAAAAACATTATTACACACACAATCGACCCTGAAAAGTAAACAAATGCAAACATCATGAAAGTTGATTTACAAATCCAATACTTCCCTTAGCAAGAAAATTAAAAAATGGTGAAACCATTTTTCACATATTCAGTAACTATACATATTTTGCATCAAAAACAGTTGTAATGCATCAATTTTAAAAATAAATTCCTGGCATTGAATTTAATTTGAAATTTTCCTATACTTTAAAAAGCATATTCTATTATTCAGTTACCATGGATACACCCTTCTTTACCTTGTATTACGGTCAAAATATGACAATATAGTGGCCATACAAAAGGTATCTTTGAGTGCATAGTCGTCATTTTAAATTTGAAATTCCTAATATTTTTTTCTGGGCTACTGAACAAAAAAGAAAATGGATGTTTCCGCAATGCATAACGCCGATAAGAAAGAAAAGGACGATGATGACAATGAAAGCCTTATGGAAAAATGTTGGGAGGAACAGTACAAGGGAGACAGTAAAAAGTGGCTTATTAGAGATGCTTCAGCAAAAATGGCAAGGAGGCCTTTGTGTTCCACTATGAAAGAGAGCTTTCTTTATCCAAAGAGAGAAAATATGGATAACAAGATTATGGGTAAATATTTGATTAAGCAATTTCATAAATTATTCCATAAAGAAATATATATTTTTAAGTTATCGATATCCTGTTTTCGATATGGATCTTTTGAGCAATAAAATTTATAGTACTTCAGGTGATGCCAATAGTAAACGAATAATGTATCATAAAAATTGCTTTTTTGGAAGAAGATTATTTTTAAAATTGTATAAAGGAAAGTTTATACGGTAATATGATTGAAAAGTTTTCGATATATCCCATGTTAAAAACAAAAAGATTATGCAAATTTATTTTTTGGATTTTTTGATTCTCCATATTTATGGAACTGGAAAACATCTACTATCCTTAACTTTTTCTTTTATTAATAATCCCTCATCATGACCCATTATTTAACAACCAAAAAAAGGTATAGCTATTTATCTAGTGCTTATCTTGGAAATAAAAGTCATAAATTCAATATATTTTTTAGTACCTCTATAATTATATCTCTGTAAATTTTATTCGTATTTAAATTTGAAATAATAATAAATAATTTCAAATTTCTCGGCTCCGGCAAAGACGATATATTTAAAACCACCTTCACATATGTTTGACTCTAAATAATTTTAGCAAAGATTGTTCATTATATTAACCAAAAACCAGGAAAAATTCTCATAATATTATTAAACATCATACACAAATTATTGATCTCCGTCTCTCTCCCTGAAGTGATATAGCAACAAAACTATAGATTCCATTTCTACTTGGAGCATTGGATGTAAACTAAATTTAACATTGATTTTAAATATATTATCTTTTAGTAACTTTTCAATTTTATGTATATATATATCCTTTTTATTTAGTTTGCATTTATGACGTTTTGTTATTATTATTACATTAATATCATTGTTATTGTTAGTGTTGTTATTAATTATTGTTATTGTCGTTACTATTACTATTCCTATTATAACTTGTCACTCTATTTTATTTATTATTACCCATATTTTGTTAACAAGAATTACATGTTCGAGAAACAACAGAGTATATTTGGGTTTGAGGTATCCCATTTCGTTCAAGTGTTAGACAGAAGAGTAATGGACCCCTAAAATGCAGAAATATAAGAGATTGAGTTTTTCACGATTACAATACATTATTTATATATACAGTGAAATCTTCCTTGGGCGGACACCAATGGGACCGACCGAAAGTGTCCGTTCAAGAGAGGTGTCCGCTTAAAAGAAATACAAAAAAAAAATCGTTTTTTAATGAAAACTCTTATTGGGACATTTAAAACGTATACTTATGTATGTACATGTTTTTAAAATAAACAAAAAACTTAAGGGAAAACAAAGATTTGTTACCTTTAGATACTTATAAAATATAATAGGATAGAGTTATACATATGAAATGAAAGGTCACTTTAATGACGCAAAAATTCATATGTTGTTGTTTGTCTCCTCTTTTTCTTTAAAATAGCGTCCACAAATCATATTTCTAATTTGGAAAGAAGCTCTAAAGACTCTGCATCTCCGTGATTTTCGGCAAAACTTTTAAGCTGCTTGGTTAGGGTAACAGCTTCACCATAATTTGGGATAGCATCTGTTGGTACTGGAACCTCATCGACATCAAAATCTTCGAAGTCCTTGTATTTCAATTGTATTTTCAATTTCTTGTTCTGAATCTGGATTTTCAACTTACAAATTTTCATCTATGTTCAAAAAATGATTAAGGTTTTCATTATCAGTCAACTCCAAAAAATTGTTATTTTTGAGGAAGAGTATGTTAAGTCATCTTCTGGATCAGATGTAACAGCCTCGGTTCACTGGTCTTCACTTTGCATATTTTCATGCTTAAATCCCGCTTTACGGAAGCAATTTTTAACTGTTTCCATGGTTACTTGTTCCCAAGCGGTTTTTGCAAAGTAAACTGCATCCAATAGCGTAATTTTCTTAATTAACTCAAAAGCTGTACCAGCAGTTTCAATATCAGGTGTTTTAGTATTAGACTTCGGTAATAAATTTTAAAATTTTTTTATAATTCCCTGGTCAAGAGGTTTTCTTTTTCTCCCGCCATATTTGCACGATGTAATATATTTTTTTTTATCGGTCTAGCACACGTGCTGCAGGGAAGTCCCTAAAGCGCTCCAGGAGCGGCATGAGTGCCGTGAACCTCTCTTTGAGATATTTACCACCAACACATCTTTTTTTTAATGTTTTGTTGGGTAAAGCCCTAAAATACAGGCCTGTCTCATCGGCATTATAGATGTCTCTCGGTGAATATCCCTTAATTAAAGAAGGGCATTTTTCCCAGAATGAACAAACATCTTCAGCAATAACCGAAACTCCTTCTCCTGGAATCGCTTTTAGACTTATGTTGTGGGGGATTCTAAATTTATTAAGCCAACCAGAAGAAGCACTGAATGTAGAATGTCCCAGACACTAGGCTATTTCTTTTGGTATGTATCGTATTGTAACGTATAAACATTAACAATAAGTTTTTTGCATTTTTAACACGACAAGCCTACTGATACTCTCATCCCTTTTATCCATTCTTTGAAATGATATGAAAAGAAAATTAACGCACTAATTCCAGAAAAACCTTAACTAAAAAAAATAATAATTCATGTGCATACCCGCCAAAGGAATCCCCTTATGACGAGCTGCTATAAACCAGTTATAACACAACTTGTCAATTTTGGTACCAACACCAGTCAAAAAGCTTCTTTTTTCATTCAAATTGCTGTTCAACATCCACTTGTTTAGAAGGATTTCTTTATGTTTAAATATATCAGCAGCTTGTGTTTTTCCGATATTAAAAACGCTTGGATAAGCCCCTTACACTTAACTTTCCTTTATTGTGAACTTCAACAATCTCAATTTTTTGTTTAAGCGTGAGAATTTTTCTATTTGGAGCCATTTATACAGTGAATGTGTCGCCCACTGTGTCTCTTTCATAGGCGTCAGACTAATATTAAATCCCCGCGTGTACCGAAAAATTGAGATCGGTAAATCCCCGGTTTACTCGGGCAAGTCGCTCAGTGAAGGCAGGCAGCGACGTTGGCACGCGACGCGATTGGGAAACGCAACAGCGAGACTCGCCACAGAAAAATGAGACAAGGCGTTTATTTTTTATTGTTTTTTGTCCGGTTAAGAGAACATTTTTTTTGTGTTCGTGTCCATTCAAGAGAATGTCCGTCCAAGAGGGAGTTAACATAATGCCAATTATATGACAGTCGGTCGGGACTATAAGAAACTGTCCGTTCAAGGGAGGTGTCCGTGTAAGAGGGGTGTCCACGAAGGGGAATTTCACTGTATATGTATATGTGTATATATATATATATATATATATATATATATATATATATATATATATATATATATATATATATCGGATGACTACGAGATTACTAGCTAAGCATTTATTTTAACATAAAAGTAAGTTTAAAGTTAAGAAACTATACTCGAGTATGGTTAAAAAGTGCAGAATTTGATCGTAAAAACAAGTGACACTTCGTATTTTATATATTTTTATATATTACATCATTTTTTAATTCTACGGAAAAAACTAATTGTAGACCATGTGTAATACCCTATTCCTTATCCTTAGTTTAAATGTTGAAGACGTTGACCATTTACCTCCTGATAAAAATGTACTTGTTCTGAAAATTCGCAAAGGATTTTTTTCATTTGAAGTGAAGTAATAGAATTAATTGGTTCAGTAATCCTACTTCCAAAGTTTGGATATTATCTAGTATTCTTTTGTATACACGTTCTTTAATATAGGTCCAGTAAATCAAGAGGCGTAAGGTTTGGTGAAGTTGGCGTCGATCTTATTGGACCATCCAACGATTTCCAAAAGTTAAATTTAAATAGTTAACTACTACTACACACTACTCTAGCAGTATGGGCAGAGGTGCCGTTCTATTGTTCCGTATTTAAAAGTTGTTCAAAAGAAAAATTGTCCTATCATTAGCCTTCCTATAATACCAATCCAAACGTTAATTCTAATTTTTTCCTGGAAAGCACCATCTCTCACTCAATGAAAATTTCTCATTGATCTAATATCATTTTTGTTAAAAATCTAAACATTTTAAATCTGAGTGAAGATGATTTTCTAAGGAATCAATTCAGTTGCAATTTATGTTAAAAGAATCCTGCTATAATAGTGGTGCCCTAAAACAAATAACCCGTCCTTCATTCTGCATATCCACCTTAGATTAAAGCAAAAAAGTATTCTTTAGATGAATTAGGTGAAAGGTAAGGTGCAGCGGAACCTTTAATTATCAATATCTCTGGAACTATGAATTTTAAATCTAGTAAAATATATATAAAATTGTTGAAAAATTTCCGTAGGATATAAATCTTTAACCAATTGTAGAACATTATATTAAAATTTTTGAAGTATTTAATCTTAAAAATTTGTTTCCGGTACTCTTTCGGTTGAACCGGAAGTAATAATTTTTTGATATCAGTTATTAATACTTTTAATACAAGCAGAAATACCAGTATTATTTTGTTTATATCTTCATTTATTTTCTGTCAAAAATACAATATTTGACATTTCGCATCGCAAAAACTATCAAAAAGAAGTTTAGTACGTGATACATGTTCCAGGATTAGTTTCTTCGGTAAAATTTAAAAATGATATAATATACAGAATCTTCCATATGAAATAAGGAAGTTGATTTCGTTTCCAGCTAAACTAGAAGTGGCAGTCACTCTTTAAACCAAATTCGGCACTTATTTGAATCCAAGTCCGTAACGTTTGAAATTAATATTTTACGTGTAACTCTAAAAGCTTAGACCCCTTCAACAGAATGAACTAAGAATCGAGAGCCGGGGGAGGAGGGGGATATTTTTCATAGAAAAGAATATCTACTTAAAGTCGAACTCTAAAAATAGTAGCATATTTTCACTTTTAAATTTTGTTTTTTACTATGAAGTTATTTCATTAAAACTTGGCGGAAAAGTATTGCCAAAAAAATTCGAACATATTTACAGGAAACTGTTTTGCAAGGCATTATGTTGCTGCCAGTACTGCCCTAGGCTAGAAAATCCGCACATACTGAGTACCTGTTGTGGAATATTTTCTAGAGTAATACGGGACTATGCTTAACAAGTGTAGTTAGAAGGCGAATACAAATGTTATTTCGTTCATTTTTTTCAGTATGCTAGTGTCTGTAGCTAACATTCTAATATTTTTTTTTTTTATAATAAAAAAATTTCTAGTTACACACTTCTAAAATTAAAAGTTAATCCAGCATGATATAAAATTGGAACTATTCAACATTGCCAAAAATAATTTCCCAAAGGATATTCTTAACGTGCAAAATGTATGCACATTTTTAATAAGGTAATTCGCAATCTTATTCTTTGTCTAAAACAATATATATGCCCTTTTAAAATATTTTTTGTTTTTTAACAGTTTTACACACTTAGGGTATGTTTGTATGAACTATCCAAAAACTCCTTCTAGGGCTGGACTTGGTACTTATTCAATACCCCATGTATTACTCAAGGTATAAATGAATTAAGAAGTTATAACTACAAAATTGTTATTTCTACGGAGAAACTCTTGAACAATATGAACACATAACACGAAATTTTTTTATTAGTTGTTCTATTTTACTTTATGTATAAAAAACAACCGATTCAAGAGTTCAAGAGGTGGGGGAAGGGCACATGGATATAAAGGGCTTTTCTTGAAGGAAAAGAAAAACATACTAAACCGGAAACTGTTTGTAGAGTCGGGGTGCTACTCAGTAAATTAAGAGAAGCTAATCGATAACCAGAGACAGAGTCCCTTATAGAAAAAAAAAACCTATCTTGCACTAGAACTATAAAAGCTCCTTTCAGCAAGATAACAAGAGATGGAGGAGACTTCTCGCAAAAAAGAACCTTTTCGTACAATGGAACTATTAAATTTAAACCCAATTTAAAAATCGATGAAATTTTCACAATAAAGAACCCTATTATACAATGAAGTTTTAAAAACTTTCTCCAATAAAAAAAATTGTTTCTAAGAGGGCACTTTTCTTACATCCCTAGGGGCATATACCCCCTGCTCCTCTTGCATATGCCACAGATGTGAATTTTTAAGCAAATCTCACGATCTCTGGTTGGAAGAATTGAAGCTCGCAGATATGTACGAGACATACGTAAAGAATACTGGCTGTTCATTCTTTGATCTCCTACTTTTTCATTCCATTTCAGGTAAAAGAACAGGACTCCTTTTAAAAAAGTTTTACGACGATGCATCAGCGGAAATAATTAATGAGCACAAAAAAGAGCCAGAACCAAACGATTATTGCACAGAATATGATGGAAATTTTAAAGTTGAACAATTTCAGCCAGATGATGCATTTTACAAAAAAAATACAACGGTAATTATTCTTACATACCTTAGCAATAACATAAATTATGAAAGATGAGAAGAACAGCTAAATAAGAATATTCAGGAAGCGTTTTTTGCTCATCAAATTTTTGCGGATAAAATTGTGTCAAGAGATTTCTTTTATTTTCTTTTCATTGGCCTAATAAGTCAATCACTTTCCCGTAAAATACCTGTTTTTTCCCTCGCTTATAACTTTTTCTTTAATCCATTTACAAAGTCGAAAGCCTTATTTTAGCACTCCACAGGATCAATAACAAAGTTTCATAGTAGTAACCTCAACCAACCTGAATAAAATCTTGCGTTGTAACTTTTTAAAATCAATAAACCACCCTTAATTGTAATATAGAGAGAAAATATAAAAAATGAGCTTGGTATTCTTAACAAGACTCTAGATATCAAGTTTAAAAGGAATCGTCCAGGCCTAGTGCCTAGCGACAAATGCACACATACACACAGACACTTTTGTCACACCTACTTTTATGGTGTCTAAATATCATAAAAAAAATAATACTCGTTAAAAATTCAAGGTCGAATTTTCTGAGAAAGATAATTCTCCCTCACACCCAGCATCGTCCGAGAATAAAAAACACAAAGAAAAGCATTCAAAAGAAACACTCTTTAAAAATACCATCCGAATTATCATCATTAAATAAAAGGGTAAGAATAAACTTTTTTTTTATTTATATTTTTCGACTACAAAAGTTTGTTATGTTTTCCAAATGATCCTTAACACGGAGCTTCGATCAAATAGTAACTTCTGCAGGTTCAAGAGTCAACAGAATATCCAGAACATAAAATTTTGGTAAACTTAAAATTTGCCAACTCGAAAATCTAAGATGTTAGATTTTAGCGTATCTTGTTACGTCGTTTTCAAGGTTCATGTGGATAAGGAATTTGAAAATCATGTAAATTTTTCATTGTGTCCAGTGAGTAAAAGAAATGGATTCAAAAGAATTATCCCAAAAATAATTTTACTTTTTTGATTAAGGGAAGTAAAATATTCGTCAAAAAATCACCCCTAAGACTTTTTCGTATTTCAAGGTCACAAAAAACATAACTGCCAATTTCCTGTCGGACTACTTGTTTGTTGTCGTAGTAACTCTCAAAACTTGGACATCTTTCAGAATTCTTAGAATCAACGCAAATAATGTTATTTTTTCCATATTATTTTTAACCCAAATTATACAGGAGAGACTGAGATGTGATTGACGGAGTTACCACAGTAAATATAAAACAAAGTTGACGGTCAGACTCAGCACCTTTGATCTCAAGGGGTTCGAGATTGTAAGTCGCCATATTGCTGGTATGATGCCCGCGAGTTTTTGAAATATTTAAATTTCTTCTTTCAAGAAAAATTCTATTCTGTAGAATAAAAATGAATTTTGCTGATTGAAAGGAAGAAAAAAACGTGAAGTTTTTTAACAGACATTTTTTTATCGAATTCTTATTAAAACAAATATACAAAAAAAAGAGAAAAAGGCAGAAAATACAAGGAAAAAATACATTTGACTTCAACGCTTTTAATGCGTTATTCATTTAAATACCTCACTGTTGAATTTATATCTCTCAACTATTAGAGATATTGTCCGGGGAGGATGTTCATTTTGAGAATATATTTAAGTTTTAAGATCATGCTACTAAACCGTTTTTCTTTCTTTAATACATGTGATAATTGTTTTCCACGTGTGTTCCGGAAAACTTATGTACACCTGTGTTCCTAAAAACTATTTTACACGTGTGTTCTTGAAGCTGGTTTCACCCGAAGTGAACCTGAGACCAATTTTTAATACAGTACCATTTCTAAGCCGTTCTCCAAACCCAAAATATGTGATATACGAAAAACTATACAACAACCTTCATACTTTTAATTCAGAGACTATCTGTGAACGTGTGCATTTTCATCACATAAAAGGTTATTTATTTACGTTAATTAATCTTAAGGGTAGAATAAATGTAAAAATGTCTCTCTGTGTTTATTAATATACTTTACTTTGTTTTAGCGTAGTGTTTGACTGAACTCCCGTTCTATTTTACAGGATGTATAAGTCGCTTTAATTATCTACCCACAACTAAATAACTCAGTATTTGTTCATTTTCTGAGCTGAACTTAGATTCTCTTTTATTATAAAATGAATGCTGCCCAAAACAGTACAACTAAGATATAAACAACTATAGAGGTTATTTTCAAAAGGCGTACAAAAATTACCTCGTCTACACATCTCTCCAAAAAAAACGGGCTAGCTGACATTCTAATTTCTGTTCTCTCTCAGTATTAATATCGACTCAATACATTCTCAAAAATAAGAATGTACGTTGGGGGCAAATGGTGGTTCTTATATAATAAATAAAGTAGTTATTTAAATATAAAGAACAACGCCACGTAAAAATATCTCTGCACACCTTCCGCTTCGCGCGTATAATATCAACAATCATGCTCCTTATATTTCAGCGAATCCCAGTAATCTGGAGAGATTGAAAATAATTATAATTATCATTTTAAGATGAGATCGTCTTTCTTCTAAACTTAAAAATAAAGTGAACATACTTTTTGCTCCATTTTATATTCAGTTAAACCTAAAATTATTATATATATTATAATAAAAAATTAAAATCATGTACTGATTTATTGAAACTCATTCGTGCTGGAGACTACTTTTGCATGCTCAGATTAAGTTTTGAAAGTTTGGTTAGCAAACTTTAGCTCTTAATTCAAGCAAACATTCTGCCCTGAATTCAGATAAAAAAGTACAAGTGGAATAACATAAACCAATACTTAACAATAATAAAACATCAACTGTTTTACAAATAAAATGTATCTCTAATATGAAAACACAATTATAATCTTTATATAATATATTGCATACTTAATAGAAATAAAGAGTTATGAATAAATTACCCTTTAGGATCTCTGGGGAACCTAAAAAATCTAACTCCTTTGGAGATACCAGATATATTTTTACAAGCACTAACCCTACAACAAAAATTTAATCTTGATATCTTTTTTATAATTATTTTCAATTATAACATCAAACGAGTCATTTACTTATTGGAAAATTATTAATAATGAATTTCAGAGCACGTTGTAAAAAGATTCTTCTTGAAATCCCGTTGTAAACACAACCCGCGACCGCGCTGTCACCCATGTTATTGGTATGCTAAGGGACGCATGCGTAATTAAACACTGTGTTTTATGTTTACTGTGGAGTTAGAAAGTTAATTTTAAGCCTTATTATTTTTAATCAAACACATATAAAACACATACTCAGTGTTCTTAGATTCGTGGAGTTTGAAAATTATATCGAACTAATAGTAGAGGAAACTGAAATGTAATCAAAAGTCTTCCAAAAGTATGTCTTCCCTTGCATAAAGTGGCAGAGTTTTCAATAAAATTTGGCAGTTCTGAGCTTAATCAGGAAATTAACACGAAAAACCTACTTTATTCAACTTTAAAATCAAAAAACAGGAATACGATTTATTAGCTTAATCACTTAGAGAACACTCAAAGAGAAAACTCAGATCATCACTACATGACTCAAATGCTAAACACTTACAGTGAAAATTAGAGATTAAAATATAAATTCATCGAAATTACAGTCTAACTCAAAACTTAAAGATAAACATTCTTGATTAGCAGAAGACAAAAATTTAGTTTTACAACACAAAAATTTTTGTATTGTCTATTTTTTCTTTTAAAGTTTAGTTTACCATTTCCACTGTCCAACCCCCCATTTTATTAATCCATTCAACACCAACATATAAAGGTGAATTTCGATCTACAGACTGTCTAGAGCAGAGGTTCCCAAACTTTTTTTTCTCTCTTTCAAAATTTTACTGGTTTCGGTGGACATTTCTACCATATTCCCAAAACTCGTCAAAAAATGTGAAGATTAGATCTAACGATGGAGATTTGCGTCGTGGCTGACTTCCAACCCTAAATTCGGAGTGGTAAAAATAAAAAGAAAAATAATATATTTTCTTGTGTTCTATTTATTAAAATAATATGATTACAGAGTTAATAGAATTAAAATTAAACATTAATAACGTACCGTAACTTCAACAATGCAAATCAACAATTAAAAAAAAAATAGTCATAATTTTAATGGGAGGGATGTACTTGATGGATTGACAGCAAATTATCAATATTTGCCTTCACTTTTGTAAGGAATAACCGCAAATCTCCCCGTTCTGTGATGTTCAATCTTCACCTTTTTTTTGTTAATAGGTTTGTAACGACACTAAAACTGTTTTCGACAAGGTACGACGAGGGAAACGCTATCAAAAGTTTTCTCGCAATTTCCCACAGCCCAGGATATTTTTCGGGTATTTCCGCCTGCAGCCAAAATGTTTGATAACCTTTTTTAAATTTCACCTTCAGCTCCTCATTGGTGCTAAGCTCGAGTAGCTCCCCTTGTAATACCACATTCGCCACTTCCGTTTCATCCAATGGATTTATGATCCGTGGTGGTATTGCCATCGTCAGAATATCTTCAAATCTATTTTTGAAGTCATCATGCAGAGTATTTAAATGTTGAAGGTATGTCTGAATATTCTCATCAAGACATTCTGCCTGTGACAAGTTTGAAAACTGGGAGAATTCGCGCCGACTAATATTTTGCTTCATAAATTTCAATTTTCCAAGAAAAGCCGAAATTACACCCTTTGTTTTTATTAAATTTAGGCTGTCCCCTTGTAACTGCAAGTTAATGTCATTAAATTTTTTGAACAAATCTGTCAAATACGCGATGTCTGCTTTCAATTTGATCAGGTTTTCTTTTAAATCTGGATCTTTACTTTCCAGAAACTCTAAAACTGATTCAAAAAGTGAGTAAAATCTTATTAAACATGCACCTTTCGACAACCAGCGTACTTCAGTATGTAAGAGCAATCGTTGGAAGTCTTCATCATTTTCGTCGCACAATTGTGCAAATAAACGAGTATTCAACGCATTGCTTCTTATTTTGTTAACTGCTTTAATCACAAATTGAAGCGATTGGTGCAATCTATCACCCAAATTTTTCGCTACCAGGTGTTGTCGATGGATGACACAGTGAATTGCAGTTACTCCTGGTATAATTCTTTTAAGATGGCTTATAAACCCACGATATCGCCCGAAGATAGCAGGAGCTCCATCTGCTGCCACCGAAATAATGTTTGTAAATGAAATCGATTTTTCCTTAAAAAAATCACTCAGTACATTAAATATTGATTCGCCTTTAGTGTCCGTCTCCAAAGTTTCCGCGAATAGCAGCTCTTCATGGATTTCTTCGTCCATAACAAATCGAACATATGCCAATAATAATGCTTCATTACCAGGTAAAGTTGACTCGTCCAGTTGAATAGAAAAATGAGTTGTTTGCAGATAATTACACAAGAAGCTTTCAATATCAGAGCTCATTTCATCAATATGTCTTTGTACAGGGTTATTACTCAAAGGAATTCTTTTGAGTACGTCAAATGGAGGTTTATGCAGAACAGTTTTTAAAACCTCTTCAACAGCAGGTAAAATTAACTGTTCTCCGATGGTGTGCGGTTTTCCAGATTTCACTATAAGCAATGAGATATTGTAAGATGCCCGCAAGCCATCATCGTTACTTTGAGACGTTGAAGCGAACATACTGTGCACGGTGGGTCTCTTTTCATATTTTTCCTTCAATATTTGAAAATATTTTAAATCTTTACCTATTTTATCAGGATGACACCTTCTTAGATGATCTTCGAGCTTCGATGGTTTCATAGAGTCAAAACTTTGTTGCATAAAAGGCATATGGGCAATCGTTTGTCTGCCTTTGATGGAAGAAAACCAAATTTCAAATAATCAACACTGTACTGTCGACATTTCTTCTTAGATTCAGCCATGTTTCGTATCAGTTACCTACCTGTAAAGAAAAAATGTTTGTTTTAGTAATCATAAGACGACTTTAACAGGATATGACTATTTTAACAGAATAAAATAGGATTAATTAATTATTGCAACGAAAAAACCAAAATGCCGGCGGCAAAACTGATTTTAATTATTAAAAGCACTAAACTGTTAAGACCCATATAGAGGTTTTCACAAAACGGCTGAAGCTATTTTAATGTAATATAAAATATTTTTTGATTAATTATATTTTGATACATTTCTGTAAATTCGAGAGAAAATACTTTTAAAGAATATTTTAACATCAAAACTCCGCGATTTTAATGATTTATTTATTACTTTGATGTACGTTACGAGTAGTACATAAAGACACGTACAATTTATGAAAATATTTTTAGTCATTTAGCATTAACAACTACGAGGGCACTGGAATATGTACAAACATGCAGGTCAATCATATATCTCTCCTTTAGTGAATCACCACAGTCGGGTAAATAAATAATTTTATAATAAAAAGTACTAAAAGTTCAATCTTTCTCTGCTTTCTGTTCTTTTATATAAGTATCAAATAATGGCCCTGTTCAGTATTTAATTTTTATTACGTACCTACTACACGAAAACATAACAAATATAATATTATTACAATATAAAATAAAAGTATAAATAACAAATAGGCAGGTACTTACTTTTTCCGGCACTGGCAAACACTGACATCGATTCACTCACACTTTTCTTTTCAAAATTCCGGAAACAAATGAGTAACGTTTGTCCTTGGCATTCGTATTTATATTGGTGAAGAATCAAACAAGTTCATGCAAGATTGCAAGCACAGCACAAGTCGTATTTCGTCCCTTTGCACGTCTGAACGGGTTGCGTTGCGGGCGGGCGGCGCTTTGCAAGTCTCGACGCGCGTTGTACTGAATATTGAATATGCAAGTTTTTACAAGTAACAGTCGCTGACCTTCTTAAAATACACTACTCAAAAAAATTAAGGGAGGTTTTAAAACAAGGAAATTAATGCTAAATAAACAGGCTATCTGATCCATATGCAGGCCTAACTGAAAAAATTTTTTTCAAGCCCGTGGACCAAAAAAAAAGCAAAATATTTGCAATATTATTTTTTCGCGCTACCTGTTAGGATTGCATGAGAACCGCAGCTCCTAAAAAATGTTAGCCAAAAAATCTGAAAATTAGAATCTTAAAGCTTCAAAACGCTTTTTTTTAAAGTCTCAATACGACCATTTTTCACCGAAATACAGCCTGTCAAAAATCACCGAAAAATTTGGAATTTTTTTTTTGCTCCCTTAATTTTTTTGAGTAGTGTATTATCTGCCTACATTGATAGGTAAAGCCAAGCCAAAATTTTTGTTCTTTACTATCGAAACCAGATAAATTTTCGTGAACCTCACTTACAACTTGTGAACCCCCATTTTTTTTCACGCCAACGTAGACCCCCGTCGAGTCTCCCGTCGACCCCTGGGGGTCCACCTGAACCACTTTGAGAATCACTGGTCTAGAGTATGGGAATCTGAAACTGTGCATTTCTTGTATTTAGTTTATGTACTTTATTATTCTTTTCACATGAAGCTTGATTAATTATGATTAGTTAAGATCATATATGCGCATCTTAAAATCAGGTTATTTTATTCTTTAAATAGGTCTACCTAACACATAGGCTGAAAAGTTTGGTCTGACACATAGATATCGCCCTTTTCAAAAAAATCCATATGATTTTTAGGAAGTACCAACCTTCAAACGATACGTATCAAAATTTCATGACATTTCGACGATTAGTTTACAAGTTACAGTAATTTTAGTGACGCTACTTTTGATATTTTCAAAATAATGGAAAAACTTAATTTCATGTGTTGATTAAACACTGTTTTTTAATGGGAAAAAATACCGTTGAAGCCAAAAAAATTATTTTGGATGTCCGTAAAGTGAAATTGCGTAAGATAGGTGACACCCTAAAGATATCAAAATAATGTGTTGGTCATATTTTGCATGAACATTTAGACATGAGAAAGTTCTGTTCGAAACGGGTACAGCGTTTACTCATAGTGGACCAAAAATAACAACGTGTTGATGATTCTGAGCGCTGTTTGGACCTGTTAAGGCGCAACAAAAAGGATTTTTTCATACGATATATGACAATGAATGGAACTTGGATCCACCACTACACACCGGAATCAAATCGGCAGTCAGCTGAGTGAACAGCAGCAGGTGAAAGCCGCCCGAAGCGACCAAAGACACAACAGTCGACTGGGAAGGTTTTAGCCTCTGTATTTTGTGATGCGCATGGAATAATTTTCATCGACTATGCTGAGAAGGGAAAAAACCATCAATAGCGAATATTATATAAAGTTACTAGTTTGAAGGCAGAAATCATGTAAAGACAAGGCACCAAATAAACAAGAAAAAAATGCTCTTTCATCAAGAAAGGGCACCGTGTCACAAGTCAATGGTTACAATGGCAAAATTGCATGAATTGAAGTTCGAATTGCTTCCTAATCCACCGTATTCTCCAGATTTGGCTCCCAGCGACTACTATCTATTTGCAGACCTCGAAAAAATGCTCGCGGGAAAGAGATTTGTCTCCAATGAAGAAGTTATTGCCGAAACTGAGGCCTATTTTGATGGCAAAGACAAATCCTTCTACAAGAAAGGTATAGAAATGTTAGAAAAGCGTTGGACTGATTGTGTCGCTCTTGAAGGAGACTAAGTTGATGAATAAAGTCGAATTTTGCAAAAAAAAATGTATTTTAAGTAACTAGACCAAAAACTTTTCAGCCTACGTGTTATGAAGTATATGGCGGCACGTGACCCATATACCTCAGCATCTTTTTTTGAGCAACAAAAACGTTACAACAGCAAGTTGAAAAGTCACAGAAATTCAGACTCTACTGTCAGACTGACTCAACCAGTCCATAGCTTCAATGAGTCTACACTGAAGTTAATCAACGTTCTAATTAAAAAAAAAAAACGCAATGAACTTAGTTTCACAAAAGTATATTTATGTTTACTCGCGTTAGTGTTTGGCCAAAATTTAAACCTAAAATTGTAATTATTGGATTCGCCATTTGTAGATTTTTCATTAAATTTAATAAGTTAACTACAATTAACAGAATAATTTTTTAAGATTTGATGATCATTTGAGTTGGCCTTTTCCAGTGGTATACACTTAATTATAATTACTGTATATTTAAAGCAACTTATCAAGGTACATTAAAATATCTGCCATTACATTACATATGTAATATACATACAAGGATATTACCAAGAGTTAAAAATGATGTTACCAAATAAGAAAACAATGCATAGGTTTCAGAACTAATTATTTAAAGTTAAAACTTTATTAGTATTAACTGGTTTGTATTGTAGCCTATGAAAAGGTGTTTAATTGCGCCCCACGTAGACTGCGTCATTTTGTGCCGTTTGAAATTTGGATGCCCCAAGCTTGAGCACAATTTTCTTGCAGCCCCGCTTTAATTTCTGATAATGAATTGAGTGAATCCTGATTTTAAAAGAACTAAAGAAATTAAACACACACTAGCTCAGTTTTCTTTGGTAGAGAGATATGGGTAAGAGATAATTTTTGTACGTCTTTTTGGAATTATTTTCTATTTTTAAAGAAACCTCAGCTGTACGACTTTTTGGGCATCATTCATTTTAATATAGAAAGGATCTAACTTCAGCTAAAAAAAAATGAAAAAATACTGAAAGGGTGTACTGTTGGTAAATAAAAAAATCAGTTTGGTACAGCCGTTCTTATCCTGAAAAGTAAGATGGGTATTCAGTGAGACACTAGCTTTAATCAACAAAAAGAAAATTTATTCATGTTTTTAAAAATAAAAAGTTCTAACCTTTGCAGTTTTACAGGATTACAAAAAATTTTAGCCTAACAGGTAGTTATGACATTTAAATTCTAAACTCTGACTACTCCCGAAGACGAAAAATAGTGCTTTTCACTTCACTTTTTAGTCAGTTCAAATTGCTGTTAAGGCACTACTCAGGGATAAGTCTATGGAAGGATGTTTTGGTAACTTACTGTTTTTATTTCGGCTTCGATGGAACACGACCGATTTCACACTTTTCTAGTAAACACTTAGAGAGCCCACTACGGCTTTTCGTTAAAAAAACTTGTGCTTTATTTAGCTCTCATGATTGTTGTTATGAGCCTTTACTGCAGCTCTGTCGAAGGAAGCCTGCTTGGCGGCTCCGATGAAAGTTAGCCTGGCTGCGGCTTGATGGTACTCAGCCTCGATTCCTGTCCTACCGGACCCTTAAATAAGCCGTGGGCCTTCTCCTCGGTCATATCGCGACGCCGGAACCAAAAATCCGGATACACATTTTCAACCAATCCCGGCGTGCCGATAGATTCGGTCAGAAACCCGCACAGCACACTAATATACCGAACGGCTTGGAATCTCTTATTAATATACTGTTCGATACAAAAATGAAAATAAGTACAATTTGAAGTGAAAAATCAGTAACATTACATGGTCTTAAAATCTAGGAAAAAATGAATGTTACATTTACCCCCTTCCAAAAAGAAATAGACTACACTAGTCTATTAAACTTAGGCTACTTATGAAAAGGTACCAAGTGGTACACTATCACTTAATACTAAGGTCAGAACAAAAGTACAAACTTCGGACCTTACTACTAGACTTAACTCAATTAAGCACTAATATTAAGTACAATGAGAACCAAATGAAAATCTTTGCATGATCACAAGAATCTTATAACTAGACTTAACTTAATTAGACACTAAGGTTAGGTACATCAAAAAGCAAATAAAAATCCTTGCATGAACATAAGAAATACCTTTCCAAAATAACAATCGCGGTCTTCTTACATAAAAGAATCAGCTCTGTTATTGTTACCAAAACAAAAAATATAACTTTGTCTAGACTCTTGTCTAAATCAAAAAAAGTGAACTGAAACAAAGTATGAACACCCCCCTTAAAATATTTTAAGGATTGTCTGAAAATTTTCTATATCAGCAAAAGAAATTTAGAAAAATTCTTAAATAAAGAAAAATAAAAAATGATTCTAGTGCAAACACTTACACTAAAAAGAAAAAGTCTTGTCAGACCATTTAGCACTAGGCCAAAAAAAAAAAATATCTGGATAAATATCCAGACAAACGCTCGGGAAAAATCGCAATCCATGCTCTAGCTCATCGCTAAGAGAACATTCTAAATCTAGTATCACTACTAGTCGCACTCGGAAAATAATCGCACTCTATCGCGCAATGTCGACGTCCTAAGACATCTAGACATGCTAAAATCGCTAGGGAAAACGCTCTGGTTGATCGCCAGAAAACACGTCAGCTTATCGCCAACAAAACACTCTGGTATATCGCCAGAAAAAACCTCGGCTCCTCGCCAAGAAAACACTCGGTAAATAGTCCTCGACTACACAAAGCCTGCGTTCTAAAAGAACAATCTCGCCATTAACATAGTGAGCAGCTATAAAAGCTAACAATACCACTATAGGCACAGTGAATAACTATAAAAGCTAAAATTCACTCTAAACACAGTGAATAGCTATAAAAGCTAAAATTCACCAAACTGAATGATCCTGCTTCAAAAACAATGTTCACTAAGAACAGAATGATTAGTCTGCGCACAACTAACATTCAAGGAAACATTCCCAACATAACTATATGAGACAGCAAGTCTCGAAATAGGACCTCCCTAAAGTCATAATCCTATATATGGGAGTCCATAAACAAAACGACTCAAAATCTCGCATTTTGAGCACATGCCCTCAGGCAACCAACATACACCGAAATATATACAGAAATATGTACAGAAATATATACAGAAATACATACAGGAGTTCAAATCCCAAACTCTTGGTTATGATAACTCCATACTGAGCTTGGTGAAAGCTCTTAGCAAAAGCTAATCAAATCTTCAGCACATCGCACCAAAGTGACAAATCTGCCTAGAAACATGAGCCAGAAGAAACGCCCTCCGTCATTCTTCAGGGTGGCTACACTGAGATATAAAACTTAACCAGCATTGCGCCTCTTCAAGTTGCATGAAGAACCCTCGTGTACTGGTCTCGCCCTAGAACAACAACGAAAAAACATTCCATCCATCCCACATAACAGGAGACAAACACCTCACCACGATATACTGAATGGTGGAGACAATAAAATACAGAATTGGTGACCCTGGTGTCCACCAACAAAAGGGAGTAGATTATAGCATCCACTAAACTGAAACGGTGTCTCCCACACCACCATAAGTCAAAAAAAAATTTAATCAATAGGGTGTTCCGAAACACACTACTGCCAACAGCCTGTCACCACTAATAGGCTAATTGGAGCTGAGGTCGACTACAGTAGTTAGGCTCTCCTTTGGTTCAAATAGAAATAACCATTGGGTAACAAAACCCCTAAAGGTCCCAAAGGTCAAACGTTCACCCCCCATAGACTACCCTTCCAATCAGTCTGTTCCTCAGGAAGACTAACTCCCTGCCAAACGTCGTAACGGCATCTGTTAGCACCCGGTGCATCACAGCCTGTAAAAACAGATAACTCATGGGATACAACCTAAAGGTTTACAAGGTTGACTTAACCAAGCTTCTAACGGAAATTTCCAAAAAACGAAAATGAGCTTAAAAAGCTACATGAAGCAAAAATTTCTCAATTTTTCGGTGGCAACGCAGACGACAAGAGCTTTTCCAGCTTAATCAGAAACAAGAAGAAAACATCGTTGACAGCTAAAATATTCGATCATGGTGTTAATCGTCTTCCTAGACAATAGCCTCTAGAAGAAACTGCTACAGGTATCAGGCATAACCGTTTTCTGTCAGCCCAAACTCCTAGATTACCTCTTGGAAATCTAAAAATTCGGTTAGGAATCTTCCTTCACTGCGCTTAGCCTCTCTTGACAAGGTTCTCATCTCGGTATCAGATTTTGATCATTTCTTTGTGAAACGACTGTCTTACTCTGCTCTCATCTCCTGTAAATGATCAGCCTTTAGTTCTCCTGCAGAACTTCAATTTTCTATCAATCTGATAGTAAACCGAAAAAACTCAACATACGCCTATGAGTCCATGCAAAAAAATTTTAAAAAAATTAGTGACTCAAAGGTAACGTTTTAAACGGCTCTGAAAAAAAAATAGAAAATACCCTCAGTTTGTCAATTCAGAAGAAGATCTAAATCAAAATAATCCAAGCCTTAGACTTACTGGATAAACCAAAATCAATTTACTCTTAATTGCACCCAACATATACCACTAAGGTAATAGAAATACACCCACTCGGGTAACAAACTTTGAAATTGCTCATAAAAATTTTGACTCAACATCATACCACGAGCTACATCTTGCGCTTGTCCTAACTCAAGATCACCTTGGATTGCCTCTAATCAAAATTTCGCTTCCAAGTGTCAAGAACTGGATATTATTTGGGGTCATAAGCAAATCAAATCCCGCGACCACCGACATACCAGTCTTATGATATATCCTGAGTGTGACTCCTTCGCAAGCTCGCAAAACTGAGTTGATGCTAAACATCAACCTCAATCAACCTGAGTTTGGATATGGCCAATACCCAAAACCTTAGCATTAAACAATAAAAGTAAGCTATTCTCTGCTCAACTTTTATAACTGTCAAAAAAAACGAGGTCGTCACCTCTACAGAGCAACATCAAAAAAAAAATAAAGTAAAGCAATTAAGATAATGTAAATATAAATTATTCTTCTTCTGACAAACTTTCACTAGGGTTAGGTCCGTTGAACGGTTTTTAAGTCTTTAATATGCCATCGTCCTATTTTAGTCCCATCTAAATTAACTAAACCATAAACTAAATCTGAAATCTTTTCTCTTATCACGCAATGCACGTACTTAGGTACCAACTTAGATGTGAATTTATCAGCTGCACTGGAAAGAATTTTATTTTTTCGCCAAACGTGATCACCTATATTAAAGGCAAAATCCCTTTTTCTAAGGTTGTAAGACTTACTGTTACTTATGTATCCTACTACGCACGTCGGTGAAAATGTCTTTTAAACCCTTTAAATTTTCGGCGTACGCACCCCTGTTACCCGGAATTATTTCGCTGTCAACATTGACATCCAAATCTAAATTTTTATAATACGATCCAGATAGAGGTATATGTCTGCCGTAAACTAAGAAAGACGGTGTGAACCCTGTTACTTCGTGTCTTGCGGTATTTATTGCTTGTTGGATTTTGGAAATATTGCCATCCCAAGTGTCATGTGAATCCACGTAACTTCTTAAAGCGGTCCCGATTGTTCGGTTATTACGTTCGACAAAATTACATTGTGGAGAGTACACGGGATTAAAACGGATATTAAAACCATAAGTTTCACTTAGGCTCTTAAAACTCTTAGAGGTAAACTGAGTACCGTTATCGCATATTAAGAGCGATGGGACCCCGTGGATTAGAAAGACATTATTTTCCAAAATTCTCTCTATATATCCAGCTTTAGAGCTTTTCAAAGGAAATAGCATGGTATACTTTGTAAACCAGCAAGAAACCACGAGAAGCCATTTATTTCCCTTTTTTGAACGTGGGAATGGGCCTACTAGATCAGCTGCTATGACTTGAAAAGGGTAATTAACCGTTTTCTCTTTTCCCATCAGTCCCATAGGCAGTGCATTTGGAGATTTCTGCGCTCCACATACTTCACAAGTCCTCACAAACTTTAAGATATCAAAACGCATTTTTGGCCAATAATACTGTTCCTGAACCCTGTGAAGAGTTTTATAAAAACCAAAATGACCAGAAGTAGGAGGAGTGTGACACATGTCTATAATTTCCTCTCTCTGTGGTTTAGGAACTAGTATTTTCCACTCAGGTACATTAACTTTTAAAGGCAACTGGTTTGGGATAAACTTGTATACGAAATCATTTTCCACCTTCCACTGCGGAAAATTTTGAGGAAATTCTTTAATTTGCTGCCGCAAATTATCGTACCATGGATCAATGCGATCTACATCAACTGTATCAATTCTTACGCCAATCTGTGCATTAAGACTGTTTTCGTCCGCTGTATGATCTGGGATTCTTGACAAAGCGTCAGGAATAACATTGTGGACTCCTTTTCTATGAATTAAAGTAAATGTGTGTTGTGTCAGCCTAATCGCCCAACGCGCTAGTTTGCCACTAGGGTTTTTAATAGAATTAAGCCACAATAAACTATAATGATCTGTTATGACCGTGAAAGGAACACCTTCTATGTAAGGTCGAAACTTTTCGATGTTAAAGAGTACTGCTAAACATTCTTTTTCAACAACCGAATAGTTACGTTCAGCCTTTGACAAAGTTCTACTGGCATACGCTATCACTCTTTCCTCACCATTGATTTTCTGTGTTAGGACGCCCCCTAAACCGGTATTAGAAGCATCACTAGAAATATAAAACTGTTGGGAAAAATCTGGTTGGGATAAAATGGGAGCTGAAACCAATAGCTCTTTAATCTTTATAAAAGATTCTTCGGCTGCCTTTGTCCAATCTATCGATTGTCCTTTTTTTCGTCCTTTCAAAAGATCATTAATAGGTGACAACAAGGTAGAAAAATTCTCAATAAAACGTCTGTACCATGAACACATTCCTACGAAGCGCTTAACTTCCGTAGTATTAGTAGGTCTCGCATAATTAACCATGCTTGCTACTTTATCCGGATCGGTACGCAAGGAATTTGAGCCTACAATATAGCCTAAAAACTTTAGAGAAGTTTTGAAAAAATCACATTTGCTCAAATTTATTGTCAGTCCGGCCTCTTTCAATTTATCTTTTACTTCCTTAAGTAAGCGAATATGCGATTCGAAGTCTTCCGATGTTACTAAAATATCATCGAGATAGGTAAAAATATGTGGCTCATATTTTGGACCAAATATAGCGTCTACTAAACGTTGCTGAGTTTGAGCAGCGTTCTTTAGACCAAACGGCCTAGTGACGAACTGAAATAGACCTCGGCCTACTACTGCAAAAGCGGTCTTTTCCTTAGAGGATTTGTCTAAAGGAATTTGCCAGAATGCCTTTCTAAGATCTATCGAGGATACATACTTAGCATTCCTGAGTGATGTCAAAATTCTGTCGATGTTCGGTAATGGATAGTTATCAAATTTGCTGACCTCGTTGAGCTTTCTTCCGTCAAAGCACAGACGATACTGTCCATCGGCCTTTTTCACCAATAAGATTGGAGAACACCAAGGACTGTTTGATTCTTCAATCACTCCGAGTTTCAACATTTCGTCTAACTCCTTATTTAATACTTTTGACATATATGGAGACATGGCGAAGGGCCTTGTCTTTACAGGACTGGCATCAGCCGTATCTATAGACATGTTGATTTTATTCGTTCGGCCTAACCTATCTTTACTACTTATTTCATTGAAAGAGCTTATTACTTTTTCTGCTTTTAAGCGTTCCGTCCGCGAGAGATCATCTAGGGTACATAGACGCGAGAAAAGGTTTTCTAAAGAACTTTCTGAATAACAATCTTTAAAACTTGTTTGAGAGTTGACTTCTAGGGACTGTGGATACCACGAATTATTCTTAAAATTTACTAGAATTCCGAATTTTTGTGCAAAATCACATCCTAAAACCAAAGTATGTGATAGAGAAGGTACTACTAGAGCAGAGATTACTAAACAATGACCATTGCAGACTAGCGGCAACTCAACCGTACCTAAAACTTTTAGACGGCTGCCATCTGCAGTGGTAACACTTCTATTTTTGACATGGCATATTTTTATACTTAAACGACTTAAAATTTTAATACCATTCTGACCTACAACGGAGGCATTTGCACCAGAGTCAAATAAAGCCGAGAAATGGGCACCTAATAGATTTATCTCGATATGCGGTCTGTTATCTGAATATTTATGCACGAATAAAGGAGACATGTGACCATTTGGAGAAGCAGGAGTTTTAACTTGAGAAGGAGAACTTTTATTAGACTTAAAAAAATCTGAAACTTTTTGTAACCACTTCGTCCAATCTGATCTATTGGAATATTTTTGTTCGTCCGTGTTTCTAGAACGTTTTGGATTAGAGGCTTTACTGCGAACGTGAGCTTGTGACTTAGCCGAATGATTAGAGGCTTTTTTGTTGGACTTAGTATATCCGCCTCGGTAATATACCGTCCTTACTCGTTTTTTGTACATTTGGGGCATGATGCTAGTCTCACACCAGTTGTTCCACATTTGAAACAAAATACCCTCTTAGGTGCTGTACAACTTTGATAAGTGTGATTCGGACCTTCGCAATTCCAACACGTGGAAATTGCCTTAGGTAAAACCGACTTGTCATTCACTTTAGCTGCAGTGTCGTTAATTTTTGAATCACTATCTTTTCTTTTACCCGTTTTCCGGTTACTCCTAGAGTTCCGATTTAAATTCCCAACTTTATTTGTCGAGACTCCACTTCGGCCATTTGGATTATACTCTACTTGATGTATATTAGTTTCGCTCTTTGGTCTGCTCTTTTCCAACAAATAATCTGACTCTTCAAGTTTTCTACATAACCCGGCGAGTTCGGCTACCGAATTAATATCTAGTAGAGCTAACCGATTGACGAAGCTAGGCAAAACATTCCTACGTATAAATTTAACTTTGGTACTTTCCAAAGGCTTGATGGACAACCTACTAAATAAAGATTCCATGTGGGCAATAAAAATCACAGTGGACTCATTCTTCTTTTGTCGCCTCCTCTTTATTTCCGACCACAATTCTTCATCATCATCACAGTGCAAGAAGTCCTTCTTTAGCCTATCTACCAAGGAATGCCAGTCGTTGACACTTGATTTTATGCTTCTAAACCAAATGAAGGCATCGCCAGTGAAAAATTCAACAGCAGAGCTGAAAAGTTCATCTTCCGATACTTTCCTAGCTTGTGCTATTTCAGTCAGCCTCTCCAAAAAAGGATAGAGTCTCTTTGAGTCTCCATTAAATTTCAATTGCCATTCGCTGACAGGAATATTTCTGGCTGCGCAATTCACGATTGGAGCTGGTACGTTTATGACTGGGGTTGTAATAGGCAACTGTGGTAACTCATGACCAGGAGCTATCTTTTCTGCAAGATTTGCTTCCATGAGCACACACGTAGCTATTGTTTCCTGAACATATCTGGAAAACTTCGACGCTTCCTCTTCGTCATCCAGCATGGGAATTCTTTGTACGCGACCCGCAACATGCGATAAACGTGACTTAACCCGGTGTACAAGTGAATCATTTGGATCGCCGTCATAACTATCGATTAAGTTTTGGATAGAGTTTAAACTCTTTTCGATACCAGCCGTTTCTTCTTTAAAAGACAGAGTGTCATCCCCTATTTTTATCGTTTTTCCGGGCTCATTAATTTCTTTACTTAAGATCCTCGTTAGAATCTTTCTTTTATCCGCGACCGGACGTTCTGAGAAAGTACGACGGATTTTCAGTTCATAGTCTAACTCATATTCCAGTAGGTGATTGACTTTAAAATTGAAGGCTTCCATGATAAATGAATAAAATTTAAAAGAACTGTTTAAAAAGTCTTGAAAATATTTCTCCTGTGCTCCCAATAGTCAAAAAAAAAATAAAAAAATATGTAAAGGCACTTAAAATATGTAAACTTCTTTACCAAACATTTAAAAAAATCTTCGACAATTTCAAAAAAAATTTCTAAGTATCGCCTTGTATTTAAATTCTTTTACCAAATATGTTAAGAATTTTCAACAAAAAAATCTCCAGATATCGTTTCGTATCAGCTAAGTATTTTTAATATTCATGCAAAACATCGGTGAGAAGAAAGAACAGTTTTTTTTGTTCGGTTAACCGCATTATAAATCTAACACTGCAAAAAATTAAAGTAAACCAGCACATCTGCTAATCTGAACTATAAAGCTAGCTTTTAAAAAAAAAACAGGGATCACTTATCTTAGAGTCAATTAACAAAATTCAAATATCTATACCACCATCAGATAAATTGAAATAAAAAAATTCTACAAATTTCCTGCTTTTGTCTTACTGCTTTAGTGTAGTTTCGTTTAATACATATTATGAAATAAAAATATCTGCAAAGTTAGAGCTTTTACTTTGTTCGAAAGCTAGTACACTGAACCCTTTAAAAAATAAAATTCCAAAAGCCCCGCGTTGACAGCGCTACTTTGTAGCCTATGAAAAGGTGTTTAATTGCGCCCCACGTAGACTGCGTCATTTTGTGCCGTTTGAAATTTGGATGCCCCAAGCTTGAGCACAATTTTCTTGCAGCCCCGCTTTAATTTCTGATAATGAATTGAGTGAATCCTGATTTTAAAAGAACTAAAGAAATTAAACACACACTAGCTCAGTTTTCTTTGGTAGAGAGATATGGGTAAGAGATAATTTTTGTACGTCTTTTTGGAATTATTTTCTATTTTTAAAGAAACCTCAGCTGTACGACTTTTTGGGCACCATTCATTTTAAAATAGAAAGGATCTAACTTCAGCTAAAAAAATGAAAAAATACTGAAAGGGTGTACTGTTGGTAAATAAAAAAATCAGTTTGGTACAGCCGTTCTTATCCTGAAAAGTAAGATAGGTATTCAGTGAGACACTAGCTTTAATCAACAAAAAGAAAATTTATTCATGTTTTTAAAAATAAAAAGTTCTAACCTTTGCAGTTTTACAGGATTACAAAAAATTTTAGCCTAACAGGTAGTTATGACATTTAAATTCTAAACTCTGACTACTCCCGAAGACGAAAAATAGTGCTTTTCACTTCACTTTTTAGTCAGTTCAAATTGCTGTTAAGGCACTACTCAGGGATAAGTCTATGGAAGGATGTTTTGGTAACTTACTGTTTTTATTTCGGCTTCGATGGAACACGACCGATTTCACACTTTTCTAGTAAACACTTAGAGAGCCCACTACGGCTTTTCGTTAAAAAAACTTGTGCTTTATTTAGCTCTCATGATTGTGGTTATGAGCCTTTACTGCAGCTCTGTCGAAGGAAGCCTGCTTGGCGGCTCCGATGAAAGTTAGCCTGGCTGCGGCTTGATGGTACTCAGCCTCGATTCCTGTCCTACCGGACCCTTAAATAAGCCGTGGGCCTTCTCCTCGGTCATATCGCGACGCCGGAACCAAAAATCCGGATACACAATTTCAACCAATCCCAGCGTGCCGATAGATTCGGTCAGAAACCCGCACAGCACACTAATATACCGAACGGCTTGGAATCTCTTATTAATATACCGTTCGATACAAAAATGAAAATAAGTACAATTTGAAGTGAAAAATCAGTAACATTACATGGTCTTAAAATCTAGGAAAAAATGAATGTTACAGTATGTAGTACACACAACAAACCATAATTATTTATTTTTTTAGTTGTTTGAAAAGCATCCATTGTACTCATCGGCTCCAGTATCATACTACAGTTTTAACCTTCAAAGAAGTTCTAAGAAGATACTGAGCCCAAGAGATGTTTTTAAAAGAAATGGACAATTTACCAAGCCTCTAGCAGAACGCCTGGATACTTTAGAACTATAAAATATCTTAATCATATACTTACCTATATTATACCTCAATTATAACTGTATCTAATAGCTTTCTATCTAATTCCAAGAGTAGGGAGATAATTTTTTCTGAAAAATATGTAAAGGACCGATTTTTATTGAGCGCTTAAAGGAAAACGTAACTAACTAAGTTTAAATTTACGAGATTACTGCAAGATATCTTCTTTCTTGTTTTACCAAGTATGACTTTTTAAGTAAAAAAGCAAAAATAAAATTTAAAAACAAAAAGCTCAAATCAACCAGTAAATACATACATGTTTCTCAAGGCTGTTTTAACATTGTAATCGTAAATCCTAAATTCTCTATTAAATATAGCAAAGTTAATGTTTGGTGAATATTGTTTTGTTCAAAATTAACAATAGTGTAGGTTTAAGTTACAATAAGAATGATTTTCAATGGCTTTTGGACGAAAGTTTCTAATTATTTCGTTTCTATCTATATTTTACCACTCTTTTGTTTTTTGTTTGTTTTGAATTCCATTCCCATCTTATTTCAAAGGGAACGCTAGCGATTTAAAGAAATTAAATGCTAATAAGTCACTTTTCATTTCTTTGTTTGTTCCTTTTTGTTCATTGTTTTTGTTTGTTTGGATTTGTCGTTGTTGTTAATTTGTGACTACAGGTAACCATATACCGTTGAACATCAGGAACCAATCGGAAGAGAATACAATAGTAAGTTGCAATGCAGAGAAAAGTTTGATTCTGACCAATTAGGAAACCGTCTCTTTATTTGAATCAGGTTGGTAAGGTTGCAAGGAGATTACGACAGAAATTTTTGCCTGTGATAGATGCAATTTGGGCATATGCAAAACATGTGCTGGTCTGACGTCCTCGGAAGTAAGAGTTCTGCAACGTAGGAAAAAAGTGATGATATTCCATTGTGAGAACTGTCAAAGCCTGGATATTATTATACTGTTACGGAGTACAATTAACGATAAGTGAAGATCGTCCTGAGTTGAGAAGAAAATATAAATCTTCTCCAGAAGAAAATTAAAAGATTTTTAATCCAGAAAATTTAATATAATCAGATAACTAAGCGGAATCTTGGTGAGCAAAATGTGAATGTTAGCATGCCCAGTAATAAAATCTAAAAAAACAACAAGATATCAGTCTGACAAAACTAAACTTTACTATAAAGGGAACACGAAACACTGCAAATGGAAGTATAATTATCAAATGTCAGAACAAGAGTGACTTTGAGATCCTTCAAGGAAAACCCAAAGCAAACTACCTGACTAAGCGGTACAAAGAACAAAAATGAAGAAACCGAGATTCAGGATAGCGGGTTATGAGGGTGATTTAGATAAGGAGCAGCTGGAAAAGTCTATCAGGGAACAGAATCAATTTATAGAAAAAAAAACAGATGAGCTGAAAATTCTATATATATTAAGGAAAACAACAAACATAATGTGAACATTATATACGAAAAGTGAAGCTCATCTCTATTTCATAGATTTATGGCAGCAAAGAGAGTCTTCCTAGGATGGGAAAGATATTCAATCTATGAGGACATCAGCATCGCAATGCATCGCAAATGCCATGAATACTACCACAAATCGGGAACATGACCCAACGGCCTTGTCAGTGAATATTCTGGTGGTACTCACAATACGCGATATTGTCTCAAAGTACATAAGAAATACATGAATTGCTCAAATACCAACAATAAGTATAGGACAAACTACAAAGCTGATCATAGTGCTAACGACCAGCTCTCAATTATCAAATAAAAAATTGTTTTATTCTAGTGTCACATAAAGCAGAATTATTTGAACATTAATGATAACTATAGGTATTGCATGTGTGTACAGACCCCCTCTACAGACATTCCGAATTTCCGTAGGATCATTGAGGTTTCATATTCTGAAGGTTTATCGAACCAGATAGAGATACTAATTAGAGTCATAAACATTGATTTATCAGCTTAAAGCAACAATGACGTTAACAACTATACCTCGTTAGCTCCTTTTTGTTTCGTGTCTGCAATGAATAGCTCTACCCGAGTAACACCTGAAACTAGTTCCATACTTAATTATATTTTTATTAAAAAGAATCTTAAATCTAATCTTGAATATTCCACTTTTATCATAAACTCTGCTGTTACGGATCATTATCCAGTAATGTTGAATGTGTCCAGTCAGCAAAGGAATTACAGGGGGTTGCTGATGCAAAAATCCTGACTTATTTTAAAACTGATTATCAGATTTTGGGTGACCCTTTTTGGAAGGGAGGCTTGAAAGAACATCTTGGAGTCTCATTATGTGGAAACTGCCATTCAGAGATTCCGTGAAGCTAAAATGCTTCAGAAGGCTAAAATTAATAAATACCTTTCCCAATAGGGAACACAAAAAATTGAAACCGTGGATAACTAATGGAAATAAAATGAAAAAGAAGCTATTATTACATCACAATGATGCAAATAAAAAGACATTTACTGAATACAGAAATAATTTAAACAAAATTATTCAGAAGAAAAAATTAATTACTACAAAAATGAAACTGAAAATAGCAAAAAACAGTGCTAAAATAACCGGTCAAATGCAAGTTGAACTTGCGCAATTAGTATTCCGTACGTTGATTGCTTTTAAAATAAAAAATTTTGTTACGGAGGTATAAAATGGACAGTGACTTCACAAAACACACCCCAAATGAGTTTTCAACAAAGTTTGTTTCCAGTCTTTACTGAAAACTGATGACCTTGAAATTTTTGGTTTTTTTTTTATATACCAGATAAATTATTAAACTCGTGATAATTTTCGTTCAATCTACACCCCGTGGAGAATATTCCAGAGTTTTTTCAAAATTCTTTGATAAGTACTTTTCGGGATAAGGCGGGTGGACAGCGATTTTTTAAAAATAATACAAAGAAAAGTGCGCGTAAGTATTACATTATATATATATATATATATATATATATATATGTATATATATATATATATATATATATATATATATATATATATATATATATATATATATATATATATATATATATATATATATATATATATATATATATATATATATATATAAATATATATATATATATATATATATATATATATATATATATACATATATATATATATATATATATATATATATATATATATATATATATATACTAGCCGGGCCCGCGGCTCCGCTCGCGTGGACTTGATTCACCACTATCGTCACTGCTTATTCCTTAATTTACCCAACGTAATAAAATATCTCCCATTATTTCCCCTTATCTCTCAATATTTCTCCTTATCTCCCATTATCTCTACATAATTTCGATTATCTAGGCTTAACTCTGCTCATCTCCCATTATTTCTCCTTATCTCCCATTATTTCTCCTTATCTCCCGTTATTTCTCCTTATCTCCCATTATCTCACCTTATCTCCCATTATCTAGGCTTATCTCGACTTACAGTCCCTGGCCAAATTATTAGACGCACTGTATTTTTTTTAGTAATTTTAGTGTTTTTATGCAATAATTGTATATTTAAACTACAATATTATTGATTTTTATTTAAAAGAATTGTTGTAGACTACATATTTGTATTTATTTTTAACATATGGCAACACCGTGTTGACAAAGTGATACATGAACGTAAATAAGTACAAACCTGTATCAGTCGCGATCGGAATCGAGTCAGGTACGAACGTGTTTCTGTGGCTTTATGGACTGTGATTGTTTGTTTAACAGTTTTTATACTACTCAGTTATTAGTTTATTTTGTATGCAGTGTTTTAAAAAAGTAATTGGACTATTTTCATTATGGGTAGAAAAGGCGATCTTTCACCACGTAAAAAAGCTGAAGTGAAGGCCCTTGTGATTGCGAAAACATTTACAAACCGAGAAATATCACGAAGATTGGAGGTTTCTGAAGCTAGTGTACGACGCATAAAAAAAGAAAATTGAGTCAGGGAAGGAATTAAGCCCGAAAAGAAAGAAAAGATGCGGTAGAAAACCAATTTTCACTCCACGGTCAGAGAGATGTTTGAAGAAAATTTGTGTAGAAAACAGATTTGCTACCACAAAGGTAATAAAATTACAACTCCAGGATGCTAGCGTAAATGCTTCTGAGCGCACTGTTCGAAGAAAATTGAAAGAATTAGATTTTAAGGCCTGTCGCCCCGCCAGGAAGCCCAAGTTAACAGCTGCAATGAAAGCAAAGCGCCTGAAGTGGGCCAAACAATGGCAAGACAAAGATGTGGACTTCTGGAGATCGGTAAGATACAGCAATTTAATCAATAATTGATACATTATTATCATTTTCAGTTAAATAAAGCAAATAAACATGGAAGTTTATATATTTTTCCTATTTTTGACAGGTCTGCTTCAGTGACGAAAGCACATTCGAAATTTTACAGAATAAAGCTCAGTATGTGCGTCGTCGTCATGGAGAAAAGTTTCATCCTGATTGTGTCGTCCCGACGGTTAAACATCCCACCAAAGTGATGATTTGGTCAGTCATCAGCGGCAAGGGCACTGGACGTCTGTACGTCGTCAAAGGAATAATGAGGCAAGATCAGTACAAAGAAGTATTACAAAATCGGTTGATTCCGCAGCTCAGAGAATGGTTTCCAAATGGGGAACCATTCGCTTTCATGCAAGATGGAGCTCCCTGCCACACTGCTCGGTCTGTTAAAGCTTTTTTGGCAGAAAAAAATATCCCTCTGTTGGATTGGCCGGGTAATAGCCCATTGAAAATGTGTGGGAGCTGATGAAAAGAGAAGTGGCTAAAGATGTGATTACCAACAAAACCCAGCTCCGAGAAAAGATTATTCATGTGTGGAATCATCATCCTCAAATGCAGGAGACAGTACAATCTTGCATTGATAGCATGCCGCGCAGAATTAAAGCTTTGATAGCGGCTAAAGGTGGCTCAACTAAATATTGACTTTTACTAACATTAATTTCACTTTTCTTTAAAACTTAATAAACTTATGCTTTTCTAAATTAATGCTGTTTTATTTATGTCAAATAAATAGGTAATTGATTGGATAATATAAAAATAAAAAACAAATCAATTTAAAATAATAAAACGGTACAATATCACTCGGTAATTAATATTTTACATGAAATCTTGCAGTGCGTCTAATAATTTGGCCAGGGACTGTATATCTCAATATTTCTCCTTATCTCCCATTATTTCTCCTTATCTCCCATTATCTCACCATAACTCCCATTATCTAGACTTATCTTTGCTTATCTCCCATTATTTCTCCTCATCTCCCATTATTTATATTTATCTCCCATTATTTCTCCTTATCTCCCATTATCTAGACTTATATCGAATTATATAGAACATATATTTAAATTTATAAAAACACGTAAATCGGATATGTGGTTCTCAAGTGATAAGCGCACTAACGGACAGGCAGACAGACAGAAAGACGTTGCATTATATATATATATATATATATATATATATATATATATATATATATATATATATATATATATATATATTCTAGATAGAAGATTATAGATACCCTGGCCAGAGAACAAATGTATGAATTAAAAAAAAAAAACACGTAAATCGGATAAGGGGTTCTCGAGTGATAAGCGCACTAACGGACAGA
Source organism: Pachyrhynchus sulphureomaculatus (assembly GCA_019049505.1). Lineage (NCBI taxonomy): Eukaryota > Metazoa > Arthropoda > Insecta > Coleoptera > Curculionidae > Pachyrhynchus > Pachyrhynchus sulphureomaculatus. The sequence continues at coordinate 87,039,265 of CM032454.1, read as the reverse complement.
CACACAGACAGAGAGATGTTGCATTTTCTATATATATATTATATTCTTTGCTACATGATATTGTTCCATATTTAATGCTTTAGGCAGTGTATTGCAAGAGAACGCGCTAGCAGCAAACTTTTCTCCGACTTGATTCACTATTATCGTCACTGCTTATTCCTTATGTCACCTAACGTAATAAAATATATCCTATAACCTGGCCAGAGAACATATGTATGTTTAACAAAAAAAGCACGTAAATCGGATAAGTGGTTCTCCAGTGATATAATATATATATATATATATATATATATATATATATATATATATATATATATATATATATATATATATATATATATATATATATATATATATATAACTATATATATATATATATATATATATATATATATATATATATATATATATATATATATTACATTTTACTCGTGTTTTTAAAAGCTTTTATTTGACACCACACTCGATGACCTAGTAAATTTTTTTTTTTTCACTTCGGATTTCGCCCCCCAAAACTACCCCTTAAGTCAAAACTTAACTTTCAAAACTATATGGCTCTGATGAGGCCATCAATTTCTATATTATTACCAAATTTCAACTTTCTATGACAAATAGTTTCAGAGAAAATCGGGTGTGACAGACAGACAGACGGGCAGACGGACAGACACCGGTCATCTTATAAGTGTTCCGTACGGAACACTAAAAATATGCAATATAATTATTTTAAATGCAACAAATGATAATATCACCAAAAATACTACAACTTTAGAAATTAGGAATAATAGAAAAAAATTAGAAAATATAACATGGAGGCTGAAAAGTTTTTGGTCTAGCTACTTAAAACACATTTTTTTTGCAAAATTCGACTTTATTCATCAACATAGTCTCCTTAAAGATCGATATAATCAGTCCAAGGTTTTTCTAATATTTCTATACTTCTCTTGTAGAAGGATTTGTCTTTGCCTTCAAAATAGGCCTCAGTTCCGGCGATAACTTCTTCATTGGAGCCAAATCTCTTTCCCGCGAGCATTTTTTTAAGGTCTGCAAATAGATAATAGTCGCTGGGGACCAAATCTGGAGAATACGGTGTATGAGGAAGCAATTCGAACTTCAATTGATGCAATTTTGCCATCATAACCATTGACTTGTGACACGATGCATTGTCTTAATGACACATGACTTAAACGCACCAATAACATATAATATTCGCTACTGATGGTTTTTCCCCTCTCAGCATAGTCGATGAAAATTATTCCATGCGCATCCCAAAATACAGAGACCAAAACCTTCCCAGCCGACTGTTGTGCCTTTGGTCGCATCGGGCGGCTTTCACCGGCTACTGTCCACTGAGCTGACCGCCAATTTGATTCCGGTGTATAGTGGTGGATCCATGATTCATCCAATATCACATATCGCATGAAAAAATCCTTTTTATTGCGCTTAAACAGGTCCAAACAGCGCTCAGAATCATCGATACGTTGTTGTTTTTGGTCGCCTGTGAGCAAACGCGGTACCCATTTCGAACAGAGCTTTCTCATGCCCAAATGTTCATACAAAATATGACCAACACGTTTTTTTGATATCTTTAGGGTGTCAGCTATCTCACGCAATTTCACTTTACGGTCATCCAAAACAATTTTGTGGATTTTTTTATGTTTTCCGGTGTAACCACCTCATTTGGGCGTCCAGAACGTTCAACATAATTTGTGTCTGTACGACCGCGTTTAAATTCAGCATACCAGTAAATTATGAGTGATTTTCCAGGGGCAGAGTCTCCGTAACACTTACCAAGCCAGTGCTTTGCTTGAACCATATTTTTCCCCATCAAAAAACAGTGTTTAATCAACACACGAAATTCCATTTTTTCCATTGTTTTGAAAATATCAAAAGTGGCGTCACTAAAACCACAGTCACTTATAAAATAATAATCGAAATGTCATGAAATTTTGACACGTATCATTTGAAGGTTTGTACTTCCTAAAAATCATATGGATTTTTTGAAAAGGGAGACATCTATGTGTCGGACTAAAAACTTTTCAGCCTTCGTGTTAAAGGAAATTGCAGACTTCTGTAATACCTTTTTCGCAGAAGTGGGTTGCAGAATAAATAAAAAAATTTATAATCCAACTACTGCCTCTAGATTTTTCGCTTCTGTGTCATCCATATTTCTCAGGCCTACTGATCCAAATAAAGTAATAAAACAAATTAACTCTTGAAAAAATGATTGTGCTCCTGGATATGACCAGATGACTACAAAAATTAAGTTTTTCCATTAAAACCTGATAAATCCTCTTGTCCATATAAATAACTTAATCTTTAAAACGGGCAAAGTCCCAAGTGCATTTAAAATTGCCATTGTCACTCCTATCCATAAGGCAGGGGACAAAGTCGATATAAACAACTACCACCCCATCAGTGCTATAAATACGTTTGCCAAGATCTTAAAAATATCTCAAGAATCGTATAGTCGATTTTTTCCAGCAGAGTAATATCATATCCTACAGACAATATGGATTCATGAATGGCTTAAGCACTGCGAATACAATCTATGAACTAACCAGCCATATAACTAACAATCTTGACATTGACAATAAATGCATCGCTGACTTCTTGGATCGACACGGTCCCACATGACTCCCTGCTCAACGTACTAGGTTCAAATGGCAGTGTGTTGGACGTCTTTATGAGTTATCTGGGGGGTCGATCGCAATGGTGAAAATTGGAGATATTTACAGTGACCTATTGCCTGTCAAAATGGAAATTCCACAGGGTACTGTTTTAGGCCCTATACTATTCATTGCATACATTAATTCCTGGACCAGTACGGAACTGGACGATGGACCGTTCTGGTGTTTACAGGACCATCGTGGTTCACTGTTCATGATTCTAGCATTGAGAGCACGAGTAAAATGAAAAAGTGGTTGAATACATTCAAATTGAACTTAAATATTTCAAAAATATATATAGCACTTTCCATCACTTCTGCTAAACGACCAAACTTTCATAGCATTCGTGTCAATAATCTTGAGGATGATATTCTGGAGGTGGACTCTATAAAATATTTAGAAGTAATTATAGATAGTAACCTTAAATGGACTCGTCATGTTCTCAGCCTTGTGAGGAACATAAAGGGGTTGATTCATAGGTTCTATATCCTGAGAGAGATATTGAGTAGGAGCTATTATCCTCTGAGGATGTACTATCTCACAATGTGCTAGTATATTCATAAAACTAACAAATTGAAACAATTTGTGAATCATGCTCATGGTACCACTTAGAAATGCCATGTAAATAGGACATCAAAGAAACCTAAATATTTTTCTTATTTGGCTCCCGGGATATATACCCTGCTCCCTCTTGAAATTAGGTCCTTAACAAGACTGTATACGTTTAACAGAGCATGTGGGGTACTTATATGTAAAAATTTAGCTAAATTCAAAGAAATATTTTGATCTTCCATTGGTTAATAGGATTATTTTATGAAAGCGTAATGATGTCTATGTACATATTGTGGGTACTCTTTAATTACTGTATTTTTTATATAATTCAAATGATTTTTAAGTTTTGCATTTTTTTCTTTTTAGATAATATCTAGCACATACAGGTGTTCACTCACCCAGGTGCAGTACAAAACTCTAACATTCAATTACCCTAGTATGTTGTAAATTAATTTTGTAAACTATTATGAATGAATAAACTATAAACTATTTTCCTACAGCACTGGAATACTAATACGTGCTTGAAAGATTTAGGCAGTGTTAAGTAATGGTATCAGTGGATATAGAGAATAATCCGAGTATCTCTAATTGGTACTTTAAAGTAATCTGTTCAACTAAAACCAAAAAAAAAATTAAAAGTATAAGACGTTATTGTTACCACACGACGCACTATGGGACAGAATCGTGCGTACCGTCTCAAAAATAGGTTTTACGAATGTTCGATATTGAATATTTTGTTAATGCACATATCTAACTGAATGTCTAATACATATTATATAGAATTTAAAATAGATTATTTCTCATTTTTTCTTAATAAAACTTGACTTGCAAGTTTACGCTCAAAATAATGTCGATTATGTAGAACAGCAATGACGGCAATACAGCTCGACGTTTTTTTGAAAACTATTACTGCTCTTCAGAAATAACAGGAGTTAATGAGGATCTTATTAAAAGGTTTTATGTTATTCTTCAGACTTTGGCATGCGGTATTGCTGTAAATCCAGAAAAATTTGGTGAATATACTCGCGCTACTGCACAATTGTACGTTACACAATATATGTGGTATAACATGCCTTCTTCAGTACATAAGATCTTAATACATGGGAAAAGTATAATTAGACATTTTCCTGTTCTGCCTATTGGTAATTTATCTGAGGATGCCCAAGAATCTCGTAATAAAGATTACAAAAATATCAGATTATGTCACGCTAGAAAGTGCTCTAGGTCCGCAACGAATGAAGACGTATTTCATGGTCTTTTATTTACATCAGACCCATACATATCAAGTATCAGAAAACCATCAGTCACTGTTGCCAAGGAACTGTTAGACAAAGCCACGAACCTCTTAGATATTTAAATTGTAGTTTGTATATCATTTTTTTTTTTCTATTTTACTCGTATGTAGTGGATTAATAGATGTTTATCATTTATTATATGCTATTTTCATATGTAATATTAACAAAAATACGAAATAATAGTGTATATCATTAAACTGTATAATTATCATTCAATAAGTTAAGTAAACTATGTTTTTGTATGAAAAAGTGTCATTTTTATTTTTGTATTATTTTTTATATATTATAAATAAAATAATTCTCGCAAAAAAGAAAACCGACTTCCTCCCTCCGATTTTCATAAATTTTCAATAGAGTTATCTAAAAATCAATATTTTGGACGGACAAAATATCCGTCCGATTTCCGAAATTTTTTTATGTATTCAGCCTGTTCACAAATTCTTTCAAAAAGAAGAAAGAATTTTGAAAATCGGTTTATAAATGGCCGAGATATTCAAAAATTAATTTTTCGGACGGACATTTTGTCCGTCCGATTTCCAAAAAAAATTATGGGACTCAATTGCAAGCAATACCTTTCAAACAAAAAAAGAATTTTTAAAATCGGTTCACAAATGGCGGAGTAATATTGGAACAAACACTAAAAAAAAAAAAAAAAAATACACACACGTGAAGTCGGTTAAAAATTAACAACGAAAGTAGTAGGGACTGGGGGCTTAAGCCTCACCCCCCCACCACTTTTCTGATTGGTCGACCTTGACCCAAGCCACGCCTCCTAAGCCACACCTCCTTGTCTGGGCTCAGTGTCGCTGCAAATTTCGTGCAGTTCATTTCGATCCTAAAACATTAGCATTGATCGTCCCACTTCCTAATCGCGCGCATGAGCCCTCCCACTTAACTCTGATTGGTCGGGGCTACTTTTGGCCCCACATACTTTAATGCTTCGGCTCCCCACCCCTTTTCTGATTGGTCAGACTTGGCTCCGCATACTACCTCTCACCACTTTCTTCTCATCACCCCTTCCACACAGCTTACAGTAACATACAACTACTTAAGAGCAAGCGCCTCATTTGCAAACCAAGTTGCAAGAAGCAAAGTATAAAACTATTAAAAACTTAAATAAAATGGCAGCTTACGAAGTTTTATATTGCGAAAATGATAAGCGTCATGTCTTTATGAATGACGCAAATAATGAACACATGGTCTCTATTTATGGCGATGAATATATACATTTTGACGGAAAGGAAAAAGATTTAGTTGATGAAAGACAAACTTGTCTTATAATAACTGATAAAAATAATTTTGAAGAAGAGGAAGACAGTGAAAACGATTTGGTCGATGAGGGGATCAATGACATTGGAGATGAAAATGTCTGTGGAGAAGAAGGATTGGTTAGAATAAAAACAGCAAGTGCAGCAGAAACATTGCAACCGGATTATTTATCAAGACAAGTTTGTGTTTTCCAAAGTTATGCCGTCATAATGTCTAGTTCTGGTGGTGTTTATAGTGTATGCCACAAATGCTATTATCAGCACGCATTGGAGGTGCCAGTGGGGAAACATAACTTTGTTTCAAACCATTACAAACGTTTAATGGGGTGTTGTGGGAACGATTTAAATTGCACGATATGTGAAGTTCCACTTTTTGTTATCTGCCACCCCCAGGCATGTATTGTTTGTAATGGAGGTGAAATTAAAAAAATGGAGAACCATGTGTTTAATAGAGAAGACCTTAATAAATAAAACTCTTTAAATCTATTTATAATTGTTTTATTTACCTTTTACTTATATGGCTTTATAAAACAAATAGGTAATTTTCAACCCCAACAATTTCTGTAATTATGTAGTAATTTTACATTACCTTACGCACAATGGCATGGATTGTTAAAATTCATATGGAAATAACATTCTGGAATCCTTTTATGTGGGAACGATTTACATTGCACGATATGTGAAGTTCCACTTTTTATTATCTGCCATCCCCACGCATGTATTGTTTGTAATGGGGGTGAAATAAAAAAAAAATGGAGAACCATGTTTTTAATAGAGACGACCTTAATAAATAAAACTCTTTAAATCTATTTATAATTGTTTTATTTACCTTTCACTTATATGGCTTTATAAAACAAATAGGTAATTTTTAATCCCAACAATTTCTGTAATTATGCTGCAATTTTACATTACCTTACGCACAATGGCACGGATTGTTAAAATATGGAAATAACATTCTGGAATCCTTTTAAACTATTTAGCTTTCAACAAATAATATTAAAAGAAGAAAAAATAAAACATTCGTTAAAAATGATATTTATTTTAATCTACAAACTTAAACACCCTAAATATAATTTTAAAAAGAAAAAACTGAAATTTTTCTAAAAATTTTATTTATAAAAATTTCTAAAAAATCTTATTTTAAAAATTATATTTATAATTGAAAGGCCTTTTACAATGCCTGCTAGGCTGTCGTCTGCTAGGTATTGGTGGCTGTTCCTCAACAACGTCTGGGACAGCATCTTCCAGCGGTATTTCCAATGGGGCTTCTAATATTGATTCCAGATATTTATTTAGGGACCATTGATTGCCTGATGTTGAGGGCTCCATTGAAAATACCATTTCTGCCAATGTTGATTGCTCTATTTGCGGCTCCATCGGCGACGTCATTCCTGTTGATTGCCCTACTGCTGAGATTAAGGGGTTGTTAGTGAGCGGTGCGGAATTGTAGATTTGTATCCCGCCTCTTAGAAGATTCGGCACATTTTCATCTTGCGCTTGAAATTCGTAAATTTCCGTGCCATCATGCAGGAGAGCGAAAAGCACTGTTGAGTCAATTTGTTCACAAACTTTTACAACTTCTTTGGGAATACCCCATAAACGTTCTAAACTGTTCAAAAAATTAATAGGTGGCCAAATAATTGTCTCGCCCGAGTACATCGAAGAACACTCATGATAACTTTCCATTTTAGATTAAGTATTTTTTCTTTCTAAAATCAGTTAAGATGTTTAAGTTTGTAGATACTGAAGAATTGAAGCATTACCTGGCAATATAAAGAGATACGAAGTACCAACCCAAAGCCCTACCTTGAAATCCGATGCCAATGGGTGTCCTCCTTCGATCTGACCCAACTGCGCATGTCTACATGTGCCGCGCATGGGTAAAAATGGGTGAAAAAAAAAAACCTCATAAATCAAAAAATATAAAAAAAAAAAAAAAAAAAAAAAAATCGAAGGAAAAAAAAAAAAAAATCGAAGGAAAAAAAAAATCGAAGGAAAAAAAAAAAAAAAAAAAATCGAGGAGAAAAAAAAAAAAAAAAAGTCGAGGAGAAAAAAAAAATAAAAATAAAAAAAAATTTAATAAAATAAAATAAAATATATGGACTGCTCATGCTCACCTTGACTTGACCTCTAGACGAAGGGACTTTAACCCGTTCGCCGTAGCAGCGCATCATGGTGCCAAGCGGTACCAGGCGTACCATGCGGTACCAGGCGTATCTGTTTATATAAAACCGCGTCGTATGCATTCGTTCGTTTAGTCTGAGTTTGTGCTTACATTCATAAAATATACTTTGTGCCTTTCTGTGTGGCTGTTTCAGTGTATATAAACCATACTTTGTGCCTTTGTGTGTGGTTGTGCATAGGTTTTTGGTTTGTAATTTCTTTTTAAATTAATTGAACTTAAATTTTTATTTCTATATTTCTATTTTATAATGAGTTCAATCGACTTAACTAAATTTAATTTAAAGTATGCTTGCAAGGTTCACGATCTTATGGACTGTCCTTTTTGTGGGTTAACGGGGGAACAGCTTGAGGAAAAAATGACAGAAATAGATTTAAATGTAAATAATTCGGGGGGAGATGGCTTTCAAAATTATATTAATTTAATGGGGCAAGAGGATTTCTTATATTCAGGGGGAACTAATGATTTTAAAATGGATGTGAATGAATCAGAAATGGGTGAAGTTAAGCAGACAAATAATAACTTGTTAGAAATTAGCGAGAATCATACAGATGTCTTAAATCAACTCATTAGAATTTTTAATGACGCCGAGGAGTTTGAAACTCCTCATGAGTCAACAATAAATATTGCCGATTTGTGTGACAATAGTTCAGATGATTTTCAAATTTATTTTAATTCAATGGAACAAGGGGATCAAAAACGTGAAGATGCTTTTCCAAATTGTTTTAATTCAAAGGAACAAGGGGTTTGTGAACAAGATTATCAACAACGCGATAAATATGTCTGCTTAGCTTCACCCATTTCTGAGGCTTCAAATGTAGTTGGAACAAATTTTGGGGAAGCGATTCAAGAAGTTTCTGAGTGGGGGCGAATTACGTTACATTCTTCTATTTCTGTCGATGTAAAAGAAAATTCGGCAGAGAAAACTATAATTAAAATTTCCGATGAGGAGTGTACACCAACACCTAATTTACATTTCTCTGCTAAATCTGTAAATGTTTTTAATAAAACGGTTTCTGAAATTGTAGGGGATATTGAGGTGTATTCTGTGGTTGAAAATTGCAATCACAGTAAACTTCAGTATCCAATACAATTTCAGAAAAGAAAAATTAAACCCAAAATTAATTTTGACGAAATTTTGGTAGTTGAAATTGGAGAGGATATTCAAACGCATTCTGAGGCTGAAAATTGCATTAAAGTTCAGTACCCCCTACAATTTCAGCAACCCAAATTTAAGCCTGAATTTAACCCTAACGGAATTTTGAAAGCTCAAATTCAGAATGAAACTTCCGAAAATTTATTTGAAACAAATAAAGTTAGGTACTAAACGTCCTGCGTCTGAGCCTTTAGAAAGTTGCGGGGTTAAAAGGGTTAAAACTAATTCTGTTTTAAAAAATCCGTTAAACCAAAAAAAGAACGGCTCCTTCAAAGATCCTATTAGAAGTGAATTGGATCAATTTTTACATGCTAAATCTAAAGCTTCATTATCTGAGGATGAAGCAAGACGTGGTTCTGCAACATTGAAATCGATGGTGTATAATCACTTCAATTTTGATAATGTATGCAATAATTTATGTAATTCAAGTCTAAGGGATGTGAAAAATGTAATAAAAAGGCAGGGGAACTTCTTCTAAATTTAGGAAATATATTTTTTAGCCCCTGCTTTGGTCAAAATTTAAAATAGTATTAACTTTTGTGGGGAGGGGGGGGGGGGGATAAGTTTTCTTATTTAAAAATACGCAAAAGTGTTTCATATTCAGTTTGAAATGGCTTTCCTATGCACACTATGCCTCAAAGAATTTAAACTGAGACAGCATGCCGTAAGACACCTCAAGGAAATATGTTTGAGCACAGACACATCTTTAAACCTAGATGAGCATTTAATTGATAGTAAGTATCCCTCTAAATACATTCTTAAATAATTCGATAAATAATAAAAAAATATATATATTTTAATGAAAGCTTATTGTTTCAGTTGATGCTCAGTTTGGCGAGATTAATGCGAAACGGCAGTGTAAAGACTGTAATGTCGCAGTCGACCTTAATAATTGGAAATTTCATCTGAGAACCAACAACCACAAAAGCAACAGCAGTATTAAGTATGGGGATGGAATTGACCTTATTAGGAGCGCTTTCAAGTGCCGAATCGCCGCATACAAAGTATATTCTCCGAATTTCTACGTCGACATTAAGAAATTTCAACAAGAAGTTTATAGAAAATTTTATATCGTTGATTCGGCAGACACAACAGGAGCATACATCCACTAAGGTCAATGTAGAACTATTTGGCGTCTACTACTCTCCCACTTTAAACTCTACAGCAGTAAAATCATTCAACACTCCCTTCCATATCGTGACTGAGACGACTAATTTAGACGAATTGTATGACGATTTATTCAAGACGTTGTCGACCAAAGCTGATGAACTACCGGAACGCGACTCAGGTAAATTGGGTATTTCTATTTTATCGTTAATGCTTTATTTCAAGTAGGGAAAGTGTTACATTTTTAATACTAAATATTTATTTTTTCTTTTAGGTTGGATATTACAACAAATTCTACATTTGGAAGTGAATATCAACAAGCACAATCCCTTATGTGCAGCTTCCTACATTCCAATTCCAGAGTTTCGGGGCAGCTTAGTCAACGTCATGAATGAAGATGACTGCTGTTTCGCATGGGCTGTTGTTTCGGCCGTATGTAAGCCCATAGGGAACCCTAGAAAAACCTCCTCTTATCCGGACTTCCGAACTATCTTCGATTTCACAGGTATACATTTTCCGGTCGAATTAAAGCAAATTAGCACATTTGAAAGGAATAATAATTTGTCCATAAACGTTTATGGAATTGAAAAATTTTTTAGAGATGGTGCATATGCATATGAAATTGTTGGGCCTTTACACTACAACATTAACAAAAAAGATTTACACATAAATCTACTTATAATTATTTCTCACGATGGTAATAGCCATTATTGTTGGATAAAAGATTTATCTAAATTGTTATTTAAGCAATTATCAAAAAAGAAAATAAAAAAAACATTTATGCGACGGATGCTTGCAATATTTTGGTACAGAAAAAAAACTAAAAAGACACTTAGAACATGATTGCAATTTTGTTCGAATAGAATTTCCTTCAGATAATATGACTTTAGATAAGTTTGGAAATCAGATCCAAGCAAACGTTTTAAAATTTGAAAATATTCAAAAGCAATATAAATGTCCTTTCGTAATTTATGCCGATTTTGAGTGCTACTTAAAAAATATTGAAAATAAACAATCAGCACTTAATAATTCAGCATCATATACCATTAAAACTGCTGAACATATACCATATTCATTCGCTTACTACATTAAATCTTCATTTGATGAAAATCTTGTATCGTTGAAACTTTATCGCGGGGCCGATTGTGCAAAAAAGTTTATTGAATTTATTGAACAAGATGTAAAAAACCTTTATAATAATTATTTAAAAAATCAAAAGCCGATGAATAAATTAAACCCTTCGCAGCAGGATGAATATCATAATGCAATTGTCTGCTATTTATGCGAAAAAAAACCATTTTCAGCGGGAAACTTTGTAAAATGTATGGATCATTGTCATATAACTGGAAATTATCGTGGAGCAGCTCATTCTATTTGCAATTTACATTTCAAAATTCCAAATTACATTCCAATAATTCTTCATAATTTAAAAAATTACGATTCACATTTATTTATAAAATCGCTGTGTAACAACAAAGAAAATATTAGTGTTATTGCTCAAAACAAAGAAAAAATATATTTCATTTAATAAACAAATTATTGTAGGTAAATATGACAGCCAAAATAAAAAAAAGGAAAGTGTTAAATTAAATTTACGGTTCATAGATTCCTTTCAATTTCTACCAGAATCTCTAGAATCGTTGTCAAATACTCTAGAAGACGCTCAGTGTCTTGAAATAAAGAAACATTTTTCAGACGAAAGACAATTTTACTATATCAGACAAAAAGGAGTATTTCCATATTCTTACGTTGATTCTCTTGACAAATTAGGTGACAAATGTTTGCCGTCTATTGATAAGTTTTATAATAATTTAATTGACGAGAATATTTCTGCTGAAGATTATCAAAGAGCTCAAGAGGTTTGGGCAGTATTTAATTGTTCAACGTTAGGTGAATATTCTGATATTTATTTAAAGTCCGATGTTTTACTTTTAGCTGATATATTCGAAAACTATAGAAATACTTGTTATAAAACTTATAAACTAGATCCGGCCAATTATGTTACTAGTCCTTCTATGTGTTGGGACGCCATGATGAAATTTACAAAAGTAGAACTAGACTTGTTGACAGATCCTGATATGCTTCATTTCTTCAAAAAAGGAGTTCGTGGTGGAGTTAGTACTTGCACATCTCGCAAATCTGAAGCCAATAATCCTTTTCTTGATAATTTTGATCCAAAAAGGGCAACAAAATATATTGCATATTTAGATGCAACAAACTTGTATGGTTTTGCAATGAAGCAGTTCTTACCAGAAAAGAATTTTGTTTGGCTTTCGGAGGATGAAATTAAAGAAATTAATATTTTAGAACTTTCAGATACATCATCTATCGGGTATGTTTTTGAAGTTGACTTAGAATATCCTCATTATTTACATGACAATCATAACGACTTTCCGTTCTGCCCCGAACAGTTTACACCACCAATTTCAAAATACTCTAAATTAATTCCAAATTTAAATAATAAGAGTAACTATATTATTCATTATCGCTCCTTAAAACAATGTTTAAAATTCGGACTTAAACTTTTAAAAATACATCGAGGAATTAAATTTACCCAATCTCCCTGGCTAGCTAAATACATCGACTTAAACACTAATTTAAGAAATGCTTCAAAAAATAAGTTTGAAAAAAATTCATACAAATCAGCAAATAACAGCGTTTTTGGGAAAACTATGGAGAATGTCGATACGCGCGTAGATATTAAGCTAGTGTCGCAATGGGAGAGAGAAGGTACTAAGATGTGTGCTGAAAAATTAATTGCAAAGCCACAGTTTAAAGATTTAAAGATTTTTTCTGAAAATTTAGTAGCAATTCAACTTCAAAAGGTATGCATAGAATATAATAAACCCATTTATGTTGGAATGAGTATCTTGGATATTGCAAAAACTGTAATGTATGAATTTTATTACGGATATTTGAAATTAAAGTATGGAGATAATGTAAGTTTATTGTACACGGATACTGACTCATTGATATTAGAAATTGAGACCGAAAATTTTTATGAAGACATGAAGCAAAATCTGGAAAAATTTGACACCTCTAACTTTCCCGATCCAAATATTCATGATATGCCCATATCTTTATCGGTAGTTGGCAAATTTAAAGATGAATATAAAGGAGTTCCTATAGAAAGTTTTTATGGCACTGGTGCTAAAGCTTATTGTGTAAAATCAAAAGATAGTTTAGACAAAAAAGCGAAAGGCATCCGTAAAGTATGTGTAAGAAAGCAGTTAAATTTATCAGATTATAAAGATGTTGTTGAAAAAGATAAGAAGGTTTTCTGCACAATGTATGTGTTTAAGTCAAGTATGCACAATATTTATACAAATTTAATAAATAAACTAGCCTTGACGAGCCACGATGATAAAAGATATTCTCTTCCACATACCACAAAAACTTTTGCATGGGGGCATCGGGATATTGTCGACATGGATGAAATGTTGGAATATTTAACAAGTTTACAATCTAATTCTACTTTTGAGCATGTAGCCAAAAAGCGGCGCACAGACACTGATGACTAATCCCTATATAATATGTAATATGAAACATTAGCATTTAGTTAGAACAATGAGCTCCTCTTTGTTAATAGTGCTGTTCTCCTTGGTTGGAAATACAATATATGTTAATCATATGCCTAATTCAATTAGAGCTGAAATTTGCATTAGTAAGATTCAGAATGACACTGATTGCTACAAACCGATGAGAATGGTTTACATTTCTGGTAATAAATTTATGTATACATATAATGTTACTAAGGATGATATATGTGGCATTAACTACCTAAAAATAAATTATGTGTTTGATAAACAACCAGCAAAATTTTCAAATTGGATACAGTTTGTGCATAAGTTAGAGTGTAACTGTACTACTTTATATATATTTATAGCACTACTTGGATTGTTGTCCATTATCACCATTTTTATAACATTTGTAATTTATTACAAAAACATTTATTAAAAAAACTCTAAATAAATATTTTTCATGTCTTTGTTTTCACATCCCCACCCCTCCCCTCCATAGCTCTTAACAGATAGGGAATATATAAGTTGCCGTTTAGGCGAAGGTTTAGTTAGTTTTTCATCAAGATGAATAACAAAAACATCGCCAATGTGTTTAAGCAGACAACACCTGCAGTAATAAGTCGAATAGTTATAAATTCTACAGAATATCCTTTAAATAAATCAAACTCCAAATTTGTAAAAATTGGTTTATGTGTCGAAAATGATTTTGAGCCCTGCATAGAATTGTGTGGAAAGAAAAATCAATCTGTGGTGTTAAGCTGGGAGGACTGGCGAGACTTCCTACAGTATCAGGGAGTTATTGTAAACTACATGGTCTCAGCAAACCTGCCTCAAGAATCTATATACTTGAAAAATATGACACTACATTTTGAAAACTTTGCTCAGCTACCCATTTTGAAGATAATGACAGATGGAGGATTGGTGTATTTGGGAAATGAAACAGTTTGCAGGTTATGGGAACAAATTCCTCTGATTGACTACAGGTTAATTATTTTACAAAAGCAAAAGTTTAAGAACTACTTCTATATTTTTAAAAACACATTATTCTGCCAAGCAGATTGTTTAGAGAAAATATATAGCACTCTTTCACCAAAGGACAACCCAAATAGTGAGAACGTGTGCACTATGTTAGAGCTCCTATTGCTTTATCCCGAAAAACTGGAACAAAACTTAAGGGAGAGAAATTTCTATGAAAAAAGTAACTTTTGATGAAACGAAAAATCAACTTCACACGATGCATGTTTGGACGTTTGCCTACCGAAAATCCAGAATGCTGCCACATGACTTTATAAATCAACAACATTTCAAAAGAAGAATTGCATTGTGTGAAATAATTTTAACTCCCGTATTACAAGATATGTATAAAAAAACATTGTTGTAGAATTTCTTTTATAATAAATTTAGATAAGTTGTAACATTAACAAATAATAAAATAATTGACAATGTATGTATGTGTTTTATTTTACAATTACCATACATAAAATGTAAAAATCATTATTTTATTTAATATCGAACTTATTTTAACTGTAAAACTATATTTTAGAAATAAAACCAATATAAATATATAAGAAAATTTAATTATTCATAAAAAAATTATCATACATAAAAAATACATTTGTTAAAGCACATATGCATGGCGACTTCGTGTGAAATGCACATTTTGGTGTTGATGCTTGCAAAGCAGGTTGATCATCTAATTCAATTACTGGCTTGGAAGAATATTTTTTAATATATTCTGCTTTTTTCTGTTCCTTTAACGTAGACATAAAGAGCATCTTCAGTAAGTTTCTTAACAATATCGGCAAAATAATGTAGAGGGGTATATCCTTGATTCCAGTAAATACAATGATGATATTTCATTAACCAAGTTGCCTGTTTATTTGATTCGGGAGAAAGTAAATTGAAAGCAAAAGGTTGTTTGAACACAAAATGACTAATTCTATAACCATCAAAAGCAGCTAATTCTTTGGGGATAAATTTGTTCTTTTCATCTTTGAAGCCTTGTACATCAATAATAAGTCTATTATTCATGGTTATGAAGGTCCTAGTTAATTTTTAAATCGTTAAATTTCTTGAATAAAATAGTTTTCTTGGAATAATCTTCTATTATTCTTTTAAGCTCTTCTAATTTTTTAACAAAACTTTCCAACTGTTGATAAAACTGTAAGTTGTTTACCATACTTCCAGAATTAACATATGTGATCTTGTTATACTGAACACATAAACATAAATGATATTTTCTTCGTGGATCTTTATATATTATGAACATCAGAAAGAGTGGGGGTTGGTTTCAAAGTTGTTTTACTATTTTCGTCAATGGATTATAACTAAAAATTTTATCATGGATTATGAGACAATATGCTGCTGTTTTGGCTTGAATTTTCTCTTTTGTTTCGAATTCAATCCTCATCGTTACCGGACCAGTTTGGAGTAAATCCCTTTGATGTGAGCAGTTAATATAGACAATAGGGGCATTAGTCTTAAATTCGACTGGATTAAATATTGGCTCTATTGGTAAATTATAATATATTTGGCGGAAATCAGAAAACATTTCATATAATGTAGCAAATTTATTAGTTTTAAAATCAAGCTGAAGATCATTGTAAGGATATCTTTCTGAATTTAAAAACACGTTTATATTTCTTAGCTCACAATGATCAAATTTACTCATATCTGCTTTTAAGTTACCGCGCCTATTGTTTTGAAAAGCCATTAAAACATGACGGGGTGTTTCAACTTTTGTGGAAGTTTTTACAGGCCAGTTATGTCTTGTAGTTTCTAATAACTCTGGGTACTCCACTAATTCCCAGCTACGAAAAGTAATAAGAATGTCATTATTCTTATCAACAAGTTTAGTAAGTGCTAGTTCCTGAGGGATGGCTACCGTAAGATGGGGAACCCGCCAGCAGAGTTTCGTTATTTTAATTTTAGGTTTTTCATCAGTTGTAGATACTAGAGCATTAGTATCATCATTACTTCTAATTAGAATTAATTCTTGTTGTGAATTTAAAATTATTTTATTATAATCTTCAAAAAATCCTGAGTACATTCTTAATGGGACACATAAAGAAACATTTCCTTTATCATCAGTCATAATTTTATCTCCAGACTTTGCTTTGGGATACCATCCAGCATTTTCTAATTTTGCACTTTCATTCTGATTATAAGAGATATAACCTTTCAGTGTTGAAGTTATACCAATATCTCGAACAGAATCAATAGTAACACCATTTAAAACATATCTCAGCTCTTTAAATAAAAATGCAGGCGCATTATTTATTAATGTAGTGTTTGCTAGCGGAGTCGTTCCATCCTCCTTAGTAACTTGTAGTTCTAAGTATAGCTCACTTTTACATGGTAAAGGATATTTTCCTGTTTGTTGTAAAGCAATCCTGATTTCATCATTATTATCAAGTTTTGAAGGATTAAAAGGATCAAAAGAAAGGACTTCCCAACTCAAAATAGATTCATCCATAAGAATATTTTCTTTAACATTTAAATATTCCATTTTATCTCAGTTTAAATCCTAAACTTAGGAGGAATTGACGATTAGATGATGTTAACCTTTGTGAGTTTGCTTTCTTACTAAACAAAAAGCGTTTGTTTCCCTTCTTATTAATGCTTTTCTTGGTTAATTTCTGTGTGAAATTAGGATATGGTAAATTTCTATTATACAAAATTACCATCGTTCATCTACTTTTTTCAGGTGTAGTCTTAACGTAACGGTTTCTCCTCTCAAATTGACCACATCATCATCTTGATCCAGTATTTTAATGGTTATTTTATCAATCACCTTTACAGTGACAGGAAAATAAATGACGTTTTGTGGTGACTCAATTATTTTGAATCCAGGTGCCACACTAGGAAAGAATTGATGTATTATATGAACAGGATTTCCATTTAAATATGACCCTTCAGCAATACTACAATCAATATTTATCGAATTTATTTTAATAATTTCTGCAGGATAGTCAGATATATGTTCTTTCAAAGGCGTCAATATTTGATTTTTGAATCCTAATAATTTACCAATAGTGCCATCACGGAAAACTATTGGTTTTTCACTTTTTATATGCGTCTTTAAGGTATTATTGTTCGCATAAACATGAAAAGCAAAACCTTCCTTAAGATATTGATCTTGTAAATATTTATTTATATCTGCTAATTCATAACTACCAGTCGGTATAACAGTTGCACTATCTTCATCATGAATCATTAAATTATGACCTTCATCAATATTAGGGATAGCATTAAATGTTTCAAAATTTACAAGTCCAACAACATACTCTGAATTTTCTTCTAGGTATATTGGTGGATTAAAGTCTGTTGTTAAAACAGATGAATTACCACTAATAACAAAACTATATGACATGTTAATGTGAAGTGGTCGAAGAGAATGAATCTAAATAACTTTTACGAATTATTATAAAGAAATTTTAAACATAATTGCCCACAATTAGATCTCTTATAATTTTGAAAATTTTTTAATGTAATTATATTTTACCATATTTTGATTCCCGTCGCTGTTAAAATATGAAATTAACTCGAATGGGGGTCGTAAATTACCATAACTATCAAAATAAATTATATTTTTTCCTTTTTTGATGTAAGCAGTCCAATGCGTTCCTTTTCCTTGATCGCCGTCTAGATTTACAATAGCACTTTCAATATGTTTAATTTTCTTTGGTAGTTTGTCCCTCATAAATATTCCTCGAAAATTCTTAATTTCCAATAGTTTAACATACTTAATTAAATCGTAATTTGTAAGAGATTTACGAGGTATAGACTTTAACAGTTTTTTGAATATGGCTTTAAATATAATCCACAACCTGTTCTATATGGTTTTAAATGAAGTCCGCTACCTTTTTTCCCAATTGCAATAGATTCCATTGCTTGATTATGTCTTTTATCTTCTTCAAGCTTTTGTTTAGCAGCTTTCGCATCGTTTACAGCTTTAGCTATTCCCGCTGCACCCCCACCTAGAGCCCCTAGTGCCGATAATCCTGCAAATAGTGGTATAAGTGGGAGAAAACCGCCTGTCTTTGGAATCGGTATTACTCTATTTTTTGGAGGTAATATTTTACCACTTTTGTTAATAGCATTTAGTGCTGTGTTTATACTTTGGTGTAAACTTTTAAATCGTTTTCCTTTAAGAGCTTTTCTAGCTTTTGAAATAGCTTGAGATAATGAAACGCCTCGCCCCATACGAGCTCTTCGTGATCTCTTTCTTCTACTTTTTCTTAGACCCATACCTAACTTTCTTTTAACAGTCATTGCGCCACTAATTGCAAGAGCAGCTGTTTTTTCACCAAAACTGGAATCGCTCGCTTTTAACCTCGATGACGCCTTCACACCTAATAACTTATCAGCAGCGTGTCTTTCTTTTATATCCTTCGATTTTGAGTATGCAATATCATGTTCTTTACACGCTTCATCTAATAAATTTATACCTTTATCACCCCGTGCTAGTCGTTTTTCCAGTTTTGTCCCCGGGCCACAAAAATTGTAGCCTGGTAAATGTAATTCGAATGGTAACTTATTTATTAAGGTGTTTATTATACCACTTCCCCTTTTGTTCTTTTTTTTGTAAATAGATCTTTTGTTTGCCATTATATAATTGAAATCCTAAGACAAACTGATTAGTTTAACGTCAGAATTCAACTTAAATACTCTCATACGGCATGAAAATTGAGAAGCAACCATATTCTTTAAAAATTAGAGACCATGACACTTCGGTAAACAACTTTAGAAAACATGGAAAATTATTTGAAGGAAATAGCAAAAGAGGTTTAATTGTTGGCCCATCAGGCTGTGGCAAGACCAATGTAATAATCAGTTTAATTGAGGATCCAAATGGGTTACGATTTGAAAATTTATATATTTATTCAAAGTCTTTATATCAACCTAAATATGAATATTTAAGGACACTTTTTAAACCTTTGAAAGAAATTGGTTTTTATGAATCTGATAAAGAAGAAAATATAATTACACCGCAAGAAATACAGAAAAATTCTATAATAATATTTGATGATATTGTGTGTTGCAATCAGAATATAATGAAGGATTATTTCTGCTTAGGAAGACACAAAAACACTGATTGTTTTTATTTATGCCAAACATATTCTTCTATTCCAAAACAATTGATTCGTGATAATGCAAATTTAATTGTAATATTTCAGCAAGATAATACGAACTTAAGACATATTTATGACGATCATGTTAATGTTGATATGACATTTAATCAGTTTAAAGATTTATGTTTACTATGTTGGAAAGACAAATTTGGATTTTTAGTGATTGACAAGGATTCAAATATTAATTCAGGGAGGTATAGGAAAGGATTCGATTCATTTATTTACTTATAAAAGCAGAAAAATCGTGTTTATATAACAATCATGGATGAACGATTGGCAAGAGAACTTGTTAAGTCAAGAAAAGCCGTTAAACAAAAAATCCAAAGTTTGAAAAATGCGGAATGTGAGGCTCAGTCTAAATTGGAGGAAACGTATAAACCAATCACACAGCCCTTACAAGAATTAGTTTCAACATTGGGTAAATTTGAAGCACCATACATTAAAGAAGAGCAATATACTCCAATTAAAAAAATTCATGAAAGTTCAACACCGCGAAAAAACTTATTTGCTGATATATCATCCCCAGGGAAGGATATTTTTGCAAATATATCAACTCCAAAAGGAAGGACAGGCAAAACACCAAATCTTCCATATGAAACACCATCATTTTTTAATATGAGCCAAATACCACCTTTTTTACAAACCACCGTTATAGGGGAAACAACAAGTTCTTCAAAATCTTCCGATTCTACAACTCAAAACCTTTCTGATATTTTGGAACAAACCAGAAATGTAGTAAGAGCCTATACAGATTCAGAAGCATATAAAAATTGGTTGGAGCAATTTGATAAAATAGCTCGCCAGTATATCGATGAGGGTGTTAAGGATGTTGAGCATAAATTTGATCATCAATATGGAATAGTTCACGATTATGAAACAGAAAAATTTTATTTAGGATTAACACAACAGCCTGTTGAAATTATTGGTAAACAAATAAAAGTTTCTGGTGTAAGTTATCCTGGTACACCTGGTTTATATGAGTTGTTATTTAAAAAAGAACCTGTTGGCTATAAAAAAGACGATCTTGAAAATTATATGGATATTTTAAAAAGAACTAACGCATATCGTAGGAACCACGATCCCAACGAACAGGTTCAAGGAAATGCATCACACAAGTACATTACAATAATAGGACCATATTTGCAAAAGAATGGTATCACTAAAACCAAAACTATTAATGCTATGGAGAATTTGATCAGAGGAGTACAGAGTTTGAGACAAACTAGAGCTAGTAAACCAACCACAAAAGGAGGTAGTTTAACTTTAAAAACAAATAAAGATAATACCGACTATGTGTATTGGGATGATGTAAATGAGTTAGTTAATAGGCTTCGTTTATTATTTGCATCCACCTCTGCAGGTCATACTGGACATGACAATGAAATTATTTCTATAATTGAAGAGCTTAAAGAAGCTAAAATTATAATATAAAAGGACACAACGCAGATTTTATTACAATATTAAGATGACTATTGACAAGTTTGGTCAACATATTTCTAAACGTTATCAAGTAGATACGTCTACATTGGAAAATACAATATTTTCAAATATTGAACACAGTATTTTGAACAAATTTAAAGGAGATCAGAAATATGTTGAAAACAAAATAATTGAAAACTTTGAATCTAATTTGAAAGACGATATTAACAATTTAAATAAAAGACTTAACGAAAACATTGATGATGTTGAAAACACTAAGAAAAAGATAAAGATATTTGAAGATAAAACTATCCCCGAATATGATGACAAAATTTTCAAACATGGGGATAATTTGAATATGTTAGGAGCAGATATGAAAAATGAAATATCAGAAATTAAAACAATAATTAAGATCAGCAATCAATCAACAATTGATAAAGTGAAAGATGATATTTCAAAGGAGCTTGTGTCAAAGTTTCAAAATTTTACAAATATTCTTAATGACAAACTTAATAAATCGTTTGAAATTATTAAAACTATGGTGGTAGATCTTGAAAACAAACTAACAGATAAAATTAAGTTAGGTGAAACTAGTATTAAAGATAATAAGGAAGAAATAGAATCGTTTAAAACAATTTATGATGAATCCCGAGTAAACGTTATAAGAACCACAACTGGATTAAAAACCTTGAAAGAACAGTTTGAAAAACAGAAAAAAGAAATAGAAGCTTTTGTTCGAAACACAAGTGCTGAATCTATAAACAAAGTTATTGAGGTGCGAGAAGAATTTAATTCTGCAATAAAGGAATTGAAGAAAGAAATTTTTATAAATAAGGCTGTCATGGAAACTGAAATTAACGTGAAATGTAATGAACAAAAAAATAAAATACAAGAAATTGATGATAAAATTAACAAAGCAATCACATCTATTAATGATATTAAAGTTAAAGCGGATAAAGTGGTCAAGTAAACATTATTTAAGGAAGATCTTCTATAAAAAATCACTAGTAAGAAAATGCCATTATAAAGGAAAATATTAAAGAAACCATTGTTAAAGAATTACATAAACCAGCTAGAAAAAATTATCGGAGACGTAGAACGATAGTAAAAGGTTTAAATGACTTATGGCAAGCTGATTTAGTCGAAATGCAGCCTTATGCTAAATTTAATAAATCGAGCAGATATATTTTAGTAGTAATAAATGCTTTTACAAAATATGTTTGGGCTGAACCTCTTAAAAATAAAAGCGGAAAAGAAGTAACATCAGCAATGAAAAAAATTTTAGATAAAACTACAAAACCTGTTAATTTGCAAACAGATCTGGGAAAAGAATTTTACAACAAAGAATTTGAAAAACTAATGCGCGATTATAAAATAAATCACTACAGTAGTTTTTCTAATTTAAAAGCAAGTATAGTGGAACGTGTTAATCGTACTTTAAAAAATATAATGTGGAAGTATTTCAGTAATCAAGGAAACTATAAATGGTTAAATATTTTGCCAAGTATTGTGGAAAAATACAATAATACTGTTCATAGAACTACGGGATACAAACCTATTAATATTAACCGGAAAAATGAAGAACACGTACTATTAAATTCTTTTACTTTCCAGAAAATTTTCGATGTAAAGCATGTCAAGTTTAAAGTAAACGATTTTGTGAGAATTTCGAAGCGAAGAGAGGCATTTGACAAGGGATATACTCCCAACTGGTCAACTGAAATATTTCAAATTAGAAAAATACAATTCACAAACCCTACTACTTATCTTTTAAAAGATGCCAATAATGAAAATATTGAAGGTAGCTTTTATAAAGAGGAATTGCAAAAAGTGAAACATCCTGACGCGTATTTGGTGGAAAAAGTTATAAGAAAAAAAGGAAATAAAGTTTTTGTTAAATGGCTAGGATTTGATAAATCTCACAATTCTTGGATTTTAAAAAAAGGTGTATTGTAAAAAATAAAACTATAATAAAATTAAAAAGTGTGTTTATTACAAATTATTATTTTACAGTAATCATTTATTGTATTCCATTAATGTTAATACATGTTCAATTAGCCCTAACTCAAGAAATTCCTTAATAAGTTTATCTTCATTTTTACTACTAAGAAACTCACGACATGCTTGAGCTGCTAATTTACATTTAAATGCATGCTCCATATACTCCAGGAATATCGTAATACTCTGCGCTTCAGTCTCCTGACCATCCTTCGCATAATACTCCGAACATGCCTCCGACATTATAAATTCCTCACACATTTCTCTCACTAATTCTTCCATCACTTAAACTTCTACTCTCTTCAGTTTGCAATACTTTAATAGAATCGTCAGAGTATGAAATATTGCAAACCTTCTTATTCACTTTCCTGATTTCGCTTTTCGTTACGTTGCCACAGCATTTTCTTATTGATGGCGGCGGCCCATCGAGGTGTGCACTTACGCCTGGTTGATTATAATGCTTGTAACACGGTAAATTTAACTGTAGTTCCTTATCTCTTCGATATCGTTCTGGCAACTTGCTCCAAACTTTCTGCAATTCAATTGAGCTGATATATTCTTTCATATAACTAAGGGGTAGAAATTTGAGATCCCCTTCTTTCAACTCCCACACAGATGTTGAAGTACTTTGTAGACGACAAATAACCTCACCTACGTGATCGATAATGGTATCGAAAATCAAAGATGCCATGAAAATCTTGATAAGTACTGGACACCTTGCTTCTTGCAACTTGGTTTGCAAATGAGGCGCTTGCTCTTAAGTAGTTGTATGTTACTGTAAGCTGTGTGGAAGGGGTGATGAGAAGAAAGTGGTGAGAGGTAGTATGCGGAGCCAAGTCTGACCAATCAGAAAAGGGGTGGGGAGCCGAAGCATTAAAGTATACGGGGCCAAAAGTAGCCCCGACCAATCAGAGTTAAGTGGGAGGGCTCATGCGCGCGATTAGGAAGTGGGGACGATCAATGCTAATGTTTTAGGATCGAAATGAACTGCACGAAATTTGCAGCGACACTGAGCCCAGACAAGGAGGTGTGGCTTAGGAGGCGTGGCTTGGGTCAAGGTCGACCAATCAGAAAAGTGGTGGGGGGGTGAGGCTTAAGCCCCCAGTCCCTACTACTAACGAATGTACCATTATTTGATAGTATATCCATTAGAGATACTACGTACCAAATTTCAGCTATTTACTTCAATCAACGACAAAGTTACAGATTTTTGAGACGGTACGCACGATTCTGTCCCATAGTGCGACGCCATGGAAATTTATAGAGTATCTAGAATAAGTACAACACTAGATACAAAAAAGGATTTAATTGTTATAAACAAATCCCAATGAAATCACCACGAATTTATAATAATAAATATTTAAATTCAATTTTTGTAAATCAATTCATCTAGGACAGGGTTTAAAAATAAATTTAAATACTTCCAAGTATTTAAATACTAACACGTAGGATGAAAAGTTTTTGGTCTGACATATAAATGTGGCCCTTTTCAAAAAACCCATATGATGTTTAGAAAGTACCAACCTTCAAACAATACGTGTTAACATTTCATGAAATTTCTATGATTAGTTTACAAGTTACAGTGGTTTTAGTGATGCTACTTTTGATATTTTCAAAACAATGGAAAAATCGAATTTCGTGTGTTGATTAACACTGTTTTTTGATGGGAAAAAATACCGTTCAAGCAAAGCAATGGCTTGATAAGTATCAGAGGGACTCTTCCCCTGGAAAATCATATATCATTTACTGGTATGCTGAATTTAAAAGCGGTCGTATAGACACAAAGGATGCTGAACCCTTTGGACGCCCCAATGAGGTGGTTACACCGGAAGACATCAAAAAATCCACAAAATTTTTTTGGATGACCGTGAAATTGCGTGAAATAGCTGACACCCTAAAGATATCAAAAGAACATGTCGGTCATATTTTGCATGAACATTTAAGCATGAGAAAGCTCTGTTCGAAATAGGTTCCCAGTTTGCTCACAGTAGACCAAATATAACAACGTGTTGATGATTCTGAGCGCTGTTTGGACCTGTTTAAGCGCAATAAAAAGGATTTTTCATGCGAAATGTGACAATGGATGAAACATGGATCCCCCATTACACATCGGAATCAAATCGGCAGTCAGCTGAGTGGACAGCAGCCGGTGAAAACTGCCCGAAGCAACCAAAGACACAACAGTCGGCTGAGAAGGTATTGGCCTCTGTATTTTGGGATGCGCGTGGAATAATTTTCATTAACAATGCCGAGAAGTCAACTCGTTCAACGAGCATTATTACGGTAGGGTTTCGATCTACTTAATTATTTCGTCGATTGCAAACGAGAGGAACTAGAAATAAAGCAGAGTGTAGTGTTAGAATTAAGACAATAAGTAAAGAAAATTTAGAAGTTTATAAGAATAAACGACCTTGATCGTTTTACTGCGTATTAAGGTGAGTGAACCTTCGGAGAACGGTGATAAGAAATATAAACAACAGTTTTTTTTCTTTTTCTCCCATGTTTGAAAATGGAATATACGAGGAGCACACGTAAAGTTTTTATAACAGAAAGAACAATGGATAGCGATGAATATACATCAGGAGACCCGAAAAGAGGAAGAGTCGAGGAAAAAGAAGAGCCAATGAGATTATGCTAGAAGAGTAAAAAGCTGACAAGAACACCACAAAAAGAGAAAAACGAAAGAGCAGATAAGATAGACAATTTGATAGAAATGATCAGAGAGCTAATGTCAGATATAAAGGCTATAAAACAAGATCAAAAGAGATACCAACAAGAGTTGAAGGAACTAAGAAAGGAGAATGAAGTATTGAAGGAGGAAAATAAGATAATTAGAGAAAACATGAGAAGTATGGATTTGAAGATGAGTAGACTGGAAAAAGACAACGTAAGGAAAAATATTGTAATATCCGGAGTGAGATTTGAAGCGAATAGCCAACCAGATCTGAAAATGGATGTAGAACACTTTATGGAGAGGAGTATGGACACAAAAGTACAGATTAAAGATGTAATAAAAATAGCAGCGACTATATACAAGATAGAACTTGGAAACACGGGAGATAAAGAAGCTGTGATAAAAAATAAAAACAAACTGAGAAACCTAAAAGAGAGAGTTTACATATAAAACGATTTAACAAAAGATGAGTGGAAAATTCAAGAGAAATTGAAGCATATAGCAGAGAACGAGAGAAAGAACGGAAAAAAGGTGAAAATAGGATATCAGAAAATCATAATCGAAGGAAGAGAATATAAATGGAACATTGAGGAAGAAAAACTGAAAGAAGAAACAAAGAATACTACGATAAGCCAAAAAAGTGAGAAAAAGGAGAGAGATAGGTAGATTGACGATGACCATGGCAAAGGTAAAGGATATGGAAGAGAGGACTAGTAAAAGGAATACAAATAAGAAGATAATCAAAAAAATGGATAGGAAGAAAGAAATGAGAAATAATTATCGAGTTATTAAATTGGGAACACGGAATAATAGGGGTATAAACGGAAAAGAGGATGAACTGACAGAAAAACAACATATGCATTCTGTAGGAATCACAGAAACAGAAAGGAAAGGAAATGGATGTAAAAAATTAGAAAGAAATGTCATAAAAGAAGAAGACAAATTATGGAAATACGGAGGGAATACTATAAAGATCTATCAGATGGGAATGACATAGCATACAAAAATCAACATAAAGACATAATACCGGAACAAGATACAGAACTCACACAAACAGGCGAAACTAATACAGAAGAAACAAAAAAGGCAATCGGCAATTTAAACAGGATAGAAAGATATAGAAGGAAATATGGAAAAGACAAATATAGAATAACTCAACTCCACGGGCCTTACACTCCCAAAAAAAAAGAGGTAGAAAGGCATAAGGATTAAGTAAGTAAGTAAGTAAGACTATGCTGAGAAGGGAAAAGCCATTAATAGCGAATATTATTTAATGTTATTGGTGCGTTTGAAGGCAGAAATCGCAAAGAAACGGTCCCAAATGAACAAGAAAAAAGTGCTCTTTCATCAAGACAATGCACCATGTCACAAGTCAATGGTTACAATGGCAAAATTGCATAAACTGAAGTTCGAATTGCTTCCTCATCCACCGTATTCTCCAAATTTGGCCCCCAGCGACTATTATCTATTTGCAGACCTCAAAAAAATGCTCACGGGAAAGAGATTTGGCTCCAATGAAGAAGCTTCGCCGAAACTGAGGCCTATTTTAAAAGCAAAAATAAATTCTTCTACAAGAAAGGTATAGAAATCTTAGACAAGCGTTGGACTGATTGTGTCGCTCTTGAAGGAGACTTATATTGATGAATCAAGTTGAATTTTGCAAAAAAAAAATGTGTTAAATCTCCAATAATTTGTGAACGTATATGGTATTTATTGTATCAAACACTAAATTAATTAGATAACCTAGTTATATATAAATACAAAAAACATAAGGCAGTAAATGCTTTCTCTGTCCTTCGAGAATATAGCAGACGTTTGTAAACTGGAAATTTTCTAAGACAAAATTACAACTTTTTTTTGTTTTTAACATAATTCTAGGTGACATTTAATTTCAGCATCCGCAGAAAGTAACAGGAAGGAGGGAGATGAATCAATAATTAGAAACAATTAAGGCAATATATTTTTAAATCATGCAATATAAATTTAGTAAAAGTTCTTTATAAACATCTCAGTTACGAGAAAATGTTATTTTTACGGAAAAAACTTTTAAAATGTCAAGATTAAAATGTCCAAAAGTGTCTCAGATATAGAGTGCTTTCAAATTTCAACACGATCTGAAATTAAATCTAGTTAAGTCTATTTCAAAACAAGAGTGTCCAGTTGTTTTAGAAGTTGTTCCAGTTGTAATGGAATCGGTAACTTCAATATAACATCCCCACAAATAAATTTCATCCTTCACCATGTTTTCTCAAAAAATTTTTGAAAGATTCTGTCTCATTAATTTTTCTCAAAATCTTTAAAAAAAGGTTTCTTTGTTCTCACCTCTCTCGAGCAGACTTGTAAATCCTCTATATAAAAACAAATAAAATTAAGGATCCAGCCTCACTAATTATGTCGCAAATTGTAAATGGATGTACTTCTTTCGGCTAATGCTACATATCCCACTTATTAGCCACATTTCTGAGAGTTGCCATAACAGTTCTTGCACCAGTTTTGTCTAAGTTATAGCTTTTGTCTATATATGTCTTGTCATTTATTTTTAATAAACTTTTATGTCCTCTAAAGAAGCTAACAGATTTACATTTAGATGCATTAAGCTGTAGACAGTTGGTCTCAGCCTAATTTACAACTCTATCCAAGTCCGCCTGCAAGTCCAGGACGTCCTGCACATTCAAAACCTCAGTATATGACCGGCAATATCATTGACAAGCAAATTGAAAAGGAGCTGAGAGCAATGGGCGCCCTGTGGCACTCCAGAAACTGCATAAAACTCTTTGATAGCACATTGCCAATTTTAACCTGATATTCACGCCCTTCCAGATATGTCTTCAACCATCCTAGGAGAGAATCGTTGAATCCCAATACCTCAAGCTTAGCTAATAATAGGTCGTGACTACCCTATCGAATGCCTTGGAAAAGTCGGTATAGACAGCATCCACCTGGGCCCCCTCCTCTAGAGCTTCTAACAAGTATGACTCATAAACGACGAGGTTGGTATCCATCGATCTTACCTGTGAAAATCCACGTTGTCGCGAAGAGATGACGTTCCTGCAGGACCAAGATTGCTTATATATTAGGAAATCAAACAATTTCGGAATGATTTATTTTATACACTTCTATAATTCATCATCATTCCTATTTCCAGACTTGTAAATTGGACTCAGATAACTTTTTTTAAAATTGTTGGAAAAACTCCCTCGTCCAGTGACTTATTGAACAATTCCGTGATGGCCCCCGTAAGTGTAGTGACACATCGCTTTAGCAAGTAATTTGGAATATCATCTGAGCCCGCAGATATTTTGTCAGGCAGATGGCAGATAGCATCGTACACCTCGGTCACCGAAATCCTACGACAAACAATACTTATTTCATTACTGTTCAAATTTTTATAGCACAAAGTTGGTGCCGTACCTTTTTGAAACACGCTGAAAAAATACTTTGAAAAAAGATTAGCAATACTCAAGCTGTCACTACCCTCAGTACCATCCAGGATCATATTTCGTGGAAACCCATTAATCGTACGTTTGCCTTTAACAAAAGACCAAAACCTCCGCGGATTATCATGTATAGACCCATTCAATTTATCAGCATACACGGCGTAGCATCCACCAAGAAGCGCCCTGCATCGCGATCTTCACCTAGTAAAGTCTCGATAGTATTGGTGTTCACCAGTTTGATTTTTTTATGAGCGGTTTTCTTATCAAATATACATTTTTTCAACTCTGGTGAGTACCATGTAGGGAAGTTGATTGAAACAAAGCGCTTACTGGGGACAAACATATTAAGCGCCTAGTTCAATGTAGAATAGAGAAATTCGGCCACCCTATCAACGCCAGCAGACATCCGAATCCCCAAGTCCCAATTCACCGACGCCTAAAAGTCATTGAGTGCAAAAAAATTCGCATTCTTATAATCACGGTAGTACTCATCCTGTCTCATAAAATCATTATACTCCCTGACAATAATTTCAAATTCAAGAGGAACATGATGAGCACTATCCGGGAGTAGCGCATCCTGGGAAAAGCTGACATAAGTGAGCCCGATGCTGCTAAAAATCAGATCTAAAAATACATTACGCCTATTTGGTACAGTGTTTGATTGAAATAAATTAAGAAATGCAAAAGTCTCTGCCAATACACGGGCATGCGAACTTGGTGGGCAGTTAACCGTCAGCCCGAGGTCACCATTGGACCATGTGGCTTCTGGTAGATTATAATCTCCAAAAAGAACGAAGTTTTTTGGAGATTTGGTAATTTCCATACTTTCATATGCGTTCAATAATGTCATATCAGATACATTTTTATTATATTCTTTATAGTCTCGTCTACAGGTTACTTGACCGGAACTGATGACTTCGCTTATTTCATTAGTTCCGCCTGAGTAATTCAGGAGTTAGGTTAAGTATAAATAGGGTAGATTTTTAGTCAACCATCGCGTTATTGTGCCAAAGATTGCATAAGAATTACATTATATATATTTTTGAACTCGTGCTTTTACAAGCTTTCATTTGACACCCCACTCGATGACGTGACGAATTTACCCCCCAAAACTAACCGCCTAAGTCGAAATTTAACTTTCAAAACTAACAACAATTTCTATATTAGTGCCAAATTTCAACTTTCTATGTCAAACAGTTTCGGAGAAAATCGGGTGTGACAGACGGACAGACACCGAAGTGAACCATTATTCTTATGGTCAAGTTACATAAAATGTCTTCGGATATTAATGCAACTAATCCCCTGCGCAACTAATCCCCTGCGCAACTTACTAGGCGCGAATCTTTTAACTACTTTAAAACAAGAAATACCTAAAAAATAATATGTTGTTATATTAAAAACCAACGTGGCTATTGCACACCAGCTACATATCTAATTTATTATTCAATGATTGATGTGCAGAGGTGAAAAGTCATACCTAAAAAGTTGCGTGTACAATTAGTTGCGTCGATTTGCAATAATGTCCGAAGACCTTTACAGACATAGAGGCAAATAAACAAAAAAGCAATTAATAACAAATACTGGGTGATTACAACAGTTCGTGCCCGATTTTCATAGATGCCTGAAGCATGCACTTTCGACCGTGCCGGTGTTTCTTTTATTTATTTATTGATTTATAATCCAAATACAAAAACAAAGTATTCCAGAAGCCTGGAGCCCGCAGTAGGTCATACCTATATGCAGACTTGGATAAAAACATAACAAAAACTTAATACTAATAATGAAACATTACGAAATTAAAAGATTTCAACTTAAAATTAAAAACGTAATGAGTAAAATAATTTATATCAATTGAAAGAAAAGAGGTGTTAAGACTTCTAAAATGCAGCAAAATTCCGAAATACAGAGGTTCTAAACACCAAGTTCTACCTTTTTTTCCCCTACTTGTCATATTAACAACTTTCTAAAACCCATTTTTTCAGTTTGTTCTTGATAATCCTATTACTCCCAGATATATTTTTAAATTCATTTGGAAGCTTATTGAAAAGTTCAGTTGCCATATATAGGTACATGACTCTTTTTTCCCACTTGTAGATAAACCCTTCTAAGTGCAATATTTTTATTTCTGGTAATCTTTTTTGAGGTGGTGTACTCATCACGCAAATTCGCATAGTTATGCATAAGGATCTCCGGTGCATATGTTTGTTTTATATATAATAGTTTCTTGTTAACAGTTATTGATCTAGCTTTATTAATAATTTTTACTAGTCTTTTCTGAATACGGGCAAGAGATCCCATTGCATTATCATATGCAGAGCCCCACGCCACTATTCCATAGCTTGCAACACCATTAAAAAGGCCTGAGCAAAGTGTCTCTATCCACGATCTTTACTAGTTTTGTAAAAATATATATTAAATATCTAGTTCTCTTGACAATATTTTCTATATTTTTTTTTCCATTTCATATTTGTATCAATTGTTACCTCTAAATATTTAGGGTCATCAACTCTCTTCAATTCTTGTGATTTTTTGTCAAGAGTGCCTCAGGTGGAATTGAATCAATGTAATTGGCAAATGTAATGTATACTGTTTTTGCGACATTCAAAGAAAGTTGATATGTATTCAACCACAAGTATACTTTGTCCAAAAATGCATTTGCTTGTATGACTGTTTTTGTCCAGTTCTCTTCAGTACACAAAATAATAGTGTCATCAGCATACGAGACTATTCTATCCATTGGCAGAGTCTCAAACAAATCATTAATTTAAATGAGGAAAAGTAAAAGCCCTAAAATAGTACCTTGTGGTACTCCAATTTTCACGTCTCTAAAACTACTTTTATTATTATTTCCTATTTTTACAGTTTGTGTTCTGTCAGCAAGATAATCTTTGACAAGCTTATGCGTAACACCCCTTATACCTTAGTACTCTAGTTTTTGTAATAACATCTCATGGTTTACTGTATCAAAAGCCTTGGCCAGGTCCAAAAAAAACAGCTATGTTTGGTTTGCTCTTATCTAGATTACTATACGAAAAGTCAGATACAAATGCTAAAGCATCTTTTGTACCAACACCTTTTTTGAACCCATATTGCCTGTTTGATATCATCTTGTGCTTATTTAGAGAATTTGTAAGTCTGTCGTGGAGTATTTTTTCAAATATTTTAGCAAAATTTGATATTAATGAAATGGGCCTATAGTTTGTTGCTTCTGTCTTTGAGCCTTTCTTGTGGATTGGTACTATTTCTGCCATTTTGAAGTGATTGGGACATTTCCCTCTTTCAAAACACATGTATATTATATGTGCAAGTGGCTCTGCAATATAACTGCTTATTTTTGACCCGCGCATGTATATTATTTACACCCCCTGCCTTATTTTTTAACTGGTTTAATGTTAACTCAATTTCATAAGCATTGGTAGGTCTCAAAAACAAGGAACTGCAAACCTTCTTTTTAGGTGTACAGATTGATTGGTTTGTTTTCGGAATTTCTTTGACAAGCTTTTCTCCAATACCACGAAAAAACTTATTAAAATGATTTGCAATATCATATCCATTTTCGATTTTTTCCTGTCTCAGTCACTAACACTTTTACTGCCTCTCGTTTTTGTTAGTATTTCCTATTTTTTCTTTTACATATTACCATAGTTTTTTAGTATCGTTACTAAATGAATCTACTGTACTTCTCTCATCTAATTCTTTGGCCTTATCTATAATTAGGTACAGTTTATTGGCATAAGTTTTATATTCTGTTTTTAGTTTATCATCATTTGAATGCTTTCGCCATTTTTTATATAAAATACTTTTGGTATTACATGACTCAATAATCACACCACTTATCCATGGTTTCCGAGCCTTATCCTTTCTGGTCCTATGAACTAATGCTTTCTTAGATTTTTCTATCACATTATTTACGTTCTTTACTACATGGTTAATACTGTCATCAATATTATTATATCTTGTTATATTCCAGTCTTCCAAATTACTGAACCACAAAAGTTTATTATAATCAATTCTATATGTTTCATAATTTTGATTTGTTTTTCTCCTAGTTCTGTCTATTCGCCAAAAAACAGCACATCATGATCCGTCAACCTATACTCAAGTTATGTGCAATCACATTTACATTCTGCACCTTCCCATAGGCATTGTCAATACAAGAGCGTTCACCACCTCTAATTGACCTTGTGGCTGTATGAAAAAATGGTACATATTGCCTTTCCAAAAAATTATTCAAAAGATCTTCCCCGTTCTTAGCTGGTTTTAATATATGTATCTATGTTAAAGTCCCCAATTATGAAATGATTCTTAACCCCCTTATTCCTATTCAAAAACATTTGTACATTATTAAGAAAGTCTCTTACTGTATTATCATGGCATCTATACAATGCCGCGAATGTTATTTTTTCCATATTGTTATCTTCTGTTGTTATACTCAAAAAAGTTGTAATCCCTATCTTTTCAATTTCCACCTTAGTTACAAAATCCCCCTTTACAAAAATAACTAGGCCATCAGCCTGAATTATCTGACTCTCGTTATAGTGCATTTCATACCCTTGAAGCCCGAAATAACTCGGACATGCAGCCAGGCTTTCTAGAAATACATTCATTTCGTTAACGTTTCCATTCAAACTCCTGATACTGTAATGCACCACAACCAGATCAGAGGTGTTAATAACATATCTAACAGATGGATAAACATTTTATCTATCTGTTAGGTTCCTGCTTGTGCTCCTATTTGTGCGTCTCGACTGACTACTATGCTGTGACTGCTGCTGCTCTGCACTCACTTGGTTTTGCAATATCCTCTGCTGCTGAGTCTCATTTACTACCTCACTTTTTCCTTTTTCATTACTATAGTTTCGTAGCATTTTAGGCACTGCCGGTTTATTTGGATAATCCATTTTAGCTATCATGTTATTTATTTTACTCATTGGTATTTCATACTGAGTGGTGTCAAAAATGCTATGATGCAGATTTCTATTAGTTTTATATTTCTCGTTTCTATATATACAGTTGATGCACTTTAAGTTATTTTTAATAGTACAAACCCTTGTTTCATGTGCTCCTACACAGATTAAACAAGCTGTATTATTATTTCTGCATTTTTTCTTTCCATGTCCATAACCTCCACAGTTTACACAAGGCATAACATTCAGATCATCATGCACTTTACATTTTTGATGCCCTACATATACATAATTATTAATATTTCTAATGTATGTGTATGCTTCTGCTGTAACTTCAATTATTGCTGAAATTTTTTTAAACTTATTTTCATATGTATGTAGTACCTTGCAATTATCACTATCTTGCCCGAAATTTCTTTGGTTTTTGTCTTCTTGAAGCTCCATGTTATTCGCATTTGTTTCTATTCCTACTATTTTCATCCTAGGATTTGCTCGTTTTTCTCTGCTAATATCACAATTATTACCCAACCTTCAACTAATAAAGTCTTAACGTTGTGAACGTCATTACTTTTTAGGCATTCAACTGTTCCATCTTTCTTTGCAAATACTTTCTGTATGGGTACCTTGATATCTTTTTGTATTCTTTCCTTGACATAAATTTTTCACACCCTTCATTGGTAGTTTTAACTAGAATTGATGGCACTTTAGTTTCCCCACTGGCACCCAAGTTATCAGCATATGTGTCTTTCTGTGATCTTCTTTTTTCCAGCATGCTTTTTAGCAACTTATTTTTATCATCAATTTCACTATTTAGTTTTTTCAGACTTTTCCTTCTGAGCCTCAACCAGTTTGTACTTTTTTACTACTATTATTTTTTTCCAAGTGTTTATGTCATCTTCCTTCTCTCCAACCTTTGAGGATATGATTTCTTGTTCACAGCATACAATAAAAATGTGATCAATTTCAATGTGCGTTTTTTCTTGCCGGACAACTTCTATGGTATACACATAACAAACAAAGTTTACTTTTACATATTTGTTTATGGTCGTTTGGGGGGCATTTATAAGGAACACCCTCTTTTAGGTTTACATCACATGCCATCTTGAGAGTTCACTTCACTGAATATATTTATTTTTTCTTTTTTTACGCTGATTGTGCAGACGATCTAATACCGGTTTAGAATTTGTATAAAAAAATTAAACAAACCAAAAGTCAGGTTAGTGTTATTTTAACTTTACGAGTACAAATTTGTATAACCAAGTTAGGTTTATAATCGTATTTTCATCATTATAACTGAGGAGAATTATAATTCTCCTGATTGATAATTATCAATCAATCATAATATTATTAAGTTATCTAAATGCGTCGTGAGTTAACATGACCTTAAAAAAAGTTTATTTTAATTAATTTGGGTGCAAAGTTAATATTCAAAATGGAAAATGAAAAGTTACATTTTCGTCATCTTATGTTATATGAATTAAAAAGAGAGTGAGTGTTGGAACTGCAACAAAAAATATTTATTTGGATCATGCTCTTGCTCTTAGGACAGTTAAAAAGTGGTTTGGTCGATTTCGAAATGGTGACTTTAATCTAAATGATAAACTTTGCTATGGACGATCTTCTGGCATTGATAATGACTTTACCCGTAACTTAGTGCAATCTACGGATTACGAATGTTGACAATTCGACTGTATTTCGTCATTTAAACCAACTAAGATATACTTCGAAACTCGATATATGGGATCCACATGTTTTGAGAGAATGGAACAAACTAAACCATGTTTGCACAGCCATTTCTCTCCCCGCCCGTCAACAAAACGAACCTTTCTTAGATTAAATCATAACTGGAGATTAAAAATGGTTTGTGTGTAACAACATAATAAGAAAAAGAAGCTGGAAGCATGGAAGTGAAAGTGCAGAATCTGTGGCAAAAGGTGAATTGTATCCAATGAACTTGTTGTGTGTGGTGGGATTGCAGAGGAAGAATTTTTTAATGAGTTTCTTCCACAGGGCCAAACAATAACTGAGGAGAAGTACTGGGAGCAAAGGCATTATCTTTTACCATGACAATGCTAGACCACATGTTGCTTAACCAACACTGCAAAAACTTAGAGAGTTAAAATGGGAAATCCTCCAGCACCTGCCATATTCCCCTGATCTTGCTCCTTCACATTTTTATCTGTTTCTCTGCAAAATAATTTGAATGGCAAAAAATTTAATTCTTTGGAAGAATCAAAAACTATCTTACAACTTTCTTTGAAGAGAAATAACACAGTTTCTACAAAGAAATTCGAAAACTTGTAAAATGATGGGAGATAGTTATAGAAAATAATGGAGAGTAGATTATTGATTAATAAATACTATTTTTCATGAAACTGTGTTGTATTTAATTTGGTTTTTAATTGGGCATGAACTTTTGCAATCACTGAATACATAGAAATAAATAGAGTTCAAGAGCACCTGGGACAGTTTTAGACATTATTCAAAATTGCCCCAGTAAAACTATACAAAACTACCAGATACTATAACAAAACCCAAAACAATTCATTTATTAGACAGGAGAGAATAAGCCAATTTCTGATATTTTCTGTGTGAATGTTTTATGTAAAACTAATGGAATTTTACGTATGATTTGTTGTTACTTAAGACTTTTTTTTTTAAATATAGAAAATGGTAGACTGTATTGATCTGAAACACACAAGTGTTTTCTGTAAATTTATTTTTAACATTCATATGGTATACGTGAACCTTAAAAACATAAAAAAATAAAAAATATTGATAATTTTTTAAAATATTTAGCTTCAAGTACAAGGTAATACTGTTATTTAGATGCATGCAAAATTTCAACGTAATCAACTAAATATTTTTTAAGTTACTGATTATGCCAATTTCAAAAATTAAGTTTTGAAAAAAATGCATTTTAACTTTGAAGAATATTTTATTGATTTCATTGCAATTTTGCACACATATAAATAAGTATCACCTTGAACTTGAACCTAAACATTGTTAAAAATCATTAAAAAAAGTATTTTTATGGCAAAATAACCCAAATGTTTTGTGAAATATTCAAACTTTTTTTTAAAAGCATGCCATTTTCACAATTTTTATTTTTTCGTTTTTTTGAGGTTCACGCACATCATATGAATGAAACTGAAAGGAATGCACACAACTGTGGCAGAAAATAGTGACTTAACTCTGCATTTTTCAGTATTTTTAGAAAATTATGTTAATTTTAGTGCTAAATAACAACAAATCATACCTAAAATTCCATCAATGTTACATAAAACATTGACCTGACATTCAAACTGACTTATTTTCACCTGCCTAAATATATTGCCCCCTTAAATGTTTGAACACACACTATGCAAAGCAACCGAGAGTACACACTACGAGCATGTTTAAAGTATTTTTCACAATTTTGGTAGAAAATGACATAAATATCTCTTTTTAAGTTAATTTGAACCACTAAATAAAAATATAAAATAGAGCAAATTGTAACTTTCTGTTTCATTTCATAAAACTTTATCGTTTTTTTTTTCCTAAAATTCTATTGATTGCAACAACAGCTTTAGAGATATTCCATTTATTCAGAACTGTCCCTGTTTACAATATATAATATCCTCTTCCTTTATAGTGCTCTATTTTAACTTTTATACTTTATAAATATTATTCTGCAGTAGGTACACAAATACCGAGTTTCAATCCCTTACTTTTCAAATCAAAATAAAAATATTTTATTACCAACTTTATTAAGAAATTACAGAATAAAATAATTCACCTACTACTGTTTTTTTTTTTAAATCTAAGATATCCAAGCCATCTCTGCCCGCTTAGCAGTATCACTCCACTTAGCATGTACAAAATAATCTTGGAACCTTGGTTCAACCAAGAAGTCAGGATCTTTACCAAGGTAAATGGGTTCCCCATACCATGTACCAACTTTCCATCCTGGCACATTTTTCATAAGCTCTCGTTCTTCTTCTCTATTTTTCCTGAGTTGCTTAAGATATGCTCTATCTCTTTCTGCAAGAAGCATTGGGAAAATAGCCAGACTTGAACCTTTCATTTCCAGTTCACGTTTTGTCACTGATTTTAGATTTAGAGAATAAAGATAAAACGCTCCAGCAGTCATTCCTATATAGGCACCAAACAGGGCATATCCTAAAAATAAATAAAACAGAATGATGATAGAACATCATTTTCTTTTTAGGCACAAAATAAATCCACTTCTTTAAATTTATAAAAACTATCCTGAATTACAATTACTGATTACTACGAATGGATAAAAGTTAAGAAATTTATATGCATAGACACTAAATAGTGGATTAGTTAGCCACCACTGCAGCCAACTTGTTTAAATAGAAGTATCTGATGACTTTGCCAAACTAATAAGTATAATTGTTGTAATATGTCACTCTTTCTATTTTTGTTATACTTATACCATCAGAATGACCAAAACCAGCACGTAACCAACCTGTTTCTTTACATTATGGTAGTTAAGCCGAATGTTGGCAATCCCACTGCGTTAAACATTTAATTTATATCAGACACAAATAAACACAATAATATAAGATTGTAACTAAAGGTTCAACCCCACATGTCAATTTTTATTTAAACCGGAATTTACCCTGCAGTTCTTTACTAAAAAAGTAATTAAATTAGCTATATAATAGACGGCCTAACAAATATTAAATTACTAATATTTACACCAATGTTTGATGGATTATGTAATTTTAGATACCAAAAAACCTAACTTAAGAACTTACCACTAAAAAAACTTTTAGCTGGAACTCTTGCGATGTTAATAGGTTTATAACCACCAGGAGGTGGCATGTCCTGTTTATATTGTGGTGGCATTTTGCCCTTTTTTTAAAAAATATTCCTTAAAACTTAATTCTCAGTGCCCACTGACAGGAGCAACGGAGGTTAGATTTTCAACTTAAAAATGACATCACAGCTATATTTTTGCGAAGACATAGGAAGTTTTGAGCCAATTTTATGGCTTACTTTACTAGCTAAACCGTATTTTAAGTATTGTGGGCAAATTGACCAAATTAATGACCATAATGAAATCTAAAAATTTAACTTGTGACTTTAGCTTGGTATCGTTTTCATTAAATATCATTTGTTAACACCTCTACATTATCATAAACGCTACACGAATTTATCTATTGAAATGACAATAGACAAAGCTCTCTAATATTTTCTCCTATGGAAGGCAAAAAACTTTGCTTACTAAACGTTTTTTATTCCTATGTAAAAACTTTCCATGGTAACTCTACTGAACTCAACTTCAAAACTTGCCAGTGTTATATTTAACGTTTTGAGCGCCAGAAATTTTAAGTTTAAATGTAATACTTAAGGGGATAAGGGTCCTGTTCATAATCGTTCCCTAAAAGCATTCCCTATTGCACAACGCAATACGGTCAGAGGATCAAAAGCAGCTACCTAAGAATTACCGGAAATAAATTGATAACCGTCTGACGAACTACTAATAATGTAACGTTAAAAAATGGCTTGACATTTGTTGGGAAGATTTTTGTTTTGGTTTTGTTTATAGGTTAGAAATCTTAAATCCTAAAAATCGTCAATGTTCTTAGGAACGATGGACCAATAGCTTTTATCGATCGATAAAATGATCCTAATTTTTTGACAGTGACGTCTGGTTTTTATGGACTTTGATAACAAATTGTGATGGTGTTAAAATATTTTAATTCTGAAATCAAATATGGTACAATGATTAATTTATATTTTTCTGGAGCTAGAAGTGATGAAAAAATAAGTAAATTGATGAATTCTTGACCATTAACTTACATGAAGATGAGTTGAAATGAAGAAAGTTTATAACCCTACTGATATTCAACAAAAGGAGGGCCAGGAGCTTTCCAAAAAATTATATCGGTAAGAATGGCTTTTTTATTCAGTAGTTTTTGGAAATCATTCATCTAGTATTTGACTCTGACTTGTAGTCTTTGTCTACACAGTCAATAGATCATCTTTCTTGATCCTCAATATACTAATAATATTTAACAATGGTTTGGATTTCCAGTAGCATTACAATGTAAAACAATAAATAATAAAAATAAACTAGTGTTGGGTTATTTTAAAAGTTTCACATAAATCTACATAATGTAAGAGTGAAAGAATAACAGCAAACCATGGATATTAGAAACTAGCCAAACTACATGTTGAATCATCTGTGACGATAGAGAGACCAGCCTTCAGGATCTCTGCTTATAGTTTGCTAAACTTTTGTCCTGTTTAATTAATAGTTTTTTAAATGATAAATCTTAAGATAAATAGAACTTAAGTAACTATTCAAAAATCTTGTTGAAATCCAAGCAGGTGAGTTCAGGAATTACATCTGGGGGAATCACATAACCAGAACAGGAAACACCGCATATTTTATAAGTTAAAGATTTAGCAGTTAATTTGTTAACTGACGTAATAAGTAATATTTTTATGGTTTTTGAAAATTATAGGTTTTTATGTTTTACTTTCAAATTACCAACTTTTTATAACTCTTATTGTTTATTTTGGCAGTTATTTTCCTTAGCTTGCACCGATCCCTATAACAAATAGTCATTATAAGTGACATTTTAGTAACACCCCACCTGTCAAAAACAAAGGTATTAGGGGTAAAAGTATGAAAAATACATTGAACTCTATGGAGGAAATTCACAATCAATATTCATATGCTGAGGAGTGTGAACTTACCTGATCAGCAAAAATCATAAAAGCTCTAGGTGGCTATGCTAATCTTTGTTTTGATTTGTGTGGTTAAGAGGCTTGATTGACATTACATTGTTTTTGGTTAAATTGAGCATTTTTGTGATTAAATTTGGTTGTTTTTTGTGCAATTTTTTACAATGACTTTGGCAAATGTCCAGCTGTTGGTAAGTATTAGGTCTATCATAAATTTTTATTGGTTCAATTAAGAATTTAATTATAAATTAAATAATCACTTTTTACTATTTTTTATGGTGATAATGATCAGTAGAGTTGTGTTTATTTATTTTATTGTTAATTAGCTATTCAGGTGACCCAGTGATGACTGCCAACTTTCTGGCGGTTTATTTTGGGGCATCGGACATATCCCTTGTGTCCATGAAGGTCTATGGTAGCAGACTTGATGTTCGGCAGAGCCAAAGAGCAAGAAAATCTGTGTGTGAAATTTCAGTGTTTGACACAAAGGAACTGCCATAGTGGTTTTTCCACAACCATGTTCCTCTGCCCACAGTACTTTAGTAAGTTAGCTTAGATTATGCTAGGTTATTAATTTCTTTTTGTCTCAGACATCTCTACTTTGCTCATGGCTACTTGTACTCTACCCCTACGACTCCAAGCACATGGATATATCAATCGACCACTACAAATCCATTAAATTGGGCTACTAGTCATTGACCATAGACATATATTAATTAATGGGTTGTCACCATAATTGCCGGTGATTCTAAATATTTTTGGTGTATTCTTGCCCCAAGTTACAGTTGTGACGCTGCCATGCTTTAAGCCAGGATTGAGAAACAGGCTCGATAATCTTTACAGATGCTTGGCAGGGCTGTGTTTTTGTGACAATCATGGGAATTTTATCAGCTCTGCCAATCACAGTTATCCCAAGCACTGATTCTTTGGTAAACTAGGTTAGGATAAGTTAGCTTAAATTATTAATTCCAGTTTTTTCCCATATCCCCAACATGCAGTGGATCAATACTAGCTGACGCACAGCAAGAGGCTGGCTTCTCCTATGCTATTGCCAAATTGAGGACTTCGAGGATGTGCTTATCATGTACTTTTGGTACCACGAATGCAATGAAAATAATATTGACATGTCTGAATCCGTGCTTAATGCAATGTGAGCCAGATATAGGTGACAAAAAATGTCACCCGATGCATCTCCTTTTCACAACAATTTGAACTAATTAATTTATGAAGGTTATGCGTAATTTGATCAGCTCGCCACTTAGTAGCTAGTTGACCCAAGTCCTCCTCCCACTAAGTTGGGAATGTGGAATCTTTGGCACAATGACACTACTCAGTATATATCACCACTACACCAAACACTTTATTTTTGCACTCGACGCGCGTTTCGCTAACCATGTTAGCTTCATCAGGAGCGATGATTGACTAAAGGTAAACTACATATCTACCCTATGCCTGGAAACAGATTTAAATGTGGCTAAACAGGTCAGAAAAAAAAGTATCATTCAATTGATTTACTTTAGGTTCACGGAGAGGAACAGAGTTGTCTTTTTAGAAGGCCAGCAGAAAACACTTTTTTATTTCTCATAGACTTCAAAGTATTTTTTGACTTCTGATCCTTTATATCTTTGGAACCCTTTGCCTCTGACCGGTGCGGTTTTCAACAAACCATCACTCTTTAAAGAACTTTGATTTGAGGGCTTGCGCATAAAAATCTAATATATTGAGTAAAAAAAAAATTATCTTTGTTTCTTGCATAGAAGTTTTTACAAATCTTAGCTGAAAACTTAAATTATCTGTCTTTTTCACTGGGTGTTATTTTACAGATTTTTGGAGAGACTCTGTTCCATAATGCATCTATCAGAATGATAACGTTATTAAAACCTATATTTTTAATTAACCCAGGTGATTACCAGAACCATACTATTGCTTTTACCTAATAAATTTACAATACCTGTCTTCATTGTCATATAAATCCTTACAGATATACTTCCTGACTCTGCCTAGTATTGGTACTGAAATTGATAAATATTGATACACAAAAAAATTCATAGTTTAAACCTAAATATTTTTCAGGCTGTAACTCTTAATACATCCTATTTGAATAATTTTGACTATTTTATTAAATTTATAATTTATATGTACTATGGTTTGTCTGTAATGAACCATATAATGAGTTTTTCTATATTATTTTTTGCTCAATGCTGCCCATATTTAGATTTTCCTCAAGGATCAATAAATGTCTATGAATAGGATGTAATTTAAAGCATCAGTTGTTTAGCCAGTATCAACAATTTTTCATCGTGCACCAATAAAAATATTGTAAAGAAAATGTTTAAAGAAGCTGTGACTCGACTATGGAGAAAATGTACCATTTTTAGTGTTCCATACGGAACACTTATAAGATCACTTCGGTGTCTGTCCGTCTGTCACACCGATTTTCTCCGAAACTATTTGTCATAGAAAGTT
The DNA here is from genome assembly GCA_019049505.1 of Pachyrhynchus sulphureomaculatus. Taxonomy (NCBI): domain Eukaryota; kingdom Metazoa; phylum Arthropoda; class Insecta; order Coleoptera; family Curculionidae; genus Pachyrhynchus; species Pachyrhynchus sulphureomaculatus. Next base: position 86,995,778 of record CM032454.1, on the reverse strand, counting down.
GAAATTTGGTAGTAATATAGGAATTGATGGCCTCATCAGAGCCAGGTAGTTTTGAAAGTTAAATTTTGACTTAAAGGGTTAGTTTTTTTACTAGGTAATCGAGCGTGGTGTCAAATGAAAGCTTGTGAAAACACGAGTAAAAAAATATATATATATAATGTAATACTTGCGCGCACTTTTCTTTGTATTATTTTTAAAAAATCGCGAAAAATCGCTGTCCACCCGCCTTATCTCGGAAAGTACTTATCAAAAAATTTTGAAAAAATTCTGGAATATTCTCCCCGGGGTGTAGATTGAACGAAAATTATCACGAGTGCATTACCTGTAATAATTTATATAAAAAAAACCGGTCAAGCGCAAGCTGAACTTGCACAATTAGTGTTCCGTACGTTGATTGTTTTTAAAATAAAAATTTTTGTTAGGGTGGTATAAAATGATCAGTGACTTCACAAAACACACCCCAAATGAGTTTTCAACAAAGTTTTTTTCCAATCTTTACTGAAAACTGGTGACCTTGAAATTTTGTTTTTTTTTAAATACCAAATAAATTATTAAAGGTAATGCACTCGTGATAATTTTCGTTCAGTCTATACCCCGTGGAGAATATTCCAGAATTTATTCAAAATTTTTTGATCAGTACTTTTCGAGATAAGGTAGGGGACAGCGATTTTTTAAAAGTAATACGAAGAAAAGTGTGCGCAAGTATTACATATATATATATATATATATATATATATATATATATATATATATATATATATATATATATATATATATATTTTTTTTACTCGTGTTTTCACAAGCTTTCATTTGACACCACACTCGATGACCTAGTAAAAAAAATTTTTTTTCACTTCCGATTTCACCCCTCAAAACGAACCCCTTAAGTCAAAATTTATGTTACGGTGGTATAAAATGATCAGTGACTTCACAAAACACACCCTAAATGAGTTTTCAACAAAGGTTGTTTCCAATCTTTACTGAAATCTGATGACCTTGAAATTTTTGTTTTTTTATGTACCACATAAATTGTTAAAGGTAATGCATTCGTGACAATTTTCGTTCAATCTACACCCCGTGGAGAATATTCCAGAATTTTTTCGAAATTTTTTGATAAGTACTTTTCGAGATAAGGCCCGGGACAGCGATTTTTCGCGAATTTTTAAAAATAATGCAAAGAAAAGTGCGCGTAAGTATAATATTATATATATATTTTTTACTCGTGTTTTCACAAGCTTTCATCTGACACCACACTCGATGACCTAGTAAAAAAAATTTTTTTTCACTTCCGACTTCACCCCCCAAAACTAACCCCTTAAGTCAAAATTTAATTCTCAAAACTACATGGCTCTGATGAGGCCATCAATTCCTATATTATTACCAAATTTCACCTTTCTATGTCAAATAGTTTCGGAGAAAATCGGGTATGACAGACAGACAGACAGACACCGAAGTGATCTTATAAGTGTTCCGTACGGAACACTAAAAACAGAAATTTTAAGGTCATCAATTTTCAGTAAAGATTGGAAATAAACTTTGTTGAAAACTTATTTGGGGTGTGTTTTCTGAAGCCACTGGATTTGTTTTGAGGGGTGAAATCGGAAGTGAAAAAAAAATTTTTTTACTAGGTCATCGAGTGTGGTGTCAAATGAAAGCTTGTGAAAACACGAGTAAAATATATATATATATATATATATATATATATATATATATATATATATATATATATATATATATAATGTAATACTTGCGCACACTTTTCTTCGCATTACTTTTAAAAAATCGTGAAAAATCACTATCCCCTACCTTATCTCGAAAAGTACTGACCTAAAAATTTTGAAAAAATCCTGGAATATTCTCCACCGGGTATAGATTGAATGAAAAGTATCATTACCTTTAATAACACTGGTCAACACAAGTCTTGTTTCCTTTATTTTTTTTTCTGTTATTGGGTATTTCTATGGCCCTGACTATGAAAAAAATACTGGGAGATTGCTAACAGCTTTACCTTTTGAAATATACAGTTTTATTATTTTGCCAAAAAAATACTAAAAAATAATACATTATGTTAACAAAATTTCTATTGAACACTAGTAAATGATCTTTTATAAGATTTCCTTGAATGAACGACTTTAGGTAGATCTCGTTGCAAACTCCAGCAGTAGTCTGCCATTATATGTGAGTCCCACCGCCCCTGATAACGCTCTTCCATTGTCCGAAGATCCTGATGAAATCTTTCACCCTGCTCCTCACTAAAATCACCTAGATTTTGTGGAAATCGGTCTAAATGCGAGTGCAGGAAGTGGATTTTTATGCTCATGTTGCACCCTAGCTCTTGCAAGTTCAATAACATGCACTCAACAAGCTCGACATGGTCGTCAGATTTCTTTTTGCCTAGGAAGCTACTCATAACCAAAACAAATGAATTCCAAGCTTTGGATTCGACTTCAGTCATTGATTTGACAAAATTAGGATCTTTCACGAGTTGCCTAATCTGTAGCCCATCAAAAATACCAGCTTTCAATTTTTCTGAACTTAATCCTGGAAACTTGCGTGAAAGAAAATTAAAACATTCGCCACTTTGGTCAAGCGCCTTCACAAACTGTTTCATTATGCCGAGTTTAATATGAAGTGGTGAAAGTATGATGCGGTCTCGGCTAACTAAAGGCACGTTTATAACATTTTTTGTACCAACTTTTAGCTCTTTCCGCACTGGCCAAACTTTTTTGTGACCAATGGTGTTGTTTGTCACGACTATCCCAGAGACACATGAAACAAGGGAACTTTGTGTACCCCCCTTGCTGACCTAAAAGAAAGTTAACCATTTTCAGATCAACACAAACGACCCATTTGTGGTCTTGATACCTAATTTTTTCCATAACCTTAGAAACATTTACGTATTCTTCTTTTAAAGTTTGTTACCGTTATGAAGCAAAACACACTTTAAACTTCTTTTGCTGCTGTCTATGAAAAGACGCCAATCACTAGGTTGGTACTGTTTTAATCCCATCTGCTGCAAAATACCACCAACATCGTTACAAAAAACTAAATCCTTCTCTTGAGAAAAATACGGTAACAGATTTTTTTCTCGGGTACGATAAAATGTAATGTTGGTTTCTGGAGTAAGCAAATTTTTTTCTTTTAAACGAGATGCTAAAATTTCAGAAGCTTCTTTTGGTAAGTTCAGATCTCTTACTAAGTCATTTAGTTCTTTCTGATTAAATGGTTGAGGTTCTGAAAGGCTACATTTGTAGTCCGAATCAGAGTCTTCACTTGATGTATTTCGTTCGAGTTCACAGAGATTTGCATCATCAGAAGATCTAGATGTGCTGGGTTGTACCTCTTGTGATTTTAATTGAGGTCGTTGAGCAGAAGATAAGTTAAGATATGACCACTTACTTCGATTTCCAGGGTTAATTCCGTTTATTTTCACAACGCAGAAGTAGCAATCGTCATGATGGTTTCGAGGTTCTCGCCAAATCATGGGTGTTACGAACATTATTGCATCTCTTTTTCCACTGGACCATAACCATAGACATACCACACATTTCTGGCATACAATATGAGGAACCCATGGCTTGTCCTGATTACACAATTTTATTTTAAAGTATTGATGATACGCAGTTTTCACAAAGTCCGATATAGGTTTTCGATATTTTGCAAATATATATTCACCACAAATATAGCAAAAACAATCGGGATTAAGCACACAACATCTTCTTGACGAAGCCATATCTAAAACAACAACAAAATATATTTTAGTGTCCAATAAAAAACGAAAATCTATGTAAAAATAGTAAATGAGGGTAGTTAGCTATAACTCAAAAACAAACGCTGTTAGAGAAAAATTGTTGCCATATTTAAAAAATACGCGTCAATTTGAGATAGAAACAAAAAAAAATCACAGGAAACAAACAATTTTCTTTTTTTTGTTGACCAGTGTAATTTATCTGGTATAGAAAAAAACCAAAATTTCAAGGTCACCAGTTTTCAGTAAAGATTGGAAACAAACTTTGTTGAAAACTCATCTGGGTTGTGTTTTGTGAAGTCACTGATAATTTTTATACCACCCTAACAAAATTTTTTATTTTAAAAACAATCAACGTACGGAACACTAATTGTGCAAGTTCAACTTGCACTTGACCGGTTATATAAAATTATTTTCATTGTGGTTTGTATTAAAAGATATAGGTACAAGTGCTTCCTTTTTAGTGTTCCGTATAGAACACTTATAAGATGACTTCGGTGTCTGTCTGTCCATCTGCCACACCCGATTTTCTCCGAAACTATTTGTCATAGAAAGTTGAAATTTTGTAATAATATAGGAATTGGTGGCCTCATTAGAGCCGTGTAGCTTTGAAAGTTAAATTTAGACTTAAGGGGTTAGTTTTGGGGGGTAAAATCGGAAGTGAAAAAAATTTTTTTACTAGGTCATCGAGTGTGATGTCAAATGAAAGCTTGTGAAAACACGAGTAAAATATATATATATATATATATATATATATATATATATATATATATATATATATAATGTAATACTTGCGCACACTTTTCTTTGTATTATTTTTAAAAAGTCGCTGTCTCCCCTCTTATCTCGAAAAGTACTGATCAAAAAATTTTGGTAAAAACTTCTGGAATATTCTCCACAGGGTGTAGATTGAAAGAAAATTATGACGAGTGCATTACCTTTAATAATTTATCTGGTATATAAAAAAAACAAAAATTTCAAGGTCATCAGTTTTCAGTAAAGATTAGAAACAAATTTTGTATTTTATTTTAAAAGCAATCAACGTACGGAACACTAAGTGCGCAAATTCAACTGGCACTTAACTGGTTATTTTTTTAACTTAAAACTTATTTACATTAGAGACTAGAAAATATTAAATCTAACCAGCCCCCTTTGATGAATTTCCAATTAACTGATGCAGTTTTACTTGTATTACATAGAATTAGCACTTTTTTTCACCACAATGCCAAATGAAATGCAGGTTTCTATGTATTGAACGTGTTAACGCTATAAACACGTAAATATAACTCATAGAAGTTGTAAGGTTCAAAGATTTCATTATTTATATTTTTATTTAGAATTGCTTTTAAATTTAAAATATTAATATGGAATTATTTGTTTGTTGTGATACCACAATTAAATACCTCGCTATAACTTATAAAGAAGATTTCAAAACCACCTCAAAATGTAGGTTTTTATACAACAAATTTTGCATATAACGAATATTTGTCTTTAGGGATACATAAAAAATAAGAGAATAAAAAAGCCAAGTGAGAGCAGTTATGGCTCCATAATAATAGTCATATATATATATATATATATATATATATATATATATATATATATATATATATATATATATATATATATATATATATATACATATATACACATATATTTATACATATTATTATAAAAATTGTTCTTGAAAAAATATCAAAAAAATTAACAAAAGCAGTTTGGTTTCATGCAGGGAGTTAGCACTGGCGATGCAATGTCTGAACTGGTCAGCCATATTAAGGCCGCTCTGGATGATGATAAAAAGTGTATTACAGTTTTCCTGCCAGCCAAAGGTTTTGACACCGTACCTCACTCTGGCCTTCTTGATGTTTTGGAGTGTTGTGGTGTCAAAGGCTCGGTTTTAAACATCTTTAGAAATTACTTAGAGGAAAGAAAACAAGTTGTGAAGATCGGAAAAGTACTGAGTGAACCACTAACTGTGCAGATTGGAGTACCATAAGGCACTGTCCTGGGTCCTCTTCTCTTTATCTGCTATATAAACTCTTTACTAAACCTAGACATAGAAGGAGTTTTAATATTATATACTGATGATACAGTTCTTGTTTTCAGAGACAAGACATGGGATGCTGTAAAAATGGCAATTGGTAGGGGCGTGAGCATTGTTGGGGCCTGACTTGATTTGATGAAATTAACCTTATATCTTTCTAAGACGGTATACATTGCTTTCTCTCTGACTGAGGCAAATCGACTGGACTTTGATTGTATACAGGTAAACGATATGAACATGGTCAGGAAAGAAATCACACACACAAAATATCTTGGAATTACGATTGATAAACATCTCAGATGGACTGAACATGTCCAAGATTTATCTAATAAACTGAGAAGACTCGTATATAAGTTTTACCTAATAAGAAAAATACTACCCCTCAAACTACGGGTTACTGTCTATAAGGCATTGGTCGAGTCACTGTTGAGATATGGCATCATCGTGTGGGGTGGACTTTATAATAATGCACCGAGTCAACTGAGCTTCATACAAAATTATATTGTTAGAGTAATTTTCTTTCGTGATAGACTTTTTCCAACCAAGAGATTATATAATGAAAATATAATGAATATAAGAAATTTATATTTTTTAAACATTTCTCTGTTTTGCTACAGAAATGAAAAAAAAATTGTGAATCGTCAATATAGCACTAGAAACAGAGAAAATGCGATATTAGTTGTACCCTTTAGAAAATATGACCGAAACCAGAGGTCTTTGTCAGTTTTGGGACCTAAGGTTTTCAATAAGTTGCCACAGAATATCAGAAATATAAATAATTATAAACTGTTTGAAAAAAAAATGTAAACTGTTCATTACAGAAAATTCTGAACTCATATGTGGCTTGTTATAATTCATAACTGCGATTGTCTGCATGTTTGTATGTATGTTTTTTCTTTTTCTTAATTTTCTTATGTATTAATTATTATCTTTACCTTCTACAAATCTTAGCATAATTTAAATTGTATTTTAGCCCTGCGCATACAGGTGTCTCTATACACCTAGGCGCACCTTGTTTACTATTAGCTTGGTTGTAGGATTAAATATATTATGTACTGGAAATATTACTATTGTACAGTGAAATGAATAAATAAATAAATATATAAAAATGCATTACAGTTAATTAAATCTATCAGGTTATTTTTTGTTTCCATTTGACATCAAGAACAAAAATCTAAGTTACTATGCCTATTCTCATCATAACTAAATTTGACAGTAACCACCTGATATATCTTACAGTGTACAAATTAAGTTTAACAGATATGGTCTCTAATATCCTAATAAACTCTCACCACTTATAAATCACTGTAGATTAATTTCTCAAAATCTTTATATTTTCCTAGATTAATCAGATTTTTGTTAGTGTTTCCAGCATTCGATTTCAGAAATACCAGATGTACAAGTATGAAATGCGGATTTCAGAAAACAGATGGTGCACCATGCAGTTTGTGCTATGAAGATTTGACACTGCGCCATTTTGTTGTGTCATCAACAAGTGTCAGACCCGCACGAGTGATAAATTGGAAAAGTGTGTGCATAGTGTTGTGTTGTTGTGTTCAATATGTCGAAATTTATACCGAACAAAAAGCATTCGCGGACAGCATTAATTTTTTAGGTTTTCATTTAAAGAAAACTGCTGTTGAATCATACCGATTACTTCGAGAAGCTTATGGTGAACATGCTCCATCGCAAGATACGTGTGAACGATGGTTTCGGCGTTTCAAAAGTGGTGACTTCGATGTTGCAGACAAGGAACGTCGAAAACCGCCAAAAAAAAATACGAAGATGTGGAACTGGAAGCATTGTTGGACGAAGATGATTCGCAAACACAAAAACAACTCTCTGAGCAATTGGGCGTTAGTCAACAAGCTGTTTCCAATCGGCTAAGATGGGAAAGATTCAGAAGACCGGTAGATGGGTACCACATGAGTTGAACGACAGGCAAATGGAAAAGCGCAAAAACAGGTGTGACATTTTGCTCGCTCGGTACAAAAGGAAGTCGTTTTTGCATCGTATAGTTACAGGGGATGAAAAGTGGATTTATTTTGAGAATCCCAAGCGCAAAAAATCATGGGTATACCCAGACGCACAATCCACATCGACCGCAAGACCGAATCACTTTGGCAGAAAGACAATGCTCTATGTTTGCTGAGACCAACGGGGCGTGGTCTATTATGAGCTGTTAAAACCTGAGGAAATGGTTAATACTAAACGTTACCAACAACAATTGACCGATTTGAACCGTTCGCTGCTTGAAAAAAGGCTAGAATACCGAAAGAGGCAACACAAAGTCATTTTTCTTCATGATAGTGCTCCATCACATACGGCAAAACCAGTTCGCGACACGTTGGAAGCACTCAACTGGGAAGTTCTACCCCATACGGCTTACTCACCAGACTTGGCTCCTTCTGATTACCACTTGTTTGCATCGATGGGACACACTTACTGAGCAGCGCTTTGGTTCGTACGAAGATGTGAAAAAATGGCTCGATGAATGATTCGCAGCAAAAAGGGAAGGTGGCGTAGTATTCACATATTGCCCGAAAGATAGGAAAAATGTATAACAAGCTATGGAGCATATTTTGAATAAAGCACTTATTATCATTCTTCCGAATTTAACATGTTTTTTTTAGAAAAAAAATCCGCATTTCATACTTGTACACCTGGTGTATGAGGTAGATGTAGTTTCTGAGCCACATTCCTGGAAATATTTGTTTTAGTAAATACTCTTTATTCCTGAACTAAATATTTCTAATCAAAAAATGATTTCTACTTTAAAGAAGAATTATATGGTACCTTACTTGCTAGTTTTTAAACTTTTTAATTGTTTAAAATTTCAAGTCGGTAGCCTATTTACCGAGTCAGCCGTCTATGACGAACACACGATGACTACCGCCAAGATTTATATAAAAGTAGATAAAACTAATTTTTTTCGAGTAATTAAAACGATATGAAACTACAGATAGGTGAAAAGTACTTAGTTGTTGATCCTGCTTCCACTATTCATCAAATTCTGGGAAGAAATAGTTCTGCAGCATCGAGTTATTTTGGATTAATCGAGTAATTTTGACAATTAATTTCTAAGCATTGTTTTATCGTGAAACGATTTATGATTAAATGGCACACCTTACTAAACACAACTGACATCAGATGTTAAACATCTGCCAACCAACATGGCCGCTATTAGGTGCCAAGATGAGATCCGTTATTTAAGAAGAAGAAGAAGATGATAGCTCCAATATATGCAGTTATTTCCATAATACCCATATATATATATATATATATATATATATATATATATATATATATATATATATATATATATATTTATATATATATATATATTTATATATATATATATATATATATGTATATATATATATATATATATATATATATATATATATATATATATATATATATATATATATATATAAATATATAATAATATATATATATATATATATATATATATATATAATATAAATATATATATATATATATATATATATATATATATATATATATATATATATATATATATATATATATATATATATATATATATATATATATATATATA
>CM032454.1:86801400-86983900 GCA_019049505.1 Pachyrhynchus sulphureomaculatus | reverse complement strand
GTTGTTTTTTGTAATAACTAATATTTTAAACATTGCGAGTTGTCCAAATGCGCAATTGCAAATTAATAAATTTTGTGAAATTTTAAAATTCAGTAGTTTTAACATTAATGGCATATTCAGGAAAGATTTATAGAATAGAAGTTAAAAAATGTCCTCTCGGAAAGTAATTACCCTTTTAAAAGGACTGAACAGCAAAGACAAGAATATATTTGTGAAGAGAATTTTATGTATATTGTATAGTAGTTTGTACTGTAAAAGCCTTTATTTTATGGATGGCCCAAATATGAATTAGTTCACAAGTCTAGGTTGGGTTGCATTTGTATACTTAAATTTGCTTATTTATTTATTTTGTAAATTTAGCTTGAAATTCAGCTATGAATGACAATGGGCCAAATGTTTATTGGAAATAAAATAACGTTAGACATAATCTTTTTATAATTGCCAAATACATTATTTACAAAAAAAAGTTATGGAATAAATAATGTCTAATTTGATTATTTAGAACTTATTTGGACATACATTAGATTTTAAACAGGGTGCAAATAGTTTTGTCCACTTTTTTATTATTTTTATCTATAAAACGGCGTTGACAAAGAAATTCTTCAATAAGGGTTTCATTTTTGTTTTTTTAGTCCTATCAAAACATTAAAAATTTAGTGTTTGTACTGTGAATAACTAACTTTTTTTTATAAACACGTTTTATTTTAATAATTTTCACAAAAATAGATGGATTTGTTTTTTGTAGGACTATAAGTGATCAAGCAAAATGCTTGGACGATGCCCGTAGCTGCGTACGCAACATCTCGGACCTTTTCACTCCAATTCTTCAATCTCAACGTAGAAAATTTTGTGAATATTGCGAGCGGCTGATGTTTGCAGAACCTCATTTGTATGGTCGTAAAGGTGAAGAATTGTTATGGCGTAAAGGCTTTTATGAAGTGGTTTCAACTGCTAAAAAATTAAAGAAGAAAGAATTTACAGATCAGGAAGTTTCCAATATTCAGGCGCATATTTACGCTGGAATTGGATTCTACCATCATATGTTGTCAAAACTGCAGTGGCAGTTTAAAATTCAGTTGAAGAACATTGTGGATTGTGAAATGATACTTGATGATAAGACTGATAATTCTGATGTAAATCCAGAATTGTTAGAATGGGCTAAACAGTCTGTACATCAATGCTTGATTTATTTGGGAGATTTAAGTAGATATAAATTGGAAATAAAACCTAATTCTGATCCATCAGTTGCTGTGCGATACTACCTACAGGCCGTCTCATATAAACCAGATTATGGGATGCCCCATAATCAAATGGGCACTCTTGCAATGAATCAAGACAACTATTTAGATGCTGTTTATCATTATTTAAGATGTCTGACTTGCAATGTTCCTTTTGAAGGCACAGCTAATAATCTTCATAATTTGTTTGATAAGAACTCAAAGTTTATTGAGCAATTGCCCCCAGTTGACAATGAAAATGCAGATTGTATTATAGAGCCAGGAAAAGCTGAAAAAATTAAATATTTCATTGCTAGGTAAGTACAATTTTTTCTGTTTTTTTTTTAATTTGTCGAGGTGTGAACCTATATATTATTTATTTGAGAAATTAAGAGCTTAAAATAGCAGTAATAAATATCCATCCAACAACCAATCATGTATTGGTATATCAGGAAAAGGCTCAAAAACAAATTGTATATAAACTATAAATAAAGACTCAAAAAATAACTCATATAACTCAATAAATCAGTACACAGTGATAAACATGTTCATTATGAGAAACATACATATAACACAGTGTTAATGAATGAGTTCAAATGAAGCATAACATTTTAAAAACGTTACATAAAGTGATCAACAAACTCTGATATCGTGTAATATCCCTTAGAATTAGCATAAAAAGCATACTCTGAATGCTCTAAGTATTTTTTAAGGTAATTGGCAGGTAATTAAACACTTTTTTACATTGTATCATAGAATTTTATATTTGATTAGAAATTGGTAAAGGAAGAAGTAGTGTATGCACCACACATAAATCTCAATTACCTGTTTTTAGAGCAAAAGACATGTTTAAAGAAACCACTCCAAAGAGAATTTCCATGTCTTGAATGAGTATTTATAAATGCAAAGTACACTTTATTTGCATGTATGTGCAATTTGTGAAGTTCTCTAGGAACAATTCTCAAAGCATAACGTTCCAGGGCTAATTTGTTAGGTGTGGTTAAAATGGCAGTTTATTGTTAATATGTATGCCCAGCTATATTAATTAAAATATTGCTAAAATATATATCTCCTAGAACCTACTTAAAACTTAGAATATTTTTCTTTTTTATGTTAAATGATTCCTTCCACAGCATTTCCTCGCTCTAACAAAGTTCTCTATTATTATTACACTTAGTTCCATGTGGGGCCCACTATGCCCTAAAATCGCGGTGTCTTCCGCAAACAGCGTAAATGACCTCTAATACCAAATTAATAATTAATAATGGAAACAAAGTGGAGCCATATACCCTGAGGGACTTCCATCTTAATATTACACTAATTGAACAAGTTTCCATTAATTAATAACTATTATGTCCTTTCCGACAGATTGGATTTAAACCAGTTGAATCATACACCTTCATATCCTCAAATTTCGCAACATTTTGTTGCTAACATAATTGAATATCTTGGTCAAGTCACAAAATATTGCTTTAGGAACCCGGTCCCCATTTAATTGCAAATGAAGATTTTCGAAAAGAGAAAAAATTGCATCATTTGTGTTCATTCAATTCATAAAACTAAATTGATTATATGTTAAAATATTCTGAGTTTACACAACTCTTTTTTTTAAATCTTAGCTAAGGTGAGAAGCAGTGATGTAGATAGATAGTTAGGAGATGAGTCCCTGTCACTTCCTTTATTGGTAGGAATAACTTTTGCTTTCTTAAGATGTTCAGGAAAATATTTCCCAGAAAATGAACTAAAGCTCTCGAGCGAAGTCCGACAAATGCATTTATATTTTAACGCATACATTATCACAACAAGAAGCATTGTTATTTTTAATTTCAGAAAATATTATTTTAATCTCAGAGTAAGAAAAACATGTCATAAACATGTATAGTAGTCAGAAAATTTGACGGTGACAAGCTTGCAGCCACATTACAATAGAAGTCATTAAAAATTTCAGGCTCTATCGGGAATACTCCCTAAGATTTTCAATTATTTGCCAACTTTCCCTTTATTTATTAAAGAGGCTATTATAATAATATTTTTTGCTTGCTAGCTTTAGTCATGTTTTTATTTATTTATTTATAACTGAACTCAACCCAAAGTAATTTTTAGGGCAATATAAAGCAATAAATCTATATTTAACAATGTAAATAAAAAACAACACAACGAACTACACGTGCATATGGCACTTAGGCTGGAAACAACATAGTTATAGGTTCATAAAACTACAACGAATTCGCGAGGCTGTGAACAAATTGCATAAAGGGCATGCCAAGGTCACATCGATGTGCTATTCGGTTATCAATGGAACATATTTTGTACATTTGACTACCTAACATAACATTCGCAGTAGCTCTCGGCAGATAGGAATAGTTACTTAATCTACCAGAACCTCTGGGATTAACAAACTTGAGTACTTCCAACAAAGAAGGACAAACAACACCATCATTATCGATTTTAAATAAAAATATTATTGAATGAAATTCCCTACAAAATTAAACCGGTGCAATAATATTGCATTGTCTATCCGTCCTTGTGAGTACACTCCAGCCTCTTTTACAGTCTGTCAAGTAGAACGTGACCGCTTGTATTCTTATTAAAATGTGTTTCGAAAACATTTTTTGCCATCATTGTATTTTTTGCTAAAACGGCGCAATTAATTACCTTAGTAAGTTCTCCAATCGCCCCCCGCATCAATAATCGCCCGGCATCTTCGAAGCATGCTGCCGACGACATTTTCTGCATATTCAGACAATAATCTCTAAATTTTTCGAATCTCGTAAGACAACTGAGTCAAACTCCTCAGAATCTTTCCTCTAAGCCTTCTCTTTACAAGGAACCAAACGTTTTCAATAGGGTTGGCGTCCGGCGATTGTGAGGGCCACTCTACTATCTTATTGTGATCTTCGCCCAGCAAAGGTTTCTTCGACGTGCTTCGGAATTTAACATCCTGAGCAGGAAGATGTTGTGGAATGATCTCGTGAGACACATTCAAATTTTCTTAATTTTGCCACTCCTTGACGCAGCGTCAATTTTGTGCAATTGTCTACCGAACCACGTTTTGGTAAGTTGACGACATTTTTCGTCTCGTTTTGCCCACTTCTTCACAAACGATACCTACTTTTTAATATACACTACCGTCAGAAAGTATTTGCCCACCTAGTTATTTCAGTCCCAAGATAACAAAAACACAGATAATATATATTTTTTTTAATTTAAAATAATTATTATTTATTTTCACATTATTTACAGTCTAGAAAATCAGAAAAATATTCATGATTTTCCAGGATTTTTCTCATCTATGTGACCTCCTTTGTTTTTAATTACCCCTTTACAGAGTTTCGGCATTCTGCCCAGTATTTTCTTCAGAGTTTCTTCGGTTATTTTAACCCATTCTGCTTGTAAAAGTTCCCACAAGTGATTTTCTGATGTTGCATTAAGCTTTCGAACACACCTGTCCAAATGGTCCTACAGCAATTCGATGGGGTTCAAATCGGGTGATTGTGGAGGCCAAGTCATCACTTCTAGGACGTCATCGGATTTCCATTGGTCCAAAAGTTCTCTAATTTGTTTAGCAGAATATTTAGGGTCGTTCTCATGCTGAAAAATAAATTTCCCCTGAAAAATATCTCCTGAAGGAAGCATTTGAGTTAACAAACTTTCTTGATAGTGTTCTTTTCGCATGATTCCTTCTATCCTAAAGATTTTTTCAACTTTACCGTTGCCAAAACAACTCCAAACCATTACTGAACCTCCACCATGTTTTACTGCAGGCAACAGACAGGCTTCCAACATCCTCTCTCCAGCTGACCGCTGCACGTAAACTCGTCGATTTGAACCGAAAATTTCGAATTTAGATTCGGCGCTCCAAAGGACGGAATTCTATTGTTCCGATGTCCAATTTTCAGGTTTTCGGGCCCATTTTAATCGTTTACGTTTATTCACTTGCCTAAGAAGTGGTTTCCTCACTGCAACTCTCCCGTGTAGTCCACCTTCTGCTAACCTGTTTTTCATGATTGTCACGCTGTTGGGGATGGGCCGCTCCAGGTTTACTTGAGCCGTGATTTCTGGTGCAATTAGGCGGCGATTACGTCTGCTGGACATTGTTATAGCTCTGTCTTCAGCGGGAGTCATTTTTCGTCGTTCTTCCTGAACGTTTTTGGTTGGGAATTCCATGTCCCGCAGAAATTTTTTTACGATGTAGTCCACCATTCTCCTTGGCATCCGCATATCACTTTTTTGTCGACTCTAGGAACCATTTTGATGTCTCGCAGTTATCAGAACCCAATTTTCAACGGAAACTTCTTTCGTTTTTGACATTTTCACAAAACAATTGAGCCTGTATCAATGACAGAGTACTGTTTGCGAATGGTTAATTTCCCAAAGGACAATGGTATTTATAGCATAGTTTGTATCATAAAATCTCACTAGGAATTTCCATAATCCCTAGAAACTTGAAATAACTTCTTACTTCAACTGGAATTCTTAGAAATCGCCTCAAAACGATTATCATGCAAAACTTGGAAATTTGTTCTAATTGGTTTTTAATTTGTGATTTCACCAAAAAAGCTCATCTAAACAATTTTATGATGGACACTTGTTAAAAACAATTAAATTTACCTACTATAATAAAAGGGTTTAATTAGGTATTAAATTCTGGTTACATTAAAATTTCTAGGTGGGCAAATACTTTCTGACGGTAGTGTATTTACCGGCCGCGGAATATGTCATTTTAGGCCCCTTTAAATGGGAATAAAGGACTCATTTTGAATTTCACGTGATTTCCATGAAAGTTCGGAATCAACTGATACCTTTACTAAAAGGCGTTGTAGACAAAGGTTCCCTCTACCGATTTTTTTTTGAATCACTAGAATCGCATCTACCAAAAATGAATTATCGCGGACACGTTCTTACTTGACACACTGTAAACAAACATTTTTTTTTTAATTTCTTTGCGATTATTTCAGTACTAAGATATACATATTTACTATAAATTGGATGATAAAATGGACCATATCAAGGAACCATATTCCAGTTTGCTCATCAAGGACGTAAACAAAGTTTTGAATACAGCTATATTCTTGAACGACTTATAATTTCTCAAGATAAATCCCAACATTTGTGTTGCCTCCGCTGTTATATTCTCTGTATAAACACTAAAACTGAGCTTACAGTCAAATCACGTGTATTTTCTACTACTACGACATAATAATCGTACAACAAAAGGCACAATTTTTAATAAACATCTCTGAGCACTTATTAGCGTTGAGCATGAGTTTATTGACCATACACAAATTATAAACTATGTTAAGAGCGTTTTGTAATTTTTTGCAATCCTCAAGTCTGTCCACCGGTAAATAGAGTTTTAAGCCATCGGCAAATATTTGATAATGGACATCCGTTACTTCAGAGATATCATTTATAAATAAAAGAAGGTAGCGAACCCTGAGACACTCCATTTAAAAAAATAAGAAGATTTAAACCCATTATATTGAACATATTGAGATTGCTGCTGCTTCGGTCGCTTCGGGCGGCTTTCACCGGCTCCTGTCCATTCCGCTGACTGCCGATTTGATTCCGGTGTGTAGGGATAGATCCATGTTTCATCCATTGTCACATATCGCATAAACGCTTAAACAGGTCCAAACAGCGCTCGGAATCATCAACACATTGTTGTGTGTGATCCACTGTGAGCAAACACAGTACCCATTTCGAACAGAGCTTTCTCATATCCAAATGTTCAACGTCATTTGTGTCTATATAACCACGTTTAAATTCAGCATAGTAGTAAATAATGAGTGATTTTCCAGGGGTAGAGTCTCCGTAACACTTATCAAGCCATTGCTTTGCTTGAACGGTATTTTTTCCCATCAAAAAACAGTGTTAAATCAACACACGAAATTCGATTTTTTCCATTGTTTTGAAAATATCAAAAGTAACGTCGCTAGAACCGCTGTAACTTGTAAATTAATCGTTGAAATGTCACTAAATTTTTGACACGTATCGTTTGAAGGTTGGTACTTCCCAAAAATCATATGTATTTTTTTGAAAAGGGCTGTGTGTCAGACCAAAAATTTTTCAGCCTACGTGTTACATTTGTATTTTACGGCACTCTTTAGCCATAGTGCTTTCACTGGCGTTATTACATTTTTGCAACAACTACTACCTAGTAAAGATCTTAAATAAGATAAGAGGATAGAAAATAGGGTAAAATTAAATGACAAAACTCTGTTACGTTGACAATGTAGTACTGCCAATGAGGACTGTTTACAAAGATTGGTTCACTGATCAAAAATCTTCAGTATGTTTATCTAAGCTCACAAACTAAAACAACATGGCAAATTGAGGGTATAAATATTAAATAGTTTATGAATGTTTAGGTTATAAGAGTTGGAAAGAGAATTTCAATGAGGACGCACTAAATTTTATAATATTCGTTTTCTAGAAGTAACCTACATTTACATCACAATGCTCATTTACGTAGATCGGAGAAAAATACAAGAAAAGACAGGTTTATATTTTTACATGTATAACAATCAAGGGGACAGAAAACTATTTTTTATATACTGACAGTTCGTGTTAACCAATTTAATTTACAACATTATTAAAATTGAAGCAACTGAAAGTTCTATGACGTAATTGTAGGTCACTATTAGACAAGTTTTATTTTTTATGTAGCAATAATTTTGCTTCTTATTATTATTAGAAATTACAGAATATTGCGCTAATAGATTGTTTAACCTATCAGTAAATCATATTAACAAACTTTAAAAAAACATTAGTATTAAATTTAGACATGAGGGTTTTATCTTTCTAAGTGGATTAGAATATTTTATTGTTATCATGATAAATATAATACATATAACAAATATTAAATACAAATTAAGTATTTACTTTTCGTATAAATCCCGATTAAGGGGTGACACCACTTAGGACGCCCAAAAAATCGCTAATTTTTGATACTTTTTTTTTAAAAAAGAATACATCAGAATGAAAATTGTTATAAAGGTATTTGTTACATTAACATTTGACATCATTAGTACAACTTATAATTAAAAAAAAGAAACAAAATCGCGGCGCTGAAGCTGTGGCTACATGGCAATGCAAAAAATATAGGCCTCCGTGGCTTGCAGCGCAAGTGCTTCCCAAACGAACTTGGGGCAATTTTTTTTTCATATTAATCTACATTAAATTTGCGAGAGAAATACACACAATCATTAAAAAATATTGATATTTTTCATGGCAACATGCAAAAAATGGTTACGATTTTTCGTAAAAAAACTGGATTTTGAACATTGTTTAAAAATCAAAATAAGAGATTAATTATAATAATCTTGTGTTCTTCTCTAAAGAAAAGTATTGAGGACATGTGGTTAAAATTTAGAGACGATCCTATGAAAATTCTTAAAGTTATGCTGTAAGCCAACTTCAAATACATGGTTTCGTAAAAAAAGGGTTCAAATTTTTAAGTTAGGTAATTTTTTATATCGTAACCTTTTTATATAACGCCCTCACGTTGAAGCGCAATTTTGTACCGTCTGAAAAAAAAGGCCCTCCCGTTTTGGGCGCAATTTTGAAACGTCTAAAACTTCTTTACTTTTAATAAATATTTTATTTTTTAAATAGAAGTCGTTATTTGCCCCTTATGTATATCTTAATTTCTGAGAATGGATTGAGTGAATATTAATACTGAAAGGACCAAAGAAATTAAACATAAACTAGCTCAGTTTTTTTTTGTAGAGAATATGGATAAGAGATAATTTTTGTACATCTTTTGAAAATAGTTTCTATAGTTGTTCAAAATTTGGTTATACTATTTTTTTTGGGCACCATTCATTTTAGAATAAAAGGAATCTAATTTCAGCTCAAAAAATGAAAAAATACTGAAGAGTTATTTAGTTGTTAAAATAAGATTAATTTACGTACAACCGTTGCGTCTTGAAAGAAAGAGCAGGCGTTTACTGAGACACTACACATTTAAATAAAAAGGATATATTTATTATCAAAATAAAAATTCCAAACTTTATTACACTCCTAAAAACTACTTCTACTAGATAAAAACCCCTTAAGCTAGAAGAGCATACACTATAGCATAAAGTCTTTAATTTATGATTTTTAAGTTTTTAATAAAAGGCCTGATACAACTCCATTTTAAAAGTTTTTGAAATTAACTCCGCGAATTACCCGTGTAGAATAGTCGATGGAAATGCACTTGTAGACAGGACGTGAGATATTTAGACTGGTGTGCTTATGACTTACTATTGGTTTCTCATCGTGAGTTTTCCATAAGTTATCTGGCCTTTTCTGGTGAGATCCAAAAAAATATTGTGCCAGCCATCATCATCCTAGTTTCATTTGAGCTACTAAACACCTCTTGACCCGAAATGCCTGAGGATGAGCAGGATATTTTAAGAAAGTAAAAATGCCTTAAACTTGAAAGCTAGAAACCATGACTGCACTACTACGTCACTAAAAAAAACTGTCTGGCGTGCTGGAGAAGAAAGCCACTATGGCTTCATGGTCGAAAAAGCCACTACGGCATTCTAATGAAAAAAGCCTTTATAATTGCACCTCGGCCGCTTAAATATTAATGCAAACTAAATAAATCAAATCGACAACACGCTTTACACACTCTGCCGGTTCAAATTAAACTGCTCAAAAATTTAAAACACTATTTTGAGCTACACTGCTCAAGAATTAAAATCACTACAATAAATATAAAAATGTAAGAAAATACTAATTATAGAGAAAACAGAGTCGTAACATGATCTTAAAATCTAGGAAAAAATCAATGTTACAATGTTTTAAGTTCAAAAACTTGGACGAAACCAAGGAGGCACACAATCAACGGATTAGAAACAAACTTCTCGCTTGTCCCAACAATTCCAGATCCTTTTGGTCAATCGCTAAGGCAGTTAGTCAAAATTTCACCAAATCCACCATACCACCACTCACACGGCCAGATAATTCTATTGCAACGACACCTGTTTAGAAAGCGAACTTGTTGGCTGAACTCTTTGCTTCACATTCTACTGTCGATTTCCAAGGAAAAACACCACCTAATATTCCCATAGTGCAGTCGAGGATGCCCGATATTGTCTTCAGGCAGCGTATCATAAAACGTAACTTGATAAAGCTAGACACCAAAAAGGCTTCTGGCGCTGACGGAATACCTGCCATAGTTCTCAAAAACTGTGCGAGGGAACTAACACCAGTTTTCTGTAGACTTTTCAACCTATCTTACAGAAAGGGAATATTTCCTTCCTGCTGGAAATGTGCCACAGTTCAACCAATACCTAAAAAAGGCAAGAAGACCTTGCCAAATAACTACCGACCAATCGCACTGCTTTCAATAATATCGAAAGTCATGGAAAAGGCAATCAATCAGCATCTTCTAAAATATCTTGAAGGATTCAACATTATTACCGATCACCAATATGGTTTTCGTAAAAATAGATCAACAGGAGATCTCCTGACTTATGTAACACATGTTTGGAACAACGCAATTGAACACTTTGGAGAATCTCGAGCGGTTGCTCTTGACATATCCAAGGCATTCGACCGTGTTTGGCACGATGGGCTGTTGGCTAAGCTACGTTCTTATGGTATATCTGAAAAATTCTGTTTGTGGCTCTCATGTTTCCTCAGAGAGCGTTCTTTGCGAGTGGCAGTCGACGAATTTCTTTCTAATACCTTCACTATTAACGCCGATGTACCCCAAGGCTCCATACTGTCTCCTACTCTCTTTCTCATTTATATTAACGATCTGCTGGAAAAGACCGAGAATCCAATCTACAGCTTTGCAGATGACAGTACACTTATCTCTTCATTCACTTTGAACGCTCGGACATCGGCTACTCAGACGAATATTCGCAGAGAGCAGGAAGTCATTCAACTTAACAAAGACCTGGAAGAAATTCTATCTTGGGGTGACAGTAACCAAGTGGAATTTAACGCTACAAAAACCCAGGCGGCAGTTTTTTCTAAAAAAGTTAACGTTGCTGAACCCGACATAGTTATGTCGGGGCACTTCATTCCCCTAACATCGTCACTCAATTTGTTGGGCGTTAATTTGGGAGCAAATATGTCTTGGCATGAACATGTTGCAGGCATAACAAGGAGAGCTTCTCAGAAGTTGGGAATATTATTTCGAACCAGAAAGCTTTACACTTCACAACAACTGTTAATTCTTTACAAAGCTCAAATTCGACCAACTATGGAATAATACTGCTCCCATGTTTGGGGCTCCGCTGCCAAACATACACTGCATTTGTTGGATTCTATTCAGGGAAGAGCTGTTCGTCTGATTGGAGACCCGGAACTGACAGGTCGTCTTGATTCGCTGGAACATCGAAGAACGGTTGGCGACTTGAGCCTATTCTACAAGTATTTTCATGGAAAGTGTTCGAAGGATGTCGCCCGTTTAATTCCTCCCAGAGCGGTGCATGTCAGAAGTACACATCACGCTAATACTTCACATCCGTATGAGGTTCAGCTTGTTACTCCTCGTACAACGCTTTTCAAGCAGTCATTTATATGGAGAACATCATTCTTTTAGAATAATTTGCCCAGGACTGTATTTCCCACCGAGTACAATTTACAGCGATTTAAGAACAACGTGAATCGCTTTCTCCGCACACGTGTCGCTCCTGTAGCGCTTTAGGGACTTCCCTGTAGCACGTGTGCTAGACCCATAAAAAAAAAACTTTAGCTGCTGGTGACAAACTGCGGTCAGACAGAGCAAGTCTTGCCTGGCCACGCTCTCAATAGAGTCGTTTTAAAGCCTAGGTACACTCTTTACAAACCTGTCTCAAAAGTGTGTTTATAGATTTTTACCACCCATAAAACTATTTTCACACTATTCTATAGGGTTCAAAGTATTGTTCAAGACAAAACAAAAAAAACATTTTTTGGAAGTTCCTGAATAGTGTTACCCCTTAAAGACAGTAGCAAGAAGGATATTATATATCATTGTAGGATACTTGTGGAAATAATATATACGGCTTCTCAAATTTATAAATTAAAATACTTTAGATATCCTCCAAAAGTAAATTAAGATGTTAGGTATACTTTAATGGAAGGTGGGCTACACTACAGAACCTATTTAAAGTGGAAACTTATTTTCAAGTGCCATCTTTTAGATTTAAAACGAGATATAATCCTTGATTCTACTATCAAACTAACCTGAAAAATAAACCGACCAAGTGCAAGTCGGACTTGCGCGATTAGTGTTCCTTACCTGATTTCTTTTAAAATAAGAATTTTTGTTACGAAGGTTTAAAATGATTAATGACTTCACAAAACACACCCCAAATGAGTTTTCAACAAAGTTTTTTTCCCGATCTTTATTGAAAACTTATGACTATGAATTTTATATATATATATATATATATATATATATATATATATATATATATATATATATATATACGAGTATATATATGTATCAAATAAATTATTAAACGTAATACACTCGTGATAATTTTTGTTCAATCTATACCCTGTGAAGAATATTCTAGAACTTTTTCAAAATTTTTTGATCAGTGCTTTTCAAGATAAGGAGGGGGACAGCGATTTTGCGCAATTTTTTAAAAATAATACAAAGAAAAGTGTGCGCAAGTATATATATATATACATATATATATATATATATATATATATATATATATATATATATATATATATATATATATATATATATTTGAACTTCTGAAACTTTTTACAAGCTTTCATTTGACACCCCACTCGATGACTGATAATTTTTTTTTACTTCGTATTTCACCTCCAAAACTAAGCCCTTAAGAGGCCATCAATTCCTATATTAGTGGTAAATTTCAACTTTCTATGTCAAATAATTTCGGAGAAAATCGGGTGTGACAGACACCGAAGTGATTTTATAAGTGTTTCGTACTGAACACTAAAAATCAGTTCTAGACGCAATATCATTCGATAAGCAATATTTGAGGAACTGCTTTATTCTCAGATTTCAAAAAAACGTTGCTGAAGTAAATGAAATGGTTTGTTCGGCTTTGGAAGAAAACGCTGTATCATACAGTACATGTAAAAAGAGGTTATAACAGATTCTACAGTGAAATTTCATCCTTCATGACGATGAACGCTGCCAGGTATACTAAAAAGAGTGAAAGACGAGGAGTTGGAGCAAATTTCAAGCCTAGTCAATTTCAATTGGTACTTGCGAATGCACTCAAAGTGACCCGGCACACTATTTCCTATAGTCTAGAGAAGACGCAGAGAATTCGCAAGGAGTCTTGCTGGGTCTCTCATCAGCTCACCCTCGAGCATAAAAACAGACGCTACGATTCTGCTTTTTCCTTGCTCTCAAGTTCAAGAAAAAGAACTTTTTTCATAAAATTGTTATATGTGATGTAAAGTAGCTATCAACGCGCACCGTAAAACTGAGCATTCATGTTCTGTTACTATATATTTGGTGGGACATTGAGACGTGATCGGCCATAAGATGCTCCAACCGTCACATCTGAGCTCTACCAATAGCTGATCGGTATGAGTGACCGTTTACTGGTAATTTACGCGGAATAGCGATACTACTATAGGATACAACTTAGTCCTACACGGCAAAAAAACACCCTGGAAACGATCTCATATTTGAACTAGGAACTTCCCCAACCATGCGATGTATTTGCCATTACAACCTATTCGGATCAAAACTATCTTTCTAATTTTCAGTTCAAGTCAGGTAAATAGATCGAAAAAAGCCTCCAAGAGTTGCCTGCGACGGGGCAGGCATGCATAGGAGATTACTCGATTTATTTGCTTTATGGTGATGTTTACAATTTTTTTTGTAATTCCCCAGGCTGCCTGAAAAGTTCTCGACCTGGCACATAGATGGCATTAGAAACTGTGAAACCATAATTGTATTGGAGAGTTCCATTCTTTATATAAACACATATAAAATTTTATTTCGATCTGTCAATTCATTCGAGTAGTAGCAGCTGTGTAATATTGATTGATTTTTTTTAAAATGGGAAAAGTTGAATATCGTGCAGTGATTAAATTCTTTGTTTTGGATGGTTTAACGCCAACACAAATTCATCCGAAATTGTTAAAAGTGTATAAACTGCTACACTACCACAAATCATTCAACAAGTTGTTAGATGATCGACGAGTGAAAGTGCGTAAAATAGCTGAGACCATAAGCATCTCAAAAGAATCAGTTGGAAATATTTTGCATGAAGAATTACATATGAAAAGGCTTTGTGCAAGATGCGTATTTCTCAAACGAGTATGGATCGTTTTAAGCAAACTAAAATGGATACAAAGCGTCGTTTCATAACTGCTGATGAAACTTGAATCCACTACTATACACTAAGTAAGAGTAAAGAAAAAATCGAAGGAGGGGTCCCACCTCCCACTACCACCGCCGGCTCCTGAAGGGTACTCCGGCGGTGCCCCTTCTCGCGTATAAAATGCTCTAAAAGAAACTATTCAAGCAAGTGCTTACGGTGCAAAATCCTCATTCGATTTCTCTTTATATTAGCACATTCCATATTCGATGGATTTGTAAGTGGTACGTGTGAGGTGCCCTCACTCAGTTTTTGGGCTTATAGCCCAGGGGTACCTACAACCCCCTTATGATGCTTAATTTAATTATTAATGAGATATGTAATAAATATGAATGTTGAATTAGTTAAGTTAAAAGAAAGAGCTTCGCGCCTCCCTCGAATATCCAATGTGCCATTTAGTTATTTACAGTTTCTTTACAAAATTTACAATATAGAACTATTCTTAAACTATTAGTCTATTAATCTATTGACTGTCACTGGCTCAACTTAAAAATTCTTCTCTGGTAATAATGGTACGTCGCATGCTATAGCCGCCTCATCGCGGTCGGTACAAATTCTTCCAAAATATTGGTTTTCTTCTTTTCGTCTATTCTTTCGAGTAAGGTACTGGGCGGCAATTCGTTTACGTCCTCGATTTCCAATACTTCACACAACCTTCGTCTTGCTACTGCGAACAATGTGCAATAATATATTCTGTGTAGCGGATCGTCGTTGTCATCTACGTCGGTAGTACCGGGACAGTCTCTGCATGACAGATTCCTCGTTTTGCCGATCCGACCATAATGTGTTGCGAACTGACCGTGACCGGTTAGAATCTGTGCCATTTTGGTGTTGAATATTTCCTATATCTGGGATGAAGCTGTGTGTGATTCTGTCTTTGTCGCTCGATTCCCATGTCTTTTGCCATTTATATGTCGTTCTGTTTCGTAGCCATTCTTTTAATGCCCTCTTGCTTAGTTTAGGTATATGCGGAAGTGTAAATTCCGTTCCGTCTTCTGCTTCGATGTCCATATGGATTTCGTGGTTAATTGTGTATCCTCGCATGTGTCGCCTATAGTCCAATCGTTCTCTTATCAGTTCTTCAATAGGCGGGATATTCGCCAGTACAGCAGCAGCCTGTGTAGATGTTGAAGTGTACAATCTGCTTATAGTCCTTGATATCATTCCTCTGACCGTTTCGAGTCTCTGCCTAACTCGGCATGTTTTTAAGTTATGTTCAAATAGGCTTGCGCAATAATAGAATTGCGGCATTATCGCACGTTCGAAAATGATCTTTAAGTTGCTGTTATCGAATCTGTATAGTCCAGATATTGCTTTCCTCAGCCATTGAAAGACGCCTTTTGCTCTTTGACTAGTTGCTTTAATATGACTTTGAAAGTTGAGTTTGGGGTCGATCGTTACTCCCAAGTATTTAGTTTCGTATATGCGTTTGAGCCCTTATCCGCCCAACTTAACCGTCGGGTTCCTAGTTAGTTTTGTTCGCCCGAACACCATATAATTGCATTTGTTTAGTGAGAATTGTAGTTTATTCTTTGAGGACCATAAATGTGCAATCTCCAGTGAATTGTTCATTTTTCTTTCTAGCTCAACTCGACTATTTCCGCCCGTTAGAATGACAATGTCGTCCGCGTAGGCGTATGCTTCGAATTCGTCATTTTGCATATTGTTTAAATTGTTTAGTAGCTCGTCCACCGTCAGGTTCCATAAGTTTGGGCCGAGTTTGGATCCCTGTGGGCATCCTCTTTCCAATAAGACGTTTCTTCTCTCTGGGCCGCAGTCGTATGTGACTCTTCTATTATCGAAGTAGCTCAGCAGTATTTCATAAATGTGTTTTGGTACATTTTTGGTTTTTAATATGTCCATTATAGCTGGCCACCACACGTTGTTAAAGGCGCCTTTAATGTCCAAAAAGATCAGCACATTGTATTTGAAAGGTTCGCTCTTCATTTTGTCGACGACTCTAACTATTAAGTTTTCAGTCGATCTGCCCTTTACAAAGCCGTACTGGTATTCGTGATGCCAGTTGGTCGGTCTGTTGTTGTTGTTCGGTGTCGCAGCCTCCGCTTCGTCTGCATTGTTTTCCTCCTCTCCGACGAGTTGGATTTTAATAAAATGTTCTAGTGCTTTGCCCAGTATTGGAATTAATGTTAGAGGCCTTAAAGAATTAACCTCGTATTCTTTTTTTCCTGGTTTCGGTATCGTTATGAGTTTACCGATCTTCCATATGTTCGGGAAGTAAGCCAGTCTAAATAAGTAAGAGTAAAAAGAACAGTCGAAACAATGGATTGAAACCGGTGGAAGTGCAACAGAGGAGGCAAAGACGGTTCCATCAGCAGGAAAGATTATGGCAACAGTTTTTTGGGATTACAAAGGAGTTTTTTTGATTGATTATCTTCAGAAACGTTTATTATAATTAACTCTGAATTTTATTATAACCTTTTGGATCAGTCGGATTCAAAACCTCGTGAGAAAAGACCTGCTTTAAAGAGGAAAAGCAGCGTATTCGCCAGATTTGGCTCCCTCTGACTATTATCTGTTTCCAAACCTGAAAAAAAAAACCTGACTGAAAAACGAAATTGCAGCCGTGGCTGGATATTTTGCCGCCCTCCCGGAATGGTATTGAATTCTTGGAAATACGTTGGAATAAATTTATTGAAGTTTCAGTTTCATTTTCGAAAAAAATATATATTTCACGTCAAAAAAATTTTCTTCTATTGTTAGGCCGAGAACTTTTCAGACAGCCCACATATATCAGTAAATAGTGATAGTTCTTCTTCTTAAAGATGTAGATTGTTTAACCAGGAAATACGTCTGCGTCCTGGTCCCCTTTTTCCAAATACCTTTCCTTGGAGTATTTGCTGTAGTAATCCATATGTGAGAATTTCTCATTATGTGTCCTAAATACTCCAATTGTCCTACCTTAACAGTTTCCATAATTTCCAGTTTCTTGTTGATGCGACGTAAGACATCCTCGTTGGTAATATGGTCAGTTAAGAAATTTTCAAAATTCGGCGATATAGCCATAATTCAAGTTTCTTAGAAATGGCTTCAGTCGGCGTCTAAGATTCCACACCATAAAAAAGGACACTGAAGACTTAACATCTTAGAAGTCTCATTTTCGTTTTATTGCTGAGCTTTGAAAAGTGATATCATTTTAAGAAACATTGCTCTACCTTTTTCGATTCGGCAACGAATTTCCTGCGAATGATCCCATTGTTCGTTTATCATGGTACCTAGATATGAATATTGTGGAGTTCTTTGTATTTGTTGATTGCTAACCATTAACAAGGTAGCAGGAACCAGAGACTTGCTGATTACCATGTACTTTGTTTTGCTGATATTAAGTTCGAGGCCGTATCGATTACTGACTTCGTTGATTTTTGTCATTAGATGTTATAGACTCTTTAAGTTATCAGCCATAACCGCCGTATTGTCAGCATAACGATTGTTATTTAATCGCTCAGCATTAAGCAGTATTCCTTCATCAGCCTCTTCATGTGTCTCTCTAAAGATTTGCTCAGAGTATATATTAAATAATAGTGGAGACAAAACACAACCCTGCCTTACTCCACGCTCAATCGATATTGCTTTTGAGCGCTTCCCTTCTGCTGCCATTTAGTTCCAGTAGAGGTTGCCAATAATCCGCAGATCCTTTTTTGCATGCATTTTTTGGGATCGTCATAAACTCAAACTTTAACCAGCTTTCTGGTATTCTGCCTAAATCATAGATTTTGATGATGATGGTTAGTCATAGGATAATTAGGCATTTGTATATGCATACTTGCATAGAAATGCTGTCGTATATCACTTATATAAACAGAAGTTTTTAGCCCTACTTTATTTTAGGATTCATCCTGTAAATAACTTTTTTGGATAAAATGTTATATGTCACGAATTATTATTTCATCACTACTTCTTTATTTCGTAATTAGTTCAAGGTGATTTTATATTTCAAAATTTTAATATATATATATATATATATATATATATATATATATATATATATATATATATATATATATATATAGATACATATATGTATATATATATATATATATATATATATATATATATATATATATATATATATATATATATATATATATATATATATATGTTAAGCTACGGATAAACCGACAATAAAACCAAAATCAAAAAAATCCATTATATTTGATGTACTTGCTAGAGATGTCAATATTGTAACTACCGGATACAAAGTAACCATTACTCGTCCGGATCCGAAGTACCGGATAAATGACAATAAATGTACCCAGTACCAGGTGTCTACACATTGATGGCGTCTGCGATCTGTGGCCAACCAAACTAAAACTACCAATACCATACCGGTTGCGGTAGATACCTACTCGTCTTCACCAAATAACACACAGGATAAAAAGTTTTTGGTCTAGCTACTTAAAACATATTATTTTTGCAAAATTTGACTTTATTCATCAACATAGTCTCCTTCAAGAGCGATACAATCAGTCGAATGATTTTCTAACATTTCTATATCTTTCGTGTAGAAGGATTTGTCTTTGCCTTCAAAATAGGCCTCAGTTTCGGCGATAACTTCTTCATTGGAGCCAATCTCTTTCTCTCGAGCATTTCTTATTGAGGTCTACGAATAGATAATAGTCGCTGGGGACCAAATTTGGAGAATACGGTGGATGAGGACGCAATTCGAACTTCAATTCATGCAATTTTGCCATCGTAACCATTGACTTATGACACGGTGCATTGTCTTGATGAAAGAGCACTTTGTTCATTTGTTTCTTTGCGATTTCTGCCTTCAAACGCACCAATAACTTTATGTAATATTCACTATTGATGGTTTTTCCCTTCCTTCTCAGTATAGTCGATGAAAATTATTCCATGCGCATCCCAAAACACAGAGGCCAAAATCTTCCCAGCCGACTGTTGTTGTGTCTTTGGTCGCTTCGGGTGGCTTTCACCGGCTGCTGTCCACTCAGTTGACTACCAATTTGATTCCGGTGTGTAGTGGTGGATCCATGTTTCATCATTGTCACACATCGCATTAAAAAATCCTTTTTATTGCGCTTAAACAGGTCCAAACAGCGTTCAAAGCCATCCACACGTTGTTGTTTTTGGTCCACTGTGAGCAAACGCGGTACCCATTTCGAACAGAGCTTTCTCATGGCCAAATGTTCATCCAAAATATGACCAACACGTTATTTTGATATCTTTAGGGTGTCAGCTATCTCACGCAATTTCACTTTACGGTCATCCAAAACAATTTTGTGGATTTTTTTAATGTTTTCTGGTGTGACCACCTCATTTGGGCGTCCGAAGCGTCATTTGTGTCTGTAAGAACCGCATTTATTTAAATTCAGCATACCAATAAGTTATGAGTGATTTTCCAGGGACAGAGTCCCCGTAATACTTATCAAGCCATTGCTTTGCTTGAACGGTATTTTTTCCCATCAAAAAAGAGTGTTTAATCAACACACGAAATTCGATTTTCTCCATTGTTTTGAAAATATCAAAAGTAGCGTCACTAGAACCACCGTAACTTGTAAACTAATCGTCAAAATGTCATGCAATTTTGACACGTATCGTTTGAAGGTTGGTACTTCCCCAACATCATATGGATTTTTTAAAAAGGGCGACATCTGTGTATCAGACCAAAAATTTTTCAGCCTAAGTGTTATATTTTGCCTTCATAGATGGCATTCGATTTCGGTAGCAATAATAATGGTTGACAAGAATGGCTGCGTTTATCCAATTATAAATTATACATACATATCCCGAAATTAAACTGGATGATAAATACAAACGGAACGCGCACAATTAGGAATATTTTATTAAATAGGTATACAAAATATAAGTACACTTTGTCGTTGATGAATACTGAGTTGAATATGATTATTTTTTTAATTAATAAATTTATTGAATACAATAATAAATACATAGAGAATAAATCAGAAATTTTGAAAATATGTATTCTCTCATCCTATACCTCAATCCTTAAGAAAGATGAAAATAAATATATGAATATTGCAACAAAAATAAATGTTACAGCAACGGAAACTTTTACGCTATTTTTCATTTCTTAAAACTCAACAAAAACTGATTACAGTTTTCGAGTGTGTTACGCCGTTCAGTAATAATCTGGCCAGCCACCGACTAGTGTAGGTAGGTATATTGACAACTACGTAACGAGATCAGTACTTTGTAACGGGTACTTTTTTAAGAAATCTGGGTACCCTAAATACTCGAAAGTATCGCTACTTCACATCACTAGTACTTCCAACTGAATGAATCAATGGTCTTTCCTTGTAATTTCAAAATGTTTGTGTAAACTATTAATAACTGTTTTTTTTTTTTAGATTTTTACTACTTGTTGACATTTGGTATTTCAATAAAAAAGTCCCAAAAGTCTACAGCCTCTGCCATCAAACAAATAAAAACTTGGAAGAATGCCTAGCCATTAACAAGCCCAATTCAAGTGAATCAGGCGAATCGCCGACTACCGACATCGATTCGTTGGAAAGCGAGCCAACATATTTAAACTGTCAAATGATTTTTAGGGTTATAGTTATTTGTTTACTTACAATATCAAAATTACAATCAACTAATTCGCCTCAGCTATCTACTTTAGTCGCTTTTACTTTAAGTATATACTCGCAAATTATTCAACATATTACTAATTACATACAGGAAGCTGTTTTGAATTATCCTCTCTCTGAAGATAACAAAAAAGCAAATGGTATTTTAAAGGTAAGTAATTTTAAAATATACTTGGTTCTTATTACAGTTACAGTTAATTTATTGGCTAGTTAGATAGCTTTACGCTATTCCTATTATACATTCACTTGACTACAGAAACATAATATATATGTTAGGGACCTGACTAACTTATTTGGGAGAACTTGGTTCTTATTGGTCCCTAAAAGTACGTATGGAATATTGTTCTTAATGTAACGTATTTATTTAAAACAGCTGATAGAATATTAATTAAAAATTATGGAGCTATATCCTAATTGAGCTGAACATCAAAAGTACTTGGAAAGGTTGTATTTGAATAGAATGGTATTTTTATCAGCGCTTGTCGACACGGATTCAGAAAGGACAAAAGTAATGTTTTAAAGTTTTTGACCAACTTGATAATTATTTAGATCGCAACAAAAATATTTTTAACTTTTTATGAATTTAAGTAAAGTCTTTTGGTCTGATTGACTATTGACCATTATGGTCTAAGAAGAAACCTTAGTGACTGTTTACGTAGTCAAATGATACAGATCAGATAGTAGATATTCATGTAGTGAGGTCGAACAAACTGAAAGTGTATTTGGGTGTCCCAGAGTAGTCTCGTTAAACTTAAATATATTTATTATTTAATATTAAAAACCGTCGTGGGTACCTGAGCAAATTTTGCACTTACTAACTCAATTTTCCTAATAGTACGGATCAACCTGTTACCCTCATCGCCACAATGAATGTTAAAATGAGCCCCTTAGAAAAGCAACTGTTTTATTTTAAATTCTCTGTGGTGAAAGTGTTTAGTGTCCTTCCCCTCCCCGTCATCAATTCTTAAATTGAGTGTAAGTTTTTACGTTTCCACTCTGGGTAGGAGTTCTTTTTTTTGTGAAAAATTTTCCCACCGCCGGTCATCAACTTTTAGTTTACTATGTAGTGAGATGTCTAAGCTTTTAGAGTTTGAGTGCAGGAGGGTCTTTTTCTCATCGAGGGAGTTTAACTTCTCGATTATCGTTTGAAGCCTTCCTCTTTGTCGATCGACGCCCCTCTTTATAAGTAGCTCCACCTTTAGTGCTAGCTTTTTTCCTTAAAGAAACGCCTTTGATATTAATATGCTTCTGTCCTTTGAACCCGGCTACGCCACTTGAATCAACCTATACTAATTTTTTACTTCCTGTGAGTTTTCATTGATGAGGATAACATTTATTTATTTCTTTAGAAAATATAACAACTTTCATACAAATATTTTAAATACTGTGAACAAGTTATAGTTTTGAATTTGATTTATATATATATTTAGTGTACGTTGGAATTTGGAATAATGACACCCCACAACACTTATCAACACTACACCCAAACACTTTATTTTTACGTTCGACGTGCGTCTCGCTAACCATTCCATCATCAAAGCGATTATTGACTGCTAATTATCGCTCCTGATGATGCTAACATGGTTAGTGAAACGCGCGTCGAATGGAAAAATAAACTATTTGATGCAGTGGCGATAACTATTGTGTAATGTATTTAGTGGTAACTGTGGCTTTTATGATTTACAGTCTCCACTGTAATTGTAATAAACGTTTTATAATATTGTAGCCTCTAATTTTAGCATTGTATTCACAAATTCTTGCTTCAATAAATCTAAGAAACTTGCTATTTCCTACAGTGTCCCAAAATTCACGCAAGATTTGAATTTGGCGCCATTTGTATGGTAAAGTGTTGCCAACAAAACAAAAAACAGCGTGACAGCTGACAGTTCAGGGTTATTAAAAAATGGAGCGCTACACGAAAGAACAATGTGTTCTTATTGTTGAGCAATATTTTAAAAATAATGAAAGTTTGGCAGCTACAGTTCGGAATTTTCGTACAAAATATGGTCGGAATAATGATTCAACCTCATCAACTGTGAAGAGATTAATTGAAAAATTTAGGGAGACTGAATCAATTAGTGATCTTAAATGCTCTGGCCGTCCTTCAACAAGTCGTTCGACACAAAACATTGAGTTCGTGAGAGTGTTGCCGAGACTCTAGGAACATCAATTCGGCACCGTGGTCAAGAATTGGACATTTCGAAAAGCTCTCTACAGCGTATTCTCACGAAAGATTTGCATCTTCATACTTACAAAGTTCAATTGACTCAGGAACTGAAGCCTACTGACGACGCACAACGAAGAGAGTTCGTTGAATGGATTATGGAACAAGTGGGTACTGATTTTTCGAAGAAAATCATCTTCA
This sequence comes from Pachyrhynchus sulphureomaculatus, assembly GCA_019049505.1. Lineage (NCBI taxonomy): Eukaryota > Metazoa > Arthropoda > Insecta > Coleoptera > Curculionidae > Pachyrhynchus > Pachyrhynchus sulphureomaculatus. The sequence goes on along the minus strand of CM032454.1, from coordinate 86,960,418 downwards.
GCGATGAGGCTCATTTCCATCTTGATGGCTTCGTTAATCGACAAAATTGTTGCATTTGAGGTTCAGACAATCCACACGTGACTGTTGTGAAACAAATGCATCCACAACGTATCACTGTTCGGTGCGGATTTTGGGCTGGAGGCATCATCTTCGAAAATGCGGTTGGTCAGACAATAACAGTTAATAGTGATCGTTATCGCGATATGATAATCCAGTTTTTTGTGCCTAAATTGCAAGATATGGATGTGAATGACATATGATTTCAACAAGACAGTGCCACATGCCATACAGCCCGAGAAACAATTCAATTACCGCGTGAGTCATTTCCTGGTCGTGTAATATCCCGTTTTGGTGATCAGAATTGACCCCCCAGATCATGCGATTTAACGCCGTTGGACTTTTTTCTTTGGGGTTTTTTAAAGTCTAAGATTTATGCCAACAAGCCCACGATCACCCACGACGAAATTAAGCGCTATATCAACGAAATTCAGCCACATTTATGCAAAACGGCCATGGAAAATTTCGACAAAAGAGTGCGTATGTGCCAGCAAAGCAGTGGAGGCCATTTACCCGATATGTTATTCCATACATAACCCCATACTGTATACTTTATGAATCAATAAAAAAAATTACAATTTTTTATTTAAAACTTTTTCTATCAAAATTACTTCTTGCGTGAATTTTAGGACACTCTTTTTAATAAACCATCACACAAAATAGACACAACTGAGTCGAAAAAAGCTTCTAGGAATGGAATTTTACTTTCAGCAACCTATATATCCAGTATTTTTTCTGTTCATAAATTAAAAAACCAAATTGCTTGTAGGTTTTGGGTGCAGAATTTGTTGGTACGAAATATGCATTTGCTATTTAATAATAATTTTTACTATTAATAATTATAAAAATCTGGTTAATTCTCACATCTAAAAAAGTTAAAAGCCACACAAAAAATTGTACATACTAGAAAATGGCAAATCTTAGGTTTTTTTGGTCGATCCATTCTTTTAATTCACGTTTATTTAATAAATTTTGTCATAAAAGATGTTTACGACTGGCTATCATAGAGTGTTTATACCTTCCACCATAGCTGTTTCTGGTGTGTTCAGTCAGTGATAATCAAAGTTAAACAGTAATATAACAAACGAAAAATATAACTAGGCAGCAACTAGTCCTTATCAGATCAAGTTTATGTCTAAAAACTTTTTTATGGATATGAGGTCTTGTCTTGGGGCGAGTGAAGACAAAAGAGGCCTCATACTGAAATTGTGTTCATGATTTTTTAGTGTGCCGTACGGAACACTTATAAGATCACTTCAGTGTCTGTCTGTCTGTCCGTCTGTCTGTCTGTTACACCCGATTTTCTCCAAAACTATTTGTCATAGAAAGTTGAAATTTGGTAATAATATAGAAACTGATGTCCTCATCAGAGCCATGTAATTTTGAAAGTTAAATTTTGATTTAAGGGGTTAGTTTTGGAGGATGAAATCGGAAGTGAAAAAAAAAATTTTACTAGGTTATTGAGTGTGGTGTCAAATGAAAACACGAATATATATATATATATATATATATATATATATATATATATATATATATATATATATATATATATATATATAATGTAGTACTTGGGCTCACTTTTCCTCGTATTATTTTTTAAAAATCGCGAAAAATCGCTGTCTCCCCGCCATATCTCGAAAAGTACTGATCAAAAAATTTTGAAAAAATTCTGGAATATTCTCCAGGGGGGTGTAGATTGAACGAAAATTATCACGAGTGCATTACTTCTAATAATTTATTTGGTATATAAAAATAACAAAAATTTCAAGGTCATCAGTAATCAGTAAAGATTGGAAACAAACTTTGTTGAAAACTCCTTTGGGGTGTGTTTTGTGAAGTCACTGATCATTTCATACCACCGTAACATTTTTTTTTTTTATTTTGGAAGCAATCAACGTACTGAACACGAATTGTGCAACTTCAACTTGCACTTGACCGGTTATTTCTAATAAATTTTGTCACATTCTCAAGATAACATGACGAGCAAAATGAAATTGCACTCATTGTAAAAAAGGTATTGTTTTTTTAAATGTTTACGGTTAAATTTTCACTGGTTTTTAAGGTAAGAGTAGTGAAAAAAGAATTACATTTCGTTCATGTTTTTTTTTCAATAAAACTGCAACAAAGCAAGACATTAATGGATAAATAAAATAGCTGATTTATATGGGGGCCAGAACAGGAAATTATGAATATTGGCCGATTTTTTATATTAGGAAAATTTTTTTTAATGAAATCGAAAATTAAATGAATTTATTTATATTTTAAGGATATTATGAGTGGAGGGAAGAAAAAATCCAAAACCAAACTGAGAAGGCGCAAAGCTTTGAAAATAGAAAGTGACGAGGATTCAGATTTGAGCGAGAATGAAAACGTCGCCGATTACAGTAGTTCAGATGATGATTCCTTTATTTCTGATACAGAAGATATGTTGATAGAATCATCAGATGAAGAAATTGATATTATTAAGGCAAGTGTGAAGAATATCTTAAATATTCTAATTAGAGAAAAAGTCAGTCAACTACACAAGTTTGGCTTAAAGCAATTAGGGCACTAGGTAGTAATACATTTAAGAATATCACTGTTTAATTTCGGTAACTGTTTAATTGAGCAAGATATATTGTTATTAGGCCGATGAAGCAGTAACTGTGGTTTAACGTAGTAGATATTCGATTATATTTTCATATAAAAAAAGCAATAATAATATTTGACTTTTTTGTATGAAAAATTCGTTTCCTTCTTTTCTCGAGCCCTGAAGATGATATAAAAATAGGAAAACTTTGTCATTAATTTAGTCAGTAAATGCTGTTCTAACAGCTGAAGACTTAGTTTATTGAAGAAATTCAACAAATTTGTAGAAAACATGGACTGTTTTCTTTAATACATTTTTTAGACCTATGCCAAAAGTGTATAATAAGTTGCTTTTACTGTGGTATTTCGTTCTTTAGAATTTACCATCATCATTTCTTGCAAATCCCAGAAAATTGTACACATGACTTTGAGAGTGCAATTTAATACTATCCTTTCTTGGGAGTGCCTTTCCCTTATAATGCCACTCCACCGAATCTCTTTTGCTCCCAAAATTATAATCAAACATCATGGTTTCATCCCTGTTCACTATGCGATCCAATATTTGCTTGGAGTTTTCGCCATAGAAGGCCACAAAAGGAGAAGCTCACAGGACGATTTTCTGAACCTTTGAACAGCAGGTAGTTTCGGGATTCATTTTGCACTTACCTTGTTCATGTAAAAATGGTTTTGCAGAGAACGACAGACACTACTTTTTAAAAGCCTTGGTTTACCTGCAATTTCTCTTATCTTCTATTTCTTAGCACTTCCTCGTCAAGAAAGTAATGTGTTTCAGAATTGACACTTTGACTAGCAGGACTTTTACATAGTTCTTAACCATACTGGATGAAGGCAACTCACTACGGTACATACCATCCAAACATTTTTTTTGTCTGGGTATAACTTTTGAATAAGAAATTTATAACATCCCGTTATTCTATTTTGGACATTGTGCAAAGTTTCAACATGTGTCGAATTCAAGATTCCACTGAATGTAAACTAACAGCCACAGTTGTTTGAAATTCACTTAATAGATAAGCAAAAGATATGAGCATATATCTAATGGAAATATGTTAAGCCAATTCGATATGGAACATACCTACTTGAAATATTACTATATAACAATACCGCTACCCTCTACCACATTGAGAAATTCTTTAGGATATATCGACTTGACTAACTTTCGTGCTTATGTAGGTTTCAGACGAGTCCCTCTCTGAGAAACCTAAAGATCCAGTCACTAATGGAACACTCGCACCAAGTAAACCACCAAAACCAAACAAAAATAAGGATTTCATCCTAAAGAAAGTTCAAAGAATGGATGTCAACGTCATGCTAGAAATAATCAACGAAGAGGGGCTTTTGAGAAGTATAAGAATTGTTAATGATTGGTTGATATCTGATCAAGAAATCATCAAGTCTTGTGGTGTCAATACTAGGACGCTTATTCGTCAAATGGTTTATTTAATTAATTTAATTAATATCAATTTGACTAATGGAAGGGCTCTTAAAATTAAAACAAAAGTAAGTATTTATGATTAAGAACTTTAAATGGTAATTTCGTCATAAACTTTAAAATAAACTAAGTACGCTTCATGTTATTTGATGAACCGACATTTTCGTTTTGGCTTCAGCCACACTGAGTTGAATCGATTTTCCTGAAGTTACTTCGCATGAACGTGAAACCGACAGTACTAACACATTACCACTACACATTGAGTAACCCAGTCTTCCCTTCGCCGAATCCCAAAAAGCAGGATTGTGGCTTTTTTGGTGATTTGCATAACAGGATTCAGTCGCCTAGTTGGAGGTTACAGTGGGAAAACTGAACGCAGTTGATTCCTAACCAAGGTTTTCCAGTTTTTCATGGAAGCATAGATGGACACGTGTTGGCCATGTTCTTTTGTTCGGTTGTGGGTTTGGGAATCTTTAGTTTGACAGAAACCAATTATACTTAACATCTGTAACAATTTTACGACGGAATTTATGGCTAGTACAGAAGAAAGTAATAAGGATATACCTCCAAATTAGAGAATGAGAGAAGGAGATAAGCATGCGGTTTAACCATTTTATTAATATATAAAGTTTGATGGCTGAAATTGTTGCTTTTTTAGGGATATCTTATTTCCAAATTCCATAATAAGTCTTAAAATAGTCGAGATAAGATAGGTGTACAACAAGGGGACAATTGTCAATTTTTTCCTGTGTTTTAAAGTAGGGCAGTGTTACACGAACAGTGGCTCTTTATTTTCATAAATAAGTGTAATATAGGACAAATACGATGAAAATGAGACAATTAATTTTACTGCCATATTATTATATTTATTAGGAAGATCGACACAATTTCAATAAATGATTTAATCGTCCTTCAAAACAACATGTAATATAGTTTAGGTGTATTGAATTAAATATTTGTAATATGGGTGTGGATGATTCTGCGTTTTCAGTTTCATTGCATAATTTCAAATATTAAGTAAATTTAAATATTACAAAATTTTGGTGATCGTGCCTGCCATTTCATTTACGTGTTAAAAACAGTATGTAGATATTAAAAAGAGAAGTAACAGAAATCTAGACCTCGCATTTTTAATTAGAGTTTACATGTAAGAAATTTAAACTCTTTAAACCATTTGATCGTTGTTTTTTTACTTCCCATGCTAAATGAAATATTGTATTCCTAGAAACACCACCTTCCAAGACTTTTGCACTTCTTTATGTTTTAAGATCGCGTCACGGAAAATAAAGCTTCCCATTTCCGTCGGTCTGTTTACTTGTGTTGACGCGATAATTCTCGAAGGAAATCAGATATCGATTTCAATTTTGGTTCACATATAATAGGACTTGCAGTAGGAACGAAATTATAGTTTTCAATCGCTTCAGAAAAAAGGGGTAGGAATGATTAAATTTTCTATATCGGCAGACATCAAGAAGTCGTTTAACTTAACAAAGATCTGGAAGAAGTTCCATCTCGGGGTGACAGTAACCACAGAATTTATCACTACAAAAACCCAGGTGGCAGTTTTTTCTAAAAAAAATAACGTTGCTGAACCCAACAAAGTCATGTCGGGACACTCCATTCCACTAGCATCGTCATTCAGTTTTCTGGGGGAGCAAATATGTCTTGGCATGGAGATGTTGCAGGCATAGCAAAGAGAGCTTCTCAGAAACTGGGAATATTATTTCAAACTAAAAAGATTTACACTCCACAACAACTATTAATTCTATACAAAGCTCAAATTCGACTAACGATGGTATACTGCTCCCGTGTTTGGGGCTCTGCTTCCAAACATACACTGCATATGTTGGATTCCATTCAGAAGAGAACTATTCGTCTATTTGAAGACCCAGAACTCACCAACACTCTTGATACCTTGGAACATCGAAGAACAGTTGCAATTTGAGTCTATTCTACAAGTAATTTCATGGAAAGTGTTAGATGGATGTAGTTCACTTAATTCCTTCTAGAGCGGTGCATGCTAGGAATACACGTCGCACCAATACCTCAAATCCATATGAGATTCAGCTTGTCCCTCCTCGTAAAGCCCTTTTCAGTCTTTTTTACAGAGAACCTCACCTTTTTGTTATGATTCGCCCAGGCTGTTTCCCACCGAGTACAATTTACAGCAATTCAAGACCAACGTGAATTGCTTTCGTAGCACGCTCGTCACCGCTATAGTGATTTCCCTGCAGCGCGTGTGCTATGCCCTTAAAAAAAATAATTTCACCAGTAGGAAATTTTTTTGGTTTCTGGTTACTATGAGGAAAAATTTTAAGCATGCGAATCTCTAATCGTCCATATCAGTGGCTTAGGAGGTGGGGAGAGGGTTAGAAGGGTTGCTTAGAATATATCGTTATAGGTCTATTTCAGAGTTTTGAGGAGTCAAATTCAATATTTCTTTTCAACTGCGATTTTGTAAGAGAAATACTGAATAAATCACTTCACAAATTTTTATGATGAGTTCGTTACATCTGTGCTACCAACTGCTTACGATCAAATTATATAAGGATTTCTGCCCGGTCTCTAACTATATATATTTTTTAGATTTCAGAAATTGTTGCAAACGAAAATAAAATTCCACTCTCGGAAGATGTAGTTTTAAAAGGAATAGATCTTTTTAAAAATGCTCAAAGCGATTTCAACTGGGATTATCTCTTAAAAAAAGGAATAACAGCCAAAGAAGAGGCAATAATTAGAATTATTAAAATACTTTCCTTCGGAAAGGTGCTCACTAAAATCGAGGAGACTGGTGTTAGTTTTAATGAAGATAAAAATATTTTTGTTTGTAATTCCGAGGACAAAGTTGAAGATGACAGTATTTCCGCCGCTTCAATAATGGAGGAATTGGTAAGTGGAGATATACATCTTAATTAAATCGGAGTGCATTTCCTACCATTACCTACTATTTCTACGATATAAAGTGATAAAATCTAAATTAATTTTATACTTTAGTAATAGTTTGTTTACGTTTCTCGATTTTAAAATATACAATATTATTTTTATTTTATTGGTTCTTCGTTCTCACATTTGGTCAGTGTTTTTTTTTTTTTTTATTAGTCTAGCACACGTGCTGCAGGGAAGTCCCTAAAGCGCTCCAGGAGCGGCACGAGTGCGGGTTCCATCTTTGGCTGACGGGCCTAAGCCAAGTCAGCACAAACGCTATTACCACTGTGTATTAAGGAATGACCTGACAATGTTACATATTTTCAAAATCACTGACTTCTGAATGTTTCTGTGTATGTTTGTGTTGAGTCCTAATTGCACTAAGTGTGGGGTAAATATTGTTGGTGTAAGGCCTGTGGCTGATGTGACGAGGGGGACAATGATGAATTTTTCTTGTTTCCATAGCCTTTTTATTTCCGTTGCAAGGTCTGTGTATTTGGAGATTTTTTTCTGTGTATTTCGTTTGGATGTTTGTGCCGTTGGGGACAGCTATGTCAATTAGATAGGTGACTTTTCCTTTTTTGCACTGAAAAATAATATCGGGTCTATTGGCGGAGATTGTTTTATCTGTATGGATACTGATGTCCCAGTAGAGCTTGTAATCTTTATTTTCAAGTATGGATGTTGGTGTGTATTTTGTAGTAGGAATCTGTGTTTTCTATGAGTCTGTATGTTGTGGCTAGTGCTTGGTGAATTACTTTTGCCGCTGAGTCATGTCTAGCTGTGTATTTCGTTCCACCTAATATTTTACATCCGCTTGTTATGTGCTCGATCGTTTCTTTCTGCTGGTCACATTTCCTGTATCTGTCTCCTGTAATAGTTGGGTCTTTGATAATATGCTTTTGGTACTTTCTGGATGGTAAGTAAGAAGCCTTCTGTTCCAGGGAATAGCTGCTCATACTATGACCAGGTGTATGATTGTTTTTTATTTACATAGTATTTTTCTATGTGGTATCTGTGTTTTTGTGGAGTATTTTTTCTGACCACGTTTTCATCTTTTCCTGTTGTAACTGGGTGTGACTATGTGTGTCTGCTGGGTGGTCTGCCCGGGATAAGTCGAGAGATGTGTCTGCTTTCACTGTTTCTATGTGGAGGCTAGTTTGCTTGTTGTGAAAGAATTTCCTAAGTGCTGTATTTGTTTTGTGTGTAGTGATCTTATGTCTATGATTCCTCTTCCTCCTGCCTTCCTCTCGATTGTAAGTCTTTCTTTGCATGCGTTGGGGTGTAATTTCTTGTACAGTAATACCCCGCTTAGCGCGACCCCGTTACGCGCGGTTTCACTATAACGCGAATTTCAAATTTCGCGCTCATGTAGTCATTAACTTCTCTATGGTCGCGGGGGGATCCCCGCTTTCTCTGAATATTCTCTTTGAAGAATTGGGAATTCCCTGTCCTTCGACTTTGTTCTATGGGGATTTCCTCGTTCGTTTCGTGTGTTCATTTGTTCCGTAATGTTAGTTCGGTCGGCTGGCAGTTTTGTTTTAATATTTATTGGAGATACATACATACATAATTTAACCCTACGTTAAAAATGCCGCCTGTAAAGAAAAAAGAGCGTAAAAGCGTCACTTTGGAATTGAAGATGAAAGTGTTAAGAAGAATGGAAAATGGAGGCAAAGCAACAATTGTTGGGAGAGATTTTGGACTCTCAGAATCGACTGTGAGAACGATTTATAAAAATCGGGAAAAAATTAAAATCTCCAGCGAAGGTTCAACACCTATAAGTGCAACAAAACTTTCTCGTTCGAGATCATCTATCTTAGAAAGAATGGAGAAATTACTGTCAGTCTGGATCGAAGATTTGAATAAGAAGAACACACCACTAAGTCTAGATCTCATATGCACAAAAGCAAAATCTTTGTATGAGATGCTGAAAACAAAAGAAGGAGAAGGGAGTGCCACTCCGACTTTTGCTGCCAGCAGAGGCTGGTTCCATCGGTTCAAGCAGCGTTCTAATCTTCACAATATCCACATAACAGGCGAGGCGGCCAGCGCGGACATTCAAGCTGCAGCTGAGTTTCCAGACAAGTTTCAAGACTTCGTTAGACGAGAGAAAATTCCTGCTTGTCTCATCTTCAATGTTGATAAGACCGCACTTTACTGGAAAAAAATGCCATCTCGAACATTCATTTCTAAGGAAGAACGTCAAGCCAGTGGTTTCAAAGCTGCGAAAGATCGACTAACACTTCTGCTGGGTGGTAATGCCACTGGTGATTTCAAACTGAAACCTTTACTAGTGTACCATTCAGAAACACCCCGTGCAATGCGAGGCACAGACAAGACAAGTCTACCAGTTGTGTGGCGATCAAACAGAAAGGCGTGGGTTACACGGGAAATTTTTCAAGAATGGTATTCTAATAGTTTTTGCCCATCAGTCAAATCATACTGTGACAGAAATGGGCTTGAACCTAAAGTTATATTACTCTTAGACAATGCCCCAGGACATCCAACCTCACTTGATACGCCCAGAGACTTAAAAGTGTACGTAAAGTTCCTTCCACCAAACACTACGTCAATATTACAACCTATGGACCAGGGAGCAATAGCAAACTTCAAAGCTTATTACCATCGCCGCACTTTTAGCCAACTAATTCATGAAACTGACGGGGAAGGAAGACAGTCTATGCGAGAGTGGTGGAAGTCATACAACATTATGAAGTCTATTCACAACATAGAAGAGGCTTGGAAGGAAGTTAAAATGAGTTGTATGAATGGGGTGTGGCGTAATCTTTGGCCAGATGTAGTGGAAGCACCTAGAAGAATTGTCCAGATGCAGAGACAAGTGCTTGAAGACATTGCTGCAATGATTGAGGGGTCTGAACTTGAAGATGTCACGGTAGAAGATCTCGTAGAACTTGTAGCAACGCACGACGATCCTATTAGCAATGAAGATCTGATCGAGTTACAGAATAATCCTATCTACGATGAGGAAGAACAAGTAGAAGAGAAAGTTTTATCTTCAGGGGAAATACAAAATGCACTTTCAAAAATTTATTCAGGTTTGGACATATTGCAGAGTATAGACAATAATGATGACCGTGTCTTGACCGTGTGTCAAACAATTAAAAACAGTGTTGGGTGTTATGAACGTAAACAAAACGTTACCCAAAAGACAATAGATGTATTTTTCCGTAAAAAATAAGAGTATGTATTGCATAAAGTGTTCTTAGAATTAAAGTGATTGATTAAAATGATTTGTATTTTTTTGTATTAAATTTTGACTATGTTTAATCATAAACCTCGATATACGCGAATTTCAGTTAACGCGATTTTTTTCGGAACGTATCCCTCGCGTAAAACGGGGTATTACTGTATTTGGTGAATTGAGAACGTATAATGATGTGAATATTTTCTGTGTCTGTGTGTGACCATTTGATGGTGAATGAATGAATATGTCAGTATAGGTATACCGAATGTCTTGACGGCTTTAGTGAGATTCTTAGAGTTGAGTTTTGTTTGTAAAAATTTCGTTAGTCTGTTTTTGAATTTAGTTCTGAGCTTTGTTTTGATGTGAGTATGGTTGAGTTTGGTGCTTTGTTGAAAGCCTAGATATTTGTATGTTTCTTTGTCGAGCATACCCCGTCTGATGTACATCTCTTCTATTTGGATGCGTTCGGTTTATATTTTTTGGTGGATTTTGGTTTTCCATGTTTTCATAATTTGCGCGAGTAATTGCCTGAGCTTTGGTTGATTTTGTAGATTTCTAGAGTTCTGATTAACCAGCTGTGGGGTATGGAGTCGAAGGCTTTTTTATAGTCTATGTAACCGGTGTGCAGGTTTCTGTGTTCTTCTCTGGTTTGTCCCATGATCAAGCTATCTACGATCAGCTGCTCTTTACATCCTCGGCTATTTTTTCTCTACCCCTTCTGCTCTTCTGTGAAAATATTGTTGTCTATTAGGTGTTGTTCTATTTTCTTGGAAATTGTGGCTGTAATGATCTTGTATAGGGTTAGAAGACAGGTGACAAATCGGTAGCGGGTTGTGGTGTCTGAGCTTTTGAGTTTAACGTATGTTATTCCTTGTGTAAGGAAAGTGGAGAATGTGTATAGTTGTAGAATGGCTTTGTTGATTTGGTTTGTGAGTGCTTCGTGTGTTGTGGCTTTGATCCAGGGTGTGGTGTTATTGTGTAGTTTGAGTTCTGACCAGATACTTTTCCAATAATGTGTGAGTTCTTGCTAGTTTGGTGGTTTAGTCACTGCTGTCTGCTCATTGTACATAGTTTTTCGGTAGAACTGTTTTTCACTTCTTCTGGAGAGGTTGTTGGTGTCTTTCCTCTCGTTTGATTCTTTGTATCTACGAAGTCTTGCGGCATATACGGATAGTATATGCCGCAAGTATCAAGGATTTCTAGCAGTGTTCGGTTGGGAGATTTGGATTTGATTTTGTCTAGACCCTCTGTGACACGTTTGGATGCATTCCCATTCATAAACTGTGTGATGGGTCCTAGATCTCTTCTGATGTTTTTGATTTTGTTGTCTATTCTTATTTGCCATTTCAATTTAGGTTTTCTGCTGTTGGGATTTCTTTGTCGCCGCGGGAGTTTTTGAGTATTTTGTATTAGAGTGGTGATTGCTGCTGCGTATATTATTGTGTGAATGTCTTCGATTGTGCTTAAATCTGTTATGTACTGGGGTATTATTTGCTTATTTATTGTGTTGAGGATCATTTGTGAGCTCTGTTTGAAGATTAAACGAGGGCTGGGATTTCTTGTTGTGGGATTGGTGCCAGACCATCGAACTAAATGTGACTCCATTTCTGCTTTGAGTGTTTGTATGAGAGGTAATTCGGGGTGATGTTGTGTAGATGTTGTTGAGGGTGGTTAGTGATTGATTTTGTTGTCGCGCGGTGCTTGCTATTTGCCTTGTAATATTATTTTGAGTTGTGCTCCTGCTGAGTGGTGGGTCTTGTATGTATTTTTGTGTTCGGCTGGGTGGTTATGTGTGTAAGGTTAGTTCGGTATTTGCTCTATTGTTTTTATTGTTTGGTTGGTTTGTGTTCAGTTCAATAGCTACTGTATCTTTCATGGTTCGTAATTCGAAAGATGTGACGCGATTGTTCTTGGTAATAACTCTTTTTTCTTCTATTAATCTTTGTTCTGTAACAAGTATTTGCAGATGTGGATATTGGGCCAAGAAAAGTCTGTGCAGTTCCAGTGTGTAGCCCGATATTATTGTTTCGAGTTTGGTGGTGGTGTAGTAACAGCGCATCACTGTTCTGTTCATTTCATCTGTCCATTTTAACCGCTGTCTTCGTTTGCCAGCTTTGATAGTTGCATATTGTCCTTGCAAAACACACGTGGCTTGGTTTAACTTGGTGGTTGTGTTTGTCCCGCAACTGTATCGGTTGTGTTTGAAATTGATTTCGTTGGGTCCAGACGGCGAGTAATTTTTTTCTTAGTGATTTCCTTGTCAGGTTTTGTGAATTTGTTATAACATCGCATGACGTATTCGTTGATTTCTGTGGTACAACTCATGCGTTCCTTTGATTTTCCTGCCTTAGTGGGTGTAAGCTTATTTGCCGTCACAACACTTTTAGCAGGTCTATTTTCCTTTGCCAGGTCTTCATCATTTTGGTCGAGCTGCCATTTCCTGCTAACGTCCTCGACCGTTACGTCGCTCGCCCGATGCTTCTTTTATTGGTTTACTGTTGTTTGGGGTGTTTTCGATGTTCTGTGGTGTCAGAAGCTCAAAGTGTCCCGACATCGGGTTGCCTGTTGGTAAAAGGTAAATAGTTTCGGTGTGTTTTCCTGTGCTTATTGTTGTTGGTCTGTCTCTACAAGTTATTTTTGTATCTTTTGTTCTTCATTGCTTTGGGAAGATATGAAAGTTGCTATTTTGGGTTTCGGAGAGGGCGAGTATCTCTAGGCTCGTTCCATAGGTACCGTTTCTCCTCATATAATTATAATAGTTATTGCAGTCTTTCATATCGTCGTTTTCAATTAATGAAAACGTAAAGTTCTGACCAGTTTTGTTGCATATTTATTTATTTATTTATTTTATATTTATTATTATTAGTATGACTTTTATATTTTTATTATTTGTACAGGGTGTGTTGAAGTAGCTACTTTAACAGGGTCTAGTACTTGCTAAAATAAGCCACTTTGCCAAATATAGCTTTTATAAATATTTAATAATGAGGAAGATATACTTTTGAATTATTTAAAGTTTTAAACGATAACCTAAATAAACTTCCAGTTCGCTGCAGCTTAAGTAGATTACGTAACTCAACTAAAATTCGTGATCTCTGTCACTTACATTTTCATTTTCTGAATAAAAATTAGATTTTTCTAATGTTTTATAACTACTTGTAAGATTTAAAATTTACCGGTGAATTAGCGAAAACGGAAAAAACGATAAATTACCGGCATATTAATGCTACGTTGGTATCTTTGCACAATAACGCTGTACAACAGTTATCACCATTACACCTAAAGCTTTCTCTAAGCACTCGACGTGCTTTTTATTAACCATGTAGACATCATGAGGAGTGTTGCTCGACAATGGTTTATCAATCATTTAATCGGTTTTATTTGTTGTAATTTAAGCGTAATCTGATGATTTATGACAATCTGTTTGATGGTATCTGGCAGGCTTCCACTTTACATCATGCGCTAACCTGAGAGAGCTCATATATTAAATTGGTCTTAGTGGTCTTTCCTGGGGCGCAGTCTAGCGACGAGAGTGGTGATCTTTTCAGGTTAGCAGCAATCACCGACCTAACAACTGCTAGGTTGTGACTGATTTATCGAGCTAAGCCCCAGAACTAACACTTGTTCTGCAGTTCTGGACAGAAAGCTCATCTTTAGGAGACGAAAGCCGACGCGGTGTCCATAATTGATCCTTGGAATAACTACGTGTTAGTTAAGGATTCTTCTTTCGTGTTTTTTTTTAAATTTTTTTCTTTTTAACACACTTGTACGCGATAATTATTGCTGGAGTTGTTGTTGGATTTAACTATACGAACCTTAGGCTATAATTTTTGCTTTAACAGTTTTTTCATACCAATTTTTTTTACGTCATCCTTATAAGTAACAAGTTTCAATGCTACCAGAATTTGGCCATAGAATATTCACTGTACATACATGGGTGTAAGGGGAAGAACCTGGTGCAAGAGTACATTTTGGTTTCCTGAGATTAATTCTGCTTCAACCATAGAGGGAAGAGTAATAAGGCTAGTGATTGTTTGTATCACCGTTACATTTATAAAACTAAATGTAATAACATTTTCAATATTTAATATCTAGATGTGAGTTTGTATAGGTAACTTTCTTTTTTAGATAATAAGTTTGGTAATAAAAACGATAAAATTTCTAAGGAGATTCTAGAACATTACTCCAGGAATTAATTTTAGGTATACAGCTACATCGTTGTTAGAGCTCCGACGAAGTATTTTCTGTTAAACATTAATAAATAAGAACTATTTGATCCTAAGCAACTCGGTATATGGTCAGTTACTTAGAAAAATTCAAATAACCTCTTCTTGGTCTTCTTCAGCCTGTGTTCATCCACTCGTGGACATAGGCTTCCTCCATTAATTGTCGCGACTTTCTATTTAAGGTCTTCTCACACTTCATTTTTCTTATTCTTGAGCGTCACTTTATTACTCTGTTTGTCCATTTGGACTTGTAATGTCTCACGCTATGCTGCCCTGCTATCTGCCGATAATGTGTTTAAGATGCCTTCGCATATTTACATTAAAATACGATCAATCATTTAACGTGCCGTCAGAATGGGATAACTGCTTCGTTTGCTAACGAACTGATCAAATATCAAATATTATCAGGCTCTCCAAATTTTAAAGATTCGTCGAGTTACGGGCTTTTACGATATCATTACGATCTTACGAAGTGTATAAGTTAGTGCAGTAGAGAAGAAAGTAAATAATATATTTATAATTAACAGTTGAATATTTTCTAAATTTGTATTTTATTAATATTTTGTGATATATGACCATATATAACCAGCTATTAAAATTAATAAATACAACCCTGGCACGGTTTTAAAAGTCACAGAACCACAGAATACCAGATGGCCATTTAGTTTTCTTTGCGGGATTGCACTTCTATACAAGAAGGGTTTCTTTTTGTATAGAACGATACTGTTTGGGTATAAACGTCTTCAGCTCACTATAATCTTTTAAACATTTTTAAACAATAAGCAGTAATAAAATTTTATAGAAGCAAAATATTTTTTTAGGAACGCCAAGAACTTAACTCGACACCCTCCAAAACAAGCCTTAGCAATGGCGAGACAAAACCTGGTTCAGCCAGTGGCAACCAAATAAATAAAATGAAGCACATGGGTCAATTGTGGTTAGCAGCTGAAGTACGGGCGTTGGAAACAAGAGTAGGAGGTGCCAAAGCAACTTTGTCTCCATATTTGGTTTTAGACGCCGATGCTCTGATTAAATATACTCATATGGTGAAGCAATTAGTACACTCTAGGAAGTTTATTGTATTAGTGCCTGCAGCAGGTTAGTTTATCTGTGAGGTTACTATATTCATACCCATTTTTTTTTATCTAATTTTGCTCGTGGCTCTTTGATTTTTTTTTTTGTCTAAAAAGTTCTTACCGTGTATTTATTTTTCTCGAGATTTGTTTCCCTGCATAACTAATTTTTTAATAAAAACTTCTTAAAGGGACTTAATTTAAGTGATAATCAAAAGGAGCAATGTATGGTCAGTTTGGCAGATGAGGTAGGACATCCCATCCAAGCGCCTCGAGCGTTTCCTCGACGGATTTTGAAACATATGGCCGAACGTTACCATGTTGAAAAATCACTTTGTCGTGTCTTTTGGCATATTGCGGTCGTTTTTCCTTCAACGCTCGGCTCAGTTATTGTCAGTAACGTTCCCCAGTAATAGTTTCGTTGGGTTGGAGCAGCTCAAAATACACTACACCCAGCTGATCTCACCAGATACACAGCATAAGCTTGGAGCTGTGAATAGTCGGCTTTCGCGAGGATGTTAATGGTTCACCGGGCTTCACCGATGATTTTTTGCGCTTTGAATTATCGCAGCGTATCCATTTTTCATCACTAGTTACGATACAATGCAAAAAACCTTTCCAATTGTGCCGTTGAAGTAGTTGTTCACGGGTGAAAAATCGCCTTTCAACGTGTCTTGGTTTCAATTCGTACGGCACCCAATTTGCTTGCTTTTGAATCATTCCCAGTGCATGTAAGCGCTTGGAAATGGTTGTGCGTGTTCTAATGATTCTGCAAATTCTTTTCCCATTTGGCACGCGCCTTCATTGAGTAATGCCTCCAATTCTT
The DNA here is from genome assembly GCA_019049505.1 of Pachyrhynchus sulphureomaculatus. Taxonomy (NCBI): domain Eukaryota; kingdom Metazoa; phylum Arthropoda; class Insecta; order Coleoptera; family Curculionidae; genus Pachyrhynchus; species Pachyrhynchus sulphureomaculatus. The sequence goes on along the minus strand of CM032454.1, from coordinate 86,944,082 downwards.
CATCTTTAAACTTTTTCAGCTGGCCTGGATGGTCTTCGTCTTCCGTGTCGAAATCACCACTTTTAAAGCGTCGAAACCAGTACTCACATGTTTTTTTCCCCACAGGCTTAACACAATTAGTTTTATTTTGAACTATGATCCACAGCAAGATTATTTAGAATTACGTAACAATAATTAGATTCTTAAAATGAAATGAAATGAAATTTATTGACATATAGATAGATACACCTACTAACAATAAGAAAAAGTAGATACAACCCTTAATAATGAAAAACTGCATATCACACTAAACATAACCACATACAGAAATTAACCTAAACTGAGGAAGAAACACACTTCTGACTAGATTATGAACTCCCTTAGTCTTGCCTTACAAACATTTACCGTCGCAACACTCCTAATATTTGTCGAACAGCATTATAGGCGTTAAATCCCTTATAGAAAAGAGAAATCATTGCAGATGAATGCTTCGTCAAAGCGACGCGAGATCATTAACGCTTCGTGTAAAGTAGGGGTGTATTGCCCTGCGTAATCCAACAAATTCATTAAAATAATTTGGAAGCATTCCCCTGCTGCATTGCAAGATAGTAAAATTTTTGTTCAACCGAAAACCACCCACCAGCGTACTAAGCATTAGGTTTATTGGAGTGTATCGGTTGCACCTCAAAATCGTGCTCATACCTCTGTTAAATAAAACTTACAATGATTATATCGATCCACTAACACGGAGAAACAAGGTTGCACAAAAATCAAAGTGTGGTTGAATAATAGTCTTAAACACTATTACTCTAGAAAACAAAGAGAAACTTTTTGCCACTCTAGAAAAGAAGAACAGCTTCCTTCTAATTTTTTTTTCTGGATATATTCACAATGCCTTTTCATAGACAATGTATTGTCCAACATAAAACCAAGATATTTTATTTGATTGACCCATTCTATATAGTCATTATCTATACGTAATTTATACAATGATCCATCGATATTATTAACTTTGTAATGAGTTCCTATTATCATTGCTTTAGTTTTGCTGGCATTTAATTTAAGCTTATTAACGGAAAAAAACTGTTCAATTCCTCCAAGTAACCGATTCATTTCTTGTTATCTCTACCACATGAAATTAAGGTGTCATCAGCAAACAAATTAATGAACTCGAAACTCCTGTTATAATTAATCATTTAAATATATTACATACTTAGAATATGGAAATTTGTAGTTGTGGCACTCAATAAAGAAATCCATAAAAATGTCAATATCTTGAAATCTAACCATTTTTCACTAAGGTCATATTTACATATTCTGGTGAGTTATGAGCTAGCCCATCAGCCCTCGAAGGGAATACGTTGATTTTTGGGACACCCAGTATATATATATATATATATATATATATATATATATATATATATATATATATATATATATATATATATATATATATATATATATATATATATATATATATAATTATAATATAATATTTATATATTTATATGGATGACAGTAACCAAGGAGAATTTAACGCTAAAAAAGTTTACTTTTCTGAACTCAACGTTGTTACGTCGGAACACTCCATTTCTCTAGCATCATCACTGAATCTGGTGGACGTTAATTTGGAAGCAAATATGTCTTGGCACGAACATGTTGCAAGCATAGCAAGGAGAGCTTCTCAAAAGCTGGAAATATTATTTCTAACTACAAAGCTTGTTCCACAACTGTTAATTCTGTATAAGGCTCAAATTCCACCGACGATGGAATACTGCTCCCATGTTTGGCGCTCTGCTCCCAAACATATACTGCATTTGTTTGATTCTATTCAAAAGAGAGCTGTTCGCCTGATTGCAGATCCATAACTGATCAACAACCCTAATTATTCCTTGGAGCATCAAAGAACAGTGGTCATGGAAAGTGTTCGATGGATGTAGCCAGCTTAATTTCTCCCAAAGCGGTACATGCTAGAATTACACGTCACGCTAACACTTCACATCCGTATGAAGTTCAGCTTGTCACCCCTCATACAACCTCTTTCAAACAGCCTTGTATATGAGGAACCTCATCCCTTTAGAATGATTTGCCCAGGATTGTGTTTCCCACGAAGTACAATTTACAGCGATTAATGCTCAAAGAATTTTTTCAGTAATCTACTCTCAAAAATTAATTCATTTATCCACAATTTGTGTGCAGACGTCATATAGTCACTGTCCTGTTTGTTAACTAAACAATCTAACTGAATATCATAGGTGTATGTATCTGTTTTAGTGGTATCTGCCTTGGACGATCTTAAAAAGGAAAAAATAGAAGCCAGAGATGCTATCCGTTGGCTAGAATCCCAGTTTCATAGAGGAAACCGCTTCTTCCGAGCTCAACGGCAACAAGAGAGAACGCCTATTCCCTTTATAAAATATCCGAAGAAGAAAGACAAGGATATGCATATTTATATTCAAATTATCGAATGTTGTCACTATTTTGCCGATCAGCAAAAGGGTGCGTCCAATGTCGTGACCTTGTTAATAGGCACGAATCAGAGTATGTTATCTAACGGAGAAAACAAAGATTTCAGTTACGCCGGATTAGCTCAATCTGTAGGAATCGTAATCGAACCGATAACCAGCTTCTATGGTAAATGGAAAAAAAGTAAAGGCAATAGGTGAACGTTTAAACACAATCTAAAACCTGGATTTCAGACATGGAATACTTTTTACGGATTGAGACAAATTTTGAATGATTTTGATGCATCAAATGAAACTGTTAACGTGGTACACGTCTTATTGAGTCGTGTCTCGCTATCGCAATAACGTCCGTTATAATATTTTTGGGTATCATTAATCTTATTTGCATAGTGTTGTAGTTGTGTTATTTTTTCTTTTAATAAAGAGTTATTCATTATCAGTTTTATGTTATGTGTATTTTATTTCAATTAAATCACTTGATAAATTTTCGTAAAGTTATTAATTCAGAACTTCTCCTGCTGGAATCACCATCGAGATTTTAAGATTTCTACGTGTTCGCGGTTCCCAGGTTTTTTCGCCTTTGTCTCTGTTACTGCGGTTACACCTGAATGAAATGAAACATTGATCACAAATATTAGTACATATATAGCCCTTCAAATTAAAAGGGAACTTATAATTTTTGAGCGATATTATTGTGAATCAAAGAGGCAGGGTCGATATTTTAGGAATTTATCCTAGTTTTTTGTTTGGAGAATAAACATGTTTTAATCATAATTATTTGTAATCAAATATATATCGCTGAGGTAGGGGTGTGGTTGTAGATATATCAAGGTATATCTCTATTTTAGTATTCTCCGATTCCTAGAATCTGAAAATAATGATAATTTTTCATTTTTCTCAATATTATCCAGCTTGAAAATTCATACGACCGAATCAGCAAGTGCTAAAAGATTACTGTTTTATAGTTTATCCATTTAAACAGACAGTGACCCTTTTTCTAATATCCTTATGGATATACAGGCTGTTATGAAAACCGTTTATTCTATACAAATTTCTGATTCTCTCAAGTAAAGAAACATTCACTATTTTTTTTTCAACTGAGACACTTTAAAATTTCGTAAAAGTCTCATTTACCCCCTACCGTTAATAATGTTGCCAAATATTCGTCTTTTTGTAAGTAACATGATATTTGATTAAAAATATTTTCTTAAAACAAATGAAATTTCAAGTAAAAAATAACAGAAACTTTTCAGAACACTCGAATGCATTGTTATTAAAACCGAAACTGTTAAAAACTCTATCAAATGACATAAGATATATTTTTCAAGCCTAAATGATATACTGCCGAAACAAACTCTCAAATCATAAAGTCCTAAAACACGCATTGGATGATAGTCACTAACCGGAAGTTAGGATAATAATGGTTGGCTTCTAACTAATATGGCTATCGCGAATCAGAGCATGTAGAAACGACGCGAGAACATTTTAGTTATTAAAATGGCCATGATAAAAAATATGTCTTGTATCTGTACGTATGTTGTATATAACACTGTTAATTTTAAGCCTGGAAATGTGCAAAAATCCTCAAAATTTACCTCAATTGTTTTTGATTTGTGTATTGGCTACAACCATTGGCATACTTGCCAAAAAACTATAAATCTTTACTTTTTCTAAATGGATTTAAATATTATATTAAATTATTTTCACACCCTGTATATTGACATGGATGACATGATATACCCAGCCGCTGATATGAATCAAACCGACAAGCATCCTTTTACTATACAACCTCCTAAGCCACCGAGGTGGGCATGGAATAAAAGAAATACAAAATGTTTTTTTTCATATATGAATCTTTTTAAATTGACATGCTTTAAGACTTTCTCAAGAAAATAAATTTTCTTACGATTATCAAGAAAATTCCAATATAACACGTAGGCTGAAAAGTTTTTGGTCTGACACATAGGTGTCGCCCTTTTTAAAAAATCCATATGATTTTTAGGAAGCACCAACCTTCATACGATACGTGTCAAAATTTCATGACATTTCGACGATTAGTTTACAAGTTTTAGTGAAGCTATTTTTGATATTTTCAAAACAATGGAAAACATCGAATTTCGTGTGTTGTTTAAACACTGTTTTTTGACGGGAAAAAATACCTTTCAAGCAAAGCAATGGCTTGATAAGTGTTACGGAGACTCTGCCCCTGAAAAATCACTCATTATTTACTGGTATGCTGAATTTAAACGCAGTCGTACAGATACAAATGATGCTGGACACCCAAAAGAGGTGGTTACACCGGAAAACATAAAAAAAATCCACAAAATTGTTTTGGACGACCGTAAAATGAAATTGCGTGAGATAGCTGACACCCTACAGGTATCAAAGGAACGTGTTGGTCATATTTTCATTTGGGCATGAGAAAGCTCTGCTCGAAATGGGTACCGCGGTGTGTCAGCTAACCCTAAAGATATCAAGAGAACGTCTCGGTCATATTTTGCATGAACATTTGGGCATGAGAATGGGTACCGCGTTTACTCACCATGGACCAAAAACAACAACGTGTTGATGATTTTGAGCGCTGTTTGGACCTTTTTAAGCGCAATAAAAAGGATAACATGGATCCGCCACTACACACTGGAATTAAATCGGCAGTCAGCTGAGTGAACAGCAGCCTGTGAAAGCCACCCAAAGCGACCAAAGACACAACAAACGGCTGGGATGGTTTTGGCCTCTGTATTTTGGGATGTGGGTGGAATAAGTTTTGAAGGCAGAAATCGCAAAGAAACGGCCCCAAATGAACCAGAAAAAAGTGCTCTTTCATCAAGACCGTGCACAGTGTCACAAGTCAATGGTTATGATAGCAAAATTGTATGAATTGAAGTTTGAATTACTTCCTCATCCATCGTGTTCTCCAGATTTAGCCCCCAGCGACTATTATCTATTCGCAGACCTCGAAAAAATGCTCGCGCGAAAGAGATTTGGCTCTAATGAAGAAGTTATCTCCGAAAATGAAGCCTATTCTGAAGGCAAAGACAAATCCTTCTATAAGAAAGGTATAGAAATGTTAGAAAAGCGTTGGACTGATTGTATCGCTCTTAATAAAGACTATGTTGATGAATAAAGTCGAATTTTCCAAAAAAAAGAAAAATGTGTTTTAAGTAACTAGACCGAAAACTTTTCAGCCTACGTGTTACATATTTATTAGTGTCCTTTATACGTTGAAAAAAATTTAATACTCCGGCACTAAATTTGTTAATATTGTCTGTTAAAATTTGCATTTTTAACATGCGAACCCTACCCCCACCTATGTTGAAACGGATGTTTTTTTAAATAACATGGTAATTTTCTGACGATGATTTTGAAAAACTTAGAATAATTAATTAAAAATATAACAAATATTTTTGTAAAAAGAAAATTATAGCAAGCGGTATTTGTTTTTTTCATAAAAAATGTTGAAAGTGAGCTACTTCTAATCGTTTTCAGTTTTCCTCGCATAACGTAATAAATAAAAGTTCGCGACTTAGCAACGTCGCACTGCGCGGGAAGTTTGAAATACCGTCAACGCACAGCTGATTTTAATAAATGGGTGCAGCTCACAGATGTAGAAAAAAAAAATGGGTTATCGAAAATAAAAAGTCCATATTTATAATAAATCATATATTTGTTAGTATTCAACATAAGCATATTAATTAATATCAAAGACTTGGTTTCTTATCACTCCAGTATTTACTAAAGTACATTTAGTACAGTTGTCATATTTTATTTCGAATTTTCAATGAAGCCCTTCCCTTTTGAAATCACTTAATTTTTCTGTACTTCTGCAGCCGGTGCATTTCAAACTTCTAGCTAACTCTCCCAATGAAACTATGCTATTCTCATCAGTAATTTTAAATTGAACTATTTCATTAATTGCTGTTCCTGTTTTTTTGCATCAGACGTACTATATGCTATATTTATTGTTTTCAGCAGTTTTTTTGTAAACAAATCTGCCATTCTTTAATAGGGAAGTCATTTATGCACTATCAAAAATCTCCAATATATACGTAACCTCGAAAAATACTTCAAAACATTAAAACCCGATATAAACAACTCATGTCTTGATTAGAGAACAAATTGATCCGTTGCCAAATCCAAAAAAACGACTCAGTGGGATTATTTTTGCACATATGGGACAGAGCGAAAAAGGGCACTGCACCTCAACTATTAATATACGCATTGTAGTTTACATATAAGATATTTCTGTAAGTTGAGCACGACTGCTCCTTGTAATCCTTAATTATACAAAATATTTTTTAATATATTTTGTGTTCCATGACAACATTACAGCATATTACTCTACATATTCCAGTGTTATTTCTCATTATCTAACAAAAAGTAACAAGTAATTTAACTGAAAAATTTGATTTTCTGCCTGCTATCGGCGAAATTTATTTACTTGTAATTCATATTACAACACGAAGCAACGAATGGGTGCGTACACAGCAAGAAATATAGAATTTACAATGTACATAAAAAAAACAAAACATGCATGGAAGAAAGACCCTTGAAACAATATGTCATAGGTACATATGATTAAAACAAAGAATCCGCTAGCCTTCAAACGAATTGTTTAGAAGATATTCTAAGGATATATATATATGGTATTTTGAACTACATATTTTATGGCTTAATATAAAATAACTGAAAACGGACAAGGCCCATATTTCAGCAGTCTACCCACTGTTCTTTCATTTCTCCCCGAGGCGCGTCTCGTCGTATCACGGCTCATCAGTCGGGCTAGGATCGACAACAAGAGATTTTTTTTTGTCAACGAGAAATCCGCCTTATGGATTCTGGAGCAGTTTGCGTCACCATAAGGGTGCCCCAAAGTGCTTCAGTTATGTGGGGCTCTCCAACCTGAAGGGTTGGCATACCCACTAAAACTCCTTGTGAGCCGGGAAATCCCTTTACTCCTTTTACATAACTGGCTTATTCTAATCACTAGATTGTTTAAGTTTGGGCTTAACACTAGGCTAATTCACTCACTAACACTAATGTTAATTTTCACTCACTAGAATTAACCTAAACTTAACCTACCTAATCCTACTCCTAACCTATTCCTCACTGATGGAGTGTTGTGTTACAATGATAGTATATTAATTCTATTCAGAAGGAGTGGCTCAACTAACCTACGACCTTACCTAGCAAGTCGGGTTAGTCAGTCTGTCAGATCTAGGTTGTCCGTTAGTTAGTTAGTTTATCGACTAACAAAGACGAGCCCGACTACTCACTCACGCACGCACGCACACACACACACACACACGCACCACCCGCTCTCTCTGACGGACACTACAATGAATGACAAGCAAAATAATAGAATTTACTAGTCTTTATCCAGGTACTTACGGAACATAATGGTAAGATACAATGAATTGTACTAAGATCGCATACTTAATACCCCATTGGAGGCTGACACAGCAGCGACAAATCGACACAAAGCCTGCTAAAATATGGGGCTTGTTCGTTTTCAGTTGTTTAACATTAAACCAGATATGCCTGAGGGAGAATCCTCGAAAACCGCGCTGCCTGCGTTGAAGTGTTGACTTTTCCAACAACTCTGTCGACTTGTGGCTACTGTCTCAGCCTCCGATGGCGTATTAGGTATGCATACTTAGTACAATTCGTTGTATCTTACCATTATACACATTCTATGAACAGGTGATCCCAACATAATGTTTATGGTACCTGTCGACAGATAAAATAGTTTCTGGATCTATCAGCACCTTTGCATACAACAACCTTGAGTTCTTCCAATAAAAAGTGGCAGGTAATTTAGGAATTTTAAACAAAATGTTTTTAAATGAAATTCACTGCGTTTTAGCAGGCTATGAAAATTGATCTTTTACAATAAGATTATGTTGTCTGTCCCTATTTGTGGTTGCTCTCTCTTTTAAAGGAAGGTACTTACTTAATTTTTAGATTCCTCACACTCACAAGACATATAACACAATATATTTGCGGTAACCCCCTCCCCCACCCAAATATATTTGATCATAAAAAATTTCTTCTCTAACTAAAAAACGGGATGAATTCCTCAAATAGCGACCCCCCATATCGTTTACCTCAAAAGCAACATCGCTATAAAAATATAGATTTCTTCGAAGACATCTAAAACGTCAGAGCGCGAGAAAGAGAATTAGAACACAGTGGGCGAAATTACAACCTTGTTCTATGCAAGTCATTTTATACTGTGTTGGTCAGTCAATCATCGCTCCTAATGAAGCTAGCATGGTTAGCAAAACGCGCGTCGAGTGCAAAAATAAAGCGTTTGGTGTAGTGGTGATATATACTGGGTAAAGTCATTTTATACTTCGTCCAGTCCACGGCAAAGAATTCTTATATCCAGCGGTAGACGCACTAGCAAGCATACTTCCCTTTTTCAGGCAATGCCATTTACAAAAAAAAAACAGCTAACAAGCAGTGCCTTTACCCCTGACTATAAGAATTTGCCAATACTGAATGGTCACATGCTGTCATGTAATACAAATCGCTTTAAATACTGTAACAGTGTTATCACTTGTATTTCAGAATTTTAATAATTTATTGTACATATATAACTTATTAAAATACAAATTTACAACAATAATTTTCAGTTATTAGTTATAAATATAATATTTACCTTTTTTCTACTCGGCGATGAGTGAGTAAGCTTCAAACCACTTAACTTATAATTAAAAGTACATAGAGCCTTGATGCCAATAGAACGCAAATAATTACAATTATGTTTATGGACGTGGCCATTAAGATGGAAATGTGCTTCATCCGATAACGAGATGGTAATTGTTGACGAGGGTTTGTTTAACGACCTTAAGCTTCTGCAGTATCATTTATCTTTAATTCTTACATTTTCTTATATCGAGTAGTGACCATTATACAAGCTTATGCCCTAACAAGTGATAAACCAGATGCTGAGATAGAAGAATTTTACATCAACTTACATGAAGTGAACGAACTTATATGAATGATGAAAAAAAAAAGAAATAATTTTTGTCATGTGAGAAGGTCGAAACTGGCATTGATGGTGAAATTGTAAGAAATACCAGTCTTAGTAAGAGGAATTTTAACACCTTTTTTAAGCTCCACCACATATGGTTATATTCCTGAAAATCGCCTGCGGATTGCAAAGACAGGATTAAAAGAAATCAGATTAATCTTTGTACAACAAGAAGAAAAAGGGTACGAAAAGTATAAAAACGTATCCAGGCTCTGATATTGACGGACTATAATCTGGTTGTTATGGACTGTAGATATAAAAGACTTGCTAATATTAATATTAGAAGGAAAATCGATATGAAAAAAACTGGTCAAGTGCAAGTTGGACTTACGCAATTAGTGTTCCGTAAAATAAAAATTTTTATTAGAGAGATATAAAATGATCAGTGATGAGATAAGATTCCAGAATTTTTTTTAAATTTTTTGACCAGTTCTTTTCTAGATAAGGAGGGACATCGATTTTTGGCAGTTTATACAAAGAACAGCGTGCGCATATATGTTTTTGAACTCGTGTTTTCATAAGCTTTCATTTGACACCCCACTAGATGACCTGCCTTCTTTTTACTCTCGATTTCCCCCCATATACCAGATAAATTATCAAACGAAATGCACTCGTGAAAATTATCAAACGAAATGCACTCGTGATAATTTTCGCTCAATCTACACTGAATTTTTCCAAATTTTCCGATCGGTACTTTCCGAGATAGGGTGGGAGAACAGGAGTTTTTGGCCATTTTCTTAAAATAATACAAAGAAGCGTGTGTACAAGTTATATCATATATATTTTTGAACTCATGTTTTGACAAGCGCAGCCCACTCGATGGCCCGGTAATTTTTTTTCACTTTCGATATATCAGATAAATTATCAAACAAAATGCACTCATAATAATTTTCGCTCAATCTACACTGTATGAAGAATGGTTCATGATTTTTAAAAAAATTTTTGATCAATACTTTCCGAGATAGGGTGTGAGGACAGGGGTTTTTGACCTTTTTTTAAATAATACAAAGAAGAGTGTATTATATCATATATTTTTGAACTCGTGTTTTACAAGCTTTCATTTGACACCCCACTCAATGACCTGGTAAAAAAAAATTTTTCATTTTCGATCTCATCTCCCAAAACTAACCCCTCATGTAAAAATTTAACTTTCAAAACTAAAAAGCTCTGATGGGGCCATCAATTCCTATATTTGTACCAAGCTAAAGGGGACTGCCATAAAGGAATCAATAATAGACATCCAAGAACATAAAGTAAAGTAAAAGTAAATAAAAATAAAAACCGGCCAAGTGCAAGTCGTTCCGTACGTCGATTGCTTTTAAAATAAAAAAATTTGTTACGTAGGTATAAAATGATCAATGTCTTCACAAAAAAAACACCCCAAATGAGTTTTCAATAAAGTTTTTTTCCAATCTTTACTGAAAACTGATGACCTTGAATTTTTTTTTATAGACCAGATGAGTTATTAATCATATCAATCATATCATAATAATTTTCGTTTAATCTACACGCTGTGGAGAATATTCCAGAATTTTTTGAAAATTTTTTGATCAGTATTTTTTGAGATAACGGGGGAGCGATTTTTCGCAATTTTTTAAAAATAATACAAAGAGAAATGTGCGCAAATATTACATTTATTATATATATATATATATATATATATATATATATATATATATATATATATATATATATATATTTGAACTTACAAGCTTTCATTTGACACTTGATGACCTGGTAAACATTTTTTTTCACTTCATGTCACCCCCCAGAACTGACCTCTTAAGTGAAAAGTTAACTTTCAAAACTACACGGCTCTAATCAGGCCATCAATTCCTATATTAATGTCAAATTTCAACTTTCTATGTCAAATAGTTTCGGAGAAAATCGGGTGTGACAAACGGACAGACTCCGAAGTGATCTTATAAGTGTTTCGTATGGAACACTAAAAAAAATTCTGAATATCATGGACGAAAGAAGGAATTATAAAAGGTCTTCTGTCAAACCTAAGGAATTAAATGAAACTATTTGACGAAAATACTTTTCGTTGTTATGCCAAAATGCGCCACCAAATTCAAAGAACAAGAGGAATGAGTTTGGGTATCCTATTACAAAAGGTGAAGTTGTCCATGCAATAAGAGCTCAAGAGAATCGTAAGGCAACGAGCCCGAACTAAATTCATATCCATATATTCAAGTTTTAGCAAGTTAAGAAGGTTGACGGCTTGATCTTCTAACATCTTTCTTTAATGTCATTTACATCACACATCAAATACTAAATGACTGGTTAAAATCAATATTCATTACCCCGTTAAAAAAAATGCCTTCCAGTGTGACAAATACCGCATGATCGGCGTTATGTTATACCTACTCAAGATATTTCCCCCTATACTCCACACGCCTTTAAACACTCTCAAAAATATGAAACTGAATTTGTGTTCAGGCTGGGCTTTTGTACACGTGAGGCAGTTTTTTCTCTCAATGTACTAACACAAAGGTGTAAAGTTGTGAATATCATCGTATTCATTGACTATCGGACTCTGTCGGACATACAAAATCATCAATATCCTACAAAAGACTGGAATAGACCAACAAGAAAATAAGACCATATCTAGTCTGTACCGACAGCAAACAGCGGAAATACTAAAGGATCAAGCCGTATGGGAAGCCATACCGATCAGGAAGGGATTGCGACAGGAATGTATTTTGTCTCTTCTGCTCTTTAGCTTATATTCAGAAGATATATTTAAAGAAGCTTGGCTAAAATTATATGAAAATCACAGTGAATGGTATTGCAATCAACAATAGATATGCAGATGATACCGTTGTTTTGGCAGAAAACGAGCTCGACTTACAATGAATGATAGATTGCATAGTTAAACACAGCTAACGGTTTGGATTGTTTATGATCGGGGAAGTTGTCTTTTCGAAAGCATATATTTTTACCAGTCTCTTTAATAAAAGAAGAAGGGTCCAACAGGTTCCCCAATTCAAATATCTTGGCACTCTCGTAAACGACCAATGCTATCCGAAAATAAAAAAAATGTCACGAGTACAACCCAGAAAGACTTTTACTAATAGGAAGAACTTGAATGTATCTGTACAGGCCAATTCTTCGCATATCATGGGTGGACAGAAAAACCCATCTGAAGTGCTTAGAGGCGTGAAAATACCTAAAAGACTTCCTATTTCTATTAAGGAAAGAAAAACACAATATATGAGTTATAATGATGGCTAACAAATACGAGTTGCTGATGCTCACTATTGAGCTAAAAGTACAGAGAAAAATGTCAATTGGAAAACGACAAAACACTTGACTGAAACGTATCAGCTCATCCTCAGGAGACAATTTTAGAGCTACAGCGTCCATATATTTTTTTCTTGGACTTTCTTTCTTATATGTTTTTTTGGTGATCAAGTCTTAGATTTGTAGTTCACAAATAGAGATTTACAGAAGACAAACTCAAGAAACGATGACCAAAAAAAATTTATACATATATATTTCCGAAATATTTTAGTTTTTATTAAAGTTGTTAATACTATTTCACTTCTCTCTCAGCTTTTTTATAATTCTTTAACATATACTATCATCATTTTCAAACGGGTGTAACCTCCCATTCTTGCTCCTATACTACGAGCACCTGTGTATATATTAATGCTGCAATATAATAGGTAAAACATATATTTGAATTTCTTTGCTCTAAACCGTGGTAGTCTGTGGCTGGTACCTAAACACACCATGGCGTGTTTTCTGTGGTGAGGATGACTGTCAATCAGTTGTTTTTCTTTAAATTTATGTGTATATATAAGAAAAGCTTTTGATATATCGATTTTTCTTTTGCATGAATATGTTTAATGCAGTATGATTTTAAGAAAAAGGACAAATTGTTCTCTTGGTTTTGTGAGGAAAATTTCAAAATCTTTTTAATAAATCATTTACAGTTTAGCAAAAGGTTGTTGCTGGCAGCATGACATCTGCTGTCTGTGTGCCTAGTAAGTTGGGTGACAAATGTAATAGAACTAAATGTCCCCACTTTCCCACAAGCCAGCTAAAGACTAACTAATTCATTTATAATAAAATTTGTTTATATATATATATATACATATATATATATATATATATATATATATATATATATATATATATATATATATATAAATATATATAAATATATATAAATATATATATATATATATATATATATATATATATATATATATATATATATATATATATATATGTATATGTATATATATATATATATATATATATATATATATATATATATATATATATATATATATGTATATGTATATATATATATATATATATATATATATATATATATATATATATATATATATATATATATATATATATATATATATATATATATATATATATATATATATATATATATATATATATTTTATATATATATATATATATATATATATATATATATATATATATATATATATATATATATATATATATATATATATATATATTTATATATATATATATATATATATATATATATATATATATATATATATATACATATAGCAAACTTGAAATTCTTTGGGTAAGCGGTCATGAAAATAGGGTTAAAAGGTTCTGAACACCTTTTTAGCTACGCCAAGCATTTGAAAATATTTTATTTTCTTCTTCAGGGCTACAAATACAGTAGATTATCAATATTCTATGGTTTATAACAAAAAGCAACGCATATTATTAACATCAAAACCACTTACTGCTAAGTGGTACGTTTTAGATAATTCCTTGCAACAAAAATCCATATTACTGTTAATATTCATTAGGAAAATATGCGAAGATTTCGACAAAAATACTTTTAAATATTATTAAAAAAATATTTTGTTACGTATGGTACGAACAACTATGTGGTTCTAAGGTAATTTTATTTAAGATTTTTTTTATACATTTTACATTCCTTTTATTAACGCCAGCGTCTTTTTACCTTTTGTTAAAATAGTGATTGATTTATTCTAGGGAAGACAATGACGTTGACATTTTGTTTAATTTTTGAAAAGTTTGTGAAATTTGTCAAAATTGACATTAGGTTCTTATAGGGATGTGTCTGATATGTTTTGTAAATTATCATTTTGCCAACTTGTCTGCAACAGATTAAAGAAAATGAGCTTAAATCCTCAATGCCAGTTTTTTATTAATGGAATTCAGTTCAATGTGGATTTCCACCATTTCCCTACAGATTCTTTTGTTGAAACTTCTTTCCTTCCACAAGATTTTGGTTTCATTAAAATTAAATTCATGTGAAAATTGATTACTATGTGAAGCAAGTGCGCATGAGTTTTTTTTAAGTTTGCAATCGCTTTTATGAGAAATGATTCTGTCTTTGATGACTCTTCATGTTTGGCCTATATAAACTTTTTCACACTGATTGCAAGGGATACTGTATACTATACGAGACTTTTATAGTTTCATCCTTATCTTTTAAATTAGTGAGACTATTATTAATTATTTTTGCATGTTTAAAGACAATTTTTAAATTAAGTTGATTTTTGAAAAGTTTAGTGAAAATTTTTTTGAGATAAGGGAAGGAGTAGTGATATATGATTCGGTTTTCAAAAAGAAAGGCACTGATATCAGGAGTAAGATTATTGTCTTGTTGAGAGATAGGTGATATTGAGTTAAATAATAGTCTATTCAACATCTAAATTGGCGAAGAGTTAGTAAGTAAAATTTCTTAAAGTTTATTTAAGTTCTTGAGTCTGAAAGAGGGATGAGAGATCCACTCTATTCTAGACTTCAACCCCAAAATCGTGTTTATTTTAATTTTCCTGGTCTGGGAGGAATGGAAATTGATATACCTTCCTGAGTAGGTTGGTTTGGTGTATCGATGATGGAGTTGTCATCTTTTCTAATTAATATGTGTCTAAGAAAGGAACACTATTGTTTGTTCCCCTTCAATCGTAAATTGAAGTTTGGAGTGAAAGTTAAAAGCTATTGAATATTCTAAGGATCTCATGTAGTTCATCATTTGGTAGTGAAGTGATAATGTCGTCAGCATATTTTTTTAAAAAAGGTATTAAAAGAAAGTTTAGATATGGATTCTTCCAGGAGGTCATCCATTACATGTTGTGATATAATTGGAGGAAGAGTAGCCCCCATTGGAGTACCCATTCTTTGTTTGTAAAAATGCTGATTAAATTTGGAATATGTTGACTCCAAAATTTTAAGAAAGAAAGTGTTAATTTAGTATATATGCAGATATCAGTCCAATGCTTTCTGATATAAAGAGAAAGCATCTAAGCTAATCAGTACGAAATCTGGAGGAAGTTAAGTTAATAAATTCAAAGGTGTCAGTTACATAATAATTATTTTCTTTTATGTATGCTCTAGATAAAACTTCAGAAAGAAACACTGATAATTTGATATTAGGGGCATTGAGGGATGAAATAATGCGTCTCCTAGCGAACTGGGGTTTATGAATTTTGGGGAGCCCGTAGAATTTTGGTGAAGTATGATTATATATCAAAAATTTAGCTACTTCATCCGTCAGTTTCCCGAACTTAGTTATTAGTTGATTAGCCTTATATACATATATATATATATATATATATATATATATATATATATATATATATATATATATATATATATATATATATATATATATATATATATATATATATATATATATATATATATATATATATATATATATATATATATATATATATATATATATATATATATATATATATATATATATATATATATATATATATATATATATATATATATATATATATATATATATATATATATATATATATATATATATATATATATATATATATATATATATATATATATATATATATATATATATATATATATATATATATATATATATATATATATATATATATATATATATGTATATATATATATATATATATATATATATATATATATATATATATATATATATATATATATATATAACACTTGGGCTGAAAAGTCCCGGGCCTAACACATAGATGGCGCTAGTTTTATTGCAGTCACCTTTTTTTTCAGTTAATACTAACCTTCAAAAGACAGCTGTTAAAATTTCATGATATTCTATTTATTAGTTTGTGAGTTATTGTGCTAAGAGTGACGCTACTTTTGTTATTTTCAAAACAATGGATCAAAAACAATTTCGTGTTTTAATTTTACACTGCTTCTTGATGGGAAAAAATACCGTTCAAGCGAAGCAATGGCTTGAAAAGTGTTATGGGGACTCCGCTCCATCAGAAACAACAATAAAACGTTGGTTTGCTGACTTCAAACGTGGTCGTAGAGACACCGATGATGCAGAACGCAGTGGACGTCCAAATGAGGCGGTAACACCAGAAAACATCAAAAAAATCCATAAAATCGTTTTGAATGATCGAAAAGTGAAGTTGCGTGAGTTAGCTGACATCGTAAAGATATCAAAAGAACGTGTTGGCTTTATATTGCATGAGCATTTGACTATGAGAAAGCTCTGTTCAAAGTGGGTGCCGCGTTTGCTCACTGTTGATCAAAAACAAGAACGTGTGGATGATTCTGAGCAGTGTTTGGCCATGTTTAAACGTAACAAACCGGAATTTTTGCGTCGATATGTGACAATGGATGAAACATGGATCCATCACTTCACTCCGGAATCAAAACGATCGTCATCTGAGTGGACAGCAACTGGTGAACCTCGTCCAAAGCGCCCGAAAGCACAACAATCGGCTGGAAAGGTTATGGCCTCGGTATTTTGGGATGTGCGTGGTGTAATATTCATCGACTATCTTGAGAAAGGAAATACCATCAACAGTGAATATTATATAGCGTTATTGGAGCGTTTGAAGGCCGAAATTGCAAAGAAACGACCACATATGGCAAAGAAAAAAATTTTGTTTCATCAAGGCAACGCACCGTGTCACAAGTCAATCAAAACAATGGCAAAACTACATGAATTGAACTTCGAATTGCTCCCACATCCACCGTATTCGCCAGATTTGGCTCCCAGCGACTACTGGCTGTTCGCAGACCTGAAAAAAATGCTCGCCGGTAAGAAATTTCGCACGAATGAAGAGGTTATCGCTGAAACTGAGGCCTATTTTGAGGCAAAAGATAAATCGTTCTACAAAAGTGGTATTGAAATGTTAGAGCGGCGCTGGAATGATTGCGTTGCTCTTGATGGAGATTACGTTGATGAATAAAGCTAATTTCGAACCAAAAAAAACCGTGTTTTCTTTGTTAGGCCCGGGACTTTTCAGCCCATGTGTTATATATATATATATATATATATATATATATATATATATATATATATATATATATATATATATATACTGTAAAATCTCGATTATCCCAAATAATATGGACCAAAGTGATTTCAGATAATCGAAATTTCGGTTAATCCGAATTTTTTAATAAAATAGAAGTTTAGAATAAATACAACATTGTAGAGTGACTCAAAAGCATTTATACGATATGCTATTACGTATATAGGTATTTATTAAAACAAAGAATCGAACAATTAGTTTACTTATTTTATGTATCTGTACGGAAAATTGAAAATAAAACAGTTTCATTCTTAACTTTAATGTCTTAAAAATGAGGTAATTTTTAACTGCACTCGTTTTGCGTTAGTTCGGTTTTTGGCTGCAATGTCTGTCCAACGTTTGATAAGCAAAACGTCCGCGGCAGTTGCATTTTCTTGTTGTTCTACATAAGTTAACGCTTTTTCTAGGGCCTCTAGTCCTTCTGAATGTGACATTTTTACTGAAATATTGTCAGTGGCTTCTACTTCGTTATCATCATCGTCATCACTGTCTATTTTATTAGCATTTTTGCATACACTTTTAATTAATTCTTGGTCAGTCATTTCATCTTCCACATTATCCCTGTTAAACCATTTACATACATCGGTTTCCTTAACACTTTCACATCTTGATATTCGTGTAATAATTTGCTGTAAACTTTCATTATCTTCTGTCTCTGCCTCTGAGTAATGTCTCTCCTCTTGTGGAATCAATTTTGACCAAGATTTTTCCAGAGTACTACTCTTTACTTGATTCCAGGCTGAAGCTATCCAATATATAACATTTTTCAAATTTATCTTTTTTAGACAACCAGTAAGATTGCCACCTTCATCTATTTCTTCTAAAATATGCTCCAATAACAAACGCCTGTAATTGCATTTTAAATTTTCCAGTACACCCTGATCCATAGGCTGAATGAGAGAAGTTACAGCAAGAGGCAAAACATTGCTTTTATTTCCCCACTTTCAAGTTGCTCCGTACTTGGGTGAGTGGGGGCGTTATCTAGTAACAGAATACATTTTCTAGGATATCTATGTTCTTTTAAAAAAAGTTCCATTTTGGGAACAAAATCTCCAAAAAACCAGTCGCGTTTATCCAGGCATTGTTTTGATTTTTATACAAAACAAAAAAAGCATTGCGACGAATATTATTAAAGGTTCGTGGATTTGCTGACTTACCAATACATAATAATGGGAATGTGTGTCTTCCAGAAGCATTACTGCATGCAAGAACAGTAATATGTTCTTTGCTACGTTTGTAACCAGGTGCTCCAGCTTCCGTTTTTGAAGCTAAGGTATTTGACGGCAACATTTTTAGTTCCAGCTTGTTTCATCACAATTATAGATTTGGTCTGGTTGTAAACCATGTTCTTTCATAAGCTACTCAAAATTCTCTGCAAATTTTTTTGCAGCAGATACATCAGCCGACAATCTTTCTCCGCAAACTTTCAGTTGACGTACACCATGTCTTTTTTTCCACCTTTCTAGCCATCCATCACTTGCAGAAAAATTTACAGGTGCTTCAATAACCGGCAACTCTTCGCTTAAACTCACTGCCTTATGTTTTAAAATTGTTCCTGAAATTAGTATTCCACGTTCTCGATTCTGTGTAAACCATAAAAATAAAGAATCATCCACTTTTTGGTATTCACCGCTTTTCATACTTTTTCGTGCCTGTGTGGGCGATGACAAGACACTACATTTTTCAAGTTTTTCGCGATATTTTCTCCACTCTGAAACAGTACTCACGGCTACACCTAAATCCTTCGCTATATTTTTAAAAAGTTCACCATTATCTAAACGTTGAATTGTTTCAAGTTTTTCTTTTACGGTAATAACAACACGTTTACGCTTATTATGACGCTCCATTTTATAAAATATCTATTAAAACGAAAGTATTACCTCTGCGATAATAATAGACGTAATGAATAACTTATAATACTCGTCGACTAACCAAAATATAGACAGCGGTGAAATTTTAGACGTCGGGGAGTTCCCAACGCGTTAAGAAAACCACTCATCGTCTGTTTCGAATAATGGGGATTTTTTCGTTTAATAAGAATACAATTTGCTTTTTAACAGTTTGTTTCGATTAAGCCGCATTTCAGATAATCACGATTCGGATAATCGGGATTGTACTGTATATATATATATATATATATATATATATATATATATATATATATATATATATACATGTATATATATATATATATATATATATATATATATATATATATATATATATATGTATATATATATATATATATATATATATATATATATATATATATATATATATATATATATATATATATATATATATATATATATGCAGGTGTTAAACACTTGCATATTACCAGTAATGACATACGGGATGGAAACCATGACGCTCACCATTAGATCAGCCAACAAACTCAGAACAACACAAAGGGCTATTGAACGAATGATGTTAGGAATAACTCTCAGAGATCATATCGCAAATGAGAATATCAGGAATAGAACAAAAGTTGAAGATGTTATAGAACGCATTGCTCAATTGAAGTGGAACTGGGTGGGCCATGTTGCACGACAGGACGATTCAAGATTGACAAGGCGTATTGTACAATGGAGACCTCGCCTTCATAAGCGCAGTGTTGGCAGACCTCAATTACGCTGGCTAGATGACATCAAAAATAATGTAGGGAATAAATGGCATCAGATAGCACAAACAAAAGTCTGTGGAAGAGTATAGGGGAGGCCTATGTCCAGAAGTGGACTGAGAAGGGCTGTTAGAAGAAGAAGAAGAAGATATATGTATGTATATATATATATATATATATATATATATATATATATATATATATATATATATATATATATATATATATATGTATATAGACAATACCACAAGAGAATTAAAGAAGTTTCTGTGCCAGTGACTTGCTAGTCGGAGACCTATCTCGAAATAGAAACTTTTTTTCTCTTGTGGTTGTGTCCTTACCTTCTAATATTTTGCTCATTGTTGTTGATTTTGGTACCCTAAACCGACATATTTTTTGCCTCCATAATCTATTTCTCTCTCTCTCTCTCTATATATATATATATATATATATATATATATATATATATATATATATATATATATATATATATACATACAAACGTGTACAAATTATTAGACTAAAGTCCAATTCCTCATCAATCCAGTAATAAACCTTTGATTTTGTGCTGCTTTGTGACTTTTGATTTAGAGAAATTTATTTTCTTTGAACAAAATTTTATCTCGACAAATTATTTACAGAGAATGTTACAAACATTGACAATTATTTTTACTGAATATGTTTGAAACATTTTGAACCTTCATTTATTTTAGTGATACAAACTAGAACTGTTTCTTATATAACTCATATACACGGTGGGTCATAATAATGGACCATTTTTTCTACTGAAAGGATAAACGTACAGGATCTGTTAAAATGTCGAAGCATTATGTTAATTAGATAAATTTGCGAGTGGGCAATCAATGGCGAAAAAAATAACTATCGGGTAGATTCTAAACTATTAAAAGTAACATGTATCATTCTGTTTTTTTATAAGCAGTATTTACGTCACAAATAGGTGTCGGTAAACTATTAACATAAGTTTTCATTAACAATTATATACAAGGCACATGCCAATGTGAGCCAAGCTGCAAGTATAGGCTAGGGTAAAATAGAATTTCTACAGTAATAAAATTATGGTGTTATTGTGACAAAAGCATATATAAGAAAGAATACAAAATTAGTTTCTGTATATTTCCATTTAATACAATTCTTAAACGTTTTTTGTGTATTTTAACGCAATGTGAAATTTGTTGTAATTAGAATTGTAGTACAACAAAAATTCTTAGTTGTGTAATACACACTTTAATTAAAACGATTGCTCGCCATTTTGTCAAGTTTAATGATTTTCCAGTAGCTTTTAAAATTACTGTAGAATGTCTATTATGGAAAAATAAAATAAATCAACTTATAATAACCTCATAGGAAAGAACATTAAAAAGAAAACAACTTTCTTGTAAAATGTATTAATTCCAAAATGAAAATCTTTATAAAAGTTTTTTCATAATAATTAATTTTTAACTAAAACTAAGGATCAATTAAATTTAGTAAATTTCGCTATTCTGTTTTCTTTCAAATACTTTTTAAATAATGAAAACTGAGTTGTCTTACTAGCTTTAGAACATATCTGAATAAAACTTGATATTTAGAAATAAAAATATTTTCTTCCTGGCCGACTTTTTGAATATTTTGAGTTGGAAAGACAGGTTCCATCTGCAAGGTTCTGCTATATACGTTATTATAAAGTTTCATTGCACAATTTTTGTTTCTTCCGGTAAGGGAAATATTGTATTCAGAAAAACACCCTTCTGCATTTTTGTCGTTCTTTATATTTTAAAATCCCTACTTCACGAAAATTATTGTTTCCATTTACCATCGGTCTGTCTCTCTGTTTATTTGTCTGCCAGTATGTCTATTTGTTGATATCATAACTTTTGAACAAAATAAGATAGCGATTTTTAATTTTGTACGCATATAATATTTTAAGCTTTAGTTTCTATAATGAACAAATTTTAACCATAATTATTTGCAATAAAATATCTAAGAGGAGGGATGAAGGAGGGAGTCAGAGGGGTTGTTTGAAATATATCGTGTCAAAGTTCATTTAAGGGTTCTTGGAATCATTGAAACTAAATATTATGCATTTTTTGTATTATTTTCAATTTTAATCTGCAGCGAGAAATGTCAGGTTGTCTGAAGCACCTCCTCCGCTCAACTTTTTGTGATTAATATATTACCGCAAAGTGACTTCCGTCTATATATTAAGTTGTAATGTTTGGATTAAGTTAAGATAACGCTAAGAAAGTCATAACTTTAAAAAATTTTCAACTATGAGTTACGAAAATTGCTGTAAAAAAATTTTTTGAAAGGTCGATGAGGAACAAGGTGGATTGAAATTTTACAAGGGTTAAAATTTTTATACCACATGTTAATTTCCTTTCAAATGTTTCTTTTGGGAATAAAAATCCTTGTTTTGAATGATTTTTTTTTTTTACTTAACTGCTCCACTATAAAAAGTAAATAATATGCTTTTGTTATTCTTTTTTAAGACTAAGAGCAAAATTACAAACTTCACACTTCGGCAAATATTTACTCTAGATATAAACCTTATCAAATCATGTCATCAACAATTGTTAAGTTATAGACATATTAAGTATGATTTATGAGATTATGTTTCATTATGTTTTATATTTTACTTTCGTCGATTGTTCAAAAAATGAGGATTATTATATTATCTGAAGGCCCGATCGTATTAATGTTGCCGTCTTTGCTTTGCGATGGAACTTGTTTACGATTGCTCAGCACTAAAATATTAAACTAACTATTTATGTTTAATTTAAATTTGCTAGAGTTTCAATAGTATTTCGAGAAATTTGTTGGTTTATGGTTGAGATTAGTGCATCCCAAACTTTTTTAATTATCAGCGCCTTTGCGGAATACAAGTTTCAAGGCGCCCTATGTCAAATTCTAACATATATATATATATATATATATATATATATATATATATATATATATATATATATATATATATATATATATATGTATGTATATTCACTAAAGGGTTAGGTAATAATAAATAAAACACATACTTAACATGACATTAAATGTAATTGAACAAATTTAATTAATTATGATTAATTGGATGGATGAGTCTCTCTCTCTTTACCGATTTTTAAAACTTGCAATACACGGATAAAGAATAATAAAATCTAGTTTTGCAAGACCACATAATACGTAGGCCGAAAAGTTTTTGGTCTAGCTACTTAAAACACATTTTTTTTGCAAAATTCGACTTTATTCATTAACATAGTCTCCTTCAAGAGCGATACAATCAGTCCAACTCTTTTCTAACATCTCTATAACTTTCTTGTAGATGGACTTGTCTTTGCCTTCAAAATCTCTTTCCCGCGAGCATTTCTTTGAAGTCTGCGAATAGATAATAGTCACTTAGGGCCAAATCTGAAGAATACGGTGGATGAGGAAGCAATTCGAACTTCAATTCTTGCAATTTTGCCATCGTAACCATTGACACGGTGCATTGTCTTGCACGTGTTCAATTGGGGCCGTTTCTTTGCGACGTCTGTCTTCAAACGCACCAATAACTTTATATAATATTCGCTATTGATGGTTTTTCCCTTCTCAACATAGTCAATGAAAATTATTCTATGCGCATCTCAAAATACAGAGGCTAAAACCTTTGTAGTCAACTGTTGTGTCTTTGGTCGCTTTGGGCGGCTTTCACCGGCTGCTGTCCACTCAGCTGACTGCCGATTTGATTCCGGTGTGTAGTGGTGGATCCATATTTCATCCATTGTCACATATCCCATGAAAAAATTCTTTTTATTGCGCTTAAACAGGTCCAAACAACGTTCAGAATCATCAACACGTTGTTGTTTTTGGTTCACTGTGAACAAACGCGGTACCCATTTCGAACAAAACTTTCTCATGCCCAAATGTTCATGCAAAACATGACCAACACGTTCACAATTTTGTGGATTTTTTTGATGTGGGTAGTGGGGAGTAAAGAAACATTAGCTAAGTGGATTTTGGAAAGTATATAGAATTTTAGGCGTCTACTTGATTTTTCTCTAGGGGTGAGTTTCTTCTTGATTTCTTCGTTGATGGATAATTCATTAATTTTAATTTTCATAGTAATAATAAAAGTACAAGCAACGAGAAATTTCAAGAATTAAAAGCATACTCCGCATCACACCATCAACGAATCAACACACAATGTACAATACATGAAAATATCAAATTCAAGCAGCTGAGACTAGTCTCTAATGCAAAGACTTCAATTATGCAGTAATTCAAAAAGAATTCCAATTGAAGAAATAACTGCCAACATGGCAAAGCCTGATGTCTCTGAAATAAACTGTTTCCTTCCTACTTTATGCATTACTCGTACATGTGTATCAAATTTTAAATCGATATCTGATTTCGCTCAAGAGTTTTCATGTAAACTGACAGATAGACCGACTGAAGGTGGGACTATGTTTTACGTGCTTTAAAGACCCTAAAACGAAAATAAATACTAACATCTCGAAGGGTAAATTTTTCACGAATATACTTGACTTTAGGAAAACAAGTAAAAATAAGTAAATTTGTTTACCCAGTCCTTGTTTCGCAGATATAAGTAATAAATTAAATACTGAATTTGACTTTTACACTAAAGAACTTTTAAACAATGCAGCTCAAGATATCAAATAATCACTGCTCATAGTAAGAAATTTTTCAACCAAAAACAAGTCAAAACTGGAATAAGGCTATGATTTTTTTAACTCTCTGTAATCACATATACCATGAGAAATACAAAACCTCCCCTACTCTCATATTTTTTACTATAAGGTATTATGCCATTGCTCTAAGGTCAAGTCGACATGTTCTCGGGCAAATCTGAGTCACACTGGACTCTTCGGAGTTAGGTTAGCTTCTTTAAGTCTTCTTCTGACTGTCCAATGACTGACAGCCCGACCACGAACTTATCGGAGCTCTGGCTGAACCTCAACACCGGTCAAGTAACGATTTCTTAGAGTTGTGTTTACAATGAAGAGGTCGTCTAGCTCCGAGGTAAACCTCTTGATCCTGGTCTTTGTGTTAAGGCGCCGGTCTCTTGGTAACGTCTGTAGACTCAGATACAGTTGCGCAGCGACTACACGTTGGCTATGCCCTTGTTGCAATAGGGTAATGACTTATGCCGTTTCTTCCGGGGTGGTATCCATTTTCCGATGACATAATTAATGAGCAGGTAGAGCAAAAGTGTTGTTCAAGTTCCGATAAAGGAATGATAGAAAAATGCAGTTGCATGTTTTTTTTAAAGGGATAAATAGCGCACAACGAGTACGTTGCTGAGCGAGCAAAAACGGCTCTATTGAGTAAAACCGTTTTAATTAGTAACACTTTTTGGAAATCCAAATGTTTTTGCTATTATTGGAAAGAGTAGAAAATCAGCATTCTAATAATACCAAAAATAATGCCACTGTTTCAAAATTAAATTCAAGGATTGGTGCTAGATGAAGCAAAATCGTTTTTTTTTCTCACCAGTGTAGTTATTTCATTTATTTGGTAAACAGCAAATCTCCATTTCAACCCAAAAACAACTCATATTTATACAAAAAGTAGTTTTTCTGCTGGCTTAAAATGCTTAATAATGTTAAAATAACATCGCTTATCAAGGTGAAATTTTATAGTTTAATAGGGTAAGTTTTGCCAAACTGTCAGGGATTGTTGTACCTGTTGTACGACTCACTAATTTCTAATGACGTTGCTTGCGGTTATTCCGGTAGTGTTAAGAGAAGTGGCTTAGGAGTCCAGAATTTTGTGCTGCAGTTTGTATTCTTTGGGTTTATCTTTATAACGTCTATATTACACCTTTACATGGTTTGATTAAAAAGATAGGTAAACTAATTTACCTAGTACTCAATGGATGGAATTATTATCCGAATAGTTAGGTATAGGTCTCGTTATAATGGTATCTTTCCTATAGAGGTTATATTCTAATTTATTATTATTTTTAACAACTAAGATATCCAGGCATGTTAACTGGTCATTCCTTTTTAATTTCACAACTTTAATGGAGTTGAATAAAGCAAGATTAAAAAATTAAAAGAATTATTTTAGGAATGTAGCTAGAATCAATTATTGTGAGGAAAAATTAATAAATAGTAAGTTTAGAATTAATATTTTTAATTCCACTATTTTTATAGGAGTAAAATAAGACCAAAAATGTTTCAGTCCAAAGTAATCCAAAATATAGTAGAGGTTTCAATCAGGTATTTAATAAGGTTGGTCTCACGTTAGACTCTCTCAACTTGAGAAATATCTTAAAAAGTCCGGAGGACAAACTTCACATACGTCAAAAAGTGGAATATATTATATAAGTTGCAATGGTGGCAACAAAACCTATAATGAGTAAACTAGAAGGTTGATTCGAACAAGACTGACATCAAATTTAACACACTAGTTATAAATGAACCTGATAGGTGATATTAGGCACATTCGAAAGTATTGAATTTCTAAATGGTAAAAATAGTCTAAATAAGGACAGAGGACCTTCTTGGGGTCCTCTATACTGGTTACTTGATCAAAACTAATGTCTGTGATTGGTCGGTTTCACACGGGTAATCGTACTCTTAGTATAAATAGTCTAATCTTAGATTTAATCATTCGTGGCTCCTGACGATGGAAACATAGTTAACGAAATGAGCATTTAGTTCAAAAATGAAGTGTTCGGTGGAGTTTATATTGACAAAAAAAGTTGCGGCTTCATAAATATTTATAAGTGGAACCTTTACACTTACTACTACTGTTAAAATTTGAAACAATGAAAAAATAACACAACATTCAGATTTTTTGACTCCAAGAAGCAACACCTCTAACCCCCTTTTCCATCCCTTTAATCCCTTACATATTTGACTAAAAATTTTGGATAGTTTCAACAGTTATAGCAATATTCCTAATTTTTTAATGACGATAATAAGCATAATAATTTTTAGTAAAACATGCGAGGATAAGGGGGGAACTTTGTATATATCATGTTATATATAATTACTAGCCTCATTCGACTCTTTACTTGTTTTAGGTGGGCAAATATCTTATCATAGAGCACTGATTATTTGATATATTGAGCTGTACTATTTGAAAATTCTTTGTTGTAAGAATTTCAAATTTAGTATTTAATTTACTACACATATTTGTTAGAGAAGTAATGGGTAAAGAACTTCACTTATTTTTACTTGCCTTCCCAAAGGAAAGTATTGCATTCGTAAAGAACAACCTCTGAAATTTTTGAATCTTTTCTCATTTTAGGGTAAAACATAGTCCCGCATTTCAGTTTGTCTATCTGCCTGTCTATTGATACGATAACTCTCGAACGAAATAAGATGATTTAAAATTTGATACACATGTATTACATACAGAAGGACTGAGGAGGAGGAAAAGAGAATGAAAGGACGAGAAAGTTTATATATTTTTTATCCATTATATCGATCTTGGTTTTTGATGATGAAATTTTAAGTATAACTATTTAGTGTTAAACATATAAGGGCTGGGGAAGTATGATAAAAGGTTTGATTCGAATATATATCGTGTTATGCATTCTTTCAAGGTTCTTGTAATCATTATTGTTATTTATTTATAGTCCATCCTGAAAGGGTTAGAGAGTTATATATATCGTATATATGTATATGTTTCCAGGGTTCTTAAAGTCTTCAAATTGTGTTTGTATTGACGGGGGCAGGAGTTAGAAGAGTTACTTCGTATTTATTACACGTCCTTTTTAGGTTTCTTGGAGGCAAGGAATCTGAAAATTGCATATTTAATAAACATCTTTAAAGTAGAAATAATTTGTAGAAGAAAGATACAAATATTTAAACGAACCTTCCTCTGGTCAACTTTTTTGTAAAATCAATACCGGTAATTTAAAATATCAACTGGTAGTGCTTGGATGAGGTATTCCTTAGTATGACTTAATTTAGAACTAAGTTCCAAGGGTAAATAAAGTACCTGGTAAATCGTTTTGCCAATTTTGTCTCATACATTTGACATCATATTTTATGTCATAATTTATGTGTTTTACGTATGACTTCACAATTCATTTGGTAATTTATTAATATTTTAAATAAATATAAAAGGATTATAAAACCTATATTAATTGAATACACAACAATAGATCTTATTTTTCTGTGTTAAGTGTACTTATGTCAATTTTTATACCTTATTTCCCATAGTGACTACAATCATTATTATTTATTATGAAACTAATAAGTAGTTTTTCGAGTATTATTCAAAGAGAAACTCATCTATATTATAAGTAATCATTAAAAATGAAAAAAAAATATTTTATTGGTTATTTTCGTGGAAAAATATCGCTATTATAATACAAGTAGTTATTGACAGAAAATATCCTGTGAACTTAAATATTTATTGATAATTAAAGTAATAATCATGTGTCATTTAGAAGATTTGATATGAAATTCTACAACTTTTGGGGATTGAATTTGTTATTTGAAATATTTATTATATATTGTACAGGGTTATTGAATATAAATTGATACATTTTTGACATGGCACGTACTTCATAATTTTGAAAAACTCAGTAAGTTTTAATTATGACTAAATATAACTAAAGGGAAATAAAGTAGAAAATAATGCTTTTTCCCAAGTTGGCTATGCACGTTTAACAATAATATAAATTGACAATAGCATTTGTTTATATTCAGAATATTGATTGTATTAAGTTAAAATTAAGTAAGAAAGTTTTTTCGGAGAGTGAAAGTTTTCATGAAGGTAAAAAAAGAATCCCTAGCTCAAATACATTTGTAAGGATTTCCATCACATTTTAACTGAAACAACGTTTAAATGAAAGGAAAGGACTTTCCAAAGAGGAAAAAAAACCACGAAAATGAAGAATTGGAAATTCTGTTGCATTTTCAATAAATCTTATTATTATATTATAAGAGCTAAACTAAAACCAATATTTACTATGTCATATTTTAGACAATCCTTCTCTCTTCATTTTTATACTAACACTTAATTTTAACTTTGTACTATCAAAGTTCTTAACATAAACAAATGCCACTGGCAATTTGCCTTTTTGCCAAATGTGCATGGCCACTTCGGCAAAGTCAGGAAAGCATTTCTCTTCCTCGTTTTGCAGAATATCAGAAAAATTTATATTGGTATTCCTAGAGTTCAGCATTATATAAAACTAAAAAATAAAATACAGGGTGTTGCATTTAAAAAATATAAAGTTTGTATCATATGTCAAAAACGCGATGGGCGATTGTCTCAGCTTTAAATGCTTAAAAATATCAACAACATCTGTATTTCACATTTTTGCCTAACTCTCCAAATAAGCTAGTTAGAGGGATGGTCCAGCTATAATTAATAACCCTATACCTTTAGTGATGTACTTAATTAAACCGGATAAAGTCAAAATTTTATTTTAAAGAAAAAAAGAACTAATTGCCAGTCACAACTTATGGCCTTCTAAATGAGTGACGTAATATAGTAAGTAAAAAAAATCTTTTTTTCTCTCCAAAACGCAGTTCTAAAGGGCTGAATTTGACTTTTTCACACTAAAGAATAACTTCATTTTAGAACTGTGTGCTTGGAAGAGAAGTTTGAGTAAATTTTTAACGAATATCTTCTCCCTGTCTTTCCTTTTTTCTTCTTTTAGCAAGGGTAAAACTGAAAAAATACCATTCTTAGCTTCTATTTTCTAAAAACTCAAGTTAAACCATGAGGTTGTTTTTATATATAAATATTTATGTAAGTAATACATTATGATTAGAGTGATATCACAGGCGGAGTCCTGAAAGTTTAGGAGTATTACTACCACCCAGCACAAGACACTTAAAAAAAGCTTCTCGGTAGATTTCGTCAATCGAGCAGGTCTTGGCATCCTCGAATCGTTTTGGGTGATTTGTAGGTCTAAACTACACTGCGTAGTTGGGGTCCGCAAACGGAAAACCAAGTACAGTGATAGATTGATTCCTCACCCTAAAGCTTCTTACTTTTTATCGTGCGTTCTAATGGAGACATGTTGGCCGTGATTTTGTCAGTGCTTTAATTTGGAAACTGATGGAAATCGGTTATACCCGATAATCTATAGCAGTTTCTTGATGAGTGCTAGTGCACATTTAATTGAGTGGGGGGCCTATTGGAAAACACCATTTCAAGCACATGAGCGCAAGATTTGTTGTATTAGATGCACTAGAACACAGTTCGATGCTCAAGACATGCGATTGGGGTCACTTTACATCATATAGAGGGGCAACTCAATATACAAGTTTGGTTTCCTGAAAGAATCCACACTTGCGTCTGGGTAAAAAATTAAGTATCACCGTGACGGGCGATTTGAATGGACGACAGTTTATTTAAATCGTTTTTAAATATTAAAATTTTGACTTGTTCAAAAAAATACTTAAGACAGGAGAACTTTGCATCTTAATAGATATATTTCGATAAAAATATGGGAAACGAATTGTTTTATAACATTTCTTATTTACAAACTAAAAATGGTTTACGTAGAATAATTTTAAAGAAAATACTAGGAAATTTAGTACTAGTATATCACTTAAAATTGCTCTCGATGTCCTAGAAAAGGTTTGATCATCTATAAAGCAGCAAACAGCTGTTTAGAGCTAAATTCCTCCGACAAAACTTACAATGTTGAAATGTTACAAGTTGTTGGATGTTGTTGTTCACGAGTTACAAAAAATACTCTTCGTAAGAAGTACTAATAAATAGGTTTATTAACTCCTGCAGCAGCTCCAAATGAAAAATTATTGCAAATATATTTACTGTTAATATATTTAATTTAAGACTTGTAAATAAATTCGGTTCTCAGTTAATTTAGTATATTCCTTAATATTTGTTAGATTATTTTGAATACGAGACTAGTACCTGTAAAAACGCAAATCAATAAGTGAGCTAAGAAAATGTGATTCACAAAATAGAGCTGGGTTTTTCATAATATTTTAAATATTTTTGCATTATGTTTTTAGCTAACGGTAAAGCCTCATATACACGAGCAAAAATTTGCGACACTTATTGCAAGAGTTGATCTCAATCTTCGTGTAAACACGTCTGAGGGCAAACCTAGACACTTTTGAAGTGTTGCGCAATATGTGTCAGGAACCAGGTTTTCTTGCAGTGTAAACAATCAATTCGCTTCTCTCAGAGAGTAGAGTTTAGTTTCTAAACGTGCCGAAATATTTTCCGACACTTTCAGAAAAAAAAGTTAGGTCGGTCCGTCATTTATCGGTGCAGTATCGTTTTTCTCGGCGTGCTCAGTACCGATTCGGTAACGAAAACATGCTGAACGCCTATATTTTAATGAAACCCACCTGACTTGATCCGCGCCCGAGCATCCTTCGCAAGTCAGGCACACCGAGGAAAACGATACCGCATCGACAAATCAGGAAGCGGCCTTAGAAGAAAAAAGTCGTGAAGTAAATGTAATGTATTTGCTTCAATTACGGAGAGGGAACTTTTACTGGAACTGCGAGATGTAAAAAGTAAGTTATACCGCAAACAACTTAAAAAGCAAAGTGCTCTACAGGAACTGGCCGCCAAATTTAGCACCGCCGCCAATGAAGTAAGCAGTCAGTACTAGATCGTACACACAGGTATCCGAAACAGGTACATTACTGAGTGATACGAATCTCTTCCAAGAATTGTGAACTATCAGTATAATTTTTCACTTTTTATATTGATACAAGTATACGAAATTACATTTTGTACTAAGTATGTAAACTTTTCTTACCTGTACTTAAAAAATTCTAAATGAAATGAAACGAATTACTTTGTTATTTGTCACTTATTTTTTTATTTATCTGCTACTATTTCGTAGGTTTTCTACATTGTCAAGCGTAATACTACAAACTAAGGTGGTTTATTTATGATTTATAACAAATTGCCAGGTACAATTTGGAATTATCCATCATTAAATTAGAATGAACTTATTAAATTATTTTTTTTTACAAAGGGTTAAATGACATTATTGTTTCAAATTTGAAGAAATACTTTTCAATATTTTCTTAAAACTTTTTACAAAAATTCCTTCTTCAAAGATATATCTAAAAAACTTCTAAAATACGCCCAACAGGGCTGAATTCTGAACATCTGTTTGATTATTTAATAGGATTATATCTTTATTTTTATTGTGCTTGTAGATCTCTATAGCTTCTAAAATATTTAATTTTCTTCCTTTTTGTGCTTCATGTAATATTTGTAGATTATTTATGTCTGAAAAAATATGATTTGTTTGATGGAAGTGGTTAGCAAAGTTGGAGTTTTATTTGTTTAATCTAAAAGATGTTTGGTGTTCTTTAAATCTAGTATCGAAATTTCTCCCTATTTAACCTATATAACAGCTATTACATTCATTACATGACAGTTTATAAACTCCAGAGTCTTTATATCTATGAGTTTTGTCTTTTACATTGAAAAAGAGGGAGGAAAGTTTTTGAGGTGATTTAAAAGCGATATTTATGTTGTCTTTTGCGAGCATATATGCAATTTTATTAGAAATTGGTCTGAAATATGTCAATGAGGAAAAAGTTTGTTTTTCATCGTTTTTAACATGTGGATAAATATGTCTTGAATTTAGTTGTTTTTGTTTATTTGTAATTAGGTCATCTATGGTTTTTTTCTGAAATCCGTTATTGTGGGCAGTATTCTTGATTTTATCTAATTCTTTCTCTAAATTTTGTTTATTTAAAGGGATGGAGAATGTGAATCATGGATCTATAGGCTGCGAGTTTATGTGAGTTGAGGTGGCATGAATTATTAGGAATACAATTTCAAATTTTACCTAGAAATTTGTTATAAATCCTAAATAAACCACCTTAGTTTTTAGTATTACGCTTGACAATGTAGAATCCCTACGAAACTGCAGTAGCAGATAAATAAAAAAAAATAAGTGACAATTCGTTTCATTTCATTTAGAAATTTAAAATGTACTGTCACCAAGTAATGGACACCTCAATTATACAATTGTACTTAAAAACCTCTGTCACACAGAGCCTTTCACTTGCCGTAATAGACTGCCGCATATTAGTGTCATTTTTTGTAATCCTTGGTTCCACTAATTCCAGTAAGTACTCAAAATCCTCTGCCGTTATTGGCAGAAAGTTGTCAAGCTGTCGAATGTCTTGTAACCTCAACTCAGATAACAATGTCTGATGAACACCCAGCTCTCCCTTTCGTAATATCCATTATCTTTTCCTTCTCTTTTTTGCTTCTACAAAAGTAATAAGACGGTTAAAGCAGCAGTAAATTTTGGCCTTTTGGGTCGACATGTTTCATTACCCAGAAGTTTTTCTCAAATGTTGCAGCACATACACAAGTGTGATCTGTAAACACGTATGACATATTTTCTAAGAGAAAAATCGACACTTCTCTCGGAAAAAAATTTCCCTCAATAAGTTGCGCCAGTTATTGCCTCAGTGTAACCAGATAGGCAAGTTGATTCTGTAATAAGTGTCGCAAGTTTATTGCTCGTGTATATGAAGCTTCAGAGTATGAAATGTACAGATACATTGGAGGTACTTTTTTGTGAATGTAAATGAACTAAAATTTTAAAATTAGGTCTAGACTTAAACACTGAAAATTTTAAAACAATTAATAAAAAACAAAAAATATAAAGCACAGTAAAAAATCCCTAAATTATGCTCGAGCACTCTTAAAGTTGTGGGTATCTCAAAACTTGAGGTTAGTAGTAGTAGCTGACAAAATGCAGTATTGTTAGTCGAAGTGAGGGAGCCAACAAGACTTGATTTACAGCCTAAAATATTTCTTTAATATTTTTTTATGGATATAGCGCTTGCGCTGCAGGGAAATCCCTAAAGCGCTATGGCATCGGTGCGTGTGCGGAAAGAGCGATTCAAGTTTGCCTTGAATTGCTATAAATTGCACTCGGTGGGAAGCACGTTCCTGGACAAACTATTCCAAAGGGAGGAAGTTCTTCATATAAAAGACTACTTGAAAAGTATTGTACGTGGCAAGCTGAACTTCATATGGACGTGAAGTGTGTAACGTGTATTTCTAGCATGTACCGCTTTGGGAAGAATTAAGCGGGCTACATCCATCGAGTACTTTCCATGAAAATACTTGTAGAATCCACTCAAGTCGCCCACCATTCTTCGATACTCCAAGAAGGTTGCTGGTCAATTTTCCATCGTTGGTCGAAATTGAGCTTTATATAGAATTAACAGTTGTTGTGGAGTGTAAAGCTCTAGTTCGAAATGATATTCCCAGCTTTTGAGAAGCTTTCTTTGCTATGCTTGCAACATGTTCGTGCCAAGACATATTTGCTCTAAAATTAACGCCCAGCAAATTGAGTGACGATGCTAGAGGAATGGAGTGCCTCGACATAACTATGTCGGGTTCAGCAACCTTAACTTTTTCAGGAAAAACTGGCGCCTGGGTTTTTTAGCGTTAAATTTTACTTGGTTACTAGACAGAATTTCTTCTAGGCCTTTGTTAAATTGAATGACTTCCTGCTCTGTGCGGATATTAGCATTAGTAACTGATGTTCGAGCATTCAAAATGCATCTGAAAGTTGTAGATTGGATTCCTGGTCCTTTCCAACAGATCGTTGATATAGATGGGAATGAGAATAGGAGACAGTACGGAGCTATGTGGTGCACCGGCGTTAATAATGAAGGTGTTGGAAAGAAATCTGTCGACTGCCACTCGTAAAGAACCCTCTCTGAGGAAACGGAAGAGCCAAAAATAAAACTTTTTAAATATACCATAAGAGCGTAGCTTAGCCAAAAAGTTATCGTGCCAAACACGGTCGAGTGCCTTGGATATCTCAAATGTAACCGCCCAAGATTTTCCAAAGTATTCGGTTGATTTATTCCAAATATATGTTACATAAATTAGAAAATCTCCTGTTGACCTTTGCTTACGAAAGGCAAATTGATGGTCGCTAAAATATTCCATCCTTCAAAATATTTTAGCAAATGCTGATTGATCGACTTTTCCATGACTTTCAATATTATTGAAAGCAGTGCGACTGATCGATAGTTGTTTGGCAAGGTCTTTTTGCCTTTTCTCGGCTGCGCTGTAGCGCAATTCCAGCAGGAAGGAGATATTTCCTTTCTGTAGGATAGATTAAAGTGTTTACAGAAAACTAGTGTTAGTTCTCTCTAGCATATTTTAAGTACTATGGCCAGTATACCGTCAGCGTCAGAACCTTTTTTGGTGTCTAGCTTCATTAAAATACGTTTTGTGAAGACAATATCGGACATCCCTGACTGCGCTATGGAAACAGTTGGTAGTATTTTTCCTTGGAAATCAACAGTAGGATGCGCAGCAAAGAGTTCAGCTAACAAGTTGGGTGGTAGTATAGTGGATTTAGAGAAATTTTGACTAATGGCCTTAGCGACTGACCAAAAGGACCTAAAATTGTTAAGACAGGTGTTGTTGCAATAGAATTATCTAACCGTGTGAGTGGTGATATAGTGGATTTGGTGAAATTTTGACTAACGGACCTGGAATGGTTAGGGCAAGCAAGAAGTTTGTTTTTAATTCTTTGATTGTGTGACTCCTTGGTTCCGTCGATAATTTCTTTGTATCTGTTCCGTGCACGAGCAAAGATGATACGATTTATGACGTTGGAATTTTCACACCATTGTCGGTAGGCGAGATGTTTAGAAGCAATAGCTTCTTTGGATTTTTGGTCGAACCAAGTCTTACCGTTGGAGGAGCATCTCTTCGAGAAAGGGATGTAAGCTTCCATGCCAGCCGAAATGACATCGAAAACTTCCTTAGCGCAATGCGATGTGTCGTCGGATCTTCTCATTTATCAGATTTGTAGTGCCAAATCTAGCGCGGCTTAGGTGCTTCTCTCTCACTGATCGGTAGGATACTCGTTGTCGAAAGCAGTTTATACTCGGGAGAACCTAACGGCGGATTTACGGTGACAGTGTAAGTTTCGGGATTGGTGGTGAAAAACAGGTCAAGAAGACTGGCGAACTCTCCGTCTGGATCAGGGATCCGTGTTGGTTCATCGATAAGTTGAGTAAAGTCATAACTGATTGAGAATTATTCAGCTTCAGGACCTTGTTCGTCGGTCGTATTTGAATACTTAAGCTATCCATGGTGTCTGTAAAAGAAGCAAAAAGCGTTCTAAAATTAATATCACTTGGTAGTCGATAGAGGCAACAGATAAACCTGGTAATTTGTTGATTCGTTATTTCTAACTACATAATATCAAAGTTTCTAGGCTCCAGAGCGTCCTTTCGTTGGCAAGAGATATTGCTTCTTACAAAAAGACATATTCCAAAGTTACGCCTAAACCGGGAATAGAATTCGTACCCAGGCTAGAGAAAGTTGACAGTGCTGGTCGATGAACTGACCTTGGTTTCAAATAGAGCGAGTACATTACGTTTGTTTAGTTGCAGGTGTTGGTGCACTGAATTTATGTTCAAGTTTAAACCTCATATGTTGCAAAAATCTATTTTAAAATTGTGATCTCAGCATATTGACGAGCGGCTATTTTACCTCCGGAATCTTTTTATCCCTAGAACTTCATCATGCTATTTGGTCTCACAGTCCTGAGAGATCAGCACAGCCACGAAACGTTAAGCAACTTCACGCAGCCTAAATCGATGCGGTGGTATCACACCGGGCGATACCTGGTGGGATCTGGACATCTACCGTCTAAGCTGTTATTTTAGTTACCTTCTACGACAGGCAAAACATACCGGAGGTGATATTCTGTCCCGCACCCCCATGGGATAAATGACAAATATCGTGTGATGTAAGGCATAGATAGGTAACATCAGTAATAAACGATATCAAACTTAATGATATATGTTCCGATATTTGGGATAAGATATACCAAAACCGTAACAGGAACAAAATTTGTTTAGTCTGGAATAACAAAAAAGACCGGTAATCCAATCTATAGCTTTGCAGATGACAGTACGCTTGTCTCTTCATTCACCTTGAACGCTCGGACATCGGCTGCTCAGGCGAATATCCGCAGACAGCAGGAGGTCGTTCAACTTAACAAAGACCTGGAAGAAATTCTATCTTGGGGTGACAGTAACCAAGTGGAATTTAACGCTACAAAAACCCAAGCGGCAGTTTTTTCTAAAAAAGTTAACGTTGCTGAACCCGACATAGTTATGTCGGGGCACTCCATTCCCCTAGCATCGTCGCTCAATTTGTTGGGCGTTAGTTTGGGAGCAAATATGTCTTGGCATGAACATTTTGCAGGCATAGCAAGGAGAGCTTCTTAAAAGTTGGGAATATTATTTAGAACCAGAAAGCTTTACACCCCACAGCAACTGTTAATTCTTTACAAAGCCCAAATTCGACCAACTATGGAATACTGCTCCCACGTTTGGGGCTCCGCTCCCAAACATACACTGCATTTGTTGGATTCTGTTCAGAGAAGAGCGGTCCGTCTGATTGGGGATCCGGAATTGACCGGCGGCCTTGATTCGCTGGAACATCGAAGAACGGTTGGCGACTTGAGTCTGTTCTACAAGTATTTTCATGGAAGGTGTTCGAAGGATGTAGCCCGCTTAATTCCTCCCAAAGCGGTGTATGTTAGAAATACACGTCGCGCTGGTGCTTCGCATCCGTATGAGGTTCAGCTTGTTACTCCGCGTACGACGCTTTTCAAGCAATCTTTTATATGGAGAACGTCATCCCTTTGGAATAATTTGCCCAGCGCTGTGTTTCTCACCGAGTACAATTTAC
The DNA here is from genome assembly GCA_019049505.1 of Pachyrhynchus sulphureomaculatus. NCBI lineage: Eukaryota > Metazoa > Arthropoda > Insecta > Coleoptera > Curculionidae > Pachyrhynchus > Pachyrhynchus sulphureomaculatus. The sequence continues at coordinate 86,905,964 of CM032454.1, read as the reverse complement.
AGCGATTCAAGAACAACGTGAATCGCTTTTTCCGCACTAGTGCCGCTCCTGGAGCGCTTTAGGGACTTCCCTGCAGCACGTGTGCTAGACCAAAAAAAAAAAAAAAAAAAAAAAAAAAAAAATTAGGAGTTACGAATTCTGTTCAAAATTTCAATAAGTGAAATTGCAAAATTATTTCAAATAATTTGATGAAAGTAAAACTAATATACAATTCTTGTATGGAAAATCAAAAGGTTTCACTCTCCATCAAAACTTATCATAATTTAGCCAACAATATTATAAAATGTGTTATTTGATAATTCAAATGGTAAATTAGAAATGTGGTTTGAATTACAACATCATCACCATTATCGCAAATTCTAAGACCGAAACTTGACGGAATCAAAAATCTAATTAACTTTCTAAAGGAAATCATACCCCAAAATAATATTTAAATTCAAATTGGGCGCCAAATGATCTAGGTATCGACACGCCCTTATCGAAAAAGAAACAAACAAAAAGAAATGTGGTTTGTATTATCTCATTAAGTATCAGCCCCCTTCTCTTCTTTAATATGTATGTATACTAGGAGCAGCCTGTAAAATACGTAATTATATACTTTATAATTCCTTACCTTTAGATTGACGAAGACTTAAGTTGGTACAGCATACTTCAATAAGATAGTTTGACTACAAGTGATTATATCAAACTTTGTGGGTTTCTTAAGACTATTTGTATATTTGCCAGAAAATAAAGGATTTTGGATGGTGTCATTACTTCTTAACTAGCCGTCAAAATAACATATTTTAAATGTGCATTTGTTAATAATTAAAAAAGGTAACTTTAGTAATTATCTAAGGGCTCTCCGAAGGATCTTTCAAATTCCTATACCTACTTTGCTTCTTTTGAACAATCTATGTTGGGTTTTATAACCCGAAACATAACAGCGTAGTGATTAGTTTTAAAGGAAAATCAACTTTTTACCGCAACTCACAATGATTCGCAACAGAGACCGGTCGAGGAAATGGCGATCATAGAGAAGCATAGCAACTACCAACGGAAAATAACGTCAATGTCTTCATTAAACAAATAAATAGCTAAATTTCACGCTTTATCTTCATTTCTCTTATTCTATCTCCGTTAAAATGAGGGGGGAATAAATAAACTCGTGCACCCGGTAAGTATAAACGGCGTTCTCGTTCGCTGACACTTAAAAAAATCCCAAAATTTTGCAGACGTCCGGTTGAAAAATATTTTTTATGGAATGATCTTGGGTCTTCCAGTTCCAATAGTCTGACTCAAGACAAGTGGGTGGTATGGTAATAGATACAAACGTGAGGACGTAAAACAGATGTACGAGGGTTGTAGTATCGTCTTGCCAAGCTTATGGCCTTGTTTTTCCATAGTTTTTATTACTTAATTTGGATAGATTCTGAAAAGCAAGAGGCCATAAATAACTCACGAAAGACGTTTACAAAATGTTTTTAACCTCAATAAATAGGTATTTATTTGTCAGAATTTACATAATTAAAACGAGAGATTCAAAAAAAAAGTTCGTTGATTTGGCAGTGTTATGTAAGTATTACTATTTTAATTGATTATTTTTATTACAAACCGGATGAAAAAATTACATTGTGGTTTAGCGCTGGAAAGAATATTTTTTAGTTAATTAGTAATAATTAATCAAAAAATACGTTGCTTCAATGTAAAACGTTTAAACGCCTTTATTTGTTCCTCTCAGGCGACTAAAAAAATTTTCAATTACCTAATGAAAAGCAATTTCGAATACATAAATTACGACAGCCGACCGCAGTATATTCCAACCCTTATTTATATCGACAACTTAAATTTACCTGAACTTTTAAAAGAACCATATACCATAATTAACCTTTATTCATGCTATGCACTCGGCAAATGGTCGGCTACAGTCACGCTAACAAATTAAATAACAGGGTTCGCTTCGGGGCTTTTAAGGGGAGTGTACCTTCACACATGCTTTGTACATGTGTGTTGACACTGTATGTTACACATGCTGCTAAATGTAAGGAGCGACTAAGGTAAGGTTAGCTTTGTACACGCTAAATCTACCTACACACAAGTGGACCATTCTACAAAAAATGGTTATTCTGACTTTTGGTAATAATTCAGAGATAAAGTATGAGTGTGTCCATTTTTTGATCTTGAATATTAAAAAAACAATGAAGTTCAAAAAAGATATAAGTATTTCAAAAAAATCATATATTGTCTAATGGAAGAGTGCGAATAAATGTTGACAAATCGTGATTTTAATGAAATAAAATACTGAGGAACTTTTCATAATTCTACAAATGCTTCAGCGTTTCTGCTATTGTACCTTTGTTTAAAACGTACCTCAGTATTTTATTTGTGTTTCTCCACTAGAATAAACTGTAAAATAGCAATAACAAGACAATAATAATTAGTCCTATAGGATCGTGGACAATTTTAATATTGGCTTTGTTACGAATTTCTTTCAGTTTTACCTTTAGTTCAGTTTTTGTGTATTAAAATTCCTGGCTAAAAACTAACCTCAAAAGTAAAAAAGAACAGGCTGAAGTTACTTGCTTTCTAGATTTAAATTTCTACGTCTAGAATCGCGTGATTACTTGGATGTGACAAGTTTGGATTGAAGATTCGAAATCTATAAAAGGTAAAAAGTTCCATAATGGAATGAATCTTATAACATTAATGGCGAAACATAATTTAAAAGCGGTTGGAAGTTGGAAATGATGGAAGAAAATATGTTTGACGACGAAGGTACTAGACATGATTTTCGGTATCAAATACCGACTGTTAAGCATGCTGTTGGTAGTATTATGCCTTGGGGGACATTTTCGTGGCAAGGTGTCGGTCCAATAATTAAAATTGTAGGTAGTATGGACGCTGTTATGTACAGAGATATTCTATCAGAACACATGCTTTTTTATGGACATCGAAATATGCCACGAGGATGGATTTTTCAGTACAATAATGATCCAAAACATGGATCCAAGCTTTTGCAAGAATTTTTCAGAAAGAAAAATCTTTTAGTTTTAAAATGGCCAAGTCAATCCCCGGACTTGAACCTCATAGAACATTTGTGAGAAAAGTTAAAAATGAAAGCAGGAACTCAGAATTGTTCCAATAAAGGTGCTCTCTAGAACAAAAGAGCAGGCGTATATCACCAGAAACAGAATTCACAAATTAGTCGAATCGTTGCCTCAGCGATGTGCTATTAGCTTCGAATTATATAGCTAAAAAAGTGTACAGTTTAAACAAACATTTTTTTAAACGGCACAACAGTGAATCTACATAATCTTGAACCTACGCTGGGACTGAAATTCCTCACTTTTGGATAGAGTATAGAAAATTTAAATAAAAATATGCTTTTTATTTGTTTTTCTAATTTACACAAGAACAATACCATACCCTTAGGATATTTTATTCCATTGTTTCACTTATTCAAGTCTACACATTCTTGAAAAATTTTTAGATACTAGAGATTTTAATGCACTAATTTTTAATATTTTTTTTTAACAAGAAATATGAAATTTTATTTTTTGTGGTCCATTGGAGCATTACAATATATTACAGAAAATAGATAAATTACAAGTAATTTTACCTACTTTTGTCACTTTAAATTTTCTTCTTATCTTAATTCATCATACAGCCTCAAAAGTAACTTTAAAATCAACTTACTCAAAAAAAACACTAACACCACCGCTAATGGACAATTGCTCGTATATCTGACTAAAAAACTAAAATAACTAATGAAGTGAGCACTATAAAATATTACTATATCCCAGTGACGAATTCAGCTATGATGTATTATAATAGATAAAATTTTTGTCAATATATTCCTTTTTATCTTATGTCAGGATTATCATTTTGTGTAATAATATTATTGTCGAGGTTTCCATTCGAAAAGAATGTAAAATGTTATATACTAATAAGTGTAACTATTTGAAGTGAATAAAAAATTTAGCCTGTCTAACAAAATAAAATGTGAAATAAGGAAGTTATATAAAATATAATTGTGTAAACGTGCAGCAAAAGATAATATATATTTTTAAAATGGTTAATGGAATATTATGAAAAACGCAGTGTTCCTTTCAACGTCTCTGTTTTACCATTCAAGCTTTCACAACTGATAATAAATATTAATAGTACCTTTATATTTGGTGGTATTAGATAGCCAGATTTGGTAAAATACCATATGTAGGAGCATGCAATATTTTTAAAAAAATCATGAAAGTTCATCTTAACATATTTTTCATTATACTATGGACACTTATTAGCCATAAATACCATTTATAAAAAAAATGTTACTTTCGTTAGTACAAAACTCACCCAATGGATTTTTTTTATTAAATCGGCATTTTTTTTTCTTAGATATGGAGTAGGAAAATTTTAAATTAATTTTCTGATTTTGTGGCAAAAATATGATGGCCGATCATTAAACACTCCATGTAAATATCTTTTAAAAATTTGAATATTATATATAGATTCATATATCATGAATAAAAGTAAAAGTTTTCTATTTGTTTAAATACCTATAATAAAAAAATGTTCACTAGGTTTGACCATCACATATGAGTTATGTGAGTAACAGCTGGACTAGCTGTACTGTCTTATATTATTTAAATAAGTAGTAGTTTTCTGTTGATAGTATTTTTCAAATTTGCCCAAAAAAATAGTTGTCCATTTTTTGTGATACCCTCTGTATATAATTATTTGGAGTAAACCTGATCCGCGGTCTACCGTTTTTTCTTACAAAGCACAGAAAGTACTATGTATTTGAGTGCGTGTAAATTTGGGTAGTGGGTGAATTATACTACCTATACTATATAATAATTTAAACAAACAAAATATTACACAGGGCAACAAAAAAATATTTTTGTTTTGGTGCCTGGGATTTTAGAGCTGATTTTAACTATATTTGGGACGCTAAATCTATACATGCAATCCGTTTTTCTCTATCAGCTCTACTTTTTTAGATACATCAACTTATCTACCAATGTGGTTTTTATTCAGTATATTCATTTATGAGAGTTCTAAAATTATTATATATTCATTAATGTAGGTACAATAGTTTTATTGTCAGTCTGTAATTGAGTAAATTCCAGGTAAATCTATAAATAGTGGAACCATTGCCTATCAGGTACCTGAACTGAGTCTTTTAATCACCTAACTCGGGTAGGTCTCGTCAGTTTGTGCGTTCTTACTAATGAGAATAGATCGAATTCGGCGTGTTATTTTATGTTAAGAAAAGAGTGTTTTTGTGTTATTGAACAGAATTAAAATGAGTTCAGGTTCCAGTTCAAGAAGAAGTTGTGTAAATCAACCTGATGTGTGTTGCTATATATGCGGAGAATACATGTTTCAACAAAACAGACAAACTATTACTGACTTTGTAAAGCGAGCGTATCTTGGATACTTTGGAGTTAAGCTTGGTGATCAGGACAAAACGTGGGCCCCGCATCTCGTATGTAAAACTTGTACAGAGCATTTACGGCAGTGGACTACCGGGAAAAGAAAATGTCTAAAATTCGGCGTACCAATGGTTTGGAGAGAACCAAAAAACCACTTCAATGATTGTTATTTCTGTTTAGTAAATACTAATGGAATCAATCGAAATAACCGCAGTAAGTGGACTTATCCCAATTTAGACTCGGCAATACGCCCTATCCCGCACTCAGATGAAATACCGATTCCAACATTTCATCAGCTACCACATATCTCTGATGACGAATATTTTCCCTCTGATCGCTCTTCTGATGCTAATAAAAGTTCTGATGCTAATGAAACTAACAGTGACTATGAGGGGACGTCATCAGTTCCTCAACGCTTCAATCAAAATGAATTAAATGATCTCACCAGGGATCTCAATTTATCGAAACAAGCTTCTGAAGTACTGGCTTCTAGGTTGAACCAAAATTACCTTTTACCGTACAAGAGAAAAAGATCTGCTACCATTCTTTTCTCAAGAAGACAATCTTGTATTTTGTCACGAAATTAGGGGACTCATGAAAGAAATGGGACTTTCTGAATATATTCCAGATGATTGGCGCCTATTTATTGACAGTTCAAAGCGAAGTTTAAAATGTGTCCTTCTACATAATGGGAATAAATATGGTTCAATACCACTAGCTCACTCAACGAAACTGAAAGAAGAATATAATACCATAGCTTTGGTCTTGCAGAAGATAAAGTATTACGAACATCAATGGATGATTTGTGTAGACTTAAAAATGGTAAACTTTCTTCTTGGGCAGCAAAGTGGTTACACGAAATATCCGTGTTTCTTGTGCCTCTAGGATAGTAGGGACAAAACACACCACTGGGTTAGAAAAGATTGGCCTCAGAGAGAAAACATGGACGTTGGGGAAAAGAATGTCATTAACGACGCTTTGTTTGAAAGAGAAAAAATCATACTTTCTCCGTTACATATAAAGTTGGGCTTAATGAAGCAATTTGTAAAGGCTCTTGATAAGAATGGGTCTTGTTTTGCATATATAGGGGTAAAAATGCATCAGTTGAGCACAGAAAAACTCAAAGCCGGGATATTTGACGGCCCACAAATAAGACAATTAATTAAGGATCTTGCCTTCATAAATTCAATGAATCAAGTTGAACGAGAAGCTTGGACATCATTTGTTGCAGTTGTAGAAAATTTTCTAGGCAAACATAAAGCTCAAAACTATGTTGAAATGGTTAACAAGATGCTTAATAGTTTCAAATCCTTAGGGTGCAATATGAGTATTAAAATGCATTATTTATACAGCCACTTAGACCGTTTTCCAGAAAATTTAGGAGACATGAGTGAGGAACAAGGTGAAAGATTTCACCAAGATATTAAAGTTATGGAGGACCGCTACCAAGGAAGATGGGACATGCACATGATGGCAGATTACTGCTGGAGTTTAAAAAGGGACTGTTTAAAAAAACATTCAAGAATGTCGCGGAAAAGAAGCTTTCCAAGTGTTGAGTGACTATTTCATTTCTTCAATGTTTTTTTTTTGTTTGTAAGTACGACATAATATTGTATTTTGTATAACTAAAATAAAAATTTCGTATCTACTTTTGTTTACTACACTTACGGATTTGAGTTACAATAATGTAACTTATATTTCTCTAAAATTGTATATCTTAAAAATTTGAGCTCCTAGGTACAAATGAATACGTTATTTGAATTCAGGACATCAAATTGATATAGAATCAGCTCAAAAAACCTCGACACCAAAACAGCTGTTCCCCTGTGTTATCTACTCAGCTATTTTCTCCAAACTTTTCTTTTATTTGCAGTTTCTTCATATAAGTTTCTTCTAATCATTGCTCTTCGAATACTCTCATTCCAAGGTATAGTAGTCATTCTCTTTCACGTTTACCTGATGGCGTCGTTTTCAATATTTCGCCATATTGAATCATATACCGTTCTTGACACATCCTTATTTTCGAATTTTTGTTTTACTTCAAATTCAACTTCTGCCTTTACAAGTTATTTAGTTTTTTTTGCATCCTAACTTAAACACCCTATCTTGAATTTCTTATATTGTACAATCATGTTAACGTAAAGTCTTGGACCTGAACTATCTGATCATTAGGAAGAAATACTGAGGAAATAAGTTTACCCATCATAATTTTATTTGCTTTACCACTACGTGTCTTTCGCCTATAATCTGCAGTCCGTCAATTGATTCGAGAATAAAATATTTTAATTTCTGATTTTAATTGAAATGAAGGCATTTGATACAAGAACTATTATTCGACCCATCTTTGTTGCACTCGTTAAAGTCGAATATATATTTTACTCAAAGGAATTTGCTTCTCGACTCCAAAGTATTATTTCGAAGAGTGTATTTTTTACATTGGCATTTGAAGTTTAAAACAATTAAATAGATATGAAATCTTCCCAAAAAAGACACTTAGAAACTTTCAAAAACTTATTAGAATCTTTAATCAATTAAGCAAGAAACTTTTTAAAGAAGTCAGGAACGTCAATAAGTAAGAAACATAAGACGGATAAAAATAATAAACATCAATTGAATGAAGAAACCCAGAAAACCGTGAGAAACTCAAATAATAACAGTCAATTGAGTAAAAAGTTAGTTGCACCTAAGGATGATTTTAACAGTTAATTATACAAGAAATCTCTAAAATTGTGATCTACTGCAAAGGTTAGTTGTGTAAGATCCTTTAAAATGTAAGAAAATTACATTAAATTGAATAAGACGGACTCCTTTAAAACTAAACAACCACTAAGCAAAACTGTTCAAGGAACATATATTTAAAGTACAAAGGAGTCAGACTCTAACAGTCAGTTAAGCAAGCCGTTGTTAAAACTGATGAAGATTCCACCAGCCAGTTAAGAAAAACCTTATTTAAACATAAAAAAGCTTCAAAAGTCAGGTAATTAGAAAATTCAGCAATTGTGTTTGCCTAGTATAAATGTATGAAATGCTAGATTCCATAAATGTTGTTAAAATAAGTAGATTTGATGTGTTGCTAAATTAAGTAATAAACCAAACAATCAAATAAAACAGAAATTTATTTCCATGCATTTACTTCTTAAATTGATAACTTAGTATAGGGCTAAAGAAATATTAAAATAGGAAGACTATTATTAATTAAATGATACTATATCTACAACTAAACTACTATTGGTATCTTATTGACAAAAATGTTTTCAGATTTATAACATTTTGTTTTGCTTTGAAAAAAATTCTACCTTTAGTGTTAACGTAACAGTTCTTCTGCTTAGGTCGGTCGGATGAAGTCTTGGTAACAAGGCTTCCGAAAAGACTGGCAGAGAAACAGGAAAAAAAACAAAGAAACTGGTAGCAAAAAAAATATTGAAAACTTGGAATTGGTCGTAAAACTGGGGGTATTCTTTTTGTATAGGGACATTTCTCTGTAAATCTGGTCATATAAGAGGTGGCCATGCTATCACCATACTTCTGTGGTATCATGGTAAAAATCCGGTAGCATAATACAAAAAAAACCTGTAAAAAATAAACTACTATTGTTCTTCTCGTATTAGTTTTATCGCTGTTCTACTAAATTTGAGCTGCGTATATCGTCTCCTAACATACTCTTAATTGAATTTACGTATATCTCAAATTGGGTTAAAGATGCAGTAGACCTTGAATCTTATACTAGGAGTGTCGAGAGTGAGATATCGCGAAATTTCCTCTCTGAGTCTGAAATAAATGTTTTCACAGGAGGTTTGAACAGTGCTATAACGCATTTAAACAGCACAATCGTACAACATTCACCAGTACTTTTTTTCGTATTATTTTTATCAGATAAAGGAAGAAAATTTCGCGATATAACCATCTTTTTCTGGGATCTCTTAAGAATAAACTGCTAATTTTAATATACTGTCAGTTCTTTATCAAAACGTTTCCTTTTTAATATGTATATATATATATATATATATATATATATATATATATATATATATATATATATATATATATATATATATATATATATATATATATATATATATATATATATATATACATATATATATATATATATATATATATATATATATATATATATATATATATATATATATATATATATTTATGTATAAATGAGAAATCTTTAGTTTTGTCAGTCGCCACAATTTTAATATTTAGAAATTTGATTGTTTTTGCAATTCAAAATATATTTTTCTAATTCGATGAATGGTACAAGACGTTATTGCAGTCAGCTTTTTTCAATATTTGGCAACTTTTCACGACTTGTTTAAAAACTTGTGGGTTAGTTTCTAACTAACTAAGTCTTATTAAAAACTAAAAGTTATGTTCCCGGCTATTTCGAAAGTGTTCTATTACAATAGTGTTAGTCTTGATGTTTACATGTTTAGCTTATTTTTTGAAGAGGAGTAGCTCAACTGCACTAGGACCTTACCCCTATATACTAAGTACGTAATATAATCCGAGTTTTAGTCATGTCTATTGTTAGTCTATTTGTAGTATGTCTAGGGGTGGTAAGTAGCGATTACCGAGGTTTGCGGTATGTCTGAAGGCGTTAGCTATCTCAGGATTAGGGTGAGCTGTCGCTTTCTCAAGAAAATGAAGCTCGAATTTCGGGCGAATTTTTTTATTGCGGGCATTTGTAACTCCCTGTGCATCTAATTGTTGCGGAGAAATCAGGGAGCTCCTGCTATGATACGTAGGGTTTTGTTTTGGACTCTCTGTAATTTGGCTCGATGCTTTCCAGAAATCTGGCACCATGTCTGGCAGCCGTACGTAAGCCAGTCCCTGATAATCATCTTGTAAATTATCAACTTGTTATGAGTTACCTCAATGGTTCAGAAGCTGGTACAGCTTCCCTAGGAGCTGATTTACCTTCCGCACGGTCGCTGGCTTCTTCCATACGAGCTGAATATTTTAAACATAGATAACTACATTGTTATACAAAACAAGTATTGTCAATATAATATTAAGTTTCGAATGAAAACTACTCTCTTTTGAAATGCAAATATATTTCTTTTTCGCATAAGATTCGTGAACATTTTAACAGTCCAACCCGGCTAGAATAGGTGATCTTAGACTGTAATATCGATCTTCGGTCGCTACCTTCTACATACTTTTGATACAAAGCATTTTATGAAATGATAAAAGGGATTTACTGGCAACACAGAGAACATCATATTGCATCGCTTTTCTCTGCTTTCAATTTTTGTTTTTCACTTACAATTATGAGTGTATAAAATTAGACTATGAACACCTAGCATTTTTTAACATTAAAAACACAGGGTATATTAAACTTGTTATCGGCTACAATATTTACGGTTAATTAACTTATATCTCTAATATTTAAATCCTGGAGGCGTTTTGGTATTAAATTAATTTTATTTAAATGCAAATGCCAGGCAACACAATATTTCCTTTCAATAGAATCGCCCATCAACATTAAAACAGGGCTATTATAGTAGCTACTCGACAATAAGGACGCCGCATCGTCTGGGTCCGTAGTAAGACAAAGATAAAATCTGTTCTCCTTATCGCTCTAATGTAAAGTGTCGCTCTTTATACTTAAAGCAAATGGGCGGTAACAACGTTGGTATTGGCTTGGTTCTTCAGTTAAATACTGACAGCAACATGTTAAGTCCACGTTGACTCTCTTCAGGGCCGTATTTAAAGACACGAAATTGCGATACTTTCATTGCTATCACTCGTTCATTTGTCAGCTCGTTTACCAGAAAGCTTTCATTATGAAACATTCTCACAGACACAGTGGAGTCTCCACGTAACGCATTTCCGTACATCCAATTTCGCTATATAATATATATATATATATATATATATATATATATATATATATATATATATATATATATATATTTATATATATATATATATATATATATATATATATATATATATATATATATATATATATATATATATATATATATATATATATATATATATATATATATATATATATATATATATATATATATATATAACAGGGTGTATACAGGGTACCCCATACGTAAGTATAAATAGGTAAGTTTAAATTAGATGAGCTTATTACGTGAACACAATAATCTGGAAAAACAAAGTGTGACCCCAATTGTAACCGTATGTGGGCGTGATTCTTAAAAACGATAATCCTCCAGCCAACGCGTGAAAAAAAATTTCGCATTCAATACCGTTTATACAGCGTAAATAAAGCTCCTAATATTTATCTGAAACTGATTCGACTTTAAGTAAACTTCGAATAGAGCGACCAAGACGCGATGCAAACATGACGTGTATTTAAATGTTAGTTTACGAAAATCCCGACCTCTTAATATGCAAATAATTATCTGTCGTAAAGGTACCCAGGAATTCATTACAGTGCTTTTTCCGTAAAAACTTATGTATGCACTGCTACAAGCAGTGTCATAGCCGGATCCAAGAGGCGGAGGGATTATGGAAAGGCGTTTTTTAAGGAAAAAAAGCGGAGATGCTGATAGAAGGGACACGATAGTCGACAAACAACAACCAGGGGCGAAACCACTTGATGAAAAGAGACTTTTCCACTGGAACTCTTAAATCTTAGACCCCTCCCAATACAGTAAACTAGAATCAATAACTGGAGCTAAAAATTTTTCACAAAAAGAAACCTTACATACAGGGGAACCCTTAAAACTTACAATCAATTTAAAAAATCGGTAACACAATTCAAATCTAAAAACTTATACCTAATTTTAAATCTAATGACTTTGGTATGAATATGTTTTACAAAAAGGTATCCCCAATAAAAATCGCTCAGGTGCTCTAATCAATCAAATATTTGATGATTCAACCACGTTAGTTTACATTTCCATAGATTGACGGTTTAGGTCCCAATGTCGTCTCGTGGAATAATTGCTACTTCCTTGACGATACTGGAGGTAGCAACAACTGTTAGTTCGGAACGATATGTAGGGATTATTGGGCACTTTTTCATTTAGCTAATTTTATTGGTTATGACCAAAGAACCTAGATTCAGTAGGATCAGGCGCCCTCATATATTTCAAAAATATTCCTCATTAAATTAATTTCTAAGGCGACTAAGCATATTCCTGATTTGACACCGATGGATTTTTTATTGTTACTATATTTTAGTAAAATAAAGTTATAATAACAATCCTGCGCCTTGGAACAATCCTCTTCCCCTGGAAAATATAATGAAAGGAATCACGAGAACTACGTTCCTAGCAAGATAAATCGCTGCTCGCTTAGAAGAGTACCAAGTACGCAACGGCTCACAATAAAATTACAATATTTTGAAGAAATAAGTGTCCAAGATTTGTAGTTTGTTATACAACATATTTTATGAAATACTTTATATGTATTTTGTGCATGTATTTTATGTACTAAGCACCTTATAGGGAGTTCTCATTAAATAGAAATTTTTAACCTAACAATACTGGAAAAAGCACTCATATGTTTTGAGTTTTCTCGAGAGCAAGTCAGAGATACTACGAATAATGCCCCGATCTTTTTTGAATAAATTATTCAATTAAATAGATGTGGTCAAAAATTGAAAGATACGTAAATGATTTAAAACTTGAAATTTAAGTTGTCCCTTTACCGAGCCATTGCAAAAAGTTCTTCATTATAGACGAAGATGTAGTAAAAAAAGTGAATATTCACTAAACAGATAATGTAATAAAAACTCTCTAATTTTAAAAAAATTTAAATAATTTTAAAAAATCTTTACGGCGTTGGAATAGTTTTTTTTACTTAATTAAATGTTGGTTCCTATCGACATTTTGTCTATCTTTTGCTTATTTGACGGTTAAAATCTCAAGTTTTTTGCTCAACTGACTGGCGATGTCTCCCACACTTTTAACAATGAATCGAATAGTTGACCGTTAAAATCTCTCCTAACGCCTTAGCTTAAATAAGCACTTTATTCTCATTAGCACCTTTCTGTTTAATTGACTGCTACGCTCAGTTTAAGTTTTTTTGACTTGATTATTGTATTATAGACTAAATATATTTTCCTTAAAACGTCTCAAAACTGTTTCTTACTGGTTGACTGTCGAAATCTTCCTCAGTTTTGAAGATTTCTTTTTTAATTTTTTGTTGTCATTTTCATAACGTTTAAAGGTTTCTTATATAACCGAGCGTCGAAGTCGCTCCAAATTTTAAAACTTTAAAAACCTGTTAAATCGCTCTTAGGTTTAGCTGGATTTTTATTCTACTAGCTATTGGAGTTTCTATGAGTTTTTAACTATTTAGATGATTATTGGAGTCTGTCACGCCTTTAATTGTTTCTTCGTTAAATTGATCCACATCTTTTAAATCTTTTTTGCTAGATTTTACTGACTGCTGTCTTTATGAGTTCTAAAATATGTTTTACCCATTCACTGCCTAAGACTGGTTTCTCATCATACCAATCCGACTTAAAAGGTTTCTTCTCTGACTTCTTCAGTGTTAAAAGTTTCGTGCTAAATTATGATGTTCAGGGTGACATATCAGAAACAACGCTTTCTACTGGTATACTTTCAACAGTATACAAGAGTAAATATTTTGAATCAAGTAATTTTTGAGAAGTGCCAAGGCTAAATTACGTGTTAGTTTTTTAACAGTTGTATTTCTAGTATGTAGAAAAATGTAGAAATTTGAGGAAGGTTATTCTAGTAACATCTTTTGCACTTAATGTCAAAATAACTAATTATATTTTGATTAAAATTCTTATTCATTCATGTTAATGGTTCAAAGTAAAAGAACGACGAGTCGTGTTGCTAATTGTACCCATATTTCATAATCATTTGAAGTTTTTTTAATGTTTACATGAGTGCATTTTTCAACATTTTTGTATCTGGAATATGAACATTTTTGCATACTGCATGACCGCTTTTTATCGACATGCCTAATATACCTAAAGCTAAGGTTCATATTAAACCTTTTTTGCGGTTTCTTGAAAGAATTTATTTTTCACCCTCTGAAATGTTGGCATTTCTTCCCGTTTCAGAACCCCTAGATCATGAAAAACATAGTCTCGTATTTTTGTTGGGTTATCGCCCTGTATCTATAGTTCTGTCTGCCTGTCTGCACAGATATAGTATTTGAAGTAAGAATGGTGGACGATGTGAAAGAGGTGGGAGTCGACAAATTTTGTAGCTTTTTAACATTTTTTCTTTCTTGTTTCTAGTTGCAATAATTACCAAATTTTTAAGCGTAATTATTTATAGTCAACATATAAGGGTTAAATGAGTAAGGAAGAAAATTATAGGGATGGTTTCGTATATATAGTGTTTTAGGTCCGTTTTGTTAATTTTTTTATTATATTCAATCACACAACAACTAAAGCGATGGAAGAAGATATTAGTGGTTAGCTTGGTATGTATCTTGTTATACACCCTTTGAAGAATTCTTGTTTCTTGTAAGTCGATGAATCTAAAAGTTATATTATTAGTGTTCCGTATGGATCACTTCGGTGTCCGTTCGTCTGTCTGTCTGGCTATCTGGCTGGCTCTCTGTCACACCCGATTTTCTCCGAAACTATTTGATACAGAAAGTTGAAATTTGGCACTAATATAGGAATTGATGGCCTCTTTCGAGCCATGGAGTTTTGAAAGTTAAATTTTGACTTAAGGGGTTAGTTTTGGGGTCTGAAATCGGTAGTGAAAAAAAAAAATTATTAGGTTATCGAGTGAGGTGTCAAATGAAAGCTTGTAAAAACACGAGTTCAAAAATATATATAATGTAATGTTTGCGCACACTTTTCTTTGTATTATTTTTTTATTTTATTTTTATATTTCCGAAAAATCACTGCCCCCCCCCTAATCTTGAAAAGTACTGATCAAAAAATTTAAAAAAAACTTTGGAATATTCTTCACAAGGTGTAGATTGAACAAAAATTATCACGGGTGCATTTTAAAATATATATAAAAAAAACAAACATTTCAAGGTCATCCGTTTTCAGTTAAGATCGGAAACTTTGTTGAAAACTCATTTGAGATCTGTTTCGTAAAGTCATCGATCATTTTATACCTCCACAACAAAAAATTTTATCTTAAAAGCAATCAACGTACGGAACACTAATTGCGCAAGTTCAACTTCCACTTGACCAGTTATTTTTTCTTTATTCTTATTTTTTTCAAAAATAGTATGCAACGTAATATGTCACATTTCCTTTTTTAACTATCTTCCAACAACTTACCCTTCTCAACTTTTTTGTAAATTATATTTCATCATAAAGTATATGGTATATCTTTAAAATATCAACTTGTAATACCGGAATTAAGTTATTTCTTAGTGTAAGAAGGTCAAAGTCCGTATTTATTTCTTTTTTTACTCTAAACCTCAAGTATGTGTTATCTCTTTTTGTTTCGGGTCGAAAAAGAGAGTTGATTTGTGAAAAAAATACCGATTAAGGGTTTCTAGACCATAGAAAACATAATTTCCAGCATCTGTTAATCTGTTGCCGCGATAAATAACAAACAAAACAAGATATCGATTTCAAATTCGGTACCTTTTTAGTATTTGCGATAGGCAACGAACTTATAGTTTTTAAATAATATTGCTTTAAGTTAAGCAGGTTAAACAGCGGGCGTCGATAAATTTTGAATTACTTTTTGTTTGAGAAAATGAACACATTTTAAGTGTAAATAATATAGTCAAATATGTATTGACGGAGGAGGGCGTTTTAAGGAAGTTTATTTCCAGTCTTAACAAAAATGGTATGTAGAGGAGCCTGGGATGAGATTATGAATGACCTAAAAAAACCATAACATTATTATACTCGTTTTTGGTTAGCAAAAAGATAATTTTAAATCCAACTATTTTGAATTGCATATATATAAGCGATATAAAGGTTTTTAGAGGTGGAGAAATATTCTAATATTTCGTGATTATCGTCTCAGTCTAAGGTATCATGTCCTTTTTTAAAATGTTGGGTAGTAATGATTATTCTTTAGTGTGAAATAGTCAATTTTTTTATTTATTTTACAACTAATATTTGCAAGTGAAGTACTGGGTAAATAACTTTTTTAAAAAATTGTTCTGAGTAACCTTTTTGAAATGTATATCAAAATATTTTATAGTCGTTCTTTCCAAATCTGTTAACACCAAAATTTGGTAAAAAAGCTAAGGACCCCTGAATTTAGTTTAATTATCGCCAATTAAAATTTACATCTCTCCCTCAATTATTTGTCTGCAATATAAACAGGCATTTTCAGACGCCGGACCTGACGACGAGAGTTTAATCCTTCTCACTTTACGCTTTCTCGAGACCCTAATACCGTCTCGGTTTATGAGGGTCCCAGACAAAAACGACGTGCATAAACTGATGTGGTGAAGAGAGACAGCCGAACAATCTTAAGGAACTAGATTCGCAGAGTACGATTCTCATCTTTTCGGGACAGTCCAAGCGTATACTTATACACGGGGTAATGAAGGGGTCTGATGAGAGAGAGATTCATAGGGCGAACTTTCGACAAAGGATGACCTCTTTGACATGCGAAATCTGAAGAATTAAATTATTGTATAAGAATTTTCGACTAACAAGAATTTGACAATAGGCATACACTTTTCAGCATATCATTGTTCACTTATTTCAATACATAATAATTCAAAATGCTCATGTATACAAGATGTTTTTTAAATTGGGACATTTTTTTATACAGGTGATTCTACTTGGCAAAATAAATTGCTTCACCAAATATCTCATAATGAAGAAAATACGACTGTTAATGGTCATTCACTCTAACAAACCTTGGTTCTGCAAGATATGCCCTTTTAAGTTTTGTTTGCATTTCTTTTGATACTACAGGTATGATAGGGCTTAGAGGTTACCTGCTTATAATAATAGAGGTTATTGTTAAATATTTTCTCTCGGGCCTAACTAAAGACGATTTTTTAAGGCACTTTTATGTATTTGAAGAAGTGATTTATTTTATTTTTATAATTTTTTAAAAAATTGCTAAAGGGATTTACCCGATACCCCCACTGCAAAAAGGTATTTCAGATATAAGTCGTACATTTCATTTTCTCACGCCATGTAACTATATATAACTTAATCCAAGCGTTACAAACTCATATTTTCAGTGATAAGTACTTTATTGAAATATCCTAAAAAACAATTTAAGCAAAGGAAAGGTTTCAGAGATATATACAACTGAACTTGATATTTTTTCTTCATACTTTTTCTATTAAAACTGAAAATAATGAAAAACAACAGGTTCAGGTTCGTCCACTTTAGGAGCGCTGAAAAGGATGTATAACACCAGAACTCTTCGAACCCTTGCCTTCTTAACCCCCTGTATGTTTGATTATAAATAATTGAAAATAATGAAAAAATACCTCGGTATTCAGATCTCTTGACTCCAGGCCCTCTAAAAAGGGTATATAACACGATATAAACGAAGCAATCCCTATAATATACCCACTCACCCCTCATGACGTTAAAAATATACAACATTTATTGACAAAAACTGTCACTCCCTTCCACTAAAGCGATATCAAACTGTATATTCATTCATACTATAAGTAGACAAATCGAAAGAATAACGGAAACGGGAGACTACGTTTTTTTTTGTGAACTAGAGACCCTGAAACGCGATAATCTTGGATTTTGTTCCCGAATTTAATATATAAAGGGAAACATAAGGGTCCCAACTTAAAAAAAGAACAGTTATTAAATAAAAAAAATAGCATTGCATATTGATTAATTAACTCAGCGGTCAATGTCATTAGGTTGGTAGGAAAATAATGCTGGTTTTTCTGTTTGAATTTCTTGCTTGTTTTTGGCATAAAAATGCCTTTTACTCGTACTATATTCGTATTATACATCATTTGAAAATACAGATTTCAGCTTATATTTCTTTGTTGTTTACTTAATTTTCATTATTAATTTATCTGAATTTTTGTTAAAAGCAGAAGAAATGACAAGGGCTATTCTTGTATGAGTTTATACTAGACCACAAAGCAGCAGAGGTGATTCCTCATATTGTATTTTGTTAGAGTACGTTCGTTGGTTCCAAGAAAATAGGATAACGGAAAAAAAAAAACAAAAAAATCATTGCTATGAAGTGTATTCTGAGCTTCTTTTCCTCTACGACAACGGTTATGACTTGCAATGAGAAATGGATTTTGTTTGGCTATTGGCAACGTTTAGTTCGATAATTAAACTAGTACATCAATTTGCAGTAGTCAATCTCAATCCCGACGAAATCCTCACGGTACAGAAGTATTAATGAAATACACAAGTTACACTATCTGCATCCAGTATTAGTTAACAGAAAGGGCTCAATCCTCTTCTATGTCAACGTCAGGCTACACATCGCACAAGCGACGCTGCAGAAGCTAAACGAATTGGGCTATGAAACTTCGCCTTACCAACCATATTCACCAGACTTTTGGCCACCATTTTTTAGGCATCTCAACAATTTCGTGCGATAGAAATGACCAAGCTGTTGCTGAAGATGTCTTCCGAGGGTTTGAATGCAGAACGTGTATATTTCACGCTACCGAAATAAGCAAACTTGTATCTCGTTGGCAAAAATGTGTTGATTATAATGGTTCATATTTCGATTAATAAAGTTTACTCTAAACTGAAATATATGTTGGTAGGACACAACGAATTGTACTACATCGAAAGCTGACACAGTAGCCTTCAAGCCGACAGAGTGGTTGACGTGGTCAACATTTAAAAGCAGGCAGCGTTTTTCGAGGAATTCTTCTCAAGCATATGTAGTTATGGTGGTTAACCACATATACCTGAGAAGAATTCCTCGAAAAGTGCTGCCTGCTTTTAAGTGTTGATCATGTCAACCACTCTATTGGATTAAGAGCTGCTGTGTCAGCTTTCAATGGAGTATGAGGCATGAGTACTTAGTACAATTGATTGTATCCTACCATCGTGTTCCGTAACTACTTAGGTAAGTAGCAGTAAATTCTGTTCTCTTATTTATTAATCCTAACCTGACGCGTCTCGGGATGGATTTGGCGAATAAGAGAAGAGTGGGGAACTGCTGAAGTATGGCCTCGTCCGTTTTCAATTATTTTACATGAAACATATGTCATAGAATTTTAATGCCATATATTTTTCGTTTTTTTTTTTTTAAAAAAAACGACTATATGAATGAAGAATTATTGTGCATAAGTGGCTTATAGGTTTATAATAAAATTAAAAAGGTTTGTGCAGTTTTCGTGTGTAGTCAGGTTTAGACGCATAGTATGTTCAAAGCTACAAGGATAACGCGATTTATTTAGATTCAGTTGAAACCTTATTTAATATTTAGCACGTCGATCCTATCGAGTCATAATTAGGAGAAAGTATGATCGTTGAGTAAATATGGTTGTATCAAATGCGATTCTACGTGCAATCGACAATTACCGGCGAAATCGTAATAGCAATGGAGCTATCAAGGCAATCTACAAAATTATTTGACTTTAGAGGAAAAGCATTTTACAAACTTGAACTGTATAAGCTGGTGAGTCATTGGAAAAAAATAATTGAGGCGAAAGGCAAATATTTTACTGAATAAAATTAGTTTGTAAAAATTGTATGTACAAATTAAATTATTTTTATTTTTCTAAAACAAAAATGCCTTTTAGGTCTATCCGCTCTTTCCCGTTCCTGGAACTTAGCTACTCTCAAAAAAAGAGGCACAAGCAAATCTGAAACACAAAAATTATTTAGTCAATATTTCTTTCAATTTTATACACTTATGGTATTATAACAGTTATAAAGTAACTCTAGATCTTCCAAAAAAACCTTTGTCTTGGTTTGTAAACTAGTCTTTCATACCTTTTTTTCTGTTTTAGAAATAGGTAGCAAGTAAGCTAAATCAGGAGAATAAAAGGGATAATCCAGCAGTTCCTCGTCTAATTCGTTTAGTTTTTGCAAAACGAACAGCGATTTGTGAGCATGACCTTTATCTTGTAAAAACAGCACCCTTTTAAAAAAATTTTCTTCAACGTTTTTCCACACTTTTTTGGCAAAGTTTAAAGAATAATATTATCCAGTTACTGTTTTGTATTCCAACCTCATCCGAAAAAAAAACTTTTCCTCCTGATTTCTGCAAGCGAAAATTCTTTTGGCGAAGCATGTTTTTACTTCTTTGACGGTTCCTTTGTCTCTGAATCATAATCATGGACCCACATTTCATCCATAGGTACCATTCGATTCTAAA
Organism: Pachyrhynchus sulphureomaculatus; assembly: GCA_019049505.1. Classification (NCBI taxonomy): domain Eukaryota; kingdom Metazoa; phylum Arthropoda; class Insecta; order Coleoptera; family Curculionidae; genus Pachyrhynchus; species Pachyrhynchus sulphureomaculatus. The sequence goes on along the minus strand of CM032454.1, from coordinate 86,885,350 downwards.
AAGTTAGATGTATCCTATTTAAAACGGCTACAAACCAACTTGGATGCTGTGACCCAATTCAGAATAGATAATGTGAAAAACAAATTCGTATGAAATGTTCAGAGTCTCTGCTATATGTCTCAGCCTAATTCATCGCATAGGCACAGAAACAGGTCTTCCAGCACCGTGTTTAAATTCCTTTAGCAGACAATCCTGACAAGAAGAGATATTTTCTCACCGATCGATATTTGGTTTTACTAAATTTACAATTTTGGTCGCCCGTATCTCTTCATTATAAATAACCTAATCAAATCTTTGTGTACGTATTTTCTAATTATCAAACTATTATTCGTAGCAACTGCATTTGTTTTTGATCATGGCAAGTGGTTTAGACTAAGCAGTTCTCAATATTCGCAGTAAGTAAATATTATAACTTATTTAACGTTTCTGCTTCATTCAGAAAACTGAATAAACGTACTACTTTAAATCCAACAAAATAACACAGATAACAAGAAAAAAATTAAACGGGAGAAATAAAATACTAATTCAAGACAATTACTGGCGAAATCGTGAGTTCTGAAATAGGGAGAAACCTATTAAGGCGATCTAGAAATTTTTGGTCTCTAGAGAATTATTTTTCAAAATTGGAATTGATAAGCCAGTGAGTCGTTAGAAAAAAGTAATTGAGGCGAATAGCAAATATTTTGCTGAATAAAATTAGTTTGTAAAATTTCCTACATTTCTAGGTTCGAAAGAAGCATTTCTGATTATGGTAAAATATAATTTTGAGAGAGATATGTTGACACCGATCGTACTGATAATATTGAGGCGGTAATTTTCTGAAAAATGACGCAGGCGGTGTAAAATTTATTCATAATTTTCTTACTTCTTACGATGTGGAAAATTTTAGTACCTTAATGATTTTAAGACGACCAATAATAGCTTTAGAAATTTCATGAAAAAATGAGAAACGAAAAAACAGTGTTTTTCTTTAAATAAAATTATAAATGTCGAAACGTAATCGGCGAAATAATTTGTCTGCTAACTGTCGAACATCCCACTGTCTGAGTAATGAGGGGTTCGAGAGAGGGATTTATATGTTTCCTTAAGGTACACTTTTCCGCACAAATTCAGAGAGTTAACGCTTCACTGAAACCGACTTCATAAATGCGTTTGAGATAATGATAAGGTTTTAATTAATTACTGCTTTGAATTAGGAATTCGTTTTTGTCTTGAATTAATATTTTCTTTCCGCCTGTTTAATTTTTTTCTTGTTTATGTTGACTTCGCAGGAAATTATCTGTGTTACTTTTTAGATTTAAAGTAGCAGGTTTATTCAGTTTTATGAATGAAACAAAAATGTTAAGTAAGTTAAAATTATTTACTTACTATGAGTATACCAGGCTAGACCACTTCCCATTATTATCAAAAACAAATGCGGTCGCTACAAATAGTACTTTGACGTTTAGGAAATATGTATACAGAGTTTGGCAGTCCAGATTTTATTGGGTTATTTATAGTAAATTTTTGAAGAACATACGAGTGACAAAAATTGTGAATTCAGTAAAATCGAATATTGATCGGTAATAAAGTATCTCTTCTTAATAGGACTATTCGCTAAAAAAATTTACGACGCATGTATAATACAATAAAGGAACAATGTACTTCAGTATCAAAAACTAAGTTGCAGATTTCAAGAGAGCAAGAGCCGACATAGTACTGGAAGACCCATCTCTGTGCCTATCCGAGAGAATGTTGAAACTGTGCATGAAATAATTTTGGAGAGTTAACGAATTGGAATGAAAGATCAAGCAGAGACTCTGAACTGTTCACACGAATGTGTTTTTTATAATACCTATTCTAATTTGGGTTTGACAAAATTATCAGCTAAATCGATCCCTAAATGTTTGAAAGCCGATTAAAAATGACTGTGGGTTACAACATCCAAGTTGATTTGTAGCCAGTTCAAATAAGATTCATCTAACATTTTGAATCGAATAGTAGCTATGGATGAAACGTAAATCCATTATTATGATCCAGAGATAAAAGAACTGTCGAAACTGTGAAAACATGTTGGTTCGCCTTACCCCAAGAAGTTTCGCTTGCAGATATCAGCAAGAAAAGTTCTTGCACTAACCAACCAACCAACCAATTGCTCTGGTAAAATATTTATCAATAAGAAGTTGTGAATTTACGGTAAGTCTTCTTTGAGTCAGTTTATATATTATATTTTTTTCTATAATTTCTTTTGCTACAAAGATATACCACTTAGATAGATATTTTAAACGATTTTCATATATATATATATATATATATATATATATATATATATATATATATATATATATATATATATATATATATAAGATTTGAGAGAGGCCTATACCCGACAGTGGGTAGAGAGTGGCTGAAGGAAGAATAAGACGTTCTTGTTCCACACCATGGAAATTTATAGAGTATCTAGAATAAGTACTACACCAGATACAAAAATATAAATATATAAACAAATCCCAATGAAATCACCACGAATTTATAATAATAAATATTTAAATACAATTTTTGTAAATAAATTCATCTAGAACAGGGTTTAAAAATAAATTTAAATACTTCCAAGGATTTAAATACTAACACGTAAGCTGAAAAGTTTTTTGGTCTGACACATAGATGTCGCCCTTTTCAAAAAATTTATATGATTTTTAGGAAGTACCTGCCTTCAAATGATACGTGTCAAAATTTCTTGACATTTTGACGATTAGTTTACAAGTTACAGTGGTTTTAGTGACGCTACTTTTGATATTTTCAAAACAATGGAAAAAATTGAACTTCGTGTGTTGATTAAACACTGTTTTTGATGGGAAAAAATATCGTTCAACTGGAAAATCATTCATCATTTACTGGTATGCTCAATTTAAACGCGGTCGTACAGATTTTTTTTGCATGGGTTCAGCACACGTGCTACAGGGAAGTTCCTAAAGCGCTCCAGGAGCGGCACGTGTGCATATACAAATGTGCAGATACAAATGATGCCGAACGCTCTGGACGCCCAAATGAGGTGGTTACACCGGAAAACATCAAAAAATCCACAAAATTGTTTTGGATGATCGTAAAGTGAAACTGCGTGAGATAGCTGACGCCCTATAGATATCAAAGGAACGTGTTGGTCATATTTTGCATGAACATTTGGACATGAGAAGGGTCTGCTCGAAATGGGTACCGCGTTTGCTCATAGTAGACCAAAAACAACAACGTGTTGATAATTCTGAGCGCTGTTTGGACCTGTTTAAGCGCAATAAAAAGGATGTTTTCATGCGATATGTGACAATGGATGAAACATGGATCCACCACTCTACACCGGAATCAAATCGGCGGTAAAAGCCGTCTAAAGACATAACTGTGGGCTGGGAAGGTTTTGGCCTCTGTATTTTGGGATGCGCATGGAATAATTTTCATCGAGTATGCAAATATTATTTTAAGTTATTGATGCGTTTGGAGGCCGAAATCGTAAAGAAAGGGCTCCAAATGAACAAGAAAAAAGTACTTTTTCATCAAGACCGCAGAAAAATGCTAGCGGGAAAGAGATTTGGCTCTAATGAAGAAGTTATCGCCGAAACTGAGGCCTATTTTGCAGGCAAAGACAAATCCTTCTATAAAAAAGGTATAAAAGTGTTAGAAAAGCGTTGAACTGATTGTATCACTCAAAGAAAACTATATTGGTAAATAAAAGCGAGTTTTACGAAAAAAAAAGTGTCTTAAGTAGCAAAACCAAACACTTTAAGACGTATGTGCAGAAAAAGTGATTCATGTTGGTTTTAAGTCGCTGTAAATTGTACTCGTTGGGAAAAACAGTTCTGGGCAAATCATTCCATTCTCCATATGTACAAAATTAACAGTTGCTATGGAATGTTAAGCTTTCTAGTTTGACAATAATATCTCCAGCTTTTGAGAAGATCTCTTTACGATGCATGCAATATGATCATGCCAAGACATATTTGTTCCCAAATTAACGCCCATCAAATTGAGTGATAATGCCAGAGGAATGAAGTGTCCTGACAGCTATGTTGGGTTTAGCAACGTTAACTCTTTTAGGAAAAACTGCCGCCTGGGTTTTTGTAGCGTTAAATTCTACTTGGTTACTGTCACTCCAACATAGGGTTTCTTCCTGGTCTTTGTTAAGTTGAAAGGCTTGCTACTGTATGCGGATATTTACATGAGTAGCCGATGTTCGAGCGTTTAATGTGAATGAAGAAATAAGCATATTGACATCTGCGAAGCTGTAGATTGTATTTCTGCTCCTTTCCAGCAGATCATTAATGCAAATGAGAAAGAGTGGAGGAGACAGTATGGAGCCTTGGGACACTCCGGTATTGATAGTGAAGATATTAGAAAGAAATCCGCCTACTGCCACTTGTAAAGAACGTTCTGTGAGGAAACACAGGAGCCATAAACAAAAATTTTTACACATACCATAAAAGCATAGCTTAGCCAACAATCCGTTATGCCAAACATGGTCGAATGCCTTGGATATTTCAAGTGGAACCGCTCGAGCTTCTCCAGAGTATTCAAATATGTTGTTCTAAACATGTGTTACATACATGTAAGTTAGATAATCTCCAGTTGATCTTTGCTGATGAAAGCCATATTAATGGTCGCTAATAATATCGAATCTTTTTAGATATTTTAGAAGATGCTGATTAATAGACTTTTCCATAACTTCCGTTAATATTGAAAGCAGTACGACTAATGGGTAGTTGTTTGGCAAGGCTTTTTTGCCTTTTTTGGGTATTGGGCGAACTGTAGCTTATTTTCAGCAGGAGGGAAATATTATCTTCCTATAGGATAGGTTGAAAAGTCTACAGAAAACTGGTGTTAATTCGCTCTCGTATTGTGGCAGGTATTCCCTCGGCACCAGAAGCTCATTAAAATACGTTTACTGATACGCTGTCTGAAGACAATATCGGATATCCTGTGAGAATTGTTGGTGGTGGTTTTCCTTGGAAATCGACAGTTGAATGTGGAGCAAATAGTTCAGCTAACAAGTTGGCTTTTTCCACTTGTGTTGTCACTATAATATTCTCTGGCGATGTGGCTGGTGGTGTAATGGATTTAATGAGATTTTGACTAAATCTCGGACCTCGAATTGGAGGAGACAAGAAGTTTGTTTTTAATTCTTTCATTGGGTGCCTCCTTGGTTTCGTCGATAATTTCTTTGTACCTGCTCGAGGTACGAACAATGATGTTCCGATATAGAACGTTAGGATTTTCACGCCATTGTCAGTAGGCAAGATGTTTCTAAGCAATAACGTCTTTCTATTTTCGATTGAACCAAGGTTTGCCACTGGAAGAGCATTTCTTCGAAAAAGGAATGTAAGCTGCCATACTAGACAAAATGACATCGGGAACCTCCTTAGCTCAGTCAGATGGGTGGTCGAATCTAACACAAACGTCTAACAAAGGGGAAGTTCGAAACTATTCCATGAATTCTTTTCATTGGGCAGATTTGTAGTGCCAAATCTAGCGCGGTTTAGATGCCTCTCTGTCACTAGCGGTAGGGTACTTGATATCGAAAGCAATTTATGGTCGAAAGAAAAATTGGTGGTCAAAATGACTAGTGAACTCTCCTTCATTTATTGGATTCGTGTTGGTGCATCGATAGGGTCTGCAAAAGAAGTGAAAAGTATTCTAAAGTTAGTATAACTTGGTGGTCGATAAAGGTAGCACATAAACCTTGTGGTTTATTGAGTAAGTTTCGGGGCTCCAAGGCTTCCTCTCGTTGGCAAGAGAGATCGCTTCTGACAAAGTTACGCCTAAACGACGAATAGAAATCGTACCCAGGATAGAGAAAGTTGACTCTGCTGGTGGTGGTTTTGGTTTCACAAAGAGCGAGGACATGTGACTTATTTGATTGCAGGTGTTGGTGCACTGAATTTCTAATCGAGTTTAAGGCTCATATATTACGAAACTCTATCTTAAAATCGTTATGCCTGCATGTTGACGCCCTCGAATCAGCCCTCACTCGGAGATCCAAACAGGAGAATATTTTCCCTGCGGAATTTTTTGATCCTGGAAGCATTATCATGCTATTTTTTCCACAGTCCGGGGACATCGGCACAGACACGAAACGTTAAGCAACTTCACGCAACTTAAGCCAATGTGATGCTATCACTCCGAGCGATGCCTGGTGTGATCTGAGCATCTACCATCCAACTTCTTCTTTTAGTCATCTTCTACAACAGGCAGAACATCCCGGGGGTGATATTCTGGCGCTCATCTCCATGGGTAATTATATTAGTATTATATGTGTATCAAGTTTGAAATGGAATCTGATTTCATTCGAGAGTTAACGTGAAAATAAACAACTAAATGAACAAAACGATCGTGTGACAGCCAGGCCCACACAAATTTGAGGTTATGTTTTTAGTGTTCTAGAAATTTTGAAATGTAGAGAAATTTAAAAATATGATACGGATTTTTGCATGAAGACAATATTTCCTTTAGCAAAGGAAGTAGAAAATAATAAAAAAAAACTTCAGTTTTTTGAAATGTATTCTATAACATCACAAGAGATTATTATCATACTTCAGTTCATTTTATACAGCTTAAGACGAGTAAAGCAGTAAAACCATCTTACCAGAAATAATTTATTGGTGCAGGATTTTTTACCTTCCTCCACCTTCCAGTAAAACAATACTTCTTAAAAACTATAAATTCTTTTTATACTCCAGCTAGGGAAGTAAAAAGCCAGACAATAACACATTAATTCACCACTTTAGGTACACTGATATCAGACAATATCCGGCTATTAACGTCATTTCCCAGTTGTTACCTCCTAGAAACTCAACTATCTAAGAACCAATTTTAATGAATGAGATCTCATAATGTTTGCCTTTGTTTGAAAGCTACACTGGCTGTATGAAATTTTTAAGACTTGGTTAGTTTTAGGCGGGGTAGAAGATTGTTGCAATGCAGCCTCTTGACTTATTGTGGTCGCCTTTCTTAGTTAGAAGAGAGTTGTCCCTTTGAAAAGGTTTATTAGCTTTCCTCCGAGCAACTTGGCAACTTATGGACATGATGTAGATCTTCGAACAGTTTATGTCTATTCTGAGTTAAAGCCACACTGATCACCATATAGCTTTCATATTGTGGAACCATTGTGCATATCCATTTTTTGTAAATATTTCCTCAGGTGCTAGTGGCTGGTGATCAGTACCACCACTAGTTTGATCTGGGCCCTTGGTAAACAAAGGACGTCAGTTGTTAGTTTCTTTGAGGGGCCGCCAACTACATCCCTCTCATATCTTTAGCCAGATGTTGTAACCCAACGATCTAGATGTTGCTGATAAGACCATCTGTTGACTATCCCTTCACTACCTTTTGTCCCTAAATGTCCTGAAACCTACAGTAGGTCCACCCTGTTGTTCCTGGAGAATAGTTTTAACAGGTCACATTTACACTTCACCCTGATCTTGGAGTTAGCATGATGGGTATTTAAAGCCTTTAGAGTAGCCTGACTGTCTGAGCGTATATATATTATTCTTGGTTGCGGGAGTCTTATCTAATATTTTCGTGAACACAAGCTTGTATAGCAGGAAATTCTGCCTGGAATATTGTCGCAATTGTCCTTGGTATACTACTAAAGCTGCACTTGGGCTTTTCTGCATAAATGCCAGCCCCTACTATGCTTGAAGTTTTTCGTTTGTTTATATAATAGATCAGACCCGTTAGATTTGGGTCGCATCCAATTCTATACAGTTTATCGAAATTATACCACTTTATCATATAGTCAGATTGCATATCCAAGAGTTTGTCGTTGATTAGATCCATAACTCTTGTATGCCCAAATTGTACAGGCTGTTGTTTCCATTCCCCATTTGTCCTCATTCAATAGGTCCTCTTAATACCCCACAATTTATATATATGGCTAGGGATATAAGTCCTAGAATTATTTCCATAGCTTTGGGGGGGTTGTTGCTTATTGCCCCGGTGGAACATTAGCACGCCAACCTCTGCAGTCGATTTAACTCTGTGGTTGTCGTTCTCTGCTCTGTTTTTGTCCACCATACTGCAGTTCCGTATATAACCATGGGTCTAATAACCGTGGCGTTAGCCAAAGCATCATCTTTGGTTTAAGGCCCCAGGTGATGTTTTTTGTAATTTGTTTGTTCGACGTTAATTTCGTGTCTAATATCAAGCCCAAATCTTTGTACTCATTAATAGTTTTTATCCGTTCTTGTAAGATTTGTTGTTGTAATTGTCTTGGATTCTGAACAGTATAACGGCAGGCTTTTTAGCTTTGACTTCCTGGTTTATTCCCTCATACCAGCGATGTACATCTCTTTGTATGAGCTCTGCCACAGTGGCAGTATGTTTTCCTTCGATGAGTATACTTATGATATATCATCTCTATATCCCTGGGCGTAGAAGCTTCGTGAGTTTAGCCGACTTAGCAGTTCATCCAGCACTAAGTTCCAGTAGTTTCTTGTAGGCATCCTTGGGTCACCTCTGCTTCTAAATTAGCTTTTATTTGCCGATTTAAAAGCATGTTGAAATTTGTGCCATATTTTGAGAGTGTTAAATTTCCTTAACAATAAAGTAACTTCAAAAAGATTGTAACACGCAACATTGGTTTGTGACGCAAACTTTTTTTTTGCACTAAGAAAGTAAAAAATTAAATTGAGCTAAACAATTAAGGCATAAAAAAACAAATAATATATTACAATTTTTGTATATACTTGGCTACAGGTAGGTCTCTTCTAAATGTCCAACAATAGTCCATCAACAAGCTAGGGCTACATTTCCTTTGGTAATGTTTTTCCATGATGGAAATATCGGTGGAATCTTTCGCCGTATACATCTCTAACAATACCCATATTTTCAGGAAAAAAATCCAGGTACGAATCCAGGAAGTGTATATTTAACGACATGCCCTTTATTCAGATCTTTATAGTTCTCTACATTATGGTTGCCCAACAAGTTTTTAAAGGCATACACGAAACTCTTCCAGGCAGGTTTCTCGAGAGGATTTAAATGTTGCTCAAAGATGTTTTCTTTCAAAAGTTCTCGTATTTTTCTTTGATATATAAAAATTCATTGCAGTGTCTGTCCATTGCTTCTATATTTTTTTTACATAAAACCTAGTTTTAAATGGAAAGGTGGTACAAGTACTTCATCAGGATTCACTAAAGGTGAATTTAAAAAAAAATTTTGCCCTGGAATAAATGGTGACTCCTTTTTGCTCTCCTTACTAAAGGAAGGTAATATATTTTTAAAAAAATTGCCCTTACAAATTTTAGTTTTCTTATTTATTTTAAATAATTATTATTTACTATAAATAAATATACAACGTATAAGTGGTCAGGAACGGATTTAGTTTCTATTGTGTTACAGGTTTTTTCAGGGTTTTTTGAATCAAGGGGTATTTTTTCGTTATTTTCAATGTTAACACGGGAATAGAGTAAAAGGGGTTGGGATCATTAAATATTGTATAGTTTTAATATTATTATAGGAATTTTTCCAGTTTTTTGGTTGATATATTCAATAAAATTTTAGCTAATTAGTGTAGGATAGTGGGGTAGAAGGGTGGTTAAGTATATGTCAGAATATGTTTCAGTGTACCTTTTCATTATTTCCAATTTGTCGATGACTTATTTAAAGTCTTTCCAAACAGACAGAGTGCAGTATAATCTATTTTGTCATCGTTTTCCATTAGTACCTGGATAAGGGCTGAAATTGTGTTCTTTGTATTTGCTGAACCTAGCCCAACTGATGAGCCGTGATACAAATACAGAGAACACTTTGGAAACTCCTCAAGTACAGATCTTTCGATTCGCCTTTGGTTGCTTCACCAACGCCATTTTCGAACCTGTAGTTTTGTCTAATAGTGCAGTAAAAAAGGTCAAAATAATGATGAGATAGGCATAGTTTAGATACACCAATATTATAATTTTATCCTCTCTGCGGTATCACATGGAGTATTGTCCTAAGTTCTGGGCCTCGAAAAACTTGTGCTCTTTTGTTTATAAACAATTGAAGTTTTCGTTTTTTGAGCTTAAAATGTGAATAACTCCGGTTATATCAGTCGGATCGAAACAATCAAAAAACTAAACTATTCGTAATGAAATTTCCAAGAAATCCTCGTTGGTCTTAAATCGCTGAAATGTGTACATAACCTACAAAATTGAAAAAACAGCAAAACTCTGTTTTTTTTTCATTTTATTATACAGGTCGACTAAGTGAACCGATCGGCTTGAAACTTTCAGAAAAGATGCCTTTTGTTATACCAAAAATATCCTGAACTTTTGGTACAAAAATATTGAGCCTGGTGGACCCAATTGAATTTGTTATTTAAAATTTGAATTGTCCGCCATTTTATGCCATTTGGTCCAATGTGGATCCTTTTTTTTCAAAAGTCCCGATGTTAGGTTTCCGATGCCATTAATTTATTTGTTTTAAGTCATTTTAACTGTTTTTTTTTACATTTGTTTATTAATCAAATAACAATTAACATTTTGAAAAAAAAATTGTTAACGAAAATAATTTTTTTTTAAATAAAGGTCTCGCCATTCTCTACCAGATGTAATAAAAAATTTTCAATTTTTTTTTCAAAATGACCGAAAAAACGTATTTGTTGTTATTTGATTAATAAACGATTGTAGAAAAAACTGTTAAAATGACTCCGCAATTTTTTTTTAATGACATCGGAAAGCTGGCGTTAAGACCTGGGTTCAATATTTTTGAACCATAATTTCAGGGTATTTTTGCTATAACAAAAGGCATATTATCTGAAAGTTTCAAACCGATCGGTTCATTTATTTGGCCTGTACAAAAAAAAAAAAAAAACAGTATTCTGTCGGTTTTTTCAATTTTGTTGGTTATGTACACAGTTGAGCAAGTTAAAACTTACGAGAATTTGTTGGAAATTTCATTTATTTTTCTTTATTTCGATCCGACAAATATAATCGTAGTTATTCGCATTTTAAGCTCAGAAAAAAGCGTTTTGAAAATTTCGATTGTTTATAAATAAAAGAGTTTTTCGGGGTCCAGAATTCAGGACAATATCCCAAAGAGGCTAAAATCATAATATTGCTGTATCTAAACTGTGCAATTTCAAATGATTTTTTTACTGCATTATAATAATTTATAAGTTTCAATAGAAGTTTGTTATCCAATATTAGATACTGTAATAAGATGCTCCACAAGTTTTTTAACGTTCCTTGAAATATCTCTTACGATATTTCAAGGATACTGTTACAACACATGATAAGGAAGCATAAAATGAACAATTTATATCTTCCACCACTTCATCCTGGATAACTTATAATGCAGACGTAGAATTAATGTGATGGTAAGAAGGAGCGTCTATGAGCTTTAAGGTACACTCTACTGCAGAAACTTAAAGTTCCACTAAACACTACTCTATAAATACGTTGGAAACAATGAGAAAATGTTAATTAACGACTAGTTTATATTAAAAGCTCGTGTCACGTATTGGCTAAACATGCTTTTTCTTTTTAATTATGTGGAATTAATAGAATGAGTATTTTAAACAGAATATTGATGGTCAGGAACGAAAATATTATTTATGATAATATTTATGGAGGATTAAAGTGGAATATTATGCATAAATTAAAACCAATTAATAATATAATAAAAATAAGCACTGTTTTTATTCTACATTGAACTATAGCATATAGCATAGCAGTAGCAAGAATAATATGTTGAGGATCCCAAGATCAAAAAATTCCAGTTGGTTAGGAGGCGTCAACATACTGAAATCGAAATTGTAAAATAGATTTTTGCAGTATACACTAAGTTTAAATTCTAATATAAATTCAGTACACAAATACCTAAAACCCAATAAATCTTTTATATTCGTTCTGTGCGAAATTAAGGATATAGTTAAATTTTCTATAACCTGGGTACAATTTATATTCCCCATTAGGCGTAGCTCTAGAAGAGGGGTGCTCAAACGGTCGATCGCGATCGACAAGTCGATCGCGAGTGCTTTTTGAGTCGATCTCGAGAAAAAAATTCCGATATAGAACTATTCACAGATTTTGTTTTAGGGAACTAAAACAAAATGTAATGAATAAACTACTAAAATGTATTCGATCCACAATTAGGCCAGAATAACCCCCTCATCACTTTCTTTTATCGTAATAACCCCCTGCTAGCGGCAAAAGGCGGCTTTATCAAAGGAACGCGCTGTACTTGTCAAAGAAAAGCCGCGTTTTTGATTCCCGCCGATTTTTCTAGAAACTTCGGACGGCGTGTTTGACGGGAACATTCGAGACTTCGTTCGCGCCGATATAAATGTTGCGCCTGCAGGAATAGGAGTCAGTCTGAGTTGTAACTTGAAGGCGATACATCGATACAAAGTTTATTAATAAATAGTCCAAAATGAGTGCGGCGAAGAAAAGTAAAACTTATCATTTTAATAACGATTGGGAGGAAGAATTTTTCTTTTCTATGGTAAAGGATAAGTGCATTTGTCTCATTTGCCGTGCGTCAGTTGCAATACCTAAGCGTGGGAACTTAGAGAGGCATCATAAAACGGTTCATAAAAACTATGAAAAGGATTTTCCGTTACAGAGTGAATTAAGAAAACGAAAAGTACGTGATTTGATAACTTGTTTGAAAAAAGAACAAACCATGTTCACAAGACAAGCCAAACAATCAGAAGCTGCAACGATCGCGTCATTTAAAATATCTCATATATTGGCGAAACACAAGAAACCATTTGATGATGGATTGGTTGTGAAGGAAGCATTTATTGAAGGGGTGAGACTTTTTTGGAGATTTTAAAAATAAAACAGAGATTATGTCTGCTATTAGAGAACTTCAGTTATCTCGTCCGACTGTCACAAGGCGTGTTGAAGTCATGAGTCAGGACATGGCAGATAAACTAAAACATGATATCATGGAATGTACATACTTTTCTTTACAGTTCGACGAATCCACCGATATGACAGACACTGCCCAACTGTGTATTTTTATTCGAATGGTATTCAATGACATTTCGGCTAAGGAAGAGTTTTTGACAATGATTCCTCTGAAAGGAAAGACCCGTGGCGAAGCTATATATGAAGTTTTCTTCAATTTTGTAACAAACTACAAGCTACCAATATATAAAACTAGTGTGCATTACAACCGATGGAGCACCAGCAATGAATGGAAACGAAAACGGTTTTGTGGCATTGTGTCGAGCTAATGTTGATTCCCCTTCATTTTTCTCCTTCCATTGCATTATATATCAACAAGTTTTGTGTTCAAAAGTTCTAAACATGGAGGAGATTATGGGCATTACAATAAAAATTGTGAATTCTATCCGTGCACGTAGTTTGCAACGACGGCTCTTTAAATTGCAGTTGGAAGATAGTGAGTCAGCTGAACACACTGATTTAGTTCTTCACACGGACGTCAGGTGGTTGAGTCGCGGAAAATTCCTAGAAAGGTTTCAAGAATTATTGCCCGAAATAACAGCTTTTCTGGACGAAAGAGGTGATGACACTCAGATGCTGAAAAACGGAAAATGGCTGACTGATTTGGCATTTTTGACAGACATCACAATGCATTTAAACACCATTAATTTAGAGCTTCAAGGTAAAGGAAAAACTATTATTGAGATGATTAGCGCAATAAACGCATTCAAACGTAAATTGCAACTTGTGATAGATCAACTGAAAAGAAAGAATCTGAAAAATTTTCCGTCTTTGAAAGCAAGGATTCCTCAGTTGAATTATGATATTTATGAGGCAGAATTATCAAATATTTTGGGCCAATTCGAAATATGTTTTTATTATTTCAGTAAATTGGCAAATATCGCATCATTTATGAGTTATCCTTTTTCGTGTAAAAACATTGAGGAATTAGCTACTGAAATAGCAAGTCAGTTTAACATGGACTAATGTTCTGTTGAAAATGAGTTAGTGCAGATTATATCAGATATACATCTCAAAGCCACAGCATCTGATACAAAATTCTGATGTTTTATACCTGAAGATAAATATCCGAATCTAAGGCAAATCGCCCTTCAACTGACGGCAATGTTTGGGTCAACTTACTTATGCGAGTCTGCATTTTCTGAAATGAAGATAATTAAGTCAAAATATCGCAATCGGCTAACTGACGAACATATGTCATCATGCTTGCGATTAGCACTCGGTAATTACGTACCATCTTATGAAAATTATGCTGAGGACATGCAGTGCCACGCTTCAACATCCAAAGTCACTTTTAGTTAAGTTTAGACACTAGAACTCGTTTGTTTTGTAAGAACCAATAAACTCGCAATTTTGAATAATGAGTTTTTTCATTGACATTTTAGAGCAGACCTACACTTACCTTGACTAAAAAAATGCATATTGTGTGGAAAACTAATATCTATGCCACGATACACCCTACCTAGACGACAATCCTGCATTACACTTACTTGCAGCCTCTCAGAGTCGATCGATCGTAGTCTAACAATATTGAGGTAGATCGCCAGCAGTTCAAGTTTGAGCACCCCTGCTCTAGAATGTGTCTTTTTAAGAGAAGAGAATTCTCTCGCCAACGAGAGATGGCTCTGGACCTCCGAATCTTTAAAGTTAGGAGGTTAAAAATAAAAACTCAGTAAACTACAAGATTCATCTGCTGCCTCTGTTGGCCACCATTTGATTCTAACTTTAAAATACTATCTGCTTTTCGTGCAGACACAATCGATGATCTACAGATTCATCATCCGATTGACGAAATTTTTATCCTGAATCTAACACGGATTCCTGACCGTGACGGAGAGTTCGCCAGTTTACTTGACCTAACCTGACACTAGTCCAAAGATGTGAACTATCAGCATAAACCCTCTGTTAGGTTATTTCTCCCATAAATTGGTTTTGACACCGAGTGTTCTACCATTTAGTGACAAAAAGGCGCCTAAACTGTGATTTGGCATTGCAAATCTCCCAAATGAGACGAAGTAATAAAATATTTTCAAACTTCTCCGCGGTTAGACATTTGTTTCAAAGCCAGCGACCCATCTGAGTGCATTAAGGATGTTTCTGTTATCAGTTTGGCAGCCATAGAAACTTATATCTCTTTTTGAAGATATGCACTTCCACTGGCGATCCTTAATTCCATCGAAAATGCAAAGAGGTTGCTTTTGAAGATCTATCCTACCGACAAATCTAACGTCAGGAATAATAATATCTTCGTTAGTGTCCTGAATGGGTGCAAATATATGATCAACGAAACCCCATAAAACATAATCAAAGAATTAAAAGTAGACTTCAGGCTTATCCTAATAGTTCCGGGTAAAGTCCCGGACCAAAAAGTTGCTCGGCCGTTAATAAATCAAATTTTTACTTCACATACTGTACCACCACTCAGGTCAGATAATACCATTGCGACAACACCTGTTGCGAGGGTACTGTTAGTGTTCAGGGGGACCATCCACTATTCCCCATCGATAGTCAAAGATGCTGAATATTTTCCTCAGGCAGCGTGTCATAAAATGTATTTTAATGAAGCCAAATACTAAAAAAGCTTCTGACTGCCATAGCTCTCAACAAATATGCGATTAAACTAACAGCAGTTTTTGTAGACTTTTCAACTTATCCTACTGGAGATGGGCTAGAATTCAGCCAATACCCAAAAAGGACAAAAGGCCTTGTCAAACAACTGCTAACAAGTCGCATTGCCTTCAGTAGTGTTGATAGTAGCAGAAGACCTTTTAACTTTTATCATATATATTTGAAATAACGAAATTAAACATTTTGAAGAATGTCAAAAGGTTGTAATATCCAAGGTATTCAACCATTTTGGCCTGACGGAGTGTTGGCTAAGCTACGCTCATATGGTATATCTGAAAGATTTTGGCACTTGAGTTTCCTTAGAAAATGTGTTCTTTACGGCTTTACGGACAGTTGATGAATTTGTTTCAGATACCTTCACCATCAATGCCCATTCGCTGCAGGGCTCTATACTGTCTTCTACTTTCTCCTGTACATTAACGATCCTCTGAAAAGGACCTGGAATCCAATTGTTGGAAATGGAAATACCCGTATCCAGCAGCAGGTTATCTAACTTAACCTGGAATAAGTTCTATTTTGGGGTGACAGTAACCAAGTAGAATTTAAAGTTACAAAAACCAAAGCAGCAGAATTTTCTAAAAAAGTTAATGTTGCAGAATCCGATATAGTTTTGTCAGGCCACTCTATTCCACTAGTATAGTATGGAAAAGGCTATCAATCAGCATCTTCTAAAATATCTTGAAGGATTCAACATTATTAGCGATCATCAATATGGCTTTCGTAAAAATAGATCAACAGGTGATCTTCTAACTTATGTAACACACGTTTGGAACAACGCAATTGAACACTTTGGAGAATCTCGAGCGGTTGCTCTTAACATAACCAAGGCATTCGACCGTGTTTGGCACGATGGGCTGTTGGCTAAGCTATGTTCTTATGGTATGTCTGAAAAGTTCTGTTTGTGGCTGTCATGTTTCCTCAGAGAGCGTTTTTTACAAGTGGCAGTCGACGGATTTCTTTCTAATACCTTCACTATCAACGCCGGTGTACCTTAAGGCTCCATACTGTCTCCTACTCTTTTTCTCATTTACATTAACGAGCTGCTGAAAAAGACCAAGAATCCAATCTACAGCTTTGCAAATGACAGTACGCTTATCTCTTCATTCACTTTGAACGCTCGGACATCGGCTACTCAGACGAATATCCGCAGACAGCAGGAAGTCATTCAACTTAACAAAGACCTGGAAGAAATTTTATCTTGAGGTGACAGTAACCAAGTGGAATTTAACGCTACAAAAACCCAGGCGGCAGTTTTTTCTAAAAAAGTTAACGTTGCTGAACCCGACATAGTTATGTCGGGGCACTCCATTCCTCTAACATCGTCACTCAATTTGTTGGGCGTTAATTTGGGAGCAAATATGTCCTGGCATGAACATGTTGCAGGCATAGCAAGGAGAGCTTCTTAAAAGTTGGGAATATTATTTCGAACCAGAAAGCTTTACACTCCACAACAACTGTTAATTCTTTTACAAAGCCCAAATTCGACCAACTATGAAATACTGCTCCCATGTTTGGGGCTCCGCTCCCAAACATACACTGCATTTGTTGGATTCTATTCAGAGAAGAGCTGTTCGTCTGATTGGCGACCCGGAACTGACCGGTGACCTTGATTCGCTGGAACATCAAAGAACGGTTAGCGACTTGAGCCTATTCTATAAGTATTTTTATGGAAAGTGTATGAAGGATGTGGCCGCTTAATTCCTCCCAGAGCGGCGCATGTTAGAAGTACACGTCGCGCTAATACTTCACATCCGTATGAGGTTCAGCTTGTTGCTCCTCGTACAACGCTTTTCAAGCATTCTTTTATATGGAGAACATCATCCCTTTAGAATGATTTGCCCAGGATTGTGTTTCCCACCGAGTACAATCTACAGCTATTCAAGAACAACGTGAATCGCTTTTTCCGCACACGTGTCGCTCCTGTAGCGCTCTAGGGACTTCTTCCCTGCAGCACGTGTGCTAGACTCAACTGACTGGGTATAACTTTGGAGCAAATATATCTTGGCATGTTCATATACACAGCAAAGAGAACTTCTGAAAAGTTGGAAAAATTATTTCGTATTAGAAAGTTTTAGATGCAGCACTTACTGTTCTCGGGTTTGAGGATCTGCTCTCAAAGATATGCTGAATTTGTTGAACTCTATTCAGAAGAGAGCTGTTCTCCTGATGGGGGACCGAGAACTCACCATGTACCTTGATTTCTTACACCATCCAAGATCGGTGGTGACTTACTTCTATATACAAATACATACATGGGAAGTATTCGAAGTAGCCCGCTTGAATCTTCGCAGAGCGGTACATGCTACGAATATACGTCGCCCTAATACTGCATATTCGTAACAGCCTTTTCAAGATTTCTTTAATATGAAGAAGTAATTTTTTTAGAATGAATTGCCCAGGACTAAGTTTCCCGCCCAGTATAATTTTCAGCAATTCCAGACTAACATGAATCGCTCTTCTGTGCACGCGCTGCTCTTGTAGCGTTTTAGCGATTTCCTGAGGGACGTGTGTCATACCCATTAAAAAAATTGTGGCAAATTTCAAACAAATTGAACCGTAGAACTAAGACCCCATTACGGATAGCTAGTTTATACTACCAGCTATAATTAGATATTAGTTTTGTCTCTAAGATCCATTGTATAGCCAACAATAATGGTCGCTTGAAATTTAACTTAATTTTTTTTTTGTTTGTTTTGAGGTTTTGAGACAAGTCTCATTTAGCCATGAGTTTTTAATTTATTTGTACTGGACTAGTATAATCTTAAACCTAACTTAACCTAAACACACAACACACACATATATTCAAGGAACAAATCACAAACACCCAGCCGTCCCACTGCGCCAATCGGTCCGGCACTTAAATTTTATATAGTTTCTAGTTTTATTGTCAGAAAACGAACAAATTTTAATCATAATTTTGTGTAGTCAAACGGTGTTATCAGTTAAAAGGAAAAGTAGTCCTTTTCGGAGTTTCTGGAGTCGAAGAATTTAAAGATGATATTATTTTTCCATTATTTTCCATTTTAAAATTAACCCTTGAAGCATTTTCTTTGCAGAAATTTTTTCTTCGTTTCTCTTCTTCTTCTCTCGGTTCCTATCCTTTCTGGATGTTGGTAACCATATTACCTATTATCATCTTGTTGACTGCGACCGTAGACAGTTGCGTGATGGTCATTGAAAACCAAGTGCTTAGATTTTTGAGCTACGAAATCCTTCTTCTTTCACACTTCTCTTTCCACACACTTTGCGCTGTCGTATTCCTGTAACAGATGGAATCTGCTCTCATTCCTCATAATATGGCCGAGGTATTGGAGTTTACGTTGCTTGATGGTTACTAAAACCTCTTTTTTCTGTGCTTATTCTCTGACGAATTCTTTCATTCGTGACTCGGTCCACCCATGACACTGTCAGCATCCTACGATATAGCCACATTTCAAAGGCTGGCGATCTTTTACTTGTTTAATGATTGAAATTTTTCATATAGCACCTATCATTTACAATATCGAGTTACAGTTGCTGGAGCAACTTATTCTTCAGTGAATATCAAATTCAGTATTTATTTTAGAACTGCAGTTTTGCTAGGGAAGTACTGGGTAAATCACTGTATCGATTTCGTCTGTTACATTTTTTTAATTCTTTCAGTATTCAAAATTTTTACCAATAAATTTTTTGATTTTCTGATGATGTAGAAGCCCTGAAGTCTTAATTGATTATGGTTTGACCAATAATATTGTTCTTTTGTTGTAGCTTTTCAAGTTAAAATAATTTAAGTATAATTTTTTTAAAGTTATTTACATAGGTTACATTTTTCATCTGATAAAACATATTATCATACCCACGTTAATAATAGCTTCAGTAAAAAAATTATAAAAAAGTATATTAAATAATCATCGTCATGGCTAATAAAATTTAAAAATTAATTGTTTTAATACAGTAAATGTTGATAGTTTAAGTATTAGCGTAGGAATTCATATATAACTAGAAATACGAGTAAAAATATATTATTTTTAATTACTAAGAGCAGCGGCGACTCGACGGTATATTTACAGATTGTGAAAAATATATAAATTGTGCGTACGGAATAATATGTATTTTGAGTTGAAATGGACTTTAACGTCAACATATTACTTTCATATGATACATAAACCTAATGGAATAATTTTTTTAAGTGCTGCTACTAGCTAAAAAATAACGAAAAAATTTATACTTTTCTTGAAAATACTCGTACATGCTGTAAAATAAACATAGAATGTGAGTTTCTCATGCGAAAGTGTAATCATTACTACGTGTTATTTTAAAGGATATGATACATCATGGTGAGTCATATATCACAAAATATTGGAACCTACCTCCACGTCGTAAACCCATATATATGAGCCAATGATAACATTTAAAAATAAGTGTTTTTCCAAGGTAAAATGCAAAATAATGCTAATGATGTTTAAGGTCACTTGTAATCACATCCCAGTTTTCTCAATTTTTGTTATAATTAATATAAATAATAAAAAAATTAACACTATTTTCAGATTCCCCAAATACTAGAACCCATAAAAAGATATATACACTATATATAAGGAGTAAATTTCCTTCTTCATCTCTTTAATCCTTTATATCAGAGGTTCCCAAACTTTTTTTTCTCGTAGACCACTTTCAAAATTTTACTGGTTTCGGTGGACCCCCTCCTGCTACATTTCTACCATATTTCCAAAGCTCGTCAAAACATGTGAAGATTAGATCTAACGATGGAAATTTGCGTCGTGGCTGAGTTCCAACCCTAAATTCGGAGTGGTAAAAATAAAAAAGAAAAATAATATATTTTCTTGTGTCCTATTTATTAAAATAATATGATTACAGACTTAACAGAATTAAAATTAAACATTAATAAGGTACCGTAACTTCAACAATGCAAATCAAAAATTAAAAAAAAAAATAGTCATAATTTTAATGGGAGGGATGTGCTTGATGGATTGACAGCAAATTATCAATATTTGGTTGCAGTTTTGTAAGGAATAACCGCAAATCTCCCCGTTCTGTGATGTTCGATCTGCTCCTTTTTTGTTAATAGGTTTGTAACGACACTAAAACTTTTTTCGACAAGGTATGACGAGGGAAACGCTATCAAAAGTTTTCTCGCAATTTCCCACAGCCCAGGATATTTTTCGGGTATTTCTGCCTGCAGCCAAAATGTTTGATAGCCTTTTTTAAATTTCACCTTCAGCTCCTCATTGGTGCTAAGCTCGAGTAGCTCCTCTTGTAATACCACGTTCGCCACTTCCGTTTCATCAAATGGAGTTATGATCCATGGTGGTATTTCCATCGTCAGAATATCTTCAAATCTATTTTTGAAGTCATCATAAAGGGCATTTAAATGTTGAACGTATGTCTGAATATCCTCATCAAGACATTCTGCCTATGACAAGTTTGGACACTGGGAGAATTCGCGCCGACTAATATTTTGCTTCATAAATTTCAATTTTTCAAGAAAAGCCGAAATTACATCCTTCGTTTTTATTAAATTTAGGCCGTCCCCTTGTAACTGCAAGTTAATGTCATTAAATTTTTTGAACAAATCTGTCAAATACGCGATGTCTGCTTTCAATTTGATCAGGTTTTCTTTTAAATCTGGATCTTTACTTTCCAGAAACTCTAAAACTGATTCAAAAAGTGAGTAAAATATTGTTAAACATGCACCTTTCGACAACCAGCGTACTTCAGTATGTAAGAGCAATCGTTGGAAGCCTTCATCATTTTCATCGCATAATTGTGCAAAGAAACGGGTATTCAACGCATTGCTTCTTATTTTGTTAACTGCTTTAATCACAAATTGAAGCGATTGGTGCAATCTATCACTCAAATTTTTCGCTACCAGGTGTTGTCGGTGGATGACACAGTGAATTGCAGTTACTCCTGGTATAATTCTTTTAAGATGGCTTATAAACCCAGGATATCGCCCGAAGATGGCAGGAGCTCCATCTGCTGCCACCGAAATAATGTTTGTAAATGGAATCGATTTTTCCTTAAAAAAATCACTCAGTACATTAAATATTGATTCGCCTTTAGTGTCCGTCTCCAAAGTTTTTGCGAATAGCAGCTCTTCATGGATTTCTTCGTCCATAACAAATCGAACATATGCCAATAATAATGCTTCATTACCAGGTAAAGTTGACTCGTCCAGTTGAATAGAAAAATGAGTTGTTTGCAGATAATTATACAAGAAGCTTTCAATATCAGAGCTCATTTCATCAATACGTCTTTTTACAGTGTTGTTAATCAAAGGAATTCTTTTGAGTACGTCAAATGGAGGTTTGTGCAGAACAGTTTTTAAAACCCCTTCAACAGCGGGTAAAATTAACTGTTCTCCGATGGTGTGCGCTTTTCCAGATTTCGCTATAAGCAATGAGATATTGTAAGATGCCCGCAAGCCATCATCGTTACTTTGAGACGTTGAAGCGAACATACTGTGCACGGTGGGCCTTTTTTCATATTTTTCCTTCAATGTTAGAAAATATTTTAAATCTTTACCTATTTTATTAGGATGACACCTTCTTAGATGATCTTCAAGCTTCGATGGTTTCATAGAGTTATTGCTCAAAACTTTGTTGCATAAAAGGCATATGGGCAATCGTTTGTCTGCCTTTGATGGAAGAAAACCAAATTTTAAATAATCAACACTGTACTGTCGACATTTCTTCTTAGATTCAGCCATGTTTCGTATCAGTTACCTACCTGGAAAGAAAAAAATGTTTGTTTTAGTAATCATAAGACGACTTTAACAGGATATGGCTATTTTAACAGAATAAAATAGGATTAATTAATTATTGCAACGAAAAAACCAAAATGCCAGCGGCAAAACTCATTTTAATTATTAAAAGCAATAAACTGCTAAGACTCATATAGAGGTTTTCGCAAAATGGCTGAACCTATTTTAATGTAATATAAAATATTTTACATTTCTGTAAATTCGAGAGAAAATACTTTTAAAGAATATTTTGACATCAAAACTCCGCGATTTTAGATTTATTTGATGTACGTTACGAGTGGTACATAAAGACACGTACAATTTATGAAAATATTTTTAGTCACTTAGCATTAGCAATTACGAGGGCACTGAAATATGTACAAACATGCAGGTCAATCATATATCTCTCCTTTAGTGAATTACCACAGTCGGGTAAATAAATAATTTTATAATAAAAAGTACTAAAAGTTCAATCTTTCTCGGCTTTCTGTTCTTTTATAGAAGTATCGAATAATGGTCCTGTTCAGTATTTAATTTTTAATACGTACCTACTACACGCAAACATAACAAATATAATATTATTACAATATAAAATAAAAGTATGAATAACAATTAGGCAGGTACTTACTTTTTCCGGCACTGGCAAACACTGACATCGATTCACTCACACTTTTCTTTTAAAAATTCCGGAAACAAATGAGTAACGTTTGTCCTTGGCATTCGTATTTATATTGGTGAAGAATTAAACAAGTTCATGCAAGATTGTAAGCACAGCACAAGTCTTATTGCGTCCCTTTGCACGTCTGAACGGGTTGCGTTGCGGGCGGGCGGGCGGCGCTTTGCAAGTCTCAACGCGCGTTGTACTAAATATCGAATATGCAAGTTTTTACAAGTAACGGTCGCTGACCTTCTTAAAATACACTACTCAAAAAAATTAAGGGAGGTTTTAAAACAAGGAAATTAATGCTAAATAAACAGGCTATTTGATCCATATGCCGGCCAAACTGAAAAAAAATTTTTTAAGCCCGTGGACCAAAATATTTGCAATATTATTTTTTCGCGCTATCTGTTAGAATTGCATGAGAACCGTAGCTCCTAAAAAATTTTAGCCAAAAAATCTGAAAATTAGAATTTTAAAGCTTCAAAATGCTTTTTTTAAAGTCCCAATATGACCATTTTTCACCGAAATACAGCCTGTCAAAAATCAGCGAAAATTTGGAATTTTTTTTTGCTCCCTTAATTTTTTTGAGTAGTCTGCCTACATTGATAGGTAAAGCCAAGCCAACATTTTTGTTTTTTATTATCGAAACCAGACAAATTTTCGTGGACCCCCACTTACAACTTGTGAACCCCCATTTTTTTTTCACGCCAACGTAGACCCCCGTCGAGTCTCCCGTGGACCCCTGGGGGTCCACCTGAACCACTTTGAGAATCACTGCTTTATATGATTGATTCTAAATGGTTAAAAGTAATGAAAAAAAAAGAATACAATTTTCAGATTCTTTGAACCCAGAAAGGATGTCTAATATAATACATTCATATGTTCATATTATTACTATAAAATTAACAGTAAATAATGAAAAAAAAAAAACGATTTTCAGATTCCTTCAAGAAACCTGAAAGGGATATATAATAATGTATATATGGAACAACTCCTTTAACTCCCTCCCCCACCTATTTAACGTTTTACATCCTTAACTATTGATAAGTGAAAATAATGAGAAAATTACTCAATCCTTGAATTTCTCAACAAGAGCCGTGAAAAAAAGATGTGTAACACGATATATACGGAACAATCCATCTAACTCATTTTCATTTAATCCTTTATATGCTTGACACTAAATAATAGATGACAGTGAAAAAATAACACAGTTTTTAGATATTTCTCACTCCATTAACTCTAAAAATGATGAATATCACGATATATATATAGCAACCCAACTGCTCAACTCCTCTCCCCAACCCTTTTGATTCCTTATACGATTAACCATAAATTATGAAAAATAATTTTCAGATTCTTCGACCCTAAGAAAGCCGAAAACCATATTTAACCCGATATGTATCGGCCAACTCCTCCAATTCCACCGCGACTCCTTTAATTCCTTACATGTTTCAACACAATAAATAGAAAATAATGAACTAATAGCGCAATTTTTAAATTTCTTGATTCCAAGAACCCCGCGTAGAATACGATATACAGGGTTACAGGGAAAGTCGTCCTACATAATTAAGGACTTTATAGTTTAGGTCGTTTCTGACCGATTTGATTCTATGACATGATGTCCTAAACTTAACCGTTTTCGAGATATTGAAGTTAAAGATTTTCTAAAAAAAAAACATGTTTTTTTTGCTTTTATATCGATTTTTTTTTTAGAGGTTCTCGAGTGCGATTTTTTGGTTATTTTTAGTTAGTCTGTATGTCGAGTATCAAAAATCATCAAAAAAATTTGAACTAGTTACTAACAGTTTCAAATGGCGGCTTGTTAATGTTTCTAAATTACGAATTTTTACCAAGTGTTTCCTACTTTAAATCAATAATGAGAAAAAAAAAATGTATGGAAGTTATTCTGCAAATTATTTTTAAAAACTTTTACGTCTTTTTAACTATCAAAAAAGGATAATACTAGGAGTTTAATAGGAAAACTGTACACAGAATGACACCTAAAGCGGGCTCGGGTAGCAAAAGGTAAATTTTTAGTTCTAGGTGAAAATACGAAAAATACACAAATAAAACAAAAAACCTTGCAATTTAATATTTTTTATTAATTATAATTCATGTTCTATATGGTCGCCCCTATTTCTAACACAAAATCTGTTGTGTTGTGAGGTGCCGCCTCATTTCGTCAGCCGCATCAATTATTTTTTGTCTTAGGACATCCACGTTTTCGATAGGAGTCATCTAGTCGTATACGAGACTTTTCATGTGACCCCACACATAAAAATCAATCGGTGTTAGGTCTGGGCTTCTCGTCGGCCAAGGTATGGGTCTGCCTCTTCCAATCCATTTGTTGGGATAATTGTCATTGAGCCATGCACGAACACTTCCTCTGTAGTGAGCTGGGCAGCCATCGTGTTTAAAGTATATGTTTTGTCTCAAACCAATAGGTAGGTCTTCCATCAAATTAGGTAAATCGTTCCGCAAAAAATTGTCGTATTCCTCGCCATTCAAATTATCTGGCAGGAAGAATGGCCCAACCAAATAATTTGAAATTATACCCATCCACACATTTAAGCTGAATCTTGTTTGTGATCCTTTCGTTCTTTTTTTGTTTGGGTTGCCTTCCTCTTTAGAAGCCCAATAGTGGGCATTGTGGGAGTTTGTAAGACCGTCTTTGTCGAATTTCGACTCGTCAGTCCATAGTATTTTCTTAAAAAAAGATGCATCTTCGACATCGGTATTGAGCATAAATCTGCAGAATTCTAATAGTCGCAACGGATTCCCTTCTTCAATGACTTGCACGGGCGTATAGTGGTAAGGGAGTTGCCCAACAGTATGCATTACAAACCATACCTTCCACTGCGAAATACCAAGCTGTTGTGCGACAACATTTGTAGATGTGGTTGGGTGCACCTCAAAGAGACGTCGTATTTCGTTTTCTTCGTCTTCGTCAAAGATACGTGGTCGTCCCATGTCAGTCCGCCGTCCTTGCACGGAACCAGTTTCTCGTAGTCTTCGATAAGTTCCATCAAACACGCTAACATCAGGTACACGACGAGTAGGATATCGCAGTATGTATTCATCACGTGCACGCGACGACACTCCTTCGCAAAATCCGTAACACATTAGGATGTCAGCATATTCCTCGTTGGTATACGTTGCCATATTCACAAGCAGAGATCAAAATCCAGTTACGAGCCAATTCGCACAGTCAGAAGATGAAACACAGATATTTTTGAAAAGCACGGTATAGCACATCTACCACGGACGAATCGCATGAGCAGACTAAAAATCATTCAATAATGTTTAGTGAACAGAAAATGTCACTCACACAGAGAGTACCCCGACCGGAAAAAATGCTTACCCAACCCTTTTTATTGTTTGAAGGTGCAGGTAATAAACCGGTAATTGGTAGTATCTAAATTCTATTATTATGTTACTCTACATTTGGGCCTATTGAAATCTCATTTTCTTAGAATTTTCAATAGATCCAGTAGATATTATACCGTTTTAGATAGCTAAAAAGACGTAAAAGTTTTTAAAATAATTTGCAGAATAACTTCCATACATTTTTTTTTTCTCTTTATTGATTTAAAGTAGGAAACACTTGGTAAAAATTCGTAATTTAGAAATATTAACAAGCCGCCATCTGAAACTGTTAGTAACTAGTTCAAATTTTTTTGATGATTTTTGATACTTGACATACAGACTAACTAAAAATAACCAAAAAATCGCACTCGAGAACCTCTAATAAAAAAAATCGATATAAAAGCAAAAAAAAACATGTTTTTTTTTAGAAAATCTTTAAACTTCAATATCTCGAAAACGGTTAAGTTTAGGACATCATGTCTAGAGTCAAATCGGTCAGAAACTACCTAAACTATAATGTCCTTAATTATCTAGGACGACTTTCCCTGTAACCCTGTATACAGAGCAACTAACTCCCTACTCCACTCTTTTAACCTTTTCAAGTTGTCACTGTAACTAAATGAAAAAAAACACACAATTTTCATGTTACTCGACTCAAGGAATCTTGAAAAGTATATACAGCAGGATATACACTTACCAACCACTATTACTCCTTCACCTTTCTCTTTATATATATATTTCATTATAAATAATTAAAAATAATTACAAGATATTATAATTTTTAGATGGTTTGACCACAAGGATCCTGAAAAGAACGTATAACTATATATATATATATATATATATATATATATATATATATATATATATATATATATATATGGATTTGCTATATATATATATATATATATATATATATATATATATAGCAAATCCGTCCCTCCATTCCCCTCACCTTTAACACTTTATTTGCTTGGCTATTAACAATTTAAAATAATGAAAAAATAACACAACTTTCCGATTTTTCGAAATCACGAACCCCGAAAAGGACTTATAACACAATATGTACAAACAAATCCTCTTCCCTACTTCCCCAATAAATATGCATAAAATTTATTATTTCAATCGAGAACCGGAAAAAATCTCATAATAATGTTGAAAATTTTTTTCTAAGCCACATTGCTCGAAAACTATAGGTTCCATTTTCCCTTCAAGGGCTATGTGTGTACCAAATTTGAAATTGAAATCCTATTTCATTCTAGAATTATCGTGCCAGCACACATAAAGACAGATAGGCAGAAATAAGTGCCTATACTTTTTGTAATCTAGGAGCCCTGAAATGCGAAGTAATGCAAAAATGTGATTTTTTCTTCTAGCAAGGGAAGTAAACAAATAATATAAAATATAATTTCAGGAGGACAAAGTCTCGTTTTTCGATAAATTAAAAGTTTCTAAATTACACTAATTTACAAATGCTCAAAGTGTACAATTTTAAGTGTTCCGTGCTACACATTTATAAGTTCACTTCGATATTTGTCCATCTGTGTGTCTGCCTATCCGTCTGTCACACCCGTTTTTCTCCGAAACTATTTGCATAGAAAGTTAAAAATTTGGCACAAATATAGGAATTGATGGCCTCATGAGAGCCGTGTAAATTTTGACTTAAAGGGTTAGTTTTGTGAAGTGAAATCGGAAGTGAAAAGAATTTTTTTACCAGGTCATCAGTGGGGTGTCAAATGAAAGCTTGTAAAAAAGTTTTTTTTTTGTTTTTATTGTTTTTGAACATATTGATGATAAAAAAAGTTTACTAATAATACAACTCTATTATAACAACGAATTATAAATTTCATTTTCATCAAAATAATAGAAATAGAATTTTGTAAAAGGCATGAATGTTTCTTAATTTATTGATCAAAATTAGAGATGATATGCATTATGATCATGTATGACACTTATAGCTCCATAGAAAGTGGATGAGATTCCGGACAAAAATTTTAACAGTGAACACTAGTAATAAGTTGGTTATAATCTAGAATTTTGTTTGTTTCTACCAAATTTGTCGGAATATAAGAGAAATATGATCCCTTTCTCGACTGATGGTATAAATCTCCAAAAGATATAAACTCAAAAAAATCAGATCTGGAAGTGAATCAGTTAGTTCTTCGAAAATCCGCAGCAGTAACATCCGACAAAATACACTATTACATAAAAATTGGATATTTCAATGCCAAAGGTAAGAAATATATTTTTTAAGAAGAACGAAAGTCGAACATTTACTTAAAGAACTCCGAATGTAACAACAGAGAATTATATCAATTTTACTGACATCAAGTTACAGATGTAATGGTAATCAATAAACCCCCAACGAGTAGTCATACAATGGTAAGATGGAATAGACAG
This sequence comes from Pachyrhynchus sulphureomaculatus, assembly GCA_019049505.1. Taxonomy (NCBI): domain Eukaryota; kingdom Metazoa; phylum Arthropoda; class Insecta; order Coleoptera; family Curculionidae; genus Pachyrhynchus; species Pachyrhynchus sulphureomaculatus. Next base: position 86,856,639 of record CM032454.1, on the reverse strand, counting down.
ATAAATCGATAAAAGGAACTAACAAAAACAATAGGGAAGAATAAAAAAGAAATTTTTAGAAATAAGACAGACGATTAACAAGTAGAGCTAAGTAAACTAAAATTCCGTAAGAAAATCCAATAAGATTAATAAATAAAAATTTGAAAAGTATAATCTGTCCAGCACGAAAGAAAACAGTTAAACAACACAAAGTGAAAAAGTAAAATATTTATAACTAGATCAAAAAGTAATAGAAAAGGAGAGCCAGAGAGCTTAACAATCGATATAAATACAATCATAAAAAAGGACATAAAAGAAAATATCAGGAAAAACACAGAGTATATAACAAAAAAGAAAATTAAAATTATAGAGAAAATTAAATAAAAACATCAATATTATTAATAAACCGAAAGAAAAGACGAAATAGTAAGAACTAATGGTGAAAAAATTATTCAAATGATAAAAAATTATTATCAAAATTTGATTATACGAGTATCTAGGTGAATAAACCAAACAAAGTAAAACGCATTATAAACACTGATTTCAAAAAGATGCCTGAATAAAATATATATATAAACCAGCCAAGTGCAAGTCGGACTTGCGCAATTCGGGTTCTGTACGTTGATTGCTTTTAAAATAAAATTTTTTGTTACGGAGGTATAAAATGATCAATGACTTCACAAAACACACCCTAAATGAGTTTTCAACAAAGTTTTTTTCAAATCTTTACTAAAAACTGATGACCTTGAATTTTATGTTTTTTTTATTTGCCAGATGAATTATTAAAGGAAATGCACTCCTGATAATTTTCGTTCAATCCACACCCTATGGAGAATATTCCATAATTTTTTCAAAATTTTTTGAACAGTACTTTTTGAGGTAAGGGGGAGGACAGCGATTTTTCGCAATTTTTTAAAAACAATTCAAAGAAAAGAGTGCGTAAAAAATACATTATATATATTTTTGAACTCGTGTTTTTACAAGCTTTCATTTGATACCCTACTCGATGTTCTGACAAAAAAAAAGACTGTGTACGGAATATTAAAAATGAAAAAGGCAACTAGTGTAATGAAATTAGAGGACGAAATAATTCCCGAATTTGTAAATTACGGAGGATAACAATTAATAAAAAATCTTAATATATAACTTAACAAATACTTAAACGAAAGGAAAATACCTAAAATCGTGTTAATGTATAAGAATAAAGATAAGGTCGAGGTAGGGAATTATAGGCCAATAAGTCTTCTTTGTTCAATATATAAATTTCTCTTGAAACTAACATTACAAGACTGACAAGCAATTTGGAATTATATCAACCCAATTAACACACAAGATTTGGAAAACAACACAACACTTTCATCAATTCGAAACATCAACGATAAGCACGTATAGACTATAACAAGGCCTTTGACTCCATTAAAAGATGAAAAATTACAAATGTGTTATAAAAGTGCCGTGTAGATTCGAGATATATCAAACTCATCGAGAACATATACAAAGAAGCTTGCCGTACATTGAAACTATATTCAAAAACATAAAAATTAAAATTCAAAGAGGAATAAAGCAAGGGGACTCCATAGTACCGAAGCTTTTTAGGTTGACAATGGAGATACATTCAAAAAACTATATACACAGTGAGACAAAAAAAAACAACAACAGACAATGTAGTTCTTATTACGGAGGATCGCTTGAAACCGTACGAAATGATAAACGAGCTAAAACAGAAATCAGAGGAAATAGAGCTAAGCATAAATATGAACAAAACGAAAAAAATAAAAAAATCTCCCAATACAATAGCGACCCCAACATACTGAGTATGTTGGGGGACCAAAGATAGAAGAAGTAAAACAGTATCCTATTTAAATAGAATAATAAGACTCGCAAGGACAGCTTTTGAGAGATTAAAACATATACTACAAAACACAAACTAAATATTTCACGCAAACAAAAATATTAAATCAATTTGTGACCAAAGTCCTGATGTGTGGGGTGAAACGATAGTCACAAAGAAAACAATGATTAAGATGTAAATTACCCAACGCCACATGAAGAGAGCAATTCTCAGTATAACGTTAAAGGATACGAAATCTATAGAATGGATTGGAGAACGTACTTACTAAAGGCAAAATGAAGATGAGAAAAACGTGTAACTAGAATAGAAGAGACAAAATGGAAAACAACCTAATGGAGCGACAAAAGAAATTCAGCACGGCCTGTACTAAGTTGGTATTGTGACATTAGACACGGGACAGAAACAAATGGAGGAAAAGGCGAGAAGGGTCTGTCCATTCATGAACGATAAACCAAATTTGAAATTATAGGTACTTTATCATCAGATATTAATCAGAAAAAAAGCATAGGCATTGAGAATTGAAAACTGTCATTTATTTCCGCAATCTATTTCTGCTGAAACGGTAAGTATTTGACTCTATATCTTATATCGCTTACAAATTACAAGTTTCTTTTCTATTGCAAGTACTAACCAACTACAAAATGTGATATCGATAACTCACTTTGATTGAGAGTTCTCGTGCCAACAGCCAATAGACGGATCGACTGACACCGAAATTGGAAACTATGTTTTTTGCGATCTTGGAATTCAGAAGCGTCAAGAAATTAAATCTTATCCAGCGAGGAAGATTAAATTATGGTCGCTGTAGTCGCTTCAATTACTCTATATCATTTACGTATCTATTTTTATCTATCCGTCAACAGGCGCAATTTATCGTTTACCTTACGTTTAATAGAATTGTTTTTTTTTTTTTAAAGTTCCCTATTGTATTTTAATAAATTATTTAGTGCTTTTATGTAGAATTAAAAAAATGATGTGATTGCCGCACGTTATTTGTACTTTTTTGATGATGATGATTATGGTATAAATACTCACTGAACACGTAGCAATAAACGTATGAAGCTACATTACGTTAGAAGGAGGCAGGTCGCAGATAGCCCGTTTTATCCCTTTTCTATAGCTAAGTCAGCGCAATTTTCTGAACATACTGGATATATGAATCAAACTATTGTGAAATAATGAAATTTCTGTCACCATGAAAGTTAATTTACCGAAGAACTTTATGCCTAAGTTTGTATACTTAATAATATAGATCAAATTTCTCTACATTTTCAAAGTTAAATTTGTAACAAATTGTCATCGTTCCATGCTTTTTCGATTAAACTGAAATGATACAGCCTCGGCGAGTTTAAATCGGCCACTTTCTGAAACCAGAAAGCATCGTTGCCGTTGGCCAGCATTTTGGTTTTGTAATTGAAATACCGAACGACCTCATTGTATTTTGAACGTAAATAATAGAAACTAACATTTTATTGGTTAGTGAGGTCCCACTATTTAAGGATATATATATATATATATATATATATATATATATATATATATATATATATATATACAAATATATATATATATATATATATATATATATATATATATATATATATATATATATATATATATATATATATATATATACATTATAACGTCTCCTTTGCGGCTATTTTATAGTCTCACGTTGCGGCCACAACTTTTTTTATTTTTAATAAATCTTTTATTTACTAAATAGAAGCCGTTATTTGCCCTTATGTATATCTTAATATTTGAGAATGAATTGAGTGGATATTAATACTATTAATAGAGCAAAAATTTAGATATAAGCTAGCTCGTTTTTTTTTACTGGTAGAGTACATGGAGATCGAGCTAACTTTTGAACGCCTTTTGAAAATAGTCTCTATAGTTGTTTAAAATTTGGTTGTACTGTTTATTGGCCCCATTCATTTTAGAATAAAAAGAATCTAACTTCAGCTCAAAAAATTAAAAAATACTGAAGAGTTATGTAGTTGAAAATTTTTTTAATACAACCGTTGCGTCCTAAAAGATAAAGCGGGTAGTTTAGTAAAACACTACATATAAATAAAGAAGGATATATATATATATATATATATATATATATATATATATATATATATATATATATATATCCGTGTTGAGTAGTCGTTGGAAACACATTTGTAGATAGGAAGTGAGATATTTAAACTGATGTACTACTGACTTACTGATTAGTTTCTCCTCGTGGGTTTTTCATAAGCGGCTTGACCTCTCCTGGTGAGATTCTCATTAAAAATAACGTCTCAGCCACTGCTCTCCTATTCTTTTTTGGGTAGCTAATCACTTTTTAAACCGAAATGCCTGAGGATGAGCAGGATATTTTAAGAACGGAAGAAGGCTTTAAACTTGAGAGCCCACCGGTGATAAAAAACCGTTACTTACTACTACATCGCTGAGAAAAATAAAAAGCCCCTATGGCGTGCTGGAGGAAAAAGCCACTACGGCATACTGGCGGAAAAATCCCCTAAAAATTCCATATGGCTGTTTATATATCTTTTGGGCCTTCTTCAAAGTGAAGTCTTTAAAATGGCTTACTTCCGGGACGCAAAATCAACGCAAACCAAAATAAGTTAGGTCAGCAACACGTTTTACACGGTCCAGTTACACTGTTCAAAAATTTAAATCACTGTTTTAAGTTACACTGCTCAAAAACTGAAATCACTGCCTAATCAAGTATAAAAATGTAATAAAAAATAAATTATAGCAAGAAAAACAGTGTCGTAACATGATTTTAAAATATAAGAAAAATGAATGTTACATATATATATATATATATATATATATATATATATATATATATATATATATATATATATACAGTGAACTCTGTTTATAACGAACTCCAAAAAATCACTAAAAATGGTTCGCTATATTCGAAGTTCGTTACAAACAGTAAACAAAATCTAATATCATTTTTCACTACTTCTTTATTTAGATAAGGCGCTAATGCTTGGAAAAATGAATAATAATAATTATTAAATTGAAAGAAAACGTTCAAAGGAAAATAAAACAAGTCACACTAAAGTTATTATTATGTATGTTGGTACATATACAAGTATAAACGAAAATATTAAAATTCGTAATTTATACAAATTAATAATTTAGTATTAGTAATTTTCGTTTGTACAATTTTACTTGAAAAACAAATGGTGTTTATATAATTATCAAGGTCACAAAAACTACTCCATATATGTTCAGGAACTTCACGAGACTCCAAAAAATTGCGAGTTTCAGTTATTTTCTTAGTCATTTCTAAAACGGATGGAACATAAATATTATCGCCTTCTCCAAGCTCATCTTCGTCGTCATTATCGTTTAAAATCTTTCCAGAAGTCACTTATGTCACAATTTGATCATCAGTTAATATTTCTCTCGTCGATAATTCATTATCAGCATATACATATTCTTCAAAATTAAAATAATTAAAAATATTTTTAGTCTCGATTTCCACTGTACTTTGTTGAATGTCAGCATTATCAACAAATTCTAGACAATCAGTAGAATCTTCTCGATGTTTTTCAATCCACTGAGTCAACGGTAGCTCTTCATCTGAGTCATATCTACATTTCTTGCTGAAAAATCAGCCATGCTTAAAACAGTTTGCAATGGTTTCTCTACTGACTCTTTGCCAAGCCATATGGATAAAGTTTATAGCATCCAAGAGAGTTACAGAAAAAATGTCACCTTTATCGATCGTCTCTAACATTTTCATAAGTAAAATCTTTCTATAATGAGATTTTAAAGAATGTATCACACCTTGATCCATAGGCTGGAGCTTTGCACTTGTGGTTGGAGGCATAAAAACCAATTTAATTTGCTGTAGATCAACTTCTGGGTGCGCTGGCCAGTTGTCAATCAAAAGTAATATTTTTCTGTTTGTGAATTTTAATTCTTTGTCCCATTCGATCAATTCGTTTCTAAAAATTTCTGATGTCATCCAGGCTTTACTGTCTAATTTGTACTTTACTGGTAAATGTTTGTTTTTAAAACACCTGGGATTGGCGGACTTTCCTATCATCCACAACTTTCTTTTCTCTGTTCCAGACATATTTGTAGTTACCAACACAGTAATCCTTACTTTTGATAATTTTCCACCAGCACAATTCTCTCCAACAAACTTTAATGTCTTATCAGGCGTCATCTTGTAAAACAAACCCGTTTTATCCGCATTAAAAATGTCCACATATTCACAACTTTCTCCAATTTCCGGTCATACATTGGCCAACCACTGATCAACAACCGTCATATCCACTCCTGCAGTTTCTCCTACTGTCCCCACTAATATTATGTCGCTTTTTAAATCGTTCAATCTAACTTCTAGAACAGTTAAACTCGGTGTTTTCTATTTTCCTTCCCAATTCACTAGCTTCCTCTTGTAAAATATAGCCGGTAATAGGAACATGTTCACGTCATTTTTGACTAAACCATTTAAGGAGTCTTCTATCGACTTGGTCATATGTAGATTTTCTTACTTTTTTACAACTAAAGTTTTTTTTATCATAGACTGATAAGATTTCTTGCATCTTCTTCCATATGGTAGAAACCGTAGATTTAGTTAAATTCAACTGTTTGCAAACATTACTTTGTTTAACTCCATTTTCAATTTTCCTTATAATCTCGTGTTTGTCTTTTAAAGTAAATGCTTTACGTTTTTGTGTACTCATTTTAAAATAAAGACTTAAACATTCACTTTACTACTTTGATCAAATATGCATTAGAACTGCATAACACAAGTGAATTGAAAATAATACTGCTCGAAATAGCGACGCGGCGGAAACAAGTAGAATAGGGGTTCTCAGCCGACTTTCGGTAAATTCTCTAGATCAAGTCGTGAGACATCGAGCACAGGGAGTGGCAAGTTCGTTATAAACGGACACAAAACATCTAAATTTGGTTCGCTTTATCCGGAAGTTCGTTATAACCGATAAAAATTTGCATTGGTCTTATGGGAGTTTTTTCGTGCATTATAAAATAGTTCGTTATATATATATAAATAAATATATATATATATATATATATATATATATATATATATATATATATATATATGTATATATATACAATCAGTCCAAAAAGTCTCCATACGCCACCTGCTTTCTATACTATTTTTCTATTATGTTTAACTAATTAATTGGAACTATGAGAAAACATGTTTAAATTAATATTTGAAACTTAACCAACGAGGAATAGTATCAAAAACAACTACGGAACATTTTATTTAAAAGTTGCATCATTGTTATAAAAATGTAAACAAAATTAATGTCAAAAAAGTATCCATACACTCAAGAACTGCATTGAAAAAAACACGTTATAATCAGCCGCATTTTATCAAGCTAACTGAAAACAAATGAATAATTTTCTTCCATACTTTATAATCTGTCACTTGTTGCTAGTAATTTTGAAGTGGGTTTCCAAAGTAGTATTAAAAATGAGCGAGTAAAATTCCATTTCAAGTTCGAAAGATAATAATTGATTTGTGGAAAGAGAGAAAATCGTTCAGAAATATAGGTTAAAAGTCGCATGCTACTGTTCAGTACATTGTAAATCATAAACGTATAAATCAACGAGTTCCTATAAAACTCGACCACGCTCCGGTCGTCCCAAGAAACTGACTCCATGTGAAGAGGCCAGTATTAGACAAATAATTATAGATCCCATGAAAAGTGCACCAAAGTTAAAAGAACAAGTACGGGAACAATTTTCGAAAAATGTTTGTTCACAAACAGTGAGAAATCATTTACACAGGGCAGTCTATAAGGGGTGTGCAGTTAGAAAGAAGCCGTTAATTTCGAAAGCTAATCGCAAAAAGCGGTTTGCTTTTGCTAGGGAATACGTTACTAAGCTTCCTGAATTTTGGGAATTCGTAATCTTTAGTGATGAAAATAAAATTAGCCTGATGGCAGAACTAAACTTTGGAGAAAGAAGAATACCGCATTCGATATTAAAAACATTTGTTCCACGGTGAGACAAGGGTGTGGCAGTGTTCTGCTTTGGGGATGCATGTCCGCTGGAGAGGTTGGAAGTTTACATTTTATTAATGGTACCGTGGATCAGCATGTTCATCTGAACATTTTGAGAGACAATTTAAGAGAAAGTGTCCAAAAATTAGCACTCGAAAAAAGGTATATTTTTCAGCAGGATAATGATCCGAAACATACCGCAAACTTGGTGCGAGAATGAATGATCCATAATGTGCGACAGCAGCTTCCCACACCTCCGTAATCACCCGATGTTAACCCCATCGAGCATTTATGGAAGGAACTTAAAGGCACATTCGCAAACATATTACTTCAAATTGAGAAGAATTAAAAAACAGAATATTGAACGAATGGGAGAACATGCCACCACAAGTTATTAAAAAGCTGGTTTTCAGCATGACAAAAAGGTTACAGGAGATTATCAAGGCTAACGGCGGTTCCACTAAATATTAGTGTAAACGAAGTTGTTATTTTCCGTTAAACTCCGTCAACGGTTGGTTGGTAATTGTTAAGTGTATGGAGACTTTTTTATATTAATTTTGTTTAGATTTCTATAACAATTATGTAACGTCTAAATAAAATGTTCCGTAGTTGTTTTAATACTAATCCTAGTTGGTTAAGTTTCAAATATTAATTTCAACATGTTTTCTCATAGTTCCAATTAATTAGTTAAACATAACAGAAAAATAGTGTAGAAAGCAGGTGATGTATGGAAACTTTTTGGACTGACTGTACGTGGGAATCCAGCGAGTTAATTCCATCGAACACTTTCCATGAAAGTATTTGTAGAATAGACTCAAGTTCCCAACTTTTCTTGGATGTTTCAAAGAATCAAGATTTATGTTGAGTTTCGGGTCCTCAATTAGACGACTATTTCTGATCTGGATGTAATATAATAAATGCAGAATATGTTTGATATTTTTTTACAGGGAAAAATCCGCCTTATGGATACTGAAGCAGCCTGCGTCACCTTAAGGGGGTCTACGACCCTCCACTCCTTTTATAAAACGCTATATTTCTTTATGAAGAGGATTGTGTTTTAACTTTAGGGTTAATTTCTACTGATTAGATCTAAACTACCTTAACTAGCTAAATTTAATTAAAAGCTAAAAGCTAAACTTAAGTTCCCGGTTATTTCGGGAGTGTTGTGTTAAAATAATGTTAGTAGTATGTGATATTTACATGTTCACTTATTTTTTGATAGCAGTCGCTCAACTACACTACGGCCTTATCCCTAGACACTAAGTAAGTGGTAGAGTCCGTCTTGTTAGTCTAGTCTAATGTTAATCTATTTGTAGTAGGTCTGTGGATCGGTTTCTCAAGGAAGCAAAGTTGGGCATTTGAGGTGAATTCTTGTATAGTGGGCATTTGAAACTCTCTGTGTAACTGATTGTTGCGGATAAACCAGGGAGCAACTGCTATAATACGTAGTTTTTTTTGTTTTTTTTTGACTGCCTGGACTTTGGCTCGATGCATGGTACCAGATGTCTGAAACAACATCTCGCACCAAGCCTGACAGCCGTATGTAAATTCGGCCCTGATAATCGTTTTGTAAATTAGCAACTTGTTATGAGTTGATAATTTACTCTGATGGTTCAAGAGCAGACACAGCTTTCCTAGGAGCTGATTTCCCTTACGCACGACTGCTGGCACTTGGTCCTTCCATACAAGCTGTTTGTCGTATAGAAGGCCCAGCTACTTAATGTTGGTTGTCCATCTGAGCCTAGTTTCATTGAGTGAGTGTTGGGGAGGGGCTGTTGTACGGGTATCGAATATGTTTGAGAACCGACTAACAAATATGGGAATAATATTCCATTGATTATCGAATTTAAGCTTTGTATAGCCTTAAAAACTGTTGTGGAAATTCTAGTATGAAAAGTGTGGGCTATAATATGTATAGGGTTTTGGTTGGTTTGTTTGCGATGATGACCATGATGAAAGAAAACTTGTATTAAAAAATATTTGTTAGAAATACATTTGTTTAAACACTTTCTGTTCGAAAGAAGAATTGTAGGAAAAACATTTCTTCGCAACACATTTCCTAGGAGGGCATTTTATGCAATAGAAAATTATTTATCTCGTACAAATTTTCTCTCGAATAATTGCTTTTGTGAATAATTATATTTCAAACAAATGTTTAGTGTCATGTTAATCAGTTTCTAAGTTTTTCTATTTTATTATGACCCATATGTTTTTATATGAGTACTTTATATCGGGTCTTCCATTAGGGACTTGACAATTTTTTTTTGAAATAAAACGCAACCCATTTGAGACATTTCGAAAATTTTACTATCGGCTTGAAGTACAATCAAAACATTTATGTATGCAATTCGACTTCATTCATATGTCCACCACGGGCACGTTTGCAGCGGTCGATTCGTTGAACCCAATTTTCGATGACTCGGCCATACATTTCGACGGAAACGGCCGCTATCTCTCTTTCAATATTGGCTCTGAGCTCCTCTAACGACGCAGGCTTGTTAGCATAGACCAATGATTTAACGTACCCCCATAAAAAGAAGTCTAGAGGTGTTAAATCACACGATCTAGACGGCCATTCGACGGGACCATTTCTCGATATAACACGTTCACCGAATTTAGATTGCAGTAAGTCGATTGTTACACCCGCTGTGTGGCTTGTGGCGCCGTCTTGTTGAAACCACATATCATTAATGTCTAGCCCATGCAATTGATCAAAGAAATAACGTTGCAACATGCCTCTGTAGCGATCTCCATTGACTGTAACGTGACGGTTATTTTCATCAACGAAAAAGAACGGCCCAATGACACCACCGGCATGAAAACCGCACCAAACAGTAATTTTTTGTGGATGAAGTGATGTTTCTTCAAGCACATGAGGGTTTTCACCTGACCAATAACGCATATTCTGTTTGTTGACGAAGCCGTTTATCCAAAAATGCGCTTCATCACTAAAGATGATTTTGCGATGAAATTGATCATCTTCTTCCAACATTTCTAGAGCCCAATTCGAGAACGTACGTCGCTTCATATGATCGAGTGGCTTTAGTTCTTGAGTTAACTTTAACTTATAAGGGTGCAGGCCAAGATCCTTTCGCAAAATTCGCGATAGTGTGGTCTGAGCGATGCCCAATTCTTGAGAACGCCGTGAAATCGACTGTTTTGGTTCGTTTGAGATGGACGCTTGAACGGCAGCAATATTCTGGCCACTTCGACCAACCCGTTGTCTCACTGGCACGGGAACATCCAGCAGCGAATATGTTAACTCAAATTTTTTCACTAGACTATGAATTGCTTGTCTACTGGGACGAGAATTACGACCAAAAATTGGCGTTAACGCTCTTAAAGTTGCAGTCACCGACTCCAAATTTTGGTAGTAAATTTTAATTATTTGTAAACGTTCGTTCGTGTACTTCACCATGATGAAAATGTTAACTTTACTGAATGTTTTGACGTTGACAGTTCGGTGATTGGCTTAAGGGTGCGTTCACAGTGAAATTTCAAAGTTGTCAAGTCCCAAATGGAAGAACCTATTATTGTATTTCAAAGAGAAGCAAGAAATGAAAAAACGTTCTTATTTAGATGTCATATTTTGACTACTATTCGAAAGATGTTTGTATGGCGAAAAGACCCCGGAGTGGAGTGGAAAACATCATATATTACAACAATACATCAAAAGGGACCAAAAGACAATCCAAAAAATTATCGAGAGATAGCGGTGATTGCAACAATTGCTAGATTATATTCACGAATCCTTAGAGACACATTCGAAGAAGACATAAAAGAAAAACAACCGGAAGAACAGGCTGAATTCAGAGCTGGACAATCTACAATGGATAATATCTTCACTCTAAAAAAAGCCCTCGAAAAACGTATACGGAGAAATAGAGAAACACATATTGCACTGATTGATTTAGAAAAAGCGTACGACAGTCAACCTGTAGTACAACTATGGAAAGCAATGGAAAATTTCTACACAAGACCTACCTTGATAAACGCCACGAGCGAATACTACGAAAATAATTCTGCCAGAATAAAAATTGATTGCACTTTAACAGAGGCATTCAATACTACCAAAGGCCTCAGACAGGGATGTTGCATGTCACCAACTCTATTTAAAATCTACTTAGACAGAGCCATATAAGGATGGTCAAATAAATGTAGGAATATGGGACTTAGGGTTGAGGACGACACATTATACAGTCTATATTTTGCGGATGATCAGGTTGTCGTGGCTGAAGATCAAGAGGATTTAGGATACATGATTAGAAAACTCCAAGGAGAATTCGAAAAAGCGGGACTAAAGTAAACGCGAATAGCTAGAAGTGGGTAATAATGAATGCAATAACCTACCATTGGAAAGGGAAGAAATACAAGGTGTAGAAAAATGCAAGTACTTAGGGATTACCCTGAACAAGTAAGGAAATAGCAGGGATGAAATAAAAGAGAATAATCAAAGGTAGAAGAGTGACTGGAGCACTAAATTTACTCCTTTGGGAGAAAGATATTAAAAAGGAGACTAAGAAACGACTATATAAGAGCTTAGTGAAAAGTGTGATGCTCTACGGATGCGAAGCGTGGGATGTTAGTAAACAGCACAGACAGAAGTTGCTGGCGACCAAGATGGACTTTTTAAGAAGGAGCTGCGGGAAGTCTAGAATGGAAAATGTTCGAAATACGCAGATAAGGGAGATTATAGGCAAGGAACAGACAGTCGCAGATGAAATCGAAATAAAACAATTGGTATGGTTTGGAGATACCAAGAGAATGGATCAAAACAGATGGCCTAGAAGAATACTCGAGTGGATACTGTCTTAAAGGAGAAAGAGAGGACGACCGAGAGGAAGTTGGTTAGAGGATATGAAGGAGGCCATGAAGGCTAGAAACTTAGATACAGAGATGTGTTATGATAGAAGAAATTGGGACGGAGAGGCGGCGTCAGCAGTAGATAATTCGTATATTTATTATATTTTGACTACGTCAATAGTTTCTTTCCTTTTAGTAAATTTTGAAATGCGTGGTTGTTAGAATGTAATTAGGATGACATTTCTACCAGATAGAAATCCTTCAATGTTTATAATGTATACAAAATCTACCAATTCAAATTTATAAATATTTAACTGGATAAAAATGGATTATTTTAAATTAAACCACCAATCAGTTCATTTGATCTGGATAACTTGATTATTTGACTTTATTTTTCTTTGAATCTATATTAAAATGCTGTTCCAAGAATGGGCTAGGGTCATATCCCCTGCTCTTCCGCTGCTATAAATGGTAAAATAACCGCCACCTTAGGAAGAGGTTTCTTTTTTCATTGAGCTTTTAGAGTTCCATTTTTGTTTTGTAAAAAATATCTCCGTCCTCTGGTCATTGATTTTTAAAATAGGTGTAAGTTTTTAAAGTTCCACTCTATATTCTTTTTGTGAAAAAAAGGAGCTTCGTTCCCCGCTCGGTGTCGTTTTATAACCCGCTCTCTATAAGTAGCTCCGTCTTTAGTGTTCCTTTCTTTTTCTTAAAGAAATACCCTCTGTATCAATACGCTCTTTTATCTACCGCCTCTCGAACCTGGCTACGCCACTATTAAAAACAGTGCTAAATTCTTCTTTTTAGTGTTCCGTACGGAACACTTATAAGATCACTTCGGTGTCTGTCTGTCTGTCCGTCTGTCACATCCGATTTTCTCCGAAACTATTTTACGTATAAAATTGAAATTTAGCACTAATATAGAAATTGATAGCCTCATCAGAGCCGTGTAGTTTTGAAAATTAAATTTTGACTTAAGAGGTTAGTTTTGGGGGGTGAAATCGGAAGTGAAAAAAAAAATTTTTACTAGGTCATCGAGTGGGTGTCAAATGAAAGCTTGTAAAAACACGAGTTCAAAAATATATATAATGTCTTACAAGCGCACACTTTTCTTTATATTATTTTGAAAAAATCGCTGTTTCGCCCCTCTATCTCGAAAACTACTGATCCAAAAATTTTGAAAAAATTCTAGAATGTTCTCCAAGGGGTGTAGATTGAACGAGAATTATCAAGATGTATACCTTTAATAATTTATCTGGTATATAAAAAAAAAAACAAAAATTTCAAGGTCATCAGTTTTCAGTAAAGATCGGAAACAGACTTTGTTGAAAACTCATTTGGGGTGTGTTTTGTGAAGTCACTGATCATTTTATACCTCTGTAACAAAAAATTTTATTTCAGAAGCAATCAACGTACGAAACACTAATTGCGCTAGTTCAACTTGCACTTGACCGGTTATTTTAAATTAGGGATAAATAGAAACACAATGTGCGATGTCACAAGGGCAGTTTTGTATCTTTTTAAGGAAAACTTAGAGATGTGACGAAGTACAAATCAAGCTTTATACGAGGGCTACCTTTTAAGTTTTTACAAAAACTCTCGAAACATTTTTTCCACTCTGAAGTTGGTACCTTAAAAATAATGGTTTGGAAGGAATCAACAGTTTCGTGAGTTGATGAAAATCGCTGTCCACCCATTTTTTTTTTTGACATTCGGGTACAAAAGGAAGTCGTTGGGCGATAAATCAGGTGAATACCGGCAATGAGACCTTAATTAGATGTTTTTCTCCGTCAAATAATCAATTGTTGGATGTGCTGTGTGAGAGCTGGCATTTTCATGATGAAATATGATGCGACGTTTTTGATTCCATCGATGACTTCTGGTAAACAAACTATTGTATACCATTCAGCATTAACTGTTCTTCGATCCTTTAAAGCAATGGTTGCAACATGTCCAGTATAACCAATGGAACAAGTGATCATTTTCTTGGAAGTGTGGTTCATCTTGGAACACCTAAATGGTTGATTGTTGCTTAGTTTCCGGGTTGTACGAATATATCTAAGTTTCGTTTCCTGTTACGATGTTATAAATGGATTTTGTATGTCCTTGGTCGAATTTTTTGAGCATTTCCTTACATCACGAGCCTGTCAAATTATGCAGAGTCCATCGGGAACAGATTTTATTCACAACTAAATGTTCATGAAAAATCGAACTTACTACACTCTTCGATATGCCTAAGGATACCTCTATCTCACCTTAATCGATGTTTTTTAGAACAACAACCGATTTTGGTTGATCTTACCGAAATTCGTCGCTGGCGGAAGCACAACCATGACGAAATTCGGCCAACCAATTGTAGACAGTCTTTTTTATGGTGATTCAATACCAAAAGTTTAACAAAGCGATTCGAGGCATTGTTGTTGAGTTAGGCCTTTACTAAAATCGTAAAAAATCATCAAACGAAAACCTTCACGTGAAATTTCTGTTTGTTCTCAAAAGTGATTTTTTTAAACACTCACTGTAAACAAACTACACTTCCAAACTGAGCTGCCACTGTTTTAACAATAGCAAATGTTAAATTTTACAGCAATGGTAATGTCACATCTCAATAGCACCATCTAGAGGTCGTTCGTAAAAACTTAAAAGGCGGCCCTCGTATATGCAGCATGCCTCTAAAAATCATTAAGGTGTAAATCAAAAAACTTTTTTAACAGTTATTAGCATTTGTATATTAGTTATTTGCATTAACTTGCAACATATTTAGAATTAAATCAATAATATCAATTCTTTTTCATGTTTAAGTTTGACATATTATTAAATTTATCGTAACATAAATCAAAAGCTAAGTAAAATTCAAAAGATGCGCTAAAAAGTATGAAATATTAATTTTTTAGTGCATTATAAAACTTGTCTTTTTTCTGTCGGCGTCATACATTTATAATCTGATTCATTAAAAAGCTCTGACTTTAAAACTCGCCTAATTTGGCTATGAGAGGTTTAAATTGATTAGTAAGTCCACTAAAGTTATGATGCTGTATAGGGCGAAACTAAAAAATTTGTTGTCACCTATGATTAAATTATTAAAAATAATATAAGTAAGTAAAGGAAGTCCACTAAAGTTATGACGGTGTATAGTGCCAAACTAAAAAATTTGTTGTCATCTACGATTAAATTGGTAAAAATAAAATATTGGGCTAAAATTCTTAAAATATCATATCTATTCCAAAGCCTTTGATATGAATTATTTTTATTTAGTGATATTTACGTCGGAAAATATTACGGTATCAATAACAAAAGGCAACTCGACAGAAAGAGGTTTAAGGCTAGATTGGGTCTAACTTTTAGACCTTTTAGTAAATTTATCTCGTACTGCATATGTTTGTATTTGGTTACCTGATCTTCATATACAGTAACCAAACTTTACAATAAGTTTCTGAGGTGCCGACGTTAAAAAGTCAAACTTTATGAAAAACCAAAAAAAAAATGATTATTTTAAAAAACGCACAATTTTTCATTTTTTTCTACCTTTCACTTTTAAAAATATTTTAAAATACGCACAATTTTTCATTTTTTTCTACCTTCCGAAATGAAAAAAATCATGTATTTATAACTTGCTCTACCCATTACCAAATTGGGTAAACATTATTTCAAATAAGTAATTGTTATACATCTTATCACACCTCCTGAGATCTGCCAGATAGAATTTATATAAATGTGTTAGCATACATGAAAGAAACTCAGTTTACCGAAAAATAAAAAATTTCTGGATGGCGTAAGCCCTTCGAACGTGCCTATTATATTCGCACATCTTCTAGTGGATTCTGCATACTATCGAAATATGGAGTTATATCTTTGGTGTTGTAAAGAGTTTACCAAAAAATTTGGTTATCTCAAATTTACATAGTCTGATAGGATTACATAATTCTTTTGTTCAGGATGTTAATATTTTATTCAAAATCGCCCGAAATAAGAAGTTAATAAAATTTTAATTCACCATACTGGACCTATCATTTTAAATTTATAAAAAACCGGTCAAGTGCAAGTTAAACTTACGCAATTAGTGTTCCGTACGTTGAAATAAAAATTTTTGTTACGGAAGTATAAAATGATCAGTGACTTCACAAAACATACCCCAAATGAGTCACAGAAGTGATCTTATAAGTGTTCCGTACGGAACACTAAAAAGAATGATATATTGGTAATCTTCGGTATCATAAAGCTTCTCAAAATAAAAATTTAATCAAAGTCGGTCGAAAGTAGAAGTTACTAAATTGAGATCTGCTATTTTGAATTTTAATAGTATATCAGAGAAAATAGTGGATATATAGACATACCGGCTTAATACATAATCGTCGAATACAGAGCCTCCTTTTCTTGAAAACGATCAAAATAAAATGTGTCCCATAAAGAGGTTTAAAATATTTCCAGTAAAAAAAATTGGTAAATGACACACATACAGAATGATTTCTTAAAAATAATGTCATCTAATATGAACTCTTATATTTCCGGTACTTCTTAGCAAGCGATGAAATTATTGATCA
Organism: Pachyrhynchus sulphureomaculatus; assembly: GCA_019049505.1. Lineage (NCBI taxonomy): Eukaryota > Metazoa > Arthropoda > Insecta > Coleoptera > Curculionidae > Pachyrhynchus > Pachyrhynchus sulphureomaculatus. Next base: position 86,839,456 of record CM032454.1, on the reverse strand, counting down.
CTGCTCGAAACGTCGTTTTCGCGATCCCTACCTTTCCTTACCGTTTTCTTTTCTTTTAATTTTTCCAGGTAGGTTTAGTTACGAGGTATCACTGAAAGAAAAAATCGCGCCAAAGCAAAGCTACTTGAAGGCCAACTTAAATCACTTTTTTGGAAATTAATTTTTTTGGGAAAATTTCTCGAATTATAAATACAAACATATGTTTAAAGTGTGTGTGATGATGATATCCAGCTCAAACCGAAGGTTATAATCAACAATTTTAACAACAAATTTAACTCTTTTCATATATCTCTCCGAATGACCTCCGTTATCCTCAAAGAACTACTCGTAGATCATTTTATGGGAGGATTTTAATGCTTTGGTTTTGTTAGATTCCAGTCATGATCATTCTATTTTTTCACGTGGTCGTAAAGTGGAAAAATGTGTTATTCAAGAATGAGCTATTGGTAAATGTTGAAAACATTTGATTAGCGAAATTGAATCTCTCCTCATTATTAGCTGTATTTAGTTCTATTACTAGTTCTAACTTCTAGAGCTGCAGCCATATATCTTTACAAAGAACACGTTTTAAAGTCTTTTAATGTCTGAAATTATCTTTAATTATTTTATAACTTCTTCTGATTACGGTATAACATTATTTTTTCAACAAGAGACATAGCACATAATAATTAGCTTGAAATGATGCGTATCATTAATAGGGTAAAGTCGGTTGCATATTCGTTATCTGCACCACTCGGAAAATCGAATGTTGGTTTAACTGTGAATTAGGGCAATTGCTATCAGGGTGGTATTATGTTCCTTTTCATTCACGTGATTATATTTAACAAAAACATTAATTGGTAACCTGAACAGTGTCATTAATGTCAAAACTGTCTCCAACAAGCGTCAACGGAATACTACCGTAGATATTTATTCTTTTGAGTGTGATATGGTTGGCGCAGGAACAACATACTCCTGCTCCAAAGACCATATGAAGAAAATATTATTGATTTCAATTTTTTCTTTTTTTATATATTAAAATTGAAGAAAAAGAATTAATTTTGGGACGTAGGTATGTAGTTTTTAAGAATTATAAGGTGTAGTACTATAATAATTTCAGGAAATTCTAGCATCACGCAGGATAAGTAAATGTATTGGGTTATGTGCACAGCCCTATCGCGGATTTGAAATAAGTAAATATTTTAGAAATTAATTTATCCTTCGTGATAAGCTTTTAAATTCATTTAATCTGCACTCACTGCTAATACCTCTAAGGAATAATATAATTCTGAGATGATCTGAGATATACTTCTAGAGTCGTCCGTTGAACAGATTAATAACACTTTCTTCTGGTTTATGAAATTTAAATGAACATGGGAAATAGTTATTGAAAATTACAAAGTAACTCAAACTAGTTAGGGATAAACTAAACTACTCTTTTTTCCCTTTTCTAAGCATAGATAATCTTTTAAAGCTGCATGATTGCTGACATCTATTAGTTTTGTATTCATTACCAAGATCCTTTTAGATTTTTAATATAGATACGAGATATTTGGCAAAGCAAAGGTCGAAATTGCCTTAGACAGGATGCCCCATATGTACGGAATAATGATTCCACAGCGTTTAATCAGTGTATCAAAAAAATGTTTAAATAAAAGTCGTACGGTGTTATACGGCGCACATGCTGACGTTAACAATAAAATGTTTTTAACTGTCAGTTCGAAGAAATTACGCCATCTTAATTTTTTTTTTAAATGAAAAGCCCTGTATATTATTTTATTTTTCAGTCCTACTAAAAATTCTAAGTAGTATTTATCTGACATACCATACGTACAAATTAAACTGTTTTGGAATTATTGTCATTTGAAATTTAAAATAAAAAAAAAGATGAAACAACTAATAATAAATACTCTAGATTTATTATTAAGGTAACAATTGCTCAAAATGTCTACCGTTAACAGCGAGGCAATTACCCAATCTGTGATAAACGGCCTGAACAGAGTTTGCAAAAGATTCAGGGTTTCAGGTCGACTTCGGTAAACTTTGGTTTTCAAATAACCCCATAAAAAAATAGAGTGAGGTAAGGTCGGGATTCTTTGCAGGCCATTCTTTTGCCTATCCATCGATTACGAAAAATCGCATCCAAATATCTACGGAACATTGATTTCATAGTGAGGAGGTGCTCCGTCCTGTTGATACCACAGATTCCTGTTAGGGGTATTCAAATTATTTTCATCGGGAAACAGACCTGCACAAGTTGGAATAACTTGCTTTTGGAGTAACTGTAAATACCGTTGTCCTGTAAAATTTCCATCGATAAAAAAGGGACCATTGATATGACGTCCACAAATCCCTGCCCACACGTTTATCTTTGTGATCTTTGGGAATGACTGTCGATTATGCAGTGGGGATTCTCAGTAGACCAATACCGGTACTTATGCCTATTAACTCTTCCGTTAAGACAAAATGTGGCCTCGTCAGAAAAAATAATATTATGATTCGTTCCACCATGACCTCGCAAAATTCAACGCGTCTATCGTAGTTATCTTCAGATAGTTCTGGCAATAGAGTTTTTCTTCATTCAGTAGACGACTTAAGGTACCTTTACGTATGTTGTGGTTTAGGTAAAGCTGACGAGTGGCTGTATGGGGATTTTCTGTAATTTCCAATAAAACATCTCTTTATCTTCGCTTGTTTTAATTTTTGGAGGTCCAGATTTAAAACGATCCTTAACATGACCTGATTGTCTAAATCGTTTTAATGTTTTGCTAACTACGGATTGGGTAATAGGTTCTCTATTCGGATATTCTGTGTTAAAAAGATCACACATCTCCTGTTATGTTCTCCTACAGTCTCCATAACCAACCATCATTAACAAAGTGATTCTTTCAATTGCTGTTAAATGTACCATTATGATATTACGATCAGTAAATCATTTTTTGACGCATTAAGTCGTTACCTGACAGTAAATGTTTGACATAAGCCGGCTAATTTTTTTTTTAATTTGATCTCCTTAATTTCAAATATCAATTATTCCAAAACAGTTCAATTTAGATATATGGTATGTTAGATAAATAATATCTAGAATTTTTAGTAGGACTCAAAAATAAAATAATATACAGGGCTTTCCATTTAAAAAAAATTAGGATGGCGAAATGACAGTTCAAAACATGTGCACCGTATAACACCCTATAACTTTTATTTAAACATTTTTTTGATACACTGAATAATAAATGCTATGGAATCATTATCCCAACATATGGAGCACCCTGTATACTAGTTAATCAAAATATAACAAATAGAAAATAAAAAAAAAGAAACATAGGGTGAAATAAGAGAACGTCTGTAAGTTTAATTTACAGACGCAGGTCTTGCTAGTTATAGAGGTAAATTCGATTTGTAGGAACTATTTACGAGGAGATTCAGATGCAAATAGGCTACAAGCTTCTTTAAGTCATCTATAAATTTAGTCTGTCAAAAAATAGCTGTCAACTTTATAACCTCGACCGAAATTTATGTCAAGATTTTCATCGGTCATAGTATGGGAAATGTCCTTTTCAATTTTTTTGAGGTTCGTTTAATTTGTTTTGTGATGTGTGGGTCACAATTAACTGAGTATTAACCTTGTGCAAACAAAGAATTATTTATATTGGATAAGCTATCGGTACATTAGTATGTTCTCGTCGATGAAGAATAGATGAATATAGACCCGCTGATGTCTTGCTTGTTTAATATTTAAATTATAATAGCTTTATGAAGCTATCTGACATTAATATTCATTCCAGATTTATTAAAGCTAGTTCAGCCATATGAGTGAAAACATTTAAAAAAAGTGTAGAAAATAAATAAACCTAAATTTTACAGTTATTTTTGATAATGTGATATCCTTTTTTTTAACTCGTTTTATTGTTCTTCTTTATGTAACAAACCCTTTGTAATGTTCGTATATTTTTTTTAATATCGTGACTAGCATGATGTCTTTGGATTTTGTCACAATGAATCACCGTGTATACATGTTTCAAAAATTTGTGCAGATACAATAGAACAAATAAGAGTAGAAAATATAAAAATCACTACACTGAATAATATCATTTTCTGTCCTTATTTATTCTATTGCCTTACTGATTTAAATTAAATTTAATTAAAATGAAAATAAAAGTTAAAATTAATGTTTAAATTTTTTTATTCTAAATTCAGCATGCAGTACACAATGCAAAGAAAATACAAGCTATTTAGCGACAGTGAAGTAAAACATGTCTCTTCATTATTATTATAACATTTACCAAAAAGCAAACAGTTTCTGGATAATAATAGGGTTTCAAAATAATTAACTCTACCGCATCAGGATGTATGTACATGGGTTTTACTATGCATTACATAAGACAACAAAAATTTTAAAAAATCACACACATGTTTCATGATTCATAAATTTATTTAGTGTTAAAGACAGCTTATCACTTACTGGTACTGGTAAAAAAAAAATGTTTATTTTTGATTTGGAGCATAAAGAATATTGTACGTTATCAAGAATTTCACCTATTTCTAGTTGTTTAACTATTAATTTGTGTAAGAGAAAAATTAATTTTCCTTATTTCTTTTAATATATCCTCTAAGATTATTTAATATATTTGTTGAAACTGAGGATTGGTGGGGGCAGTATCGTAGGAGATGCAGACTACATTGCTCTTCTGAATTGTTATGAATGATGGCTACTTGAGCCTATTCTACAAGTATTTCCATGGAAAGTGTTCGGAGGATGTGGCCCGTTTAATTCCTTCCAGAGCGGTGCATGTTAGAAATACATGTCGCGCTGATACTTCACATCTGTATGAGGTTCAGCTTGTTACTCCTCGTACAACGCTTCTTAAGCAGTCTTTTATATAGAGAACGTCATCCATTTGGAATAATTTGCCCAGGACTGTATTTCCCACCGAGTACAATTTACAGCGATTCAAGAGCACCGTGAATCGCTTTTTCCGCACACGTGCCGCTCCTGTAGCGCTTTAGGGACCGTCCTGCAGCACGTGTGCTAGACCCATAAAAAAAAATGAAAAATATTGATTACTGTCCAATTATTCCAATAAACGCATAGCTCTTCGACTGTGACATCTGCTATCTGTGAAAAAGGTCTTTCAACAAATTAAAATTAATAATAAATTATTTCCGATCGTAGATTGGCCAAGAACGTCTGAACAATCTCGCTGTAATTTCAATTGAATATGAAATTGCAAAAAAAAAAATCTAGATCATGTCATTGACAAAATTTCATTAGAAAAAGCGAGAAAAGTACTTTTTTAACCAAATTCCATTATTTCTGTGATTTTTCTTGTCTTCTGTTGTATAAAATACCTATTTACGGGAACTTTTTCTTCTTCTTCTTAAAGTGCCTATTCGATTCGAATGTTGGCAATCATTCTGGCTATTATTACTTTATCCACTGCAGCTCTGAAAAGACCGGTAGTATTTGTTGAGAACCAAGTTCGCAGATTGTTTAGCCAGGAAATACGTCTGCGTCCTGGTCCCCTTTTTCCAAACACCTTTCCCTGGAGTATTTGCTGTAGTAATACATATCTGTGGGGATTTCTCATTATGTGTCCTAAATATTCCAATTTTCCTTCAGTTTCCATAATTTCCAGTTTCTTGTTCATGCGACGTAAGACATCCCTGTTGGTAATATGGTCAGTATAAGAAATTTTCAAAATTCGGCGATATAGCCATAATTCAAATGCCTCAAGTTTCTTAGAAGTGGCTTCAGTCAGCGTCCAAGATTCCACACCATAAGGAAGGACACCAAAGACATAACATCTTAGGAATCTCGTTTTCGTGCTCAATTTTATTATTGAGCTTTTGAAAAGTGATGTCATTTTGAGGAACACTGCTCTAGCTTTTCGATACGGCAATGAATTTCCTGGAGTTACGCCAAGGGTGCATAATATCGCTAATATTTTTTAATATATAGCGAATTCATGCGTGAGGTTTTTGACGAATGGCAAGGAGTGTGTGGTAGTGGAAAGTTCTAGAATATTCAATCTTAGATATGCTAATGATATCGTTGTCTTGAAAACCTCGAAAGAAGAGCGCCAGAACGGCATGAACAGGCTTAATATCGTTAGTGAGAAATATGGGCTTAAGCTAAATAAGACCAAGACGAATGTAATGATTGTCCGTAGACCTCCAGATAATCAGTCCTAAGTTAGAAATGTTGCAGGCTACGAAACAGTGAATCACTTCAACTACCTCGGTTTAATGATAACTCATCATGACGGATGGAAAGAGAAAATACAGAGGCGTCTTGCTATGGCTAGAACCGCAACTATCAAATTAACAAAGATCTGGAAAGACAGAGGTATAACTAAACATACTAAATTACGGCTAATAAGAACATTAATATTTCCAATTGCTACGTATGCGGCCGAAAAGTGGACCATTAAAAAAGCCAATGATCCCATTGTTCCTTTATCATAGTACCTAGATATGAATATTGTGGAGTTCTTTGAATTTGTTTATTGTTAACCATCAACAAGGTAGCAGGAACCGGAGACTTGTTGATTACCATGTACTTTGTTTTGCTGATATTAAGTTCGAGGTCGAATTGATTATTGACTTGGTTTATTTTTGTCATAAGATGTTGTAGATCATTCGAATTTCTTTCTGTATTTGTGTGGGTAGTCTGCTATATTCTGTTTTGTTAGTATTAGAATGTCATCTGTCATCCATTCCTTCCTTTTATGTGTTTGTTCCTTAGTTAGATACTTATTCTTTAGCCCCCTTGTTATTTGATTTAACTTTTCTATTTCAGATTCTATGTCTTCGTTTAGATCTCTGTCTCGGAGTTCTTTATTAAGATCTTTATTAATTACGTTTGTTACATTTTCGTCTTAAGTTCTCGCATATCGTATATGTTTTTCTGTTCTCTTTTTAACTTTTTCAATATAATTCTTAGAACCCCTACCAGGGCATTGTGATCCGGGTTTATATCAGCACTGGAATATGTTTTGCCAGATACAACACTATTTCTAAGACGTTTATTCACTGGAATAGAGTCTATTTGATTTCTGGCGATATGGTCTTGTGAGTCTAGTGGGGACTTTCACGTATATAATCTTCATGGTGGTAGGTTGAAGAAGGTGTTAGTGATAACATAACCTATTTCTTCACTGAAAATGTTTAGTCGTTCGCCTCTGTTGTTTCTTTTACCTAGACCGTATGGTCCTATGGAAGTTCCTGACCTATCTTTTCCAATCTTGGCGTTGAAGACTCCCATTATGCCTGTCAAGTCTCGTTTTGGTATTGCTTTTAGGACTTCTGTTATTTGCTGGTAAAATTGCTCAACCTCTTCATCCTGTTTATCTTCAGTGGGTGCATATATTTGTATGACCTTAAAAAAAAATCGAAGTAGGGGTCCTACCTCCCACTACCACCGCCGGTTCCTGAAGGGAACTCGACGGTGCCCCTTTTTAATGCAAAAAATTTTTAATCAAAGTTATTTATTTATTTCCTCTTTCGATTTTTATTCCACCGTAATTTACATATTCATGTATCTCTCTTTGTTAAAATGGTGAGGTGTCCTTCCTCAATGTGGGACTTTGTCCCGGGGTACCTACAACCCCCCATTGTATGACGTTAAGAGGAACAGGTTTCGTTCTTATTTGGAGAAGCATTATTCTGTCTGAAATAGGCGTAAAATTTTTAACGTGGGAATTTTTTAGGGCGCAAAATTCAAATCTCGCCTTGAACGCTCAAGACCCTAGCTACGACACTCAGTGGGGGAGATTATTCACAAAAAACAACCCTTTCCTTCACTGGAACTCTAAATGAAATAGTGAATATATGAAGAATATGAATATATTTCACTAAAAAGAACCCTTAATAAAATAGGGTCTGTCTCTAACAGGCCTTATTTTCTATATCAGTGGCTGAGGGTTTACGCTGACCTGGTACCCATTGACTACGTTACAGATTCTAATATTCTACTTTTTTAATAATTTAAAACAAAATAAAATCGGGACTTACCTGCTTGTATACCCAATTAAATACAACTTCTTTTTTTTAAATCTGCTAATAATAGGAAATAAATAAAGACTAAGAATCCTTCTCCAAACATTATTATTATTTATTAATAAAAAGCACTTAGCATTTCAAATACTCAAACAACTATTGTGAATATAATTTCAAAAGTTGTATTTCTAAGAAATGTAATAAACTCAAAATAAATTCAAAAAGGTTTACCTGTATAATTTTTAGTATAATGCCGATTAGTTTGATTTTTGTTTTAATATCTTAATTTTTAGATCCAAATATTTTATGGAAATTGCTATTTTTTATTTTTCTTTCTAAAGACAAGCATTGTATTCATGAAAAAATCACCCTTCGTGATTTTTACATTCCCTTTCCTTTTAGGGTCACTGGATTGCGAAAAACATAGTTTGTCATTTCCATCAATCTATTTTGTTGATACCGAGTTGCGGTAAGGGTCGGTGCGGTACAGACCTTTTTGGATGGCGTTAGTAAATTTCACACCAAGACTACCTGCGCCCTTAATACAACAGGTAAATTCCACGCTAACCTTATAAGGGTGCTTAAATCTTACAGGTAATTTCCACACCAAGCAAATATAATTATGCTTTATTCATCTAAATAAAATTGGACGGATTTCTTTTAAATCAGTTTTTATTGAAAATTTTAAATATTTGCAAAAATATATGTTTTTTATTTCATAGTTTGCTAAATACATAAAATACAATTGGACAAATTTCCTTACATATACTAGATAATGCTACAAACCTATACATATCTATTTATATATATTTACAAAACAGGTTGAGAAAAATAGGAGACACATTTTAAAAAATGGAAACGATTAATATTTTCTAATTGTCTTTGTTCATAATGATTTTTTAAATGTTTTAATTTTTGATTATTATGATTATTACTTATTTTAGACTCGTCGACACTTTGTATTTTTATATATATACATTAATCTGAAATTATCTCAGCCCATAGATAAAAGTATACAGAGACGGATGTGTAGAATAAAAAGAATTATTTAGATGGGAATGGAAGGACTCACAACAGTTAGTCGTTCGAGTTAAAGACGGACTCGATTCTGCCCATATTTCAACTGGAAAATCGGCTCCTTCCTCTATATACGTTTCTAGTAGGTAATCACAAAATTTATTTAAACGTTCATCCTCAGGTTTTATAGTATATAAATCGTATGCAAAACTGTCACCTAATTCTTCGGGTGCTAAATAGGACAAGTCGAAACAATACTTTAACCAACGACCAATTTCAGAATTTTTGTCGCAATATTCTTTAGCTAGACCTAGATTCTGTATCTTGCGAAACCAAGATTGGTGGAAATGAAATCTACATCCTAACACTTTAGCATTTGGCCAAACTTCAGATACTGCCTTATGAATAGATTTTTCGAAGGCAATAGTAATTTTCTCTGGATTGAAATACAGTGTATCTGTTGAATAAATCTTACATTTTAATAATGTGAAGAGGTTTTTGTATGTTTCAGCTCTCTTATCACACAATAAGCAAAATAATAATGGACTGTAATGACCGTTTGCAAAACCATGCACTGTAAATAACTGTGTAAAATATTTAGTGCAGTATGAAAAGGTGCCGTCCATATATATATATATATATATATATATATATATATATATATATATATATATATATATATATATATATATATATATATATATATATATATGTATTGGATATTTTACACAACATATTGACATTTGTAGTGCAAGAAAAAGCAATAATGCCACTTTCGAGTTCATTGATATGTAGAAAATTCTCACCCCTGCTAGTTTTGATTTCAAATGTCTAAAACACTATGCACCTCCTCAGCACTTCTTGGATTACGTCCTGGCAAAAATTTTCGTCTATGGTTATAAATGTTTTTTCTAATATATTCGACATCTTTTTCTGTTACTGTTTCAGGCAGCGTGTTTTGTAGTTCTTGTCGGATAATTTTAGATGGCCTTTCACTCATATGCTCTCCGGCTTTTCTTTTGCAGGAATTACTAATTATTTGCCGATTCAGCTTCTTGGTGTCGGCTTCGTGTAACTAAATTCTCAGGCCCAACGGTGAAGACTTTTGATTTGCAATCTTTTTTTGAACACCTCCAAAATGTTTCTCCACATTTTAGCACCTTTTGTCGAAAGTAAGTGTAGTAATTCACACATAACATGTCCTTTCCTCGATTACTTTTTATTAACTTTGCTTCCATATTAGCAACACTTTAAAAAATATACGCACAACCAAGTAATAATCACAAATTAATAATATGTACTAAACTGATATGTAGAAGGGTTTAATAATGATTTAATTGAAAGGCCGGTGCGTACCACCACCCATTTATCAACCTTCATCCTCTACCTAAAAGTACTCGGTGTGGAATTTACTTCTGCAATTAAATATGTCTAGGTCACAAACGGATTAATGATGTGGAAATTACCTGTACCCAATCTATTTGGTTGATACCGAGTTGCGGTAAAGGTCGGTGAAAGGTAATAAAAAGTTCCGAGTTGAGGTACAGACCTTTTTCGAACCCAAAATTGACGGCCGAGTCGCGGTCCGTCACAGGCAGTTATAGAGCTATAAGAAAGCAAGTTTTGTGTGAAAATTAAAGCAAAAGACGTATTTCAGTAATTACTATAATTGTAAGACATGCATTTGACAAACGTTACAGTATCAGTTTCTTTATGTACACATTGAATTATCTTATTTTCTAAAAATGCTAAATTGTACCTATTAGTCGAACACTTTGGTGCACTGGTTTGTACAACGTTGATTTTCGCGTATGTTTCAGTCTGGAAACCCTTGATGACCTTTAAAAATTCATGAAAATTCGAATGAGGCGAACGACTATCCTTTGCAAATTTTGAATGAAAAGCCTCAATCCCGTTATTAGTTCTCCAAACGCTGGGGTTGAGCGCGGCTCAAAGGGTTGTAGGGAAAGGAGCACTATCATCGAGGTAGTTTTCAACTATGTAGTCAGCAAACAATGTTACTTGTGGGTGGACCGGCTGATTTTCTAATAATTGGACGAAAACATTTCCCACGTGATCGACAGGGAGAAAAGGTAGCCCGAACATGTGGTGAAGCCATTTTCCAGTGGGAGAATTTTTATCTTTGTATCCTCTATTTAATCCTAGATTGTGAATTTTTCTCCACCAGGATTGTCCTAAATGAAATCTGCATCCCACAAGCGTTGTCAATGGAAATTCGATTGAAACCGCACCGTGAATAGCGCGTTCAAAATCTGACACGACCTTTGTAGGCGAAAAGACACATCCTAATTGCTGGCATTTGGACTTTACCGCAAAGAATACCAAAGAACACGAAGTTTCCTTCTTATCGTGCAATAGGCTGAACACCAAGGGAATATAGCGGCCATTGATATAGGCCAGAATAGTAAACGTTTGTAGAAAAAACTTCGCACAAAATTCAAATGTACCGTCTACCATCACAATTTCTGCCGCGCACAGGAATTCTAAATTACTTTCACAGGAAAGTATCACACCAACCTGGACATCATTAAACATCAGAAAATCTTCATGTCTGGCGGTTTCGACCGAGATTGAACTGAGATATTCATGAACTCCCTCTCGGAACTTTGGCAACTTTGGATAGCACTGCAGTCTGGCTCGGTTGAAAATCTTGTCATATCGGAGTCGGTGAAAGTGTTCAGCACATTCGGATCTGCAGCCACCTCCCGCCGAATCATCTTTCTTGGTATTTTGTTGTAATGTTCCTCGTTGGCTCTCTTCTTCACTGTGTTGTTAATTTTTCGGCGATTCAGTACTTGTTCATTATCGTGTTGATGTTGATGATTGCCAGTTTGTCGTGAAAATATGTCATCTGGTCCAATGGTATAAACTTTGGCAGTGCAGTTCTTGTTTGTGCAGACCCAGCACATCTCTTCTGTCGATTTTAAACGGCGATATTATCGATATTTATAATTTTCCAATAGGATCAAAGTTTTGCCTTTCTCGCTCAACATCCCCTGTAATAAGACCATATTGAATTATTGTAAAGCAACTGAAAATAGACAGAAGTCCATATTCCAGCAGCTTACTAGCTGTTCTCTTGTCCGTCAAATCCATCCTGAGACGCGTTTCGCCGTATCACGGCTCGTCAGTCAGGCTAGGATTGACAAACAAGAGAATGGTATCAAGTGGTACTGATCCCAGAAGTTACATACAATTCGTTGTATCCTACCATCGTGCTTCGTAAGACTATATTGACTTGAAAAAGTTTAAACGTAAACTAGTAAATTTCAAAAATGCCCTTACGTTTTATACTTTTATCTAATTTAGGTTAAGCCTAATTTAATGTAATAATATTTAAGAATTAATAATATTTGATAATTTAACCCTACCTACCTGCCGATTTGTCGATTACTGCAACTCGGATAAAAGGCAGGCCAAAATATTTACAACATTCTAAAAGCCATTAGGCGGCCCGCAACTCGGTATCTACGATCTATTTGTCTATCGTTTTGTTGGCAGGATAACTCTCGAACAATATGGGATTTCGGATTCATATTTGGTACACATATAACCTTGAAGTAGGAATGGAACCTATAGTTATCGCTTGTGAGAATTTAATATTATTATATACAATAACGAACAAAGTTTAACTAAGATTATTTAGAATGACACATATAAGGGGTTTAAATGAAGGAGGAGGGATTGGCGGAGTTAAAATATATCATGTTATAAGTTCTGTTCAGGGTTTTTGGAAACAGGGAATTTGGAACTTATGGTATTTTTATTACTTGTAGTAAGAATAGATGGATGAAGCTTTGCAATTTTGAAGCCGATGCTATTTTTAAGATAAGACACTAAATATTGCACCACATGCTTTCCGCATGTTATCTATAATATATATAAAATGCAACGTCTCTGTCTGTCTGTCTGTCCGTTAGTGCGCTTATCATTGGAGAACCACTTATCCGATTTACGTACTTTTTTTTTTAAAAAAACACATATATTCTCTGGCCAGGTTATGGGCTATATTTTATTACGATAGGTAGCGTAAGGAATGAGCAGTGACGATAATAGTGAATGAAGTCGGAAAAAAGTTTGCCGCTAGCGCGTTTCCTTGCAATACACAGCCTAAACCATTAAATATGGAACAATATTATATAGCAGAGAATATCTATAATCTATAATCTATAATATATATAAAATGCAACGTCTCTCTGTCTGTCTGTCTGTCTGCCTGTGTCTCTGCCTGTCTGTCTGTTTTTTCGTTAGTGCGCTTATCACTGGAGAACCACTTATCCGATTTACGGTTTTTTTTTTAAAACATACATATGTTCTCTGGCCAGGTTATCTATCTATAATGTACATAAAATGCAACGTCTCTCTGTCTGTCTGTCTGTCCGTTAGTGCGTTACGTGCTTTTTTTTAAAAACATACATATGTTCTCTGGCCAGGTTATAGGATATATTTTATTGCGTTAACATAAAGAATAAGCAGTGACGATAATAGTGAATCAAGTCGGAAAAAAGGTTACCGTTAGCGCGTTCTCTTGCAATACACTGCCTAAACCATTAAATATTGATCAATATCATGTTGTAAAGAATATAATATATATAAAATGTAACGTCTCTCTGTCTGTCTGTTGGTCCGTTAGTGCGCTCATCACTTGAGAACCACGTATTCGACTTACGTATTTTTATAAATTTGTACATATGTTTTATATAATTCGATATAAGCCTAGATAATGGGAGATAAGGTGAGATAATGGGAGATAAGTATAAATAATGGGAGACATGGAGAAATGATGGGAGATAAGCAGAGATAAGTCTAGATAATGGGAGTTATGGTAAGATAATGAGAGATAAGGAGAAATAATGGGAGATAAGGTGAGATAATGTGGGATAAGGGGAAATAATGGGAGATAAGGAGAAATAATGGGAGATGAGCAGAGATAAGCCTTGATAATAGAAATTATGTAGAGATAATGGGAGATAAGGAGAAATAATGGGAGATAAGGGGAAATAATGGCAGATATTTTATTACGTTAGGTAACATAAGGAATAAGCAGTGACGATAGTAGAGAATCAAGTCCATGCGAGCGGAGCCGCGGGCACTGCTAGTTTTAGAATAAATCTTAAATTATAATAATTTCGTTCTTATATTTGCACCTTAATACATGTGCGATTTTAAATTTGCGTGTTATAATAGCTATGTTTTTCAAGATGAAATAAAAAAGGTTTAGTGTTGCTAGAAGGGCCACAATTATTTTTGTCAAAAATAGTAAATACTGTTTCGAACTGCCCATAAAACTCATTTACAGCATAGTTAACCTCCTCATTCGACAAAAATATTCCCCCAAGCAAGTTTTTATGATAGGAAATACAAAAAAGTCAATTGGGGCCAAATCTGGGGAATAAGGTAGTAGGTGGCAACAGCCGATGTGTAAGCAGACGAATTGTCTTGGTAAAGGAGTATTTTTTTGCACGCTAATTTTGGTCGCTTCCGTTTCAACGCACTTTACTGATGGTTCAATAATTTTGCATAATAAAAGCCAGTCATTGTTTTACCCTTTTCCAAATAGTCAATCATGATCACATACTGTAAATTCCAAGAAAATAGTTGCTATCACTTTTTCCGCCAATGAAACTGTTTTCACTTTTTTCGGTGAACTTTCACCTTCGCAAACCCACTGTTTTGAATGCCATTTTATCTTTGAGGTGTAATGGTGGGCCCACGTCTCGTCTTCAGTCACAAAATGACGCCAGAAGTCCTCCGGATTATGGTGCACCTCTTCTAAACATGATTTTGTCCTTCCTCGCGTTTTTAGTCTAGAGTCAACACATGCGGCACCCATCGGGCATTCTGCTTTTTCATTTTTAAAACTTTATTTAGGATATTATGTGCCTATTCATATGAGATGAGTACCATCTCAGAAATCTCACGAAGCTTAAAGCAACGATCTTCCATCACGATACCATGAATTTTATCGACCATTTCTTCAAAAGAAACCTCAATCGGGTGTCCTAAACAGGCAACAACTGGAGTGTTTCTACGGCCACGTTTAAATAATGGTCTGATGCATGAACCCATGAATTTGCTTCAGCTCAGTTTCTATCTGAGTCGTAGTCCACTTTTTTCAATAAAACTGTTTTTTCACTGCATGATACTAGGCTTGATCTACGTTTATAACACATGTAATACCGATCACTTATGATAGTTGCCAACAAACAACTGTTTGTCACTTTAAATACAACCGTTACAAGAAACATGCTTACCAACAATTATGCCGCTTAACAACCATTTTGTAGAACATTACCAGACTTATCAACCCACCCTCGTATATATATATATATATATATATATATATATATATATATATATATATATATATATATAAATATATATATATATATATATATATATATATATATATATATAAATATATATATATATATATATATATATATATATATATATATATATATATATATACATATACAGATGTATTTATATATATATATATATATATATATATATATATATAT
The DNA here is from genome assembly GCA_019049505.1 of Pachyrhynchus sulphureomaculatus. Taxonomy (NCBI): domain Eukaryota; kingdom Metazoa; phylum Arthropoda; class Insecta; order Coleoptera; family Curculionidae; genus Pachyrhynchus; species Pachyrhynchus sulphureomaculatus. The sequence goes on along the minus strand of CM032454.1, from coordinate 86,823,917 downwards.
ATATATATATATATATATACACATATATATACAGTGTGACAATTTAAGTCCGCATCATATGGGATTTTTTTTAAATAATCACTGAAGCCCAGATCTGATTATGGCATCCATTTGTGCTTCAAATAATATCAGAAATAAAGTATAGTAAGTCATTTTTACGCATGACGTTATCTGTCAAAAACAACATTTTGGTAAAAATTTGGCCAAATTTTAAAAAAAAGGTATTAGACAAAATGGTTTATTTTGTGATTCTAGATCTGTCTGTCAAATTTCAACGGTCTACTACGATTTTGAATTTTTGTCAGTTTTTTTTGACATTTCGGCAATTGTTTTTCTTCTTGATTTATTGCAACCTTATTTAAATCATTTAATTTGTCGAAAACTAGGCACCTATAATCTATTTAAGAACAAAATTAAGTCGTGTCCATAATTTTTTTATAAAATATTAAAATTCACACATTATGATGAATCATATTTGATGCAAAGTTCGATTAACTTTTGTTTTTAAATAGAAAAATATTTCTCGCTTACGTAGTTTGATAGTGAACACAATTGAACGTTTGTAAATTAACACAAATCTTACATTTTAATCTTTTTAATAATGTATTTAAAGTTTCAACATTGTAATGTTTCTTTCTATAAACGCTAAATTAACAATTGGCTATTTTAACCTATTTAATAAATACTTTGTATCAAATACACGCATATTGCAATATTCTACATTTCGGTGTGTCCACCGTTTCGTTCAATGCAACGAATGGTTCTTCTAGAAATTTCTTTGACGGAATTTTTCACAAACTCGGCAGGTATCTCCTGAACACACTGCCTAATTATAATTTCTAGATGATCGATACCTCTAAATGGTCTAAACTTGTATACCTTTTGTTTGAGATAACCCCATAAATAGAAATCCGATGGGGTGATGTCGGGCGATCGTGGTGGCCAACAATTATCCTGATCTCGCCCAATGACCCTGCCATGAAATAGTTCATTTAAAGTGTTTGGTATTTACAAAGTATTGTGTATTGTTCACCATCTAATTGATACCATAGAGTATATCTTAGATCCACAGCCATTTTATCAGGAACTTCTAAAACTTCGTTATTTAAAAAATCTAAATATCGTTGTGAGTTTAAATTATATCTTAAAAAATATGGCCCTATTATTTGGTCATTTACAATGCCACATCAAACGTTAGTTTTAAACTAGTATTGGTCACGACACTCAATTATGAAGTTTGAATTTTCTTGGGCCCACCATCGACTATTCTGTGAACTTACTACTCCGTTAGAAGTAAACGTGGCTTCATCAGTCCATAAAATATTGTACGGAAATTTATCCTTGGTACCAGAATGAAAATAACAACCGAATATTAAAATCTCTATCCTGTAGAGTGTTTATCAATTTCGGTTTGTATGGTTTAAATTTATTTTTGTGTAAAATTTTACGTACACTTTCCCTGTCGATCTCCGGTTTAGACTTCGAAATAGTTCTAACTCTGGTTTTGCCTTCTTCCACTACACTTAAGCACACATCTAACTCAGTATCTTCGGTATGTTTATGTCCAACACGATTTTTTCGCAAAACATTTCCCACAGATCCAGTCGATTTAAACTTTTTTATAATTCGGCTCACAATAGATTGCTGCAAGTTTTTTTCAGGATGACGCTCGTTAAAAACATTTGCAACAGTGCGATGAGGTGTATTTTCCCCACACAATAAAAAAATTTCCATTTTTTCTTGAAGAGAAAGCATGTTGTGACACCATCTGTTTCTTTCCATTCTAGTTTGAATTGCTAACTAAATATTTGACAGCTTACGAAACCATATTGCGATCTCTAGTTCTCAATTGTTTCCAGGGCCTACTATTAATAAACGCATCGAAATATCGAGTTTTACTTAGCGTGTTAATTTCTCTGTTTAGTTCTTTTTCCTGTAGAAGGTAAGTTTTTAGGAGGAAATCGGCACAACCACTCGACTTCCTTGATTCACACGAATGCCAAACACAAGGAAATAGACCAATATGGCTGAAACTTGGTGTGCGTTCATTCAAGAGATGCTACTAACTAAACATGACCTCGATACGCGCCGGTGGTGCCATCTCTCGGACTTTGCACGGACTTTTCAAACCAGCCTCGTATATATTTATACATATATATATATATATATATATATATATATATATATATATATATATATATATATATATGTATATATGTATATATGTATATACGTACATATATATATATATATATATATATATATATATATATATATATATATATATATATATATATATATATATATAAGAGCGATAAAAATTTAACCATAATTAGGCAAAATTGGTGGTAATTTTAATATTCCTCATATTTTATGGAAACTATTTTCTTATCACGCTTGGAGCAGACAGTATAAGTTTTAATTTCTTAGCATTAACTGAGTATATTATAATATATGCATATAATAATACGCTTGTATCTCCGTAAAAGATTATTCAAGACATGTCAGCTAAAATATCATTTTCTTTTTCTTATTTTTTCGAACATACACACACACACTCACATATATATATATATATATATATATATATATATATATATATATATATACGAGTATATATATATATATATATATATATATATATATATATATATATATACTCGTATATATATATATATATATATATATATATATATATATATATATATATATATATATATATATATATGTGAGTGTGTGTGTGTATGTTCGAAAAAATAAGAAAAAGAAAATGATATTTTAGCTGACATGTCTTGAATAATCTTTTACGGAGATACAAGCGTATTATTATATGCATATATTATAATATACTCAGTTAATGCTAAGAAATTAAAACTTATACTGTCTGCTCCAAGCGTGATAAGAAAATAGTTTCCATAAAATATGAGGAATATTAAAATTACCACCAATTTTGCCTAATTATGGTTAAATTTTTATCGCTCTTACGCAAATTATCTCTTACAGTAATAAAAAAATTGAACCTAATATTACAAAAGTTGTAGCAGTTTTAATATTATTTAATAATTTATAAACTTCTTTATGCTGGTATGTGCCATATTTTTGGAAGAAATGTCTTTACTTAATCAAGAAACTAAAAATTTGTTCCATTTTAATTTAGCTATAAAACTTGACCTCTGTAAGCTCGCCTTGGGTCCCTCTAATAACTAGTAGGTCGAGCAATGCTTTTGTTCTGCTAGAACGAACCCGCACCCGACCCACAAGATTTTATCTCCAGTTATATATATTTTTTCGGTCGGCTCTTATTTTTGCTGGTTTGCCCGCTGCGTACAGATCCTGCAAGCAATGTACTGGCACCTCGAGAGTCAACGTGGTTTTGACGAGACTGTCACAGTATTCCATGGCAACGAACCTACAATCGGCCGCACTTATTGGACAAACACCGAACATCATTGGCTAGAGCATCAGAAAACTAGCGTTCTCGTTTAAAATGGGCTGAGTTTACTGTTTCTGGCGGTGCGATTGGCTGAAGCGTCGAAATCGTGAAAGTTTATTGGATAAAGCGTATTGTAATGTATCAGTCCACGTTGACTCCAGACCAGCTTGGTATACTGGCAATCAGGGCGCCATATTTATAAGGGTGAAAGGGGATGAAGTGAAATCACGCGGGTGGAACAAGGACAAATTCTACCCCTGTTTCAGCTAAAATGAGATGCTTTCTGCCAGGCAGCCATTTTGAGGGTAGTTTTTTCTTTTTTATTTTTTAGTATTTTTTGTAGTGAACATGTTCGGATCATTTTGGGGGTGTGAGTCAAGCAAATGCAAAGTGGCGCGGTCGCGTCGGCATTCAGGAATGCTGCTGCGGGGTAGTTCTCGCAATGACCACTAGAGGCGGTGGTTTTAATGATGAAAGCAAAGGGTATTGTGGGAATACGTAACAACAAGGCGCGACGTTTACCACTACAACAACTTGCTAATTGTAATCTGAGTTTTGCCAATTAAAACATAACCTAGTTCTTTATTACCGTTTACCTCTAATTGGTTACCATATACACCTTCAGATAATTATCATCATGTTAAAAAATACATTTTCTCTAATTGAAACAAAACCTATTTTTTATGTATTGTCAAACAACTAAATTGCCCACATGTCATATATGTATTTATGTTATCCATAGTTATTAACTGTCACCCACTTAAACTAATAAATATACCCCTACCCGGCGCAGCAAACGCCGTAATTAGGCGCCCGCTATCGCAAGCGTAATCAATTTGTTCGCGTTGATAAACTCGCGTTTTTTCGTCGGACTGTACTCGCTGCCGGTATTTTCAGGGGTTGTAGGCTTTTTGTAAAGAGTGTGGGGTGTGTTAGCGGTTAAGGGGAGAGCGGAGACAGAGAGCGCGCGGAGTGGGGGACGCAACTTAGCCAGTCGCTTATGAATCGTGTTGCCGACGAGACGTGAGCCGGTGTTTTCGTCGCTGCGGATCGTTTACTCGATTTCCACTTCAGCAATTTTAGGATTTTATTGCCCGTTTGCAGGAAAATAGTGTGGATTTTTTGTTGTTTTGGTGAAGTTTAAAGTGTATGTGCGGAATTTCGTGTGACCGATTTAAGTTAAGTGGATTAGTTCTTTGTGCGATTATACTCTACCACTGGATTACCAAAGGATATAAGCTATTATTGTTGGGAATATAGCAAGTTGGAGGAGTAAATATTAAAGACAAATAGTGATTGTTATCATGAGTTGCTGACATAAGATGTACCCGAGTGCAGGAATGAACGCAGCGGCGGCGGCGGCCGTGGCGGCCGCACGCCATCCCGTAAGTCTTTTTTCTTTTATTAAAATTACTGTTTATTCGTTCTAAAAGGATATATTGCTCACTAAAAAGTTCCAACTAATCTGTAAGAAATCATTTCTGACTTGATGAATGACATCGTTTTTTGTTGTTTCAATAGATTTTATCTTATATAGGATGATTAAAAATGAAATAATAAAATCTTTTGTTTATTACAAGTAAATATGAACTTAACATATATAATATTTCAATTTAAAAAAATGATGTACTTCATAATGAATCCGACGGAACACCTTAGATAGCCACTAATTCTGGAGAACCTGTCATTTTACAAATTCTTTTAGAGGGTTGAAATATGAAATATTAAATAAGCAAGGTAATAGGAATTTAATAACCATAATTAATTTTAGGAATCGGAAATAATAGGTGAAGTTTGTATATAATAACATTTTTGTTATACATTATCAAAATGTACATCACGCATTTGCCGACGGCTGGCGTAACATGTGGCACTTGTAAACACACTGGATAACATTTGGAATGACTGAAATTATTGGGTACTTAAATTTTAACAATTTGACAATAAATTGAAATTTAAAAAAGTTGTTATAAATATTAGGTGTTTCCAACCATTGAATGTTTTCTTGTTCGTATTGTAATAGTGGTTCAGAGTAGCTTTAACATTTATGTGTAGCGTTTTCCATATATAGAGTCGATGTACACTGAGTGTACTTCTATCCCTTGTTGATAATATCAAATAAATTAAATGCATCCATCGCTAGTCTAGTTTAATTTGAAAACGCTGGTTTTATTGTCGAAGTAAGGTTAACTTTAACCTGGAATTGTGAGTGGTATCAAAGATATCTGATATTGTATATTGTGTATATATTAATAAGCGGTTAGTTAAGATATGCACTAGCGCTGAAATTTGAGGATTTCTAAAGAGACAGACATTGAAAATGTGATGATGTAGCAAGTGTGACTGTTGAGCTGGCAAGTGTGTGTTGAATTAAGGTGATAATATGAATTTAGGAAGTAGGTAAATGAAACCGATTATTTATAGAAATTCTATGAATTTGACTGTTGCATTGTTGCTTGATAGAAAGTCATTTAAATGAGAATTTAATATGTATATAACATTTTAGTATATGTTTTCTTCTTAATTTCTCTTAGGTAATTATAAACATTTAGCGAGGTAGGCTCAGTCATAATCACAGAATATAGATAATGGGACCTAACTTTTGGATAGTCTAAATTCATCAAATTTTTACTTCTTGACATCGTTCTTAGAGAAATATGTGTTGTAACTACGCGCACAATTTGACAATTTGTATTCTAGCCTCTTTAAAATAATATACTTACAATAGCTTATATATACTAACCTAGCTTATATGTAACCGATTTTATACTTACTTTGACAAATTCTAATTCTCCAATACTAACGGTAAGTTTTTGAAACTAAATATTCAATTATAAATGTTCGGTTTTGCAGCAACAAAAAATCACTAAATTCAGCAACGCGCTTGAAATTGATTGAAGTGATATTTCTATTTTGCTTGTAGTCATGTACTAAAATAAGGTGCCAGTGTTATGACCGAATCAAGGTAGGCAATAACAAAGTTTAATGTTAAATATTAGTAAAAAAGTAAACTAATAAGAGAAAAAAGTTGTATATACTTAAAAAACAATGTCATCTAAATGTAAACCGTTACTTTCCCAAAACTTTTTTAAGGTAGCGATGAAATTATTGATTGTTCCTCACGTTGTTTCCGAGATCTTTGCCATTTTTTGTCAGATAATTTCTTTTAACTGTTCCAGGGAACGAGAATTATACTCTAGTTTTTAGATACATGCACAGGAGACAAATCTATCAGCGTTAAATCTGAGCTACCTGAAGGCCAACTTATATCATTTCTTTAAGAAATTATTTTAGTTTAGACAGTTTCTCAAGTGACCGGTAAGGATGTCTTTGAAGTCCATGATGTTGTCCTATCCTGCTGGAACCAGGTTATCTGGTTATAAACATTTTGTGAAGCGGATATGAAGAATTTACTTAACGATTTTAACTTATTTACCTCCATATATTTCTTCAAATTAACGATTTGTGTGCGGTCTCTGTCATCCTGAACATTTCAAAATTGCGACCCAAGCTATCATTTTTGTGGAAAATAAAGACTTTTGATACTTTTCTGACTTGGTAATTATTATGGAAATGGGACTTATCCTAAAATAATATGTTCGTAAATGTTGAAATTTGTTCAAGTATTGGACTAACGAATTTGAAACTCTACTCTACTAGCCATATTCTGTAGAGATGTCATCATTATCCTTTATTAAAAATGGGTCGTAACGAATTCCTGAGCATATTTACAAAACTTGTATGTTGATAGGTCGGGATTCTCGCGAACTGACGGCCAAACGCATTCCACGCTTGTATCCCCCTTTGGCGCACTGCCTCAGTTTTACCTAAAATCGCATCTTTATTTTCGCCAAAAAATGATAACACTGGTCAACAAAAAAAAAGAAAATTGCTTGTTTCCTGTGATTTTTTTTTTGTTTCTATCTCAAATTGACGCGTATTTTTTTAAATATTGCAACAATTTTTCTCTAACAGCTTTTGTTTTTGAGTTATAGCTAACTACCCTCATTTACTATTTTTACTTAGATTTTCGTTTTTTATTGGACACTAAAATATATTTTGTTGTGTTAGATATGGCTTCGTCAAGAAGATGTTGTGTGCTTAATCCCGATTGTTTTTGCTATATTTGTGGTGAATATATATTTGCAAAATATCAAAAACCTATATCGGACTTTGTGAAAACTGCGTATCATCAATACTTTAAAATAAAATTGTGTAATCAGGACAAGCCATGGGTTCCTCATATTGTATGCCAGAAATGTGTGGTATGTCTACGGTTATGGTCCAGTGAAAAAAGAGATGCAATAATGTTCGTAACACCCATGATTTGGCGAGAACCTCGAAACCATCCTGACGATTGCTACTTCTGCGTTGTGAAAATAAACGGAATTAACCCTGGAAATCGAAGTAAGTGGTCATATCCTAACTTATTTTCTGCTCAACGACCTCAATTAAAATTACAAGAGATACAACCCAGCACATCTAAATCTTCTGATGATCCAAATCTCTGTGAACCCGAACGAAATACATCAAGTGAAGACTCTGATTCAGACTACAAATGTAGCCTTTCAGAACCTCAACCATTTAATCAGAAAGAACTAAATGACTTAGTAAGAGATCTGAACTTACCAAAAGAAGCTTCTGAAATTTTAGCGTCTCGTTTAAAAGAAGAAAATTTGCTTACTCCGGAAACCAACATTACATTTTATCGTACCCGAGAAAAAAATCTGTTACCGTATTTTTCTCAAGAGAAGGATTTAGTTTTTTGTAACGATGTTGGTGGTATTTTGCAGCAGATGGGATTAAAACAGTACCAACCTAGTGATTGGCGTCTTTTCATAGACAGCAGCTAAAGAAGTTTAAAGTGTGTTTTGCTTCATAACGGTAACAAGTACGGATCTATACCTATTGCACATTCGACGACTTTAAAAGAAGAATACGTAAATGTTTCTAAGGTTATGGAAAAAATTAAGTATCAAGACCACAAATGGGTCATTTCTGTTGATCTGAAAATGGTTAACTTTCTTTTAGGTCAACAAGGGGGGTACACAAAGTTCCCTTGTTTCATGTGTCTCTGGGATAGTCGTGACAAACAATACCATTGGTCACAAAAAATTTGGCCAGTGCGGGAAGAGCTAAAAGTTGGTACAAAAAATGTTATAAACGTGCCTTTAGTTAGCCGCGACCGCATCATACTTCCACCACTTCATATTAAACTCGGCATAATGAAACAGTTTATGAAGGCGCTTGACAAAAGTGGCGAATGTTTTAATTTTCTTTCACGCAAGTTTCCAGGATTAAGTTCTGAAAAATTGAAAGCTGGTATTTTTGATGGGCCACAGATTAGGCAACTCGTGAAAGATCCTAATTTTGTCAAATCAATGACTGAAGTCGAATCCAAAGCTTAGAATTCATTTGTTTTGGTTATGAGTAACTTCCTAGGCAAAAAGAAATCTGACGACCATGTCGAGCTTGTTGAGTGCTTGCTATCGAACTTGCAAGAGCTAGGGTGCAACATGAGCATAAAAATCCACTTCCTGCACTCGCATTTAGACCGATTTCCACAAAATCTGGGTGATTTTAGTGAGAAGCAGGGTGAAAGATTTCATCAGGATCTTCGGACAATGGAAGAGCGTTATCAGGGGCGGTGGGACTCACATATGATGGCAGACTACTGCTGGAGTTTGCAACGAGATCTACCTAAAGTCGTTCATTCAAGGAAATCTTATAAAAGATCATTTGCTAGTGTTCAATAGAAATTTTGTTAACATAATGTATTATTTTTTTGTATTTTTTTGACAAAATAATAAAACTGTATATTTCAAAAGGTAAAGCTGTTAGCAATCTCCCAGTATTTTTTTCATAGTCAGGGCCATAGAAATACCCAATAACAGAAAAAAAATAAAGGAAACAAGACTTGTGTTGACCAGTGTAATAAACGCAATATTTTCACCTACCAGTAATAGCATAATTATGGTTTTTTGTAAAAACAATATTTTTTTTGTAAAAGTTCTGCAAAAGCATTTCCAAGAATTGGAATTACGATCTGTGTATCCACGTTGCTCATCCCGTAAGTTGTCTGCTGCATTAAATGTACAGCTGACTTTATGTTGTTATTAAAAAATACTACATATGAATTTAACCAATCCGCCATTTGCCACTATTTTTCCTTAATTATTTTTAATCAGCTCATTATTAATAGCATATATATATATATATATATATATATATATTTAATATATATATATGTATATATATATATATATATATATATATATATATATATATATATATATATATATATATATATATATATATACGTTAAGTGGTTGTTTGTGGAAAGTAAGTAAGACAGTGATTTAAAATTAACACTCCAATACAGTGGACTACTTTCTAAGGTAAGGCCCTCATTAATGTATATAGTTAAGTGTCTTAAATTAAAAACTACGAAAAGCTACAAATATTTTAACCTCGAAATACACGACAAACTGAATAATTACTTATCTATATTTAATTCTTCTAATGTCATGGTTTAGAGCAAATTTTGAAGAAGACCTCTTCCGAAGGTTGAAACGTCAGTAAATATATAGCAGTCAGTCTAAAAAGTCTCCATAAACTCAAGGACTGCATTGAAAAAAACACATTATAATCAGCTGCATTTTATCAAGCTATCTATGGCTCGCTAAACTGAAAACAAGTGAATAATTTTCGGCCATACTTTATAACCTGTCACTTGTTGCTAGTAATTTTGCAGTGGATTTTCAAAATAGTATTAAAAATGAGTAAGAGAAATTGTGAAATTCCATTTCAAGCTCGAAAAATCATAATTGATTTCTGGAAAGACAGTCGTACAGAAACATAGGAAAAATTGTTAAAAAGTTGCATGCTACTGTTCAGTATATTGTAAACCAGTATAAAACGGGTTTCTGTAAAACTCGGCCACGCTCCGATCGTTCCAAGAAACTGACTTCATGTGAAGAGACCAGTATTGTTAGATAAATAATTATAGATCTCCAGAAAAGTCTACCAATATTAAAAGAAGTACGGGAACTATTTTCGAAAAATGTTTATTCACAAACAGTGAGAAATTGTTTACACAGGGCAGGCTATAAAGGGTCTGCCCTCCTGAATTTTGGGAATCCGTAATCTGATGATGAAACTAAAATCAACCTTTTTGGGTCTGATGGCAGAACTAAAGTTTCGAGGAAGATGAATAGTATTAAAAACATTTGTTCCATGGTGAAACAACAGGGTGGCAGTGTTCTGCTTGAGGGGTTGGAAATTTACTTTTTATTAATGGTACGATGGATCAGCATGCTTATCTGAAAATTTTAAGAGAAAATGTCCAAAAATTAGTACTCGAAAAAGATACATTTTCCAACAGGATAATGATTCGAAACATACCGCAAACTTGGTGCGAGAATGGATGATCCATAATGTGCCTCAGCAGCTTCTTACACCTTCGCAATCACCCGCTGTTAACCCCATCGAGCATTTATGGGAGGACCTTAAACATATTGTTGAATTAAAAAACAGAATATTGAACTAATGGGAGAACATGCCAGCAGAAGTTACTAGAAAGCTGGTTGCATGCAGCATGAAAAAAACCCTACAGGATGTTAGTTTAAACGAAGTTGTTATTTTCCGTTAAACTCCGTCAAACAATTATTGGTAATTGTTAAGTGTATGGATACTTTTTGACATTAATTTTGTTTACATTTTTATAACAATGATGTAACTTCTAAATAAAATGTTCCGTAGTTGTTTTTAATACTAATCCTCTTTGGTTAAGTTTCAAATATTAATTTGGACTGACTGTATATATATATATATATATATATATATATATATATATATATATATATATATATATATATACATATATACATATATATATATATATATATATATATATATATATATATATATATATACATATATGTATATATATATATATATATATATATATATATATATATATATATATATATATATATATATACATATATATATATATATATATATATATATATATATATATATATATATATATATATACATACATATATACATTTATACGTATATTTATATGGATATACATACGTACAATACTTAGTAGTGTTACTTCCCGTCAACATACTATATTATTTAATAAATTTTTAACGCTCATAGACAGTTTTGATATTATGTTGCGTCGTACATAATAAAACAATTTGTGTTCATTTTTTTACACGTAATTAAACATACTGATTATCTAATAAAATAAAAAATATATTTAAAGAAGTGCGAAATAAATCCATGTTTCCTCTAATTGTCTAGTATTAGTGTCGGCATTAGTTAACGCATAAATTACCTGAGATTCGTGTTCCACGCTTTGATGGTTTCGAATATAAAATTTCGCCATTATATAAACAGAGCTGAACATGTTCGTTTGGCTAATTGAACGTGGTGTTGTAATCACTTGGAATGTTCACTTTGGTTCACGTACAGTGACTATACAACGTTTTTTTTTATAACAGAATTGTTTTACTCGAGGTTTTACTATTGATGAGTTGGAATTGTTGTGTAAAGTTTACAAAAACAGTTGTTAGGTCACGATAAAAACGAGTTGACATAAGAGAGCATGAATATATATAAGAATTTATCGCCCACGAGGTTGGAGCCAGTGGAGCTAAATTATTTTTTCAGTTATTAGCGTCCGTACGGAACACTTATAAAATCACTTCGGTGTCTGTCCGTCTGTCTATCTGTCCGTCTGTCTGTCTGTCCGTCACACCCGATTTTCTCCGAAACTATTTGACATAGAAAGTTGAAATTTGGTACTAATATAGGAATTGATGGCCACATCAGAGCCGTGTAGTTTTGAAAGTTAAATTTTGACTTAAGAGGTTTGTTTTGGGAGGTTAAATCGGAAGTGAAAAAAAAATTTTTTACTAGATCATCGAGTGGGGTATCAAATGACAGCTTGTAAAAACACGAGTAAAAAATGTATATATAATGTAATACTTGCGCACACTTTTCTTTGTATTATTTTTAAAAAATCTCGAAAAATCGCTGTCCACCCCCCTTATCTCGAAAAGCGCTGATCAAAAAATTTTGAAAAAATTCTGGAATATTCTCGATGGCGTGTAGATTGAACGAAAATTATCACGAGTTCATTACCTTTAATAATTTACCTGGTATATGAAAAAAAAATTCAGGGTCATCAATTTTCAGTAAAGATCGGAAACAAACTTTGTTGAAAACTCATTTAGGGTGTGTTTTGTGAAGTCACTGATCATTTTATACCTCCGTAACAAATTTTTTTATTTTAAAAGCAATCAACGTACGGAACACTAATTGCGCAAGTTCAACCTACTCTTGACCGGTTATTTTATTATTTATTGGATAACAACGTATACCACATATACCCATATATATATATATATATATATATATATATATATATATATATATATATATATATATATATATATATATATATATATATATATATATATTGGTCATTCTATACGAAAACGTAAATGGCTGCCGTCAAAAATGGTTAAATGATTTGTAAAAGGTCTTAAATTTTAACTTTCTCATGTAGAATCGAATGCCGTGTGGTATTTTTTGAAACTGTCAATTCTTTGACAGTGACAGTACCAAATACAATTGAAGCTCGAAAAATTTTTAAAATTTTTTTTAAGACCATATTTAATGAAAAATGTTTCTAAATACAATAGGGCTGTTTGAAGTTGCTGAATTCGATCCTGATACAAAACACTATTTTAGTAACTGACAGCTATCAAACGGGCTGTCAATTTACTCAGAATGCCATTTAATCATTATTTCATCATTCATTAAAAGGTTCAAAAACCACCTCCAAATTTGGGGATAACTAACTCCTGAAGTTCAAATAAACATAGAAAACTCTAAATTAAATTTTGAATACGTTTCTGTTTGATGTTTTATACGAGAATCGTGCTTTTAACCAAATGACTCTAAACGATCTAACTTTAACATAACAATCTCTTAACCAAAGATTCACCTTTGTAATAATTTTACTCTTCAACCTTTTAATACCTTATTTCCTACACAAATCACCAAACAGAAATGTTTGCTACATTTTTTTATGATTTTTATAGGTTTTTTTTTAAATTTTGGGGCCGATTTCCTCCTTTTTTAGGCTATAGCATGAAAATTTGAGAATCTACGAATTTTTTTAATGCCAGATTCGTATTCAGCGTGGGGCTGTGTATTCTATAATCGGTCGGTCTGAAATCAAAGACATCATTTCAAGTTAAAAGATCCATAGCAGTGAAAAAAATATTTTGAAAAAAATGATGTTCCTAGTAATTGCTATAGATAGCAATTGCTATAGGTTTAAATTTTATTTTCATCGATTCAATGGTTGGAAAAATTTGTTATTTCGACGTAAAATTCCCCAGTTAGCAGCTACCAAAATATCTTTTTGACATGAAGTTCTTACTCATCGACCTCGAAAACATAAGGGTCAATGTTTGACTAGCGTTTTAATGTGATAAAATAATGATTACCTGGCATTTTGAGTAAGTTGACAGCTTATTTGACAGCTGTCAACTACTAAAATATTTTTTTTGCATCAGGATCGTATTCAGCGACCTCAAAAACATAAGGGCCAATATATGACTAGTGTTTTAATGCGATAAAATAATGATTAACTGGCATATTGAGTAAATTGATAGCTCGTTTGACAGCTGCCAACTACTAAAATATTTTTTTTGGAACAGGATCCTATTCAGCGACCTCAAAAATATAAGGGCCATAGTGTTTTAACGTGACGAAATAATGATTAATTGGCATCTTGAGTAAACTGACAGCTGGTTTGACAGCTTTCAATTACCAAAATATTTTTTTCGTATCAGCTTTGTATTCAGCAACCTCAAAAACCCCTACTTTATGTATTGACAAGCATTTTTTCATTTAATATGGTCTTAAAATTGAAACATATTTTAAAAAATTTTTGGGCTTCACTTGTATTTGACACTGTCATTGTCAAAGAATTGAGAATTTCATAAAGTACCATACGGCATTCGATTTTACGTAAAAAAAGCTAAAATTTGACTTCTTATATTTTTCGAAATCATTTAACCAGTTTTGACGGTAGCCATTTGCGTTTTCGTATGGAATGAACCATATATATATATATATATATATATATATATATATATATATATATATATATATATATATATATATATATATATATATATATATATATATATGTATATGTATATGTATATGCATATGTATACAAAGGGCGTATCTTTTAAGAAAAAAAGAATACTAAAGACATATTTCATGATAGAGGTGGAGGGGACCCAACGATAGCTGGAGAGGAAGACTCATGATGAAAAAAACTCTCTTACATTGGAATACACAATGAACTAACTGAGGGTGGAGATTTTTTTTACAGAAAAACATACAACCAATTTAAGAATCGATTACCAGGAGAGGGAGGTTTTTCATAAAAAAGAACTCCTCATTTAAAATTTTTTTACAAAAAAAACAATGTTAAAAGGTCCTGTGTCTAAGGGGGCAAAAGTAAAATGCTAAATGCGTTCTATAAATATGCACTGAGGCTTTCATAGATTATAGTGACGGCGGTTATATCGTGGGCGAAGCCGCGGATATTAATAAGTGTTTAGCAATAATTTGACCTTAAGTGATATGTTCGTATTGTATTTTTTTCTATGCTGTTTTTTTTAATCCCTACAATCAATGAACAATCCACAAGTTGACTTTAACACGTTGAACTAAATCGAGACGTCATTGTTAATTTTTAATTGTTATCTGGCTTAACACTCATTATAATAAATGCAAATCAGCGGAACCTGCTTTAAATAATACAATGTTGCCATTTCAGTAATATATCAAGGTATAGCCTGTCCCAAAATATAAGATCCCGATTTTTGCCGTTTTAAGTGGGCAATATAAAAATTCTGACCTTTTGTTTATGACAGGTTGCAGAGATGGACTTAAGAATTTTATTCATTAATGCAAATAAATAAAATTATAAGTGTTTTTGGAGATGTTTATTTAGAGATGCATGTAAAAACAAATGGATAAGAAGTACAAATATACAGTTAGAATGAATGGGGGTTACAAGAGAGGACATATTGTATAAATAAAAATATATTTTAACTTAAGCCTAATTCGGTTTTACTGTCACTGTCATCAACTGAGGTAATTATCAGTGGTTTTATATTATTTACATAAATATATGAATCTTCAACTCTAACAACGTGCTGAATGGAATTCTTCCAGCTTTCACAAGGTGTATCATTTATAATTTTTTTTTACTAATTCAACCACTGACACGCTTAAAGTAAGAGAAATATTTTGTGCCCTTATTTTTGATTTAATTTGATGCCAAATATGTTCAATTGGATTAAACACAAAATAATAAGGAGGATGCCGCAAAACAGTGTGTCCCATTCTCAGTCATACTATCACGAACATATTTATTTTTCAATTTATAGTCTTTCAAAACTTCCAAAAGATCACTTTTTTTATAACTAAAGTCAAAATAAATGCCATTTTCTAACATATATTCTTGTATTTCCGATTTTGTGTTGGCTGCATTAGGAATCTTATTTAGTAGGCGACTATGGTAACTTGCATTGTCCATAATTATAACACTCTGTTCGGGAATATTTGGAAAAAATGTATTTTTAAACCAATTTTTAAAAAGTTCTGCGGTCGTGTCTTCGTGATAGTCCAAACTAAAATCTTTTATGTTTTTTGCAGATAATAGTAGACAATTTGAAACCCAGCCCTTTTCAGATCCAGCATGCAAAATGGTTATTCATTTACCTTTATTTGAAGTTGCATTAGTCTGACATTTTGTACTGCTGTCAACCCACCCTTTTTGCACAGTATCATGGGTATCGAACCATGTTTCGTCAAGGTAAATTATTGGCAAATTCTCTGATCGATACTTTTTAATTTCTTGTAAATAAGTATGTCTCAAGATTCGTAATCTTCGTGACTCCATCACTACTTGCCTTTTGTTGATTTTTCGGAACATGAATCCCATTCTTAAGAGAATTCTGTGAAGGGTTGATCGGCCATAATGTATATTGGTCCTGTCCTGTACCAGTCTTAATTTTATTTTGTCTAGTGTCGGCACCAACTGCTCTTCATACATAGAATATATTTTTCTCCTGATTTTTTACAATCGTCTACATGATGCATTTGAAAATCTTTCCGTTTTTTCCTGTTCCTGAGTGATGATTTTCTTACAATACCCTTAATAGTAGAAATTGGGGTTTTTGTTAGTTCACTGGTTTCTTGCAAAGCACTTTGTTTATTCAAATTTCTTTTTACCAAACTATTGTAAACATTTTTCACTATTTGTTTAGCGTCAAGTGATAAATGTTTTCTCTTGCGATAGCCGCTATTGCAACTTTCCCACGGACGCCACATAATTAAAATAGAACCGTTACGTTGTAAGTTGTAAGTTAAACTAAAAATAAAAATAATAAAAAGTATTTTTCGAATCTTAATGGGGACCTGTGGTCATTAGGCCTATGTTATGAAATACTTAAAGGGCTCCAAACCGAGTTGCCAGGTAGTAAATATATAGGTAAAAATAGATCCAATATGATTGCAGGTGCAAGTGAGGGCGATAAACAAAGCAGGTAAAATAAAAATACGTTTATCGTAATACCTGGCAATTATACACAAAACCTTAAAAGGGTCGTTTATTGCCCCATTGAAAAAGCAAAAAGGCAGGATCTTATATCTTGGATTTACTTTACTACTACTATTATTTAAAAAGTAGTTTGCGGTAATTACTTAAAATTTTTAAATATTTGGTAGTTTTATAAACGTAAAAAAGTACGCTAATGTGCCGAAGATCAAGAATTTGTGAAATAGTGAAATCGTAATATTTATTTAAATTTTTTTACGTTTATTATTTTGATTATTTAATTACATATTTTCCTTGGACAATTTCACAAAAAAAATCGGCCTTATGGTAGAAACGTATCACAGCCGAGTATAAAATATTGATAAATGTTGGAAAGCATTAAACATATTATTAACACAGTGGAGTCTCTGAATAGCTCAGTAAGCTGCAAGGAGCTGAATTTTATAGGGGTGCAGATATACATCTTTACGAAGAATGTGCATTTATGTCACTCAATCATTTGATCTTGATGACCTTGATGCCCTGCTGAAAGTTTATTCAAACAAGTTTGTTTAAACTTCTGCACCTATTTTTTAAATCAGTTGAATATTCGGAGCTTAATTTACTGTCCACAGTAATAAGACTTTCAAAGAACGCTCCAACATTGAATCCTCTACCGTTACGTTCGGGAAATTATCCAATAAAATTTGAGCTTATTTGTGAAACACCCTGTAGTTGTTGCCGTATAAAAATGCTTATTAAAATTATGTCGAGAATATAGCCCCAGAACGTAAATTTATAAACAGATTTTAAATTATTATTATCAACTAGAAATAAAGCATAAATGTCACTTAAAGGCGACAACTGGTGCGACAAATGATTCCTTTTAAATTCCTCTGAATGTGACTGCCTGTCTCCTAGAGAAGTTTATACTCTGTATAGTTGTTATAATTAAGTAAATTCATGTCTCGCAAGTAGGTTTAACATGTTTACTGCAAATTTATTGGAATTCGAGGCCGAGAAAGGTTGCCGGTGACAATTTTAGCATCTTAATGTGTGAGGCAGGCGAATGGCGACGATGCGAGGTCGATGACTTTCGGTATTAATTGCGATGTAAGTCGAACTCACAGGCAATTAGTGATTACGTTTACACCGGGCGTCGCGGTAATCGTGTTGGGTAATCATTTTCTTTAATGAAGCTGGCAAATTAACTTCACGATTTACGATCGATGAATTTATTTGGTAAATATGGTGTACAGACTACCGACATATTCAGTGTCACTGACATTAGAATTTTAATTACTAATTTATAAAAAATATATTTTACATGTAAAGTCCAATCTTTTGTTTTGTCATAGTGCAGTAAAAAAAGCATTTGAAATTGCACAGTTTAGATACAGCAATATTATGATTTTATCCTCTTTGGGGTATCTTTTGTTTATAAACAGTTAAAGTTTTCAAAACGCGTTTTTTAAGCTTAAAATGCAAATAACTCCGGTTATATATGTCGGATCGAAACAAAAAAAATAACTCTTCGTAATGAAAATTCCAACAAATCGTCGTTAGGAAGTTGCGCAAATGTGTACATAACCTATAAAATTAAAAAAAACTTTTTTTCATTTTATTTTACAGGCCGACTAAGTGAACCGATTGGCTTGAAACTTTCAGAAAATATGCCTTTTGTTAGAGCAAAAATATCCTGAAATTTTGGTTCAAACATATTGAACGCAGTAGACACAATTGAATTTGTTATTTAAATTGCCCGCCATTTGAATCAAATGGACCTTTTTTCAAAATTTAGGTCTTGATGCCAGCTTTCCGATGACATTAAAAAAATTGTGGAGTTATTTTAACCGTTTCTTTTTACATTTGTTTATTAACCAAATAACAACAAATGCGTTTTTTCTGTCATTTTGAAAAAAATCAAAATTTTTTTATCATATCTGGTAGAGAATCGCGAGACCCTTATTTAAAAGAAATCATTTTCGTTAACAATTTTTTTTTCAAATTGTCAACTGTTATTATTTGATTAATACACAAATGTAAAAAGACGGTTAAAATGACTCCAAAAAAACTTTTTTTTAATGGCATCGGAAAACTGAAAAAAAAAGATCCATTTTGGACTAAATGGCATAAAATGGCGGGCAATTCAAATTTTAAATAACAAATTCAATTGTGTCCACTACGTTCAATACTTTTGTACCAAAATTTAAGATTAGTTTTGCTATAACAAAAGGTATATTTTCTGAAAGTTTCAAGCCGATCGTTTACTTAGTCGACTTGTATAATAAATTGAAAAAAGTGCCTGTTTTTTTAATTTAGTAGGTTATGTACATATTTGAGCTATTCAAGACCGACGGGGATTTGTTGGAAATTTCATCACGAATAGTTTAGTTTTTTGTTTGTCTCGGTCCGACTGATATAACCGGAATTATTCATATTTTAAGTTCAAAAAACGCGTTTTGAAAACTTAAATTCTTTATAAACAAAAGAGCACAAGTTTCTCGAGGTCCAAAACTCAGAACAATACTCCTGGTGATACCTCAGAGAGGATAAAATCATAATATTGTTGTATCTAAACTATGCCTATCTCATCATCATTTTGACCTTTTCTTACTGCACTGTCAGTCAACTTCGAATTTTCAGAGAGAAAACACTTCCTAACCTGTAAAAGTTTCCTTAATATAATGTTTTTTAACCTTAAAATTTAATTTTGTCAGTCAACATGTTAACAATAGAAAACTATTGTTATTTCAAGCTACAGCTTTAACCACTTAAATCCAAAAAAAAAAAACGCTCAAGTGCAAGTCGGACCTGCGTAATTAGTGTTTTGTACCGTGATTTCTGAAGTATTCTCTGAAATTCAGTCACGCATTCATCTTCAATATAAGAATTACCCAGAATATATAAAAAGGAAGATATTTTTGTATTAAAAGGTTAAAACAAATATTCACTACCTAAATATGAGTTTAATTATAAGCACATATAATAAATTGTATAATTGAGGTGTCCATTACTTTATGACAGTACATTTTAAATTTCTAAATGAAATGAAATGAATTACTTTGTTATTTGTCACTTATTTTTTTATTTATCTGCCACTGCAGTTTCGTAGGTTTTCTACATTGTCAAGCGCTTGACAATGTAGAAAACCTACGAAACTGCAGTAGCTGATAAATAAAAAAATAAGTGACAAATAACAAAGTAATTCGTTTAATTTCATTTAAAAATAAAATAAAATTCTTTTTTTTGGTACCTATCCGTTGATCATGAGCCATCACAGAAATTTATTTTATCTGTGATTGGCCAAATGCTTAAGGCAGTAAGGTACTGAAAAGTATATGAGTATATTACTGATTGCATTGAATATGTACTGATATTTCGTAGCTCTTAGTCCCGGTTAAATTCACAACTTTCCAGGAAAAAATCTCCACCATATGGTCAGTCAAACAGTTTTTTTTTTCATACCAGATAAATTATCAAACGTAATGCACTCGTAATAATTTTCGCTTAATCTACACTATGAAGAATGGGGTGGGGGGACAGCGATTTTTTGCCCATTTTTTAAAAAATAATACGAAGAAAAGTGAGCGCAAGTATATTTTTGAACGAGAGTTTTCACAAGCTTTCATTTGACACTCCACTCGATGACCCGTTTTCACTTCCGATTTCACCGCCCAAAACTAACCCCTTAAGTCAAAATTTAAGTTTTAAAATTATACGACTCTGATTGGGCTATCAGTTCCTATATTTGTGCGAACTTTTTCTATGTCAAATAGTTTCGGAGAAAATCGGGTGTGAGAGATGGACACCGACGTGATCCCATAAGTGTTCCGTACGGAAGTCTAAAAATACTTAATATGTTAGAAAAGTCAGTGCATTATGCGGTTTATATAATTTTTACTGTTCCGTACGGAACACTTATAAGATTACTTCGGTGTATGTCTGTCTGTCTGTCCGTCTATCTGTCTGTCTGTCACACCCGATTTTCTCGGAAACTATTTGTCATAGAAAGTTGAAATTTGAGAATAATATAGGAACTGATGGCCTCATTAGAGCCGTGTAGTTTTGAAAGTTAAATTTTGACTTAAGGGGTTAGTTTTGGGGGGTGAAATAGGAAGTGAAAAAAATTTTTTTTTACTAGGTCATCGAGTGTGGTGTCAAATGAAAGCTTGTGAAAACACGAGTAAAAAATATATATATCATGTAATACTTGCGCACACTTTTCTTTGTATTATCTTTAAAAAATCGCGAAAAATCGCTATCTCGAAAAGTACTGATCAAAAAATTTTGAAAAAATTCTGGAATATGCTCCACGGGGTTTAGATTGAACGAAAATTATCACAAGTGCATTACCTTCAATAATTTATCTAGTACATACAAAAAAACCAAAATTTCAAGGTCATCAGTTTTCAGTAATAATTGGAAACAAACTTTGTTGAAAACTCATTTGGGGTAGGTTTTGTGACGTCACTGATCATTTTATACCACCGTAAAATTGTTTTTTATTTTAAAAGCAATCAACGTACGGAACACTAATTGCGCAAGTTCAACTTGCACTTGACCGGTTATTAAGCATTATTTTGGGAAGAAAGGAATATTAAGTATTAATTTAATAGCCCTGTTAACTAAATGTTTTATGTAATTAAATACATACTTAAAGTTTTAAAAATATTTGCTTTACAACCAAGACGTAAATAATATATACAAAGCGACAATTAATTTTTTCGGACTGGCTCTGTAAAAATGCAATAAAATTTTTTTTCAGTGAAGTGTGACTTGGCGTATTATCATGTAACAAGCACCAGCTCTCTGGATCACGATATTCAGGCCGATAAATTCTACTCATCAAACATTGTAATTCATCCAAATTATACTCGTGATTGACAGTTGGAATAAAACGATTAATAATATCTTTGGCATCGTAGAGGACAATCAACATTGTTTTGATTTTTTATGGAACTTTTTTGGTTTTTAATGTTCCGTGTGAAACACTTATGGGATCATTTCATTGTCTGTCTCTCTGTCTGTCATACTGAACTTGGCTACACTACTACATATGCAATTAGGTGCATATTGAGGCTTAAGTTTAGTGTATGAGGAATAAATTTTGCGCAAACCTTCGCGTTGCCTAAATCTTCTTTTATAATCGTTCGAATTGTTTTCTGATTGATGTTTAACGATTGTTCCATAATTTCCAATAATGCATTGCTATAGTTTACCACGAATTTAAGAATTCCGACTCTTTTCTGGTCTTCGAGTTGATGTTGGTCTTCTCGTGTGTTTGTCGTTTGCAAGCTGTTCTTTTACTTGTATGCCATTCAGAAACTTATATTCTTGATAAGCAATCATTGCCATATACTTCGTTAGTCATTTTGAGTGGTGCTGTGACATTTGTGTCAAGCCACTGTATGTATTAGTACTAACATT
>CM032454.1:86766400-86793900 GCA_019049505.1 Pachyrhynchus sulphureomaculatus | reverse complement strand
TACGCTTATTTGTTTTGTGAAATGTAGCCTTTATTTTAACTATTAAATTAAGTAAAAACAATGAGCTTTTGTATTCCTAAAGATACAAACTAGAAACATTGTTTAGGTTTAATTTTATTCTTTTCACAGTTTAACAACCAAGATTATCACGGTAGAATGATTTGTAAGTGAATATTATTAAGCCTAGGTCGTTGAGGAATAAAAGCGTATTTCCTTAATTGAAAGCGTATAAAATTCTTGTCAAGGTTCTACAGAGAAAAAAGTCGATAAAGTAATTTACACAATATTTTTCTGGCAAACACGTAGTTCTACAATAATTAATACATTCGACTTTTACACACTAAAAATTAATATGATAGGTACTTATTTATACAAAAATATTGATCACAAAAAAAGTAGAGAAGAGGAAAGGCTTCAGTGATATTTAAGACCGAAACCTAATATTTTATTTCCTCTCTCTCTCTGCGTTTGGTTGATATGTAGTTTGAGGAAAACAGATCATTTATCCTCTAACCTTAATGACTTGGGTTAACTTGGTATGGTACATAAACGGATTCTACGCTGTCTAAATATTTAGCGTAAAATTGTTAAGTCAAAAACTTGCTTATTTATATCATAAACTAAGATTTCGAACTTTTCTTTATAATATAAACATCAGTTCAGTTTCATGAATTTTTTGTTTATAAAGTTACTAAATAATGATATAGTCGCGACTCTTAAATATTTAAATTTTTTGAACTTTAAGCGTAAAGCAAAGATAGAGCTTACGATAAAAATACTTACTTAAATCTGTAAGTATTTTCTTTTTAAGCCAACACACTTACCATATTTCTAATCAAATAACATTAGATGTTTTTTTTTCTATGTCTATATACCCATTTTCTTTTTTTTCAAGACTGCTTCTCTTTCTAGTTTTTCGTTGTTTATTTTGGACATTTGTGATTCATAATAATTCTAATGACTTTAATTTTTTATTAGAGCGCTTAGAATTATATATTAACTATTTTTATGTATGTATGTATGTGTATGTTTGAGTGTGCATATACGAGGATAGATTGAAAAGTCTTGGGAAAAACAAGATAAATACTATTTTTTTTATAAAAACGAAAATTTATTTCTTAACATAATCTCCACTGAGCTCAATAAAGTTGGTCCGGCGAGATCCCAATTTTTTTATTCCCTGATAGAAAAATGTTACGGCGAAAATTTCTTCCCCCTAACTCAATTTTTGAGGTTAAGAAACAAAAAAAAAGTCACTTGGGGTCAAATCTAGGGAATCGGGTCGGTGGAATATTTTGAAGCCCAGTGCGTCCGCTTTTGCTATCGCAACTGCTGATGTGTGAGCAGTCACATTGTCTTAATGTAAGAGCAATTTCTGCGCGCTAATCTTGGTCGCTTCTACCTCAACTCACTATGCAATGCACTCACCATTTTCTACATAGTCAATCATGATGTTACCCTGTGAGTCCTAAAAAAAGTTACCAGCACTTTTCCGCCGATAATACTGTTTTTGCTCTTTTCGGTGCACTTTCACCTTCGCCAACCCACTGTTTTGGCTGCCGTTTGGTCTCTGGGGTGTAATGGTGGATCTACGTTTCGCCTACAGTCACAAAACGACACGAGAAGTTCTTCGGATTACGCTGCAACTTTTCCAAACACTTTAGCTGCCAAGAAACAACTGCGCGTGGCTTCGATTGGATACTTTGAACACAACTGTTACAAGAATGGAGAAATATCCCGCCATTTCATAGAAATTTACCAAACCTAGCAGTCCAACCTCGTACATATATCGTCATTTAATTTAGTTATAGCTGATAAATCCTTTTTAGTGTTCCGTACGGGGTTGATACCGAGTTGCGGTAAGGGTCGATGAAAGGTCATAAAAAATTCCGAGTTGCGGTACAGACTTTTTTCGAACCCAAAATTGACGGTCCGTCGCAGGCAGGTATAGAGCTTTTAGTATGCAAGTTATGTGTGAAAATTAAAGCAAAATACCTATTTCAGTAATTACTGTATTTGTAAGACATGCATTTGACAAACGTTACAGCATCAATTTCTTTATGTACATTGTATTATCTTATTTTCTAAAACTGCCGAATTGTACTTATTAGTCGAACCGTTTGATGGAATTAATAAAGTACGCATTATAGGAAAACATTTAATTTAAAAAATAAAATTCCAAATAATTTAACTTCATTAACTGAACACTACTCAGTATATATCACCACTACACCAAACACTTTATTTTTGCACTCGACGCGGGTTTCGCTAACAATGTTAGCTTCATTAGGAGCGATGATTGATTAAAGCTAAACTACAAATCTACCTTATTTATACTTAGCCACCTATCTGAATTTACTCAAGAGGAACTAATGACATGAGCGAGGCCATCAGTTCTAGTCAAGTAACCAGTAGAAGGGACTATAAGGAATAGACCCCCTGTCTTTATTTAACCTACTTTTACATTTTATAATTTCCATACTTTCGTATGCGTTCAACAATCTCCTGTCAGATCAATCTTTAATTAATCTTAGATTATCTAATGTTATAATATGATCAGCTTCAAGGGCATGTTCGGTAATGCTAGACTTTTCTGTTCTACGGTATTTTCAATGCGCTAAATGTTCTTTAAATCGTGTTTTAATTGACCTTCTAGTTTGCCCAACAGACTTTTTGTCGCAATCATTACAACTAATTTCATAAATGCAACTTTTCTCTGAATTAGGAATCTTGTCTTTGGGATTTCCTAAGATATTCCTCAAATTGTCTGATGATTTATAGACTAAGATGAGGCCTACCTTATTGAGTCCCCTGCTATATTTCGGATTATATGGTAAGGAGACATACTTGGTCTTATTTGTTTCACGTGTAAAAAAGGTGGAATTCTGAATATTTAACCTGTTTTATGTCTATTTATTAACTTGTTTATTAAGAGGGCCTATTGCTTATATCCTCCTCTACTTGTGTCCTCGCCGCTTGAGTAAATTCAAATGCTAGGCTAAGTATAAGTAAGGTAGATTTGTAGTTTAGCTCTATTCAATTATCGATCCTGACGAAGCTAACATGGTTAGCGAAACGCGCATCGAGTGCAAAATAAAGTGTTTGGTGTAGTGGTGATATATACTGAGTAGCGTCATTGTACCAAAGATTCTACATCCCCAACATAGTTCATTAACTGAAACTTCGCATTACTTACCGGAATTGATGTCACTTAAAATAATATTAATGTTCCTTTTGAGCGATCTCAAGTTATTAGCTCTCGAGATTTTTAGTTTCGTAAAAGGTAATTATCAAAAAACGTCAAAAACTGTTTTTTTTATGCACAATTAAGAACAAAGTTTTTTGAGAAACGCCATGAAATTAACATATGATTCGCACTTTGTCGGTAACACTTTTAAAAAAGGATAATTACAATGACAATTATTATAATAACCGCCCATTAGTAAACATTTTGCTTCGGATTATAAACAAAAGTAATTTGCAATTTAGCTATAGACAGGCATCGTTAGGTGCCATTAAAGTTTCTTAAGAAAAATATTGAAATTGATTTTTAAGTGCGGAAGAACGGTTAAGAGACCGCCCAAGGTGTCTAGTATATATAATCCTCAAAGCATATATTTGTTTAGAAGGCAAATGTGAGTCACCATAAAAACTTGTAACTTTTCAGATTCTTTTATTATTGATACGATTATAATATCATATTATACATTAAAGTTTTAGAATAAGAGTATTTATATGAATACTAGCGACCCGTCCCGGTTTCGCACGGAAGTTCTAATGTTACTGTTTAACTCTTCATTATAATTTAGTGTAGGCAAATACAGCATGTCTAAAATAGTTTTTTAATATAAATTAAAATATTTCTTTATACACCACATTAAGTGTCTCTTCCCAGGGTGTCAGAGAGTCTTCGTGAAACATTCTATCCATTAGTGAAAACCGGAACAAAATCCGTTTAGAAGTTACTAAGAAAATCGACAAATAGGCAGACAGACGCGGCGGGGGACTTTGTTTTATAGTACGTATTGATACTTAATATCATCGAAAAATGAGGGTAAATTAATCCCATAAAAAATTATTTTTAGCAATGTCAATGTCTTTTTGGCCAGCTCATTGTCATAATAAGAACTTTTTGGTCTACTCTTTTCTACCCTAAGCTAGCTCTCTTCCAATCCCATATGATTCCTTTTTCAACATCTTTTAAACAAAAAAAAAACACATGATATTTAGGTCCGACGATCATACCCTCTTCTATCCTCATATAACGACTTTCTTAACTACTTTTTGACGAAAAGCAACCC
This sequence comes from Pachyrhynchus sulphureomaculatus, assembly GCA_019049505.1. Lineage (NCBI taxonomy): Eukaryota > Metazoa > Arthropoda > Insecta > Coleoptera > Curculionidae > Pachyrhynchus > Pachyrhynchus sulphureomaculatus. Next base: position 86,789,599 of record CM032454.1, on the reverse strand, counting down.
ATATTTAGACCTTTTTGACAAACTTTTTTAACAAAAAACACCTCATATTAGACTTTTTCCATAAACTTTATATGAAAAAAACAACCCCACTAACTTCATTAATGCCTTTTTCACATTTATGGTATACACGCACACATTAACCCTCTTCTAATGCTTTTTTAACAAACTTTTTATCAAAAAGCAATCAACTAAGGCCTTTTTTACAAACTTTTTATCAAAAAAAGTACTAACTTCAATAACGCCTTTTTCACATCTAATCTATCCCCATTACACATAATAACTAATTCTAACAATAAACTTCATCGTCATCATAAAGACTTTTTAACCGATTCTAGCATCTCCTCGTCGTTATTTTTATTAACGCCCTTTTGACCTACAACCAACACCACATACACACACACACCTCGACGACGATGAACATCTTCAGCCCAAAAAATACTACTTCACATAGAGTTGGCAACACTGTCTCATAACGCCCTTTTGACATCTAACCTAACTTTATTATATACTAACGATACCCTAGACAACCGAAAAACTACTTCTTCACGCAGAGTTCAAAACACTGTCTCACCCCTGCACATGTGCACATACACCGGGTCCAAAAATGGCACAAAAATGCAGATTTTAGGGCCATAAGAAAATACATGGGATTTAACGGCAGAATATCATAATTTTGGTTGATGTAAATTACCTAGTAATATTACAGGAGCTCTTACTTTCAAAATCAGTTTGTGGGCAGTGCGAGTTCGGAAACACCCTTGTAAAATCTAAACTATTCATCCAAATGTTACAATTTAAAGACAGATTTTATTATATAGATTATATCGAGGACCCGAAAAATGTGATTCTAAGATCAATCAATCTGTTTTATCGATTCTTCTTTTTCTATTCAGTAAAAATAAAAAAATAATAAATCGATTTAGCCAGTACTTCTTTTGCAAATCCTCGGTTACATAATAGGTACTAAATTCGATTTTCTTACTAAAAAGTAATTCATCCAAGCATTACAACTCTATATTTTAAATAATTGTTATTTTATTCACAAGAAAAAGTTGCGCACCAAGAACAGTTTTAGTGATATTTTCAATTAAAACCCCCTTTACATACTGGACAAAATATGATAATTATGAGATACGTCTACTCCAAGAACCCGGAAATAGATATATAACATAATATATTTGAAGCAACGCCTCTAACCTATTCCTCACCCTTACTCTTAATAATTATGCTCCACTTTTTAAACCTGATACCAAGAAAAGTTCTCAGGGACTACTGAAATTATATAACATTTACTGATCCCTATTCTTTTAAACCCCTTCTGTTGAAACATGTTCTTCGCGATCCAGAAATCCTTGAGCATAAAGAAATGCACACATTTTTGAGTGTGATTTTTTCACTAATACAATACTTTCCTTTGGCTATAGAAGTAAAGTTGATTATTGTTTGTTATAATTGAGCAAGAGAAATTTCCTTTTCCATTGTTGGCATCGATGGCTGCCTTTATGTAGTTCCCACTAATTAGTATTTCTCAAAACAAAAATAAAAGTAATAAATTTGTGGAAAAGTGTTTAAAGTACATATTCAACACCCAGCTCTACCTGTTTTTCTCATGTTAGTACATGGTAATAAATATTTACACCCAGTCGTAATTTCTAGGAAAGGTACCCAGCGGCTAGTCATACAGCAAGGTGATATTATTTGACTGTTCATGGAATTTGGTCCGTTCAATTTTTATACCGGTAAATTTGCAACATTTCTTCTTGCTATGCTTGTAGCTAAATTACAAATAAAACTATACACAGTTCATATTAAAAAGGCTGTATTTAGATTCAGTTCAAAACTTGAGCCTTACACTTAGATAATTCTATTACTTATTTAGCACAATGCATAGTTGCTAAATAATATGTTTTTTGATCTTAAGGTAATCTGTGAGAAATAACTACTCAAAAAACCAAACGGTTAATGGAGCCTACAGCAACTTGCAACTATGTCGCGATGATATTCACTGAATGGTAATCAACATTGATTTTATCCTTTTTGCAAAATATTTAATTAAATTTTTACCTCAACTGCCTAAACGCTGTTAATCAGGAAACGTGTTTATATTTGTTATTCAACTAATGAAAATACTTTTTGCAATATGCCTATATTATAGGGATTGAACTCTATCTAAATGTTTTTGAGTGACAATTACAATGCAGAGCTTTAAATCTGGTAACACTGCTTTCAAACGGCACTTGCAAAATAATAAGAGCTTGACAAAAAAGCTGCTGCTGTGAGGCAGCAGTCGCGTAGCGATTTCAAAAAATAAAAAATATTTTTTATAGCGTATTTTGTTGTACGTAAGTATTTCATGATTTGATTAACTGTGTGTTATTAATCTTATAAATTAGCTTTTCGCAGCGGCATAACAAAATATTTAATAGTCCGCATATTCCAAGAGGTCGCGAAAATTGGATTCGTTGGTGCTAAATTTGTCTAACTAGTGAAAGGGCACTTATGGAACACTTAAAACGCTTCCCACCAAAATTATTATTAATTTCTTTATTTAACCTTATTACCAAAATATAACAGAAAATAATAATACAAATGTAAAAGAGCTAAAAAGCTATATATAAATATTGAAATTTTCGAACTCAAAAATATCAGTTTGAATGTCAAAGGAATTCTACTTTTTTTACATACAAAGAAGATTCTAGAGCGGTCGAATACAGTTTTTCCATGTTATACAACCAAACCAAATCATTTCCGTATAACCTTGTGAAAACATATACACATTGTTACGAATTTAGTTTAGTTTATTAAAACCAGGAAAAAAAAGAAATTGTTGAAAAATATCTATAAATAGCGACTCCCCAACAATAAACCAGGAAACTTAGCTCATAGGAACCTCATGTGTTTATGCCAATAGTTGTGCTGCCAGTAAATAACCAAACTTAAACTCTAAAACTTCATTTGCCATATTACGACCCTCTTACCCATTTATTTGACTACTCGACACAAGACCGTGTAAGAAATTGTGTAATAAACAGTCAAAATTAATTGTCGTCCAACTTCTGACATTAGAATGTTTTCAGACGATATTTACGATTAACAACTTGTATTTTTCATGGAAAGTCCTTTTTTTGCATAACATTTCATGATGTAAACAAACTATATGGACCTTAACATTTGACTTAATGTATGTACCGATCTCTCTTTTTCTTGTCTTAAAAATTAACTTTTTTTCTTAGGTTTCGGTTGATTGCAGTTGGTAACTGTGTCCATATTTATCAATAATAACTATTAAATGTGTATTTGAGTTAAAAAGTCATCCATTTGAGTATAATAACTATGTTTCGAATACCCTGGCTATGTATATATTGACATTTGTTGATAATCTTTTTTTTGAATTAATATTAGGTACCGTCAAATTCGTAATAGACCAAATCGACCTACTATGTTTAAAATATGGAAAAATCGGAAACGGCTGCCAAATTTTTAGTTTTGGGGCAAAATATGGCTGGTTAGATCCACCTTTGTAACTGATATCGGTTATCCAGATTTTTATTTTCTATATATATATATATACAGTCGACACTCTATATAGTGAAAGATCAAAATGTTGAACGAAATTTCACTATAGAAAGTTTTTCATTATATAAAGAAAAAATCCGTATATATTGCTATGTATGTATTTTATATTGGTAATTGAAAAAATTGCACTATAAAGAGTTTTTCACTATATAGAGTTTCACTATAAACAGTGTCGACTGTATATATATATATATATATATATATATATATATATATATATATATATATATATATATATATATATATATACAGTCCCTGGCCAAATTATTAGACGCACTGCAAGATTTCATGTAAAATATTAATTACCGAGTGATATTGTACCGTTTTATTATTTTAAATTGGTTTGTTTTTTATTTTTATATTATCCAATCAATTACCTCTTTATTTGACATAAATAAAACAGCATTAATTTAGAAAAGCATAAGTTTATTAAGTTTTAAAGAAAAAGAGAGCCACCTTTAGCCGCTATCAAAGCTTTAATTCTGCGCGGCATGCTATCAATGCAAGATTGTACTGTCTCCTCCATTTGAGGATGATAATATATATATATATATATATATATATATATATATATATATATATATATATATGCATGCCTGTTTTTGTCCTAATAGTGATCTACCGCTCCGCCTTAGATTTTTATTGGTAATTGTTTTAAATTTAATCACGCCGTGAATGACATGGCATAATAAAAAACTCATGTGTTATCACCTTGATTATCATATATGTAAACTGAGTTTATTGTTTTATTATTTCGTGCCCAAGTTGTGTAATATTGGCAAAAGTACATTGATATTATTCTTTTCAATTTTAGTTAAAAGTGTCTAAATATAAACTTAAAAAAAAAGTCTGTAAAAATAAGAACGCAAATAAACAAAAGCGGGATCCTAAAAAGGTACTAGTAATACTAGATTTTAGTTACATTTTTATTTTAAGGCAGATTTCCTACAAACTCTTAAATTTTTATTTACCAAAAATGTTTTGGTTCACTTAAATAAATTTTAGGCTTTTTGTTCAAAAAACACTTGTCCGTGCGGAGATTATATGTACGATATTATTCACTTATATTTGCAGTAGTTTCCATATATTTTTTTTTAATGCATGCTGTTTGCTACTATAATATACAATAATAGACTCATATGTTAGTTCTAAATTTCCACTATATTTTGTATCTTATGACAATTGTTTCCGTACACAGTACCTTCTTCAGATAACGGTAATGGTTAGTTACCGATTATCTAAAAAAGGTACTGTGTACCGAAACAATAATTGTCATAAGATACAAAATATAGTGGAAATTTAGAACTAACATTACCTTAATTATTATGAATTTTCTTCAAGTAACGCCTACTTCAGTCGAACAAATGATACTATAATCGTTTTAACATACTCACATTTTTGAAATTAAGTTTTAATATGTACCAATATCCAGTATTTAGGAATGTTAACTGACTAGAAATCTATCCCCACTATAATTTGACCTTAACTTGAAATATAAAGAATAAAACTCTAAATAAAAGTATCTTTTCTTACGGTTCTCTTAGATCAATGTAACGTTCACCATATTGATCACCCTGAGACAAAATCATAGTATTAAGTCGATTTTTGAAGTCAGGAAACCTACTTAGAAAACTAATGGAGAGTTCTATTTCTTAAAACCTTATCCAACAATTTTTATTAAAACATCCTAACCAATAATACCCTAGTTTACCCTAAACGTCTCTCTAAACACGAGGGTGTCTAATAATTGTAAATAAAAAGAAATATCTACTTTACTGTACCCTAAAATTAAAGTCGATATCAGCAAGGGTCGAATTAGTAGAAAAGCCCCTTTAGAAATAGCAGCTGATACATAAAAGCCCAGAGAAGCCGAAAAGGGCAGGCACCCTTCTCTCAGCAGGTACCAAAATCCCAGTCCCCTTTTCATTTTTTCGCTTTAAACAGATGGGATGAATTAACTTTGCAAATCCTGTATTTGTTGTGAGTTTTTGTGATTTATGACTAAATAATTCGTAAGGTGCACTAAATATGTTAGACTATAGTTTTTTAGTATACCCATGACCTAAGAGGCAAGAGATGGTATAATAATTCAGTTATTCAAGTTACTTAAGTAATATTTATAGAGAAACGTTTTTTGTGAGCACAGTAGGTTTGGGTGTTTCAGAGACTGCCCTAGACGAGTGAGAATAAGCGGTGAGGGGGTACGTGTTTCACCTGTCACTTCTAATATTCGCCACTGTATATATCCGTTGCTTTCATTTAGTATATTTTTACGAACAAGAATAGCGAGATAACGAAAAAAAACTAGTACAAAAAATATATCAAAGATAAGAAAAATTGTGTAAGAACTAATTTACATTTCAAATGTCTTAACAAAGACGCATTAACAAATTCTTTTCCAGGAACCCATTCTGAGATATGTAGTATTATGTAAACTTTGATGTGCTTGGATGGGTACAAGATAGTGAGAAATAAATAAATTTTTCATCTATTTTTACGGTGCTCAATTTAGTTTAAATAGCTTTTCAGCCTTACTGCATATATAAGCCTACACCACAGGATGAATTAATAAATAGGAGCTTAAAATCAAGGTTTAAAAATTACCAGTAGGATTCAAATTTTAACGGTAAATTACAAGAACAGAGAAAATCATCGATTAGTGTAGTCTCAAAGTAATTTAACCGTAGTATTATTCAGGGCAATCTATTACCACTATAGCTGTATGCTTCCATTTTACTTATTTCTTGTGCGCGAATTTACGTAAAAGGGCTCATATATTGATACTGATTAGGATATGAAAGTTTGGCGGTCTTTTTTTGGCGCGTTCTAGTGGCGTTACTGCGAATCAGTAAGGATCGTCAAAGCAAAATTCCCTCTAAATCTTTAAGGTTTAAACATTTGAACAAAATCAAGGAAGAAGAAATATTTGAGATTATCAACTTATAATTCTGCACTATAAATGATGTGATCGTTGACAGTTGTCTTAAGTTTCGCTTTTTCTTGCAGTGAAAACTATCTTTCTTTCCTCCGTGTGTTGCAGCTCACAACTATATCTATTCATATTTATGAAAAATAACTATTAAGTATGTTTCTATTTGATCCAATACATACATATATATATATATATATATATATATATATATATATATATATATATATATATATATATATATATATGTATAAGTATATATAATTTGTTTTTTGAACACCCTTACTTGTGCACAAACTTATTTTTGTGACGGCTACGGGTGGTTTGCGATTCCCTTCCCAAGAGAGGCGACCGTCACGTTGTAAAGTTTTTTTTTAAATATTTTCTCAAGCCGAGATACGAACCCGGGTCGCCGGCGTAGAAACCAGAGACCTCTACGCTATGGCCGCCTCTTGTATTTAAATAGAAAAGTATTATCATTTAACGAGTACAAGTTTTTATTGAATTTCATGTAATCGACCTGTACTTACAAGAATAAATGTCATCAATCAATATGAAAATATGACATGAAATTTAAGAACACTTATAAACTTTTTTTAGTGAGTGATCAAGCCTTGACCTAGTCAGATAATGTAATAACACTGTATCAATATTTTTAGATAATAATATGTTGTATTATTAAATATATTTAATGTAGTTGAGACGGAACGGGTTATGATGTGGTCACTGACTTAAATACGTCTATCAGTCCAATCGGTGAGTTATCAACGGCGTTTGTGGAATACTACAGTCTGTCAAGTAAGAACATGTCCACGATAACCTTTGTCTGTGATGCTTTTTAGTAAAAGTATCAGTTGATTCCGAACTTTCGTCTAAATCACGTACAATACAAAATGAGTCACTTGTCTGCGCGTCGGTTCCAGACAGTCTTTCTTTGTTCCCATCCAAAGGCGCCTAAAACGACACATTCTGCGGCCGCTAAATATATTAAAAAGTCGGCATCGTTTGTGAAGAATTGGGTAAATCATTTTAACGAGACGAAAAATGTCGACAACTTGCCAGGACGTGGCTCGGTAGGCAAAGTCACGCCGAAATTGACACTGCGTCACGGAGCGGCAAAATTAAGAAACTCGAATTTAAATGTGTCCCATGAGGCCATTCGACAAAATCTTCGTGCTCATGTCAAATTCCGAAGCACGTTGAAGAATACATTGATGGCAAAAAATGTTCTTGGAACACATTTTTTTAAGAGTACGAGCGGTCACGTTCTTACTTGACAGACTGTAGTAAGGTAGGTTTTCTATTTTATTAAACAATAAATGTAATAATAAATTGCCATCTAAAACAATACTTGATGCTATGGAAATATCTCTAGAAACCACGGAAAAATGTAACAAACATTTGCCTCGTACGGAATGAGGTAACCTGAAGGATCCGTCCGACTAGAGTTTTTAAAATTACTAGTAAGATTATTTTACCCGTTAATTTATAAAGAATGGGAGAAAACGGTAAATTACCGGTAATTTCACCCACTCTTAAATCTGTGTTTTATGATAATATAAGCGTAGTCCAATGATTAGATGAGGCTATATGCATGCTTTCATTTTATTCACTTTATATACGCCTATTTAGGGGAAATATTTCATATGTCGACACTAATTACATATAGTTTGAAATATCGAAAGTTTTTTCTTAAGCGCGATTTAACGGGAGAATGCGAATCTTCTCAGATTTGTATTAAAAATATTTAAAAACATAAAAAATACCATTCCGGAACCAAGAGACGAAATGCGAAAGTCCTATTTTTTGAATTTTAAACTCTTAATATTTTTAGATATGTTATATATTAACTATATTGAACATAATTGTTCAACCTAAAAAATTTAATAAAATTGAAAACCTAACCTATTGGTTAGGTTTTCAGTTTTATTAAATTATATAAACAAATAATGAATGTAATAATAAATTACCATCTAAAACAATATTTGATGCCATGGTACTAAAAACTAAAACTTTAACAAATATCTGCCTTGTACGACATGAGGTAACCTAAAGAATTAGTTTTACTGGTAAACTGTTGAGCATGGTGGAAAACGATAAATTACCGTTAGTTTTAGTTATGCTTAAATGTGTTTTTTTCGAGGTAATATATTCACGAACCAACAGATAATGAAAATAGATTCAAGTTTTGACTATATTAGCACCATCAGGAGTGATGATTAACTGAGATAGTTGTGCCAACTGTACCTTTGTGTCAAGGTTTCCAAAATGCCAACGTAGTATTGAGGTAGTAGGTAATGCAATAATGGTAGTACTACCCGTTGTCTTACAAAAGTGTTATAAAATACAAGTGTATGTTTCGGTACCTGACAATGTTAACGGATATCGTGATATCCCCGTCGATATATTTGTAAAGTTACCGTCTTAAAAACCCTTGTTTTAACTATTCATCAACTTCTCACATGGAGAGATCCGGTGAAATTGAGAATTTTAATCAGTTGAAGTACGGAACTGTTTAACCTAGATTATCCGTACTATACTTTTTTATTGCCAACCTATTCTATTAAATGAGATTTGAAGGTTAGCTAACGGGAAGGGCCAAGAAGTAAAGTCCCATATTTCCCTAATTGGCACAAGTATTTGGGTTTTCAATCCTCATAGTTGTATAGAAGAAATAATAGAACTCTAAGAACACTACGACAGTATAAATTGCCAAAACGCTCTTGCAGTCAGGGTTTCCCTTAAAATAAGTTCCATTTTACTGTTTACTATATTATTATTATTATACTATCGATTCGCTGTTATTAAATGAAAAAAAAACTGAATCATGTATGTCTATACCTTCTGAAATTGTTAGTCCATTCACATAAGTCAATTAGAATGAAGTTAAACTAAACAAACAAACAGATGATGTTAAGAGGGCTCACGCCCCCGAATAATGATGTCATTACAAAAAAAAAAAACCGGCCAAGTGCAAGTCAGACTTGCGCAGTTAGTGTTCCGTACGGTGACTTTTAAAATAAAATAAAATTATATCTCCGTACAAGAGCAACTCGATTACAGTTACCTCCACCATACGCCAAGAAACATAATTCTCATAGTTTTTTTTTTTTTTAATTTAAAATAAGACAAAGAAAAGTGCGCGAAAGTATTACATTATATATATTTTTGAACTCATATTTTCACAAGCTTTTATTTGACACCCCACTTGATGACCTGATAATTTTTTTTTCACTACTGTTAATTCGATATTAACTTTTGGTTTCCGCGAAATAAATAAAATAGTTTGTTAAATTATTCTAGAATAAAGTATATAGTAGAAAAATAACATTGATAAGTTACGTGGTTAAGAAAAGAATAATCTAATCCTCAACGGATTCAAAACGGCCGAGGCCCAGTTTAAATTTCATCAACAAAACATTAATAATGATTAATAGTATAAACAACATCATAAACGAATTACTTATCATAACAGTCCAAATTCTGCGCGGTACCCTTTGTGTGATTGTTTATTTTGCTGACTACATTTCCGATTCCAAAACTAACCCCTTAAATAAAAATTTAACTTTCAAAACTACACGGCTTTGATCGAGCCATTAAATATTTATTATTTATATTTGTGTCAAATTTCAACTTCCTATGTCAAATAGTTTCGCAGAAAATCGAGTATGACAGACAGACATCGAAGTGATCCCATAAGTGTACGGAACACTAAAAATAAGTCTTAAGATTTGAAATTTACAATTTACATCATGGAGTTGATATTTTAGACGTCTTTCTTTTTCTCAATTATTAGAAATACAATGCAAAAGATGAAAATGTTTTCTGAACACTTTCAAAGGCATATTTGAGCCGTTTATCATGAACCTTCTCCTTCACATCGGTACAATGATCCTACCTTTAATTTTTCTAAAAAGTTTCTAATATTCCCGAAAATACTGATTTCCGTAATTCAGTTTCTGTGTCAGGTCATAAACTTTTGAAACCATCATCCTTTAAGATTAGTGTAAATAGTCGATTTTAAAAGCATACACTTAATTTAGGATTTAAGTGCTATACGTAGGCAATACAAACAACATCTTGACGAGTACAAACCAGATAAAGTTGAGTAATGTGTACAAAATAGCTTTTGAGATAAATATACATTTGTTTAAATATTTAGATTTGGAATTTGAAATGAGTTGTGCAAACAAATATTTACAATTTGCGTCTCAAAATTATTTAAAGAATGGGTTAATATTAAAGCTTAGTTTATTTATCCATTCCGGTTACTTTTTACATTAATGTATGATACCAGGAAAGCAATAAAAAATAAAGATTTACTTAAGTTGATTGTTGATTTTGCAATGTGTAATAAAATATTTACATGAGATAATATAAATACTTAAATAAGCAGTAAATTATCAGCATAAACCGCAAGATTGGCAAAATACACTTTTAAATATCTCATTGATGAATAAAGTAGTAAGGGTTAAGTGTCGATGCCCTTGAATTTTTTTTTAAAGTTTTAATTTGTTTAATCTTTACCTAAAATATTAATAATTATAGTTTGATTATAAGATCTAGGATTTTAAAGGGCATAATAGGCCTATTATTACCCAATCTTATGTAAAACGTACGTACAAGGGGTCCCATAAAAAAAATTACCGGTCAAGTGCAAGTTGGACTTGCGCAATTAGTGTTCCGTACATTGATTGCTTATAAAATAAAAATTTTCGTTACGGAAGTATGTATGGAAGTAAAATGATCAGTGACTGCATAAAACATATCCCAAATGAGTTTTCGACAAAGTCTTTTTTCCGGTCTTTAGTGAAAACTGATGACCTTGAAATGTTTTTTTTTTTTTATATACCAGGTAAATTATTAAAGGTAATGCACTCGTAATAATTTTCATTCAATCTACACCTTGTAGAGAATATTCTAGAATTTTTTCAAAATTTTTTGATCAGTACTTTTTGAGATAAGGTGAGGGGACAGCGATTTTTCGCACTTTTTAAAAAATAATACAAAGAGAATTGTGCGCAAGTATTACATTATATATATTTTTGAACTCGTCTTTTTACAAGCTTTCATTTGACACCCCACTTGATGACCTGGTAAAAAAAAAAAATTTCACTTCCGATTTCACCCCCTAAAACTAACCCCTTAAGTCAAAATTTTACTTTCAAAACTACACGGCTCTGATGAGGCTATGAATTCCTATATTAGTGCTAAATTTCAACTTTCTGTGTCAAATAGTTTCGGAGAAAATCGGGTGTGACAGGCAGACAGGTGGACACCGAAGTGATCTTGTAAGTATTCCGTACGGAACACTAATTAATAACTTAAAAATATTTATTATTTTAAAAAAATGATAAATTAAAAAAAAAATGTTTTATGTCAGTCCTGTCAAACTACAGTAATCAAAAAATGATTTCTTAAAAATATTGTCATCTAATTATGAACCATTACGTTCTGGCCCATCTCAGCAGTGAAAATATTGTTCACCTTTCCGCACATTTTTTCAGTAGTCGCTTCCATTTTAGAATATTTTATTTTAATTGTTACTCTGAACTTAAGTTTTGGGATTTCTCGAATAACTTATAAATATGTTTATCTATATCAAGTACTAAAAATGCAGAAAGTTGATATTTCAGCAGTGACCACTATTTTTTCATCTATCAAACCATTTTGGGACGCGGTTCGTCATATCGAAGACTCATCAGCCGAGGTAGTATATACAAACGAGAGGACAAAACTCGAAGTACTTATTGCAGGTCTGGTGTAACATCACCGTAAGATACAACAAATTATATCTCAGGGTTGCGATAGCCCAAAGATGTATTTGTAGTTTGTAATGTCACCCCATCCCGCTGAAGGCAGGTTCTCTAATTATAACCATCAAAATTTTGGTGAGCAGATATCAAGAAGTATGCATCACCTCCACATATCGCTGTTATTCTACTGTGATATTGTGATTCAAGCCATCACTTTAGGGAAATGTAAAAGCTTTTGATGCTTTAGTTCTGCATTTGCCACACTTCATTAACGCCAATTTTGTTTATAGAGCTGGTCATTAGGGTGAAAAATGTGTTTCATTCAAAAATATGACGTTGGCAAGCTTTTTATTAACGAAGTTGAGCTTCTCAGCAGTATCAACTGACTTTAATTCTTCCACCAGCTGTATTTTGTAGGGATGCAGATATAAAGCTTTGTTTTGTATGCATCGTAACGAACTTTTGGGCATATTTACGGTACGGTTGCAAATTGGGGGGTCGGTATTCTTACAAACTGACACTTGGATATAGTCTACTTTCGTATTACTTCTTGAGATCCTTGCTGGCCTTTTCCATGATTTATTTAAAGTCGAATCCATCTTTTATAACCCTGACACCCATTTTTTAATCAGTGGTTCATTCCAGGCTTAATTTAGGCTGTGTAAATGATATTAAATGCCAAACTTTCGAAGCACGATAGTCGCAGAATTAATGTTTTTGTAAAACTTTTGCACATAAAAGACACGCCCTGTTCCGAGGAAACGCTCCTCGGCAAGTAAATTACCACACACAGACAAATAAGAGTTCCACCAATTAAAAACGGTCATATACCATATGTTATCCACAGTGTGTGGGAGTGGGGGAGATGGCTAAAACTGTTTTACATAAACAGCACCAATATGTATTTTGTGTTTGGAAAGTAGATCCAAGTATAGGATCATCTTCTTTTTTTAATATTTTAGTGATTCTGAACGTAGCTAAAATTAAACTACGTTCTTTAATATTTTAGTTTTGACTTTTTCAAGTTAAAAAAAAAATTAAAACTAGAATAAAAGTTCCTAAAATATCCTCATATTGTTTTCCCGAACATGTATATCATTCTTCTATTAATTAAGCCATTAAAAAATATGTATATATTTTGGTTCTCTGCTAATTAGGGAAAAGTATGAGGTACATACTGGTGTCTTTCGTAGCGGCCCGTATCTGTTAGCTCTCTCTACTAACCTTCAAACTTTTTTGATCACTTACCAAATTAAAAAAGATCAAACTGCCTATCTGTCAGTTATTTAGGTTTTCGGGCCTTTATAGTTTCCCGAGTTCAGACTATATTACAGGTTCCACTCTTGTTGGTGTCTTTCCATAAATTCCAAGCAAATTAATTTTAGTCACATCCACAGCAAATCAATTAACACCTGACATACCGGGACGTGCCACTAGTTCAAAAAATAAAATGTACTGCTTTAACTGACAGTAATAACAGTTTTGAAGTATCAAGGAGATGAAAAGACTGGTGACTGAGAGATTAATGTTATATATTTCTGTGAAAACAATATTTTGCTACCTAATTAAAAAATAATCCTGTTCCAAATTCACAACAAATTTACCAATGTTTGATCTATCTCTTTGTTTTGTTAACGTACCTGGCAATAGCCTCATAAGCTGCTATTTTAATTTCTATCTTATTGATTTAATTAGGAGATATCTGAACATTTCTGTATAAATTAATGAAACAACCAAAATTCTTTGCTTCAGTAATTTTTTCGCGTGGTTGATCAAGCATTGGATCCGTGACGTATCGCAAAAAACTCCTTGACATCGTCATGGCTCTTTGTATTAAATTGAGTTTATTTTTTATTATTGTTAATGGTTTCCTTGGTTCAATAAATCTGAATAAAAATTATTACATTCATTTTGTACCCACTTAAATACGAAAACAAAAATTAGTGTATGGTTTTTCTAAGAGTAAACCAAAATTATTTCATAAATCTAATTTATATTGATCTATGAAAAACACCAAAATGGCAGGTCTATTTAACTATGTGACGATCAGCAGTCTCATGGTTTTACCAAATGCTTTTTCCTACTCCAAAAAACGAGTAAGCATTAAATAGTTCAATTTTTTTATTTATTTATTTTTTGTTTTTCATGGGTCTAGCACACGTGCTACATGGAACTGCCTAAAGCGCCCCAGGAGCGGCATGTGTGCGGAAAAAGCGATTCATGTTGTTCTTGTATCGCTGTAAATTGTACTCGGTGGGAAACAAAGCCCTGGGAAAATTATTCCAAAGGGATGATGATCTCCATGTAAAAACTGCTTGAAAAGCGTTGTTCGCGGAGTAACAAAGTGAACTTCATACGGATGTGAAGTATTAGCGCGTGTATTTCTAACATTTCTAACATGCACCGCTCTGGGAGGAATTAAGCGGGCTACATCCTTCGGACACTCTCCATGTAGAACAGACTCAAGTCGCCAACCGTTCTTCGATGTTCCAGCCAATCAAGGCTGCCGGTCAGTTCCGCTCTTCTCTGAACAGAATCCAACAAATGCAGTGTGCGTTTGGAAGCGGAGCCCCAAACATGGGAGCAGTATTCCATAGTTGGTCGAATTTAAGCTTTGTAAAGAATTAACAGTAGTTATGGAGTGTAAAGCTTTCTGGTTCGAAATAATATTCCAAACTTTTGAGAAGCTCTTCTTGCTATGCCTGCAACATGTTCATGTCAGGACATTTTGGTCTCAAATTAACGTCCAACAAATTGAGTGACGATGCTAGGGGAATGGAGTGCCCCGACATGACTATGTCGGGTTCAGCAACGTTAATTTTTTTAGAAAAAACTGCCGCCTAGATTTTTGTAGCTTTAAATTCCACTTGGTTACTGTTACCCCAAGATAGAATTTTTTCCAGGTCTTCGTTAAGTTGAACGAGCTCTTGCTGTCTGCGGATATTCGCCTGAGTAGCCGCTGTCCGAGCGTTCAAAGTAAATGAAGAGATAAGCGTACTGTCATCTGCAAAGCTGGAGAAAGAGAGTAAGAGACAGTATGGAGCCTTGGGGCACACCGGCGTTGATAGTGAAGGTGTTAGAAAGAAATCCGGCAACCGCTACTCGTAAAGAACGCTCTCTGAGGAAACATGAGAGCCACAAACAGAACTTTTTAGACATACCATAAGAGCGCAGCTTAGCCAACAGTTCATCGTGCCAAACACGGTCGAATGCCTTGGATATGTCAAGAGCAACCGCTCGAGGTTGTCCAAAGTGTTCAGTTGCGTTGTTCCAAACATGTGTTACATAAGTCAGAAGATCTCCTGTTGATCTATGTTTACGAAAGCCGCTAATAATATTGAATCCTTCAAGATATTTTAGAAGATGCTGAGTAATAAGATGCTGATGCAATAAGAAGTTTCAATAGATATACCTATTATAAAATATTATATAGGGTGAATTTTAAATTGGGCATTATTTTTATTTGTGAATATTTGACATGAATTTTAAAATGAAAATTGGGAGACGAACTAGCTTTAAAATGGCATATTCAACTAGTTTATGCCACCACTAGTTAATGATATGCAGCACCAGCCAGGAAAATTAATTGTCTCACTGTGTATAATAAGTATCTAAATATGTAAGCATTAGTTCGGGAGAGAGCTGATCTAAGACCTTAAGATCTGAACGTCGAGGTGATTTGCATATTTGAAAATAACTAATATAAAATATTTAGATAAAATTTTTAGATAAAATAATTCCAGTTATTTGTCGTCAGCAGATAATTTTGTCTGAAAATTTAAAATAATAGTGAAAATTCTAAGAATAATATTTAAGACATTTCGTAGTTTTTATTTGTCGTATTTTTTATTTAAATCAAAAAAATCGGTTATTATCGACGTGAATTATTCCTGACAAATTAAGTTATTTTATCAGCTTAGTATTTAAACCTCGAAATTTCGTTTAGTCAAGAAAAAAAACATTAATTTTGCAAACAAATATATTATCATAAATTTCTAGTCGTGAGCTACCGTCACGGTTACAAAAGCCATGTAAATGATATCTTTAAACAGAAAAATAAGTATCAAATTAGTTACGGTGCTGTGGAGCGAGGAAATACACCTCGTTTCACACTATCACTGCTACTGATGGTTACACATCGCACCACAGATAGTAGAGCCGTTGAGTCAGCAAAGAATATATCTATACAATATGTTGGCGTTGATATATTGTATAGTTTGATTTTTGTTTATACTGGAAGAGACTAATTAAGTCCAGTTGTGGATTTAGAGCGGACAAAGAAGAAATTGTGACAAGGATGGCATATCTATTTGTATATACAGGATATTATGGTAACCGGTAAATCATTGAATCACGAGCAACTGCAAAAAAATGTTAAACGGCGTTCGTCTCTTTAACTAATGAGGAAACTGACCCTGAAGTTCTATTGTTTTTCGACTTGTATTAAATAAATGTGTCAAACACAATTCATTAGGATTTTGATAATAACGTACGTAATATTGCAGAGCTTAAAATCAAAAGTTTCTTCCTTCCAAATTAAAAGAATTTTACTTTTTTCAGTTTAAAAAACTTCTGAAACAGCAGAGGCAAACCATATTGAAGTACAGTGGTTTAAGAACAATTATTTACTAAAGAAAATAACTTCCATCGGAATTTTTCGGACACCAATAATCACTATATTTTTGAACACTGTATTCCTGACTACAAGACAAAATGGCCGTTTCAATAAATAAAAGGTTTCCATGTCGCTTTCACTTTTTTTCCTTGCGATTCGGCCCGAATTGATTTACATTCTTCTGACGCAGAACTAGCTTAACCACTGAGTGAATATCTGCACTGAGCTTCAACAAATGGTTGCAGAGGACTCAAACTTCTTGTCTAAGGTCATAACAGGTGACAAAAGGTGGGTGTACGGTTACAATCCGGAAACCAAGCAGTAACATGGAAGACACCAACCTGTCTTGACCAAAAAAAAAAACCGATATTCGATGGAATTGTCCATCAGGAGTTGAAAAAATCGCACGGTGCTAGGTCCGATGAATGTGGTGAATGGGATATATATATATATATATATATATATATATATATATATATATATATATATATATATATATATATATATAATTGTGTATTTAAGTTTTAAACTTTAGTTTGATTCAGTTTTTTATTTTTATAATTAAACGATTATATTTCTATTTCTCCTTAGGAAAACTTGTTTATTTTTCTTTAACATATAAATCCATTATATTGTCATATAACAGAAGATAACAAAAAGAACTGTCAAGTCAGTAACCTGCAACGTCAAGATTGTAATGGTTATATGTGGAAAAAATTAAGGTATGAATCATAATTCTAATAAATGCTGCTTCAATAATGTTCAATTTTTAAATTTTATTAAAAATAAAATGGCTCTACTCCGATTTGAGAGCCTACATCCTTTATCAGTTTAAAAAGACGGTAAAACCATAATAAATATTTAATGAATGTAGAAACATTATCCTAGAAAATAAAATTAAAAAACAGAAGCAACAATATGTTTTTAATAAGAGTTAGTTAATGTGATATGAATACAAAAGCAGTTAAAAATAAGAAGAAAAGTAACAATTAAAATAAAATAAAACCTATTATAGTAATAAATTAGTAAGATAATGATTGTCAAATAACAGTTTTACTTATTGAAATTTCGTATGGTTTCCCTCTTAACGTTTTTCGTTATTATCTCCTGATGTAGGAACCATTGTTTCCGTTTTTGTTATATAGTATAGATATAAACTTTTTTTCTATTTTAGAAAATTTTTCTGATTTTTGTTCAATGAAAACAAGTGCACCAAAAAAATCAAAGAACAGACTAAATACTCATTTTGCTTCCCAATTCAAAATATTCGTCTAATTCAGACTAATAAACTGTCGAAATATTCATATACCCGCGGCCTCTCTCACACATTGGCTTCTTTTATTTTGTCTCTAATCGACTCTAGTAGACTCCAAGGACTCGACGAGAGCGAGTAAATCAAATCAACACATTTTATTGTGTTGTTTTGACTCTGTCGTTTCAGTTGTGCCGCTCGCTGCAGTCCCCACGTAGGACACAGGGTAGGACTGTAACTTTTTATAAATATTTATGATAAAGTACTGAATAGAATTATTGTTTATTTCTTTTCTTATAGTTAATGTCATATATCTAAAAAGTAACTTTTCTTTTTTAAATATCACCAGAAAAGAATATTAGTTTAGATTCTTTTATGAGTTTTTCCTAGACCAATTCGTTATTCCAAATCCCTGTGACTGTATATTTGAGCGTACAAAAATATTTTAATTTAACTAGGATGTAAATATTCTTTGTAATTAAATCCAAACCTGTTATTGGTTCTTCAGTTGGACCTGTTAAATTCAGGACAGCCAATGCAACAATACAGTACAATAATAAATACCCTTAAAAAACATTTTTTATTGACGTTCTTCAGTTGAATGAGTACATCGTTAAATTCAAGTCTGTTAAAGTTTTCTCAGTTCGATTAATTCAATTGAGAACTCCAATCATAATCATCGATCAATCCAATTGAGGAAACTATACTATTTTTTCAGACGTTGGTGCTCAGAATTCCAACATATAATGACGTAAACAATTTTAAAGTTCTAGGTATTTATGGGGTGTATTGTGACAACTGCAAATTATTTATAAAAGTTTACTTGTTTGTGCCATTAATATTTCTTCATTATGAACCAAATTACCACAAGTTGTGTATCTTCTTTTTATTTTCCAACGAATTCTTCAAATTCATTTTATTAAATATTGTAGATTATTGTCTACAAAATTGTAAAGTTATTGTGTCACTAGAGCATAATTTACGGAAATAGATTAATTTTTTCTACATATTTTACAAGATTGTATACAATATTTCGCAAATCTTTTACCAGCGACATGATTCTTATTATTAAGCAATTTGTAATTTCGTCTTCTTTATACGAAAAGCACATAAAAATTTGACAGAAATGGAGTAAAGTGAGTGTGGTGATTTTTTAAATAAACTTGTGGATAAAAGTTACAAATATGGTAATCAATATTTTGACAAATTTCTATAATGAATTAGTGCATTGGGACATTTTTTCCAAAATTGATTTATAATTTTCCTGTTTAGTTTCTTAAAAAACATTACTACAGAATTTATTCTTTTAGAAAGAAGTCAAACTAGATATTGAAAACACTTGTCACTTAAAAAATTTGACAGGTTACCAATTAGGAAATTTGTCCATTTAATTTAAGTTAAAATAGGATAGGTTCAAAAATCGAGAGGCGGACATATGGATACAAGGAACCTTTTCATATCATGGAACTTCTGCAAAGCTTTTCCCAATAAAGTATTCCTCTTTCTAAGGGTGCTCAATTGTTTGCATCCATAGAACTATGAAGAAATATGTAGAAGTGTTAATCCATCGTTTGTTATATTTCAGATGGAATTTTATAGTCGTTTTGTCGAAAGCTCAGTTGGTATTTTCAATACTGACTCGTCGAAGTTAACTTAACTTACTTACTGATGCTTAATAAGTCAGTTAACTCCACGAGTCAATATTAACCATGCTAAGTGAGTCCTCCAAGACGTCTGCAAAACTATATATATATATATATATATATATATATATATATATATATATATATATATATGTAATAAATCCTTCTTGGCGTTTTAGTACTCCTTTATAAATTTAGGAAAAACCTATGAAATCGATTTCTTCCCAAAATTATTTTTGATTATTATTCTTTATAATAAATGAATTTGTTTTTTATTTTTATTATGACATATTTTCACAAAATTTAAATTTGCCGTGTATTTTTGTCATTTCAAGATGAATCCAAGTGTGTTATTTTTTTAAGTTTATCTTTATGAAGGCATCCTCGTGGCTGATATAAATTCATAGTTGGTTATAAAAATGATAATTAATAAGTATATTAAGGACCTTATTTTATAGTTGTTTTTGGAGGTACTGATACTGTGGTTCATGCATATTTCTAAATTCATATTTAATATTGACATTTTGAATAAGTTACTGAAAAGTATATATGTTTCAAATATTTTAAGGATATATAAGATATTATTATGTAAAATTACGCTTATTTGTGATATGCTGGTTCTTATATGTTTAATTTGTTTTTTTTATTCAGATTGTTATTTTTGTAAAATCCCAAAAATCTTATGGTGTCAGCATATGTTATTACTGATATAATAATGATATTTTGTTGGAGGATTAGTTATTTTATTTTCACTAATAATCATAACGGTAGATACTCGAAGATACATTATAAAAGCCACATTATTAAAATTATTGATATAGTCTTCTATTTGTTCGCGAATATTCATATAATTATCATCAAACTAAATAACAGTTGAGTCTTCACGGAATAATTTTAGATTTCCCTTCGACTAAAAAATTAATATATCCCTACGTAAGTCCACAAGTTATATTTATTTACTTTTTTCAAATCAAGTTTTAACAGTCTTGATGCACTGTATATCAGGAATGATTAAACATATTTCAAAAAGGAATAAAAATATGCTATTTAACGGTATAACACTATGTCCTACGTAAGTGTCTTCAAGCAAGCGACGCAGGCGGCGCGACAACAAGATCGTAACAACACATTTAGATAATGGTATCCTACGTAGGAGGGACACGCGATTACTTGTATGCTAATTTCAAAGATTCTTATTGTAATTTCACCCGTTTTCTGTTACACTATAGAGCTGTAGTTTACACACGCAGATCTGTGGTCATAATACACTTCCATACTATCTTATTTTTAATCGACAAATTCTAAACTTAATTTCTTTTCATTTATGCATATTGCAAGTCTATGCCTCTTTCCATATATAAGAGCCGCATTTATAATTTAGTGATACTTCTATATTGTTTACGTATATTTGTTGAGATTATATTCAACAGTAATAAATAATATACATTTTTTAAGGTTCGCTTTTAAAATTTGTCTCGAAAAATTAGTTCTTCCTTTTTTCTATGCATATGTAGCTGGTCGCGATCGTTGGCAGTCATGTAGTATTCAGAGAAATAGAATGGATATAATCCTGATCGTTCTCATAACGAAGTTAGCCAAAATACTTTATGTTTAGTAAAGAACTGTTTTTTTTTTAAATTATATATTATTTTATTTTGTGAACCTATGTACAATTTTTAATTCTAAAATTTATGGTATATTAAGTTAAAAAAAAAAACAGTTTCCAGGATAACGACATCTAAGAAGTAAAATATTTACCCTTGGATTGTTTGTCATATTCGAGTATTTTTTTCTCAAGGAAAATTTACCGCAGTCTTTACTTAAAAGCACGTCTTTTCAATTAAATAAACTCACTCTGCATGAAAAACGGCAAAATTTTATGTAAAAAATTATTCTCTTTTGTTTTTTAAAGTAGTTTTTTTTTATATATAAAAAGAAAGTTTTCACATGTGTAAATTTTGAGCCAAAATACCCTTTGAGACGTTAAAATCTATGAGATTAAATTAAGTATATTCATATTTCGTACCACAATCAATTTTTTTAATTTCTATATATTGAAATTATATAAGGTATAGGCAGTTTTTTTAATGCCTTGTTGTGTGTAAATTTTCACACATAATAAACTTTAATAAACTGGCCCTGATAATTTTAAAACTTAACCCTTTAATAATATAATTTTCGACCAAGAATGTTCAAACCTGTAAGTTTTACAAGTATGCAAGACCCTCCGCGCGCGCTTGCACATCTAGAATCGTTAGCACCGCTCGCCCGAGTCCCCCGTACCGTCGCACCACCTGCGTTTCCTGAGGCTAGACGCTAACATACATCGTCTGTCCAGAAAGTTCCCGTACTGATTTTTCTCCTGCCTTTACGCAGCGCCATCTTGTAAACAACAGTAAAAGCTTGAACTCACATCTGTAAATACATTTGCATTCAACCAGCCAGTTGTGATCAGTCAGTGCCGAGTAGTAGACGTGCGAATTGTATGTGTCGTAATCGTTTTGTCATAGAAGTGTGATGGAGCAGCTACGGAGACATTTGAATCTTTAAAAAAATCTTACGGTGATGATTGTCGCCTTTAAAGTGTTTGAGTGGTTTCGACTCTTTCAGGAAGGACGGAAGTCGCTCGAGGATGATGCAAGGTCAGGGCGTCCCAACAGTTCGGCCGACGCAAACGTAAAAATTCGTCATCCTCAGCAACCCGACCGTCATCTTTTATGCGGATTGATGGCAGAAAAGTTTAACATCTCTAAATCAATGGACCGGACTGTTTTGATCAGATGACAACGCGCACGCTGACCCGGCTGGGATTGTAGTCCAGTTTTTGGCCCAAAAACAAGCGGCCGTACTTCACCACCCTCCTTATTCGCCTGATTTATCTCCCTACTGACTTTTTTATTCCCAAAAATCAAGTTTCACATGAAGGGTTAACGTTATGACGATTTGAAGTGCATTAAAGCTTAACATGATCTCACATGATATGAACATTCTGAACGTTGTACTGAGGTCGGAGGGAACAATGTAGAACATCTCAAGTCATAAAATGTTCAATTTTATTTTTTTAATTTTTTTATTAAGGCAGTCTGGGAACTTCTTGGACAGACGGTGTAAGATATGGTTTTACCATATATCAGTACTGATATTTTAAAAAAATCCTTTTACGCTGAATAGTCTGTACAATTTGACAGGAGGCGATTTTTTTATGGCATTTTACCATGTAGTATACACCAATAATTAATCGTTATAATAATAAATAACACGTCATCAAAGCGACAAGTATATAATTTTTATCTACAAAGTAACTTTTATAACTGGTATAATACGAAGTTGTCCCCGCATGGGAAACATGCCAGTTGTAAATGCATTTTTTATCTCTCCACAGTAATAACTACAGGCTGTTTTTAATGCATGACTTTGATCATTTATTA
>CM032454.1:86708900-86761400 GCA_019049505.1 Pachyrhynchus sulphureomaculatus | reverse complement strand
CTGCAACAGCACTGTTTGGTTGGAAATATGGAGTTGAAATACCTTTCGATGAAACGGCAATCCACATCAACACTTTCGGTTCAAATTTCATTTTGCCGGCGTATTTGACATCGTCTGGTGCTGCGTCATAATTGTCAGTGTAGTAGAAGGAATCATTTCCACTGAGAGAACTGTTCGAAAATGTGGAATATTTTTCATCATCCATAACGATGAATTTCCCATGCGTGAAATGCTTAACACGAAGTGCACGGCAACATTTTGGTATTTTTTCGAGCTGTCTTGCGGTGTATTTTGGTGCCTTTTTACGTTTTCGAACTTGCACATTCTTCAAAATTCGATGCACAGTTGACTGTGAAATATTTTCTCCACAATTTTCTTTGCGACTGCCCAACTTTGTCTTTTGCGCTTGACAGAAGATTTTTTGTTGTTTTTCTGCTAAGAACAGGTGACCGACCGAATTTTTTAAAATCTTCTGGTTCTTTGCATTCATGGCAATCACGCAAAACACGAGATATGATGGCGCGAGATACTGGCTCTTCAAACGCTTCGAGAATTTACTACGTGGACAGTTGTCCAAACAAGGAAGCAACGCACTTTCGTAAATCCAGCTTGTATGACATTTCCAGTGCGAATAATCAAATGCGCAGATTCTGAAATCAGAGTAGAGGTACCGTTACACCTTTTATTACATTATGGCCATGTTAATTTTCCGACATTTCCGCAGTTACGGAATTAACTATAGTGAGAACAGATGATTTACCTACATGTGACTGCTTGAATTAATAGGTTTAATCGTTCTCAAGTTAGAGACGGATATAGATAGATAGATAGATAATAATTTATTTGTTTTCATGTAACAATAAGTTACACTTATAAGCCAATAGGCATTAAACAATGTTAACTAAGTTTACAATAACCTATAATTAAATAAAAGAAAAGAAAAAAATAGTAAATAAGTAAAAACACTTTAAAAGCAAAATTACAATATAGTAACAAAGACACAATGAAATAAGAGGCACAACGGAAAAGACAAGAAACCACCTCTGCTGACAGAGCCATCAAATCCCTGTGCTAATTTCAACTGGACTTAAGAAAAATTCATTTAATGACTAATAAGCTCCTTGAAGCAGATATTTGGTTAAAAGTCTCTTTACTTCCGTTTTACATAACGCACGTACACTCTCTGGGAAACTATTATATATCTTTAATATGACATAATTAACATTTTTCTGTATGTAGCTGTAATTACACTTTTCGGGAAGCAGATTCAATTTATGTCTAGTGGCATACCTGTGATTGTTCAGGTAAGTCTCAAAAATATCGCTGTTGGTGTGAACAAATATAAAACTGTCCAAGATATACATAGTAATAATGGTTAAGATCTTTCTGTCTCTAAACATATTTCTACAGCTATCACGCGGCGTCATTCCAAATATACCTTTAATACATTTTTTCTGAAGAATTACAACTCTTTCAATTTCCGGTGAATTACCTCAAAAGATAAGACCGTATCTTATTTTTGACTGTATAAACGCATAATAAGCTGATAGAACAGCATTGACTCCAACATTTTCAGAAATAATTCTTAAAGCATAGCAACACTTTGAAACATTCAACGCAACATTCTCAATATGCGCTCTCCAGTCCAGTCTCTGATCTATTTCCACCCCCAAGAAGGAAACACGTTCGGACGATTGGATATTAATATTTCGATATGTAAAAGATAAAGTGTTTTCTATTCTATTGCCGAAAAATAGGCATTGTGTTTTTTGAGCGTTTATTAATAAGTCATGAGCCGAAAAGTATCCATCAAGAGCTTCGCACGCTCCTTGCACATTGGTCAGCATTGCGTGCGTGCTCTCCTCACTAAAGATCAATGTAGTGTCATCTGCGTAAAGTATAGTAAATTCTCCGGAGTTCATTCGTATATATAATGTATAAGAGAGGTCCTAATATTGATCCCTGAGGAACACCCCTCGACACCCCGATCTTGTGGGAAATTATCTGCCTACCAAAATCATCAATTTCCATAACCTGTTGTGTCCGATTTTTCAGGTAGGGTGCTAACAAATTCAACGCATTTCCCCGAACACCATACGATTCCAGTTTGGAACATAGGGTATTATGATTGACACTATCAAACGCCTTTGACAGGTCAATGCACATTGCCATTGTGAGCTTCTTATTATTTAAAGAACTTAGTATATGAGTTAATGCTTGATAAACCGCTCTAACTGTAGATTTACTTTTTCGAAATCCATTTTGGTTGTTGGAAAATAAAGAGTTGCGTTCAAAAAAATCGATTAGCCTATTGTTTATAATTTTTTCAAATATTTTACCTACGTTTGAGAGCAGTTATATTGGCCTATAGTTTTTTTCCTCATGTAGACCCCCTTTTTTGTGTATTGCTTTTACTAAAGCATTTTTTAGAAGTTCGGGATATACACCTGTATCAAAACATAAATTAATGACATAGGATAAAGGTTCTGAGATAGAAGCTGTAACCTCTCTAATAATACGTATTGGTAAATTATCATCCCCGACTGACTTTTTATTTTTTAGTCTTTTTATTGTCCTGGACACGTCTAGGGGGGTAGTTGGTCTCAAATAAATAGAGCGTACAGAACGATCAAGGGAAAAGACATAATTGTGTTTATTTGTACTTATGTTCGGACAAGAGCTTATAAAGTAGTGATTTAGGTTGTTAACTATTTTGAACGGATCATTAAATTTATTCGAAAAATTGTTAAGTACATTGTTACTATTTCTTTTTTCCCTGTTAGGGTCTGTACAAGTTGCCAAGCAGCTTTAACTTTGTTTTCAGCAGAATTTATAAAGCTGTTATTTGATATTTTTTTGGCATGTTTTATAACTTGCTTCAGTACTTTACTATAGATATTAAAGTATTCATTGGTTACTAGACCTTTAATTTTTTTAAAATACAGCACACGTTTATGTCTACATGAAACTCTAATACCCCGCGTAATCCACGGATTATGTTTGCTATGTTTGAGACATTTTTTCACTGTAAATATTGCATTAAAGATATTTAGGACTTTGTTTAAGAATCACATTGATAAACTGCTCCTAATTCGCTTTTGAATGAAATAATTTTATTATTTGAAAATACTCTCTTATAATAGAATTGAGGGGTAGTATCCTCACTGCCAGAAGTCTCGATATGAATAATCTGTGCGTGATGGTCAGAGAGTGCCGAATTCAATACGTAATATGACTACTTGTGATCAAAATTACAGAAAATGTTATCAAGCAAAGTAGCCGAATCTTTAGTTTCTCGAGTTGCCTTAAAAAAATGCATTGATTAAAACAAAATATATTAAACAAATCTGACAGTTGTCTGATTCGAATACCTTCCTGTTCAAGAAAATTTACATTGAAGTCACCTGCACAAATTACTTTGTGTTTAGGATAGTTTGTATGTATGTATGTATTCCAACACATGTTCAAGCCTTTCCACAAAATTATTAAAGTTTCCAACTCCACGTCTGTACAGGCAAACTATTATTAGTTTGGAACTGGGGTAACTAACTGCAGCCAATTCGATTATTCCCTCAATTCTCATGCTGCAGATGTCGATGAGATCATTAAACACCAAATCATTCCTACAGAAGATGCAGGCTCCACCATGCTTCATCTCAATTCGCGCAAAAAAAGATATGAGTGTAGAGCCCTCGATTACCACAAGGTCAATATTACGTTTGTTCATCCAGTGTTCACTGAAAAGCAGTCAACACTGGGACACATTCCCATATACATGTGTAGATACATACATCTAGATAGATAATCAGTGGTGTATATATATATATATATATATATATATATATATATATATATATATATATATATATATATATATATAGATAATTTTTCTTTATAGTAATTTGCTAGAAACATGAGAAAAGAGTTATTATTAAAAGAACTTGAGCCGCAATGTCGAGACGTAGAATAATCGACCCTTACTGCTTTGAAAATGAAAACCACTATCAATTTCGAACCATCTGGCGAGACTACTGAGAACTTCTTCATCCGCTTTCATTTTGATGCGTAGAATCAGAGAATCTGAGTTTAACAGGATGGGGCGACATCACACGCTTTAAATGCAACTTCTTCAAACTAAAGTTTGAGTCCTCGCTCTTTGAAAAAACTAAAAAAAGAATACTAATAAGGAATGGCAGTAGATAAACTAAATTCTTTTTAGAAAGCTAATCAATAAATTCATCGCTCGCTTAGAAGGTCGCCGGAAACGTAATAGTTCAGATTTTCATGCACTGCATCGTTTCTTGATGTCCTTGGTCGCCCGGTCCGAGCTTACTAAAAATCAAACCTTATTTAAACTTCCAATTTTTATTCAGGTGTAACCTCGGAGCTTGATTTAATGATTTTGAACATGGAGTTTTCTCCCCGCGATAGTCACAGAATTATTGCGGTAAAATGCTCCAAGCAATAAAATTTCCGAGGACCAAAGTTACACTCTTTATTTCCACCTTTCATGTAATAAGCCAAACAAATTATAACCTATTTCTGAGACTCCCTGTAGATATACGTGTACTATATACCACGGTTCTCATCTAGATATAGTCAATTATGGCTTTGCAGTAAACACCATCGTTTCGTTATACTGTCACCCTTGTAAACAAAGCATTACTGTCTCTGCTTTAACTTTCATCTGTTTCCATCAGATAATAACATGATATAAAGTTGGAACTTTAAACCGCAGCCCGTATGATTAACTTGAGGCTTAGCTGTCCTGCGACCCACTAATCGTCGAAACATGGCGAACACCGTAATCTACTTAGCTGCCGGATTACGAGTATCAGGCGAATCCCACGCAAACTACAGAGTAATGAGCCATCAGTGTTTGTGTTGGGCACTTTGCCGTAATTCAACTTTAAAATTGTTGTTTATTACATCTGATGGAAATTTGATTTGAACATTTTGCTTTTGTAAATGATGAATTTTTAAATTCTTTCTTGTTACATTGTGTAGTATAGTTTACTGGGTGATCCAAAAATAAGTGCAAATTTGTTTGGCTTGATATGCGAACGCAACTGATGAAAGTGGGAATAAAGAACGTAACCCCTATCCGTGGAAATTTAGGGGTTATGGCGTGTTTTATGTTAGCTTTTTTTTATATGTGAGATATTTACAAAAACAATAATAGCTAATGAAAAGGGACTGT
Organism: Pachyrhynchus sulphureomaculatus; assembly: GCA_019049505.1. Lineage (NCBI taxonomy): Eukaryota > Metazoa > Arthropoda > Insecta > Coleoptera > Curculionidae > Pachyrhynchus > Pachyrhynchus sulphureomaculatus. Next base: position 86,756,200 of record CM032454.1, on the reverse strand, counting down.
GATAAAGTAAGTGCTGTGAAACAAACAAGTGACATGACAAAAGTACCTATACTCGTGGTACGCGATAATGTGAAAAAAATTATGTTTGAAGCCAAAAATTCGAAAGGTGTGGGTAAAACAAAGTGTTAGTATGAAAGTGAAAAGACCTCATTCGAAGAAAATTATATCAAATGTTTAAAGAAAAGGTTGTCCCTACATTGGGCTCTTTAAAATCACGTTTAAATATTGACGAAATCAATATACCATGCAGCACATCTAACCTCTACACTGCCCTGCTTAGGATTGGTTTTAAATATTGGTTAATAATTAAAAAAAAGCTAAAAGAAACTCCAAAGAATAAAGAATTTAAGGTTTTTTTTTATGAGTCTAGCACAGGTGCTGCAGGGAAGTCCCTGAAGCGCTCCAGGCGCGGCATGTGTGCGGAAAAAGCAATTTACGTTGTTGTTGAATCGCTGTAAATTGTACTCGGTGGGAAACACAGCGCTGGGCAAATTATTCCAAAGGGATGATATTCTCCATATAAAAGACTGCTTAATAAGCGTTGTACGCGGAGTAACATGCTGAACCTCATACGGATGTGAAGCACCAGCGCGACGTGTATTTCTAACATGCACCGCTTTGGGAGGAATTAAGCGGGCTACATCCTTCGAACACTTTCCATGAAAATACTTGTAGAACAGACTCAAGTCGCCAACCGTTCTTCGATGTTCCAGCGAATCAAGGCCGCCAGTCAATTCCGGGTCTCCAATCAGACGGACAGCTCTTCTCTGAACATAATCCAACAAATGCAGTGTATGTTTGGGAGCGGAGCCCCAAACATGGGAGCAGTATTCCATATTTGGTCGAATTTGAGCTTTGTAAAGAATTAACAGTTGTTGTGGGGTGTAAAGCTTTCTGGTTCGAAATAATATTCCTACCTTTTGAGAAACTCTCCTTGCTATGCCTGCAACATGTTCATGCCAGGACATATTTGCTCCCAAACTAACGCCCAACAAATTGAGCGACGATGCTAGGGGAATGGAGTGCCCCGACATAACTATGTCGGGTTCAGCAATGTTAACTTTTTTAGAAAAAACTGCCGCCTGGGTTTTTGTAGCGTTAAATTCCACTTGGTTACTGTCACCCCAAGATAGAATTTCTTCCAGGTCTTTGTTAAGTTAAACGACCTCCTGCTGTCTGCGGATATTCGCCTGAGCAGCCCATGTCCGAGTGTTCAAAGTGAATGAAGAGATAAGCGTACTGTCGTCTGCAAAGCTGTAGATTGAATTCCCGGTCTTTTCCAGCAGATCGTTAATGTAAATGAGAAAGAGAGTAGGAGACATTATGGACACCTGGGGCACACCGGCGTTGATTGTGAAGGTGTTAGAAAGAAATCAGTCTACCGCCACTCCTAAAGAACGTTCTCTGAGGAAACATGAGAGCCACAAACAGAACTTTTCAGACATACCACAAGAGCGTAGCTTAGCCAACAGTCCATCGTGCCAAACACGATCGAATGCCTTGGACATGTCAAGAGCAACCGCTCGAGATTCTCCAAAGTGTTCAACTGCGTTGTTCCAAACATGTGCTACATAAGTCAGAAGATCTCCTGTTGATCTATGTTTACGAAAGCCATATTGGTGATCGCTAATAATATTGAATCGTTCAAGATATTTTAGAAGATGCTGATTGATAACCTTTTCCATGACCTTCGATATTATTGAAAGTAGTGCGTCTGGTCGGTATCGGCTAATATGGTAATCGGTAAATATGGAAAAAAGAATACGGGATGCGTGCAGGACAATAACGCCCTTTATGCTAAAGAAAGTGAAGGAAAATATAGTAAAACAACTAAATATGTGTATTCAAATAGACGGGCATATTTTTGAACATTTATTACGTCATAATATTAATCATTAGATAAGTTAAACTAAATTAAAATTATTATTAACTATTTGTTTATGTTTTCACAATAGCGTAAGTGTATTAAAAACAAGGGTAAAAATTGAAAAATTCAAAATAAATCGAAAACTATTAGAAATAGGTATATGACATACTTAATAAAAGTTGAAGGGTTTTGTAAAATCTATCAGAAAAAATAATAATATACAGGGTGGGCCATTTAGAAAATTTGAGATTTTTCAATTTAAAATAGTCGAAATGCATAAATTTATTTTGAACACCCTGTAGAATCTAACTCAAATTTCTTTACATATATCTTTTTTTTCATCTCTATAGAATGCTTGTACCAATTCCGAGTATTCCATCTTCAGAAATAATGGCGCTACTGGCAATTTTTTACAAAACTGAAAACTGGTATTTTTTTTAAAAAAAAAAATTGAAATATTAGAAAAACGACTAGGTTTAGGTATATAACATTATTAATAAAAAAGGTATAAAATTTTACGCAGAATTTAAAAATAAATTAGAAAATAAGCTGTTCCATTTAAAAAAACATGTTATATCGGCCACACTTTTTTGAAGTACTCTGTATACTCAAACATAATTTTAAACTGTGCACCTTAACATTCCCTAAAACTATTGTATTTAACATTTACTTTACTCTATCGTTGACTCACCCTGTACAATATACGACTTATCAGTAAAAGATAGCATTACAATTATCCAATTAAAATAGAATTAATAACTATTTTCTTTTTGTTTTATGTAATATTAATTAACTAAATGGTTAATTACTTCTGCCTTTAAAAAAAGTGAAATCGAAAAAATTTTAATTGTTGATTTTTGTCAGAATGACTATCTGTATTATTGATTTACTATATTTGTAACGTGCAAAATAATTTTCTTGAGAAACAGTCCTCTATGCTTAAAATAAAAAAATAAAAAAATATTGTTTATTATGCATTTTTCAACTATGCGAGGTGCACACACTCAGTAGTCCTCAACAAAGCTGCATGCTTGGTCAGAACTGTATGTATTAACAATATATTGGTTATATATATGATCAAGACCCATCAGTTCAAGTATTGTTTAAGTAGCAGAAATATGAAAAAAATATAAACTAATCTATTAAATTAAGTCCTCGTCTAGCCGACTGCTTTTTGCAAGTTTTTTTATTCCGTTTTTAATCATTAAATCAGTAACCAATTAAAAATCAAATAAAACATTCCAAATATAAGATATTATCTATCATTTCCAGCTTGAAATTATTTAATAAATGAAAACGTCATTTATTTAGCATATAATTAGTTGGATATACACATTTTCAATACATTAACCATAATAAAAGCCCCACTATTTACTAACTGACAAAATGATAATGTCAAAACCATCATTATAGGATGTGCGATAAGATAATAATAGTGTAACGTGGATACAGGACCGTTGTGTTATTTAAATATTAATATTTTACTTTATTTATCGGTAGGAAGAGTCATTATTAACTTGATTACTTTTAATAGCGGCTATATTCCAGTAACAGAGTGATATTTTTTATTTGTTATACAGAGTAGTAATACGATTATTGACCTCTAAGTTTAGTTTCCAGGGACGCCGTTTTATTTATTGATCGAATTGATATCGCAATGATGATATGACCCCCATTGTATTACCCATTTAAATTTATAAGTTAACTGATTATCCCTTCTAAGCACTACAGAATTTTCCAGTGCTTATTCTTTCATTTACGTGGAACGCTTAAACTCTAGCAGCCCATGCAAATATCCGCAGATAACAAGAAGTCATATAACTTAACACAGACCTGGTAGAAATTCTGTCTTGAAGTGAGTCAAGTAGAATTTAGCACAACTGAAACTCAAGCAGTATTTTTTTTCCTAAAAAAAAACTTTAGAGAATCTGACATAATTATGTCGAAACATTCTGTTTTCTGTCTTTTCTTGCTAGACGTTAGCATCAATTTAATACTGTAGCCGGCTTTGGGGATGTACTTTCAAACATACACTGGATTTGTTAGTTTCTATCCAGAAATGAGCGATTCGTCTGACTGGTGATCTGGAACTCTCCAAAAAGCTTGATCCTTTCGAACGTCGTAGTAGAGTTGATGCTACGAGGGTTTTATGATAAGTACCTAGCCTTGACAAGAAAAAAACATTTTTAGGTGTAAAATTTATTTTATTTTTCAACATAGTCTCCTATTAGCTCGATACACTTAGTCCAACGTTCTTCTATCTTTTGTTTCCCATCTAAAAAATTCGATTTCTCCAACCTTTCAAAATAGGCGTTTGTTTCAGACATCACCTCATCGTTTGAGCCAAAGTTTTTTCCACCGAGCCATTTTTTCATATTCCGAAATAGGAAATAATCGCTGGTGGCTAAATCTAGTGAATGTGGTGGATGCGGAAGCAATTCGTATTCTAACTCATGAAATTTTGCCATGGCGATGGCACAAGTGTGCACGCGGATGTTTTTCTTTCACAGCATGGTTGAAACGATCTAATAAGTTGACATACTCTCCATTAATCGTTTTGCCGTTTTCAAGGTAATCGACGTGGATTATGCCGCGTGTATCCTAAAACACTGTAGCCATGACTTTGTTGGCCGATAAAGTCACCTTCTTCGGCGCCGATTCACCACTGACAATCAACTGTTTGGACTGTTGTTTGGTCTTTGGTGTGCCGTGATGAATCCATGTTTCGTCAACAGTTATGAATCGACGCCAAAAATCATTTTGATTGCGCTTTAACATTCTTTTGAAGTTGCACACTTGCGTGTTTATTGTTAATTGTGAGCAATTGAGGCAATTGTGGAAAGCTTTCTCATATTCAGTTAAAATGTTCTGCACCCGTTCAATTGGGTTTTTAAATAAAAGATAATTATCGATTTTTTAACTTTATTTCATAACTTCATCATAAATAATATTGATAATCGATGCAAAAAACTTTTTAAACATTTTTTACAATTAATTATAAATAAATTAAAATTTAAAAAAGCGCCACGATTTTCTGCCATGTTTGTGACGTCATTACCATATATTAAAGTGTTTTCACGTGGTACTGTCAACAGCTTCTACCTGTGTATATACTGTCAAAATTATTGAAGTATGCTATATTTTGTTATATTTGTTAAAATGTAAATGTAAATAAGAACATTTTTATTAAATATAATTAAATTATTAGGGTGTCACTGAGAAGTTACGGTGACAAGGCTATAAGTTATGTTCAACTTAAACGCAAAAATGATTATTATTATATTAAAATTCTTACATCAAAGTGATCTTCACAACAGAAAAAAAATTGATGTTGTTTTAGGATTAATACGTCGTGCTGCTTGGAACCATTGATTTCGACGTTTAACATCTTGTGGTATATTTAAAAACATTTTTTCGGGAGTTGTTTTCGTAGTATTCGTACAAAATGGTACGAAACAGGCACGATAACTTTTTAGGTTAGACATTTTCAATAAATTTATCAATACACTGATGATAATAACAAAAATAAATTCTTTGAAAACTAAAAGACTCGTAATAGCGGTCTGTGATGTTGGGGAAAAATAAGCATTCTGACGTCACACCCGCTCGGATTTTTTCGGCGCGTCATCGGTAATAAGTTTAAAAATTTTATTTTCAACGTGATATAACTTTTTAACTCCAACGAAGAAAAAAATAAAAGTAGTTTTGTTATAAAACTTACATATGATCTTTCCATTTATGACAATTTTTTTTCCAAAACCCCAATTTAGATGTCTACAGTTTCAGCAATCTCACGCATTTTCACTTTCCGGTCATTTATCACTATATCGTCAATTTTGGGACGACCTGGACGTTCTTCATCAAAAATGCTTGTACGGCCGCGTTTGAATTCAGCTGTCCAGTATTTTATGGTCGATAATGAAAGTGCAGAGTCCCCATAAACTTCACTGAGTTCCGCTTTTATCTCATCATTCGTTTTCTTTTTCAAAAACAAATATTTTATCACTGCTCGATATTCAATTATTTTTGCATTGTTGTATAAAGACAAAAGCTGTTCTATTTAAATGGCTGCCCCGCACAAACTAAATTACGCAGCGACTTGAAAATTTGACAGGATTCTTGTGAAAGGTTATGTTAACGACAGTAAGTACTCAAGTTGCTTTGGTACGAACTATACAATGTGCTGAAATAAATCCTATTTTATAATTTTATTCGGAATTGTAGTGCTACTCTTTCAATATTATAAGTAAACTAGCCGTGCCCGCGGCTCCACTCGTGTGGGCTTGATTCACTATTATCGTCACTGCTTATTCTTTATGTTACCTAACGTAACATAGAACATATGTATTTTATGAAAAAACACGTAAATCGGATAAGTGCACTAACGGACAGACAGACAGTGTTGTTACATGATATTGTTCCATATTTAACGGTTTAGGCAGCGTATTGCAAGAGAGTGCGCTAGCGACAAACTTTTTTTCGATTTGATTCACTGTTATCGTCACTGCTTATTATGTTACCTAACGTAATAAAATATATCCTATGTTACTTAACGTAATATAATTGATCCTATAACCTGGCCAGGGAACATACGTATGTTTAAAAAAGAGCACGTAAATCGGATAAGTGGTTCTCGAGTGATAAGCGCACTAACGATAGACAGACAGAGCGACGTTGCATTTTATATATATTATAGAAGATTATAGATAATGTGGACAGACAACAAATGTATGAACTATAAGAAAAAACACATAAATCGGATAAGTGGTTCTCGAGTGATTAGCGCACTAACGGACAGACAGATAGATAGAAAGACGTAGCATTTTATATGTATTATAGAAGATTATAGATAACCTGGACAGAGAACAAATGTATGAACTAAAAACAAATACATAAATCGGATACTAAGTTGGGAATGTGGAATCCTTGGCACAATGACTCTACTCAGTATATATCACCACTACACCAAACACTTTATTTTTGCGCTCGACGCGCGTTTCGCTAACCATGTTAGCTTCATCAGGAGCGATGATTAAGCGTTCCTGATGAAGCTAACATGGTTAGCGGAACGCGCGTTAAGTGTAAAAATAAAGTGTTTGGTGTAGTGGTGATATATAATGAGTAGATAAATCGGATAAGTGGTTCTCGAGTAATAAGCGCACTACCAGACAGACAGACAGAGAGACGTTGCATTTTATACGTTTTATAGAAGATTATAGATAACTGGACAGAGAATAAATGTATGAACTAAAAAAAAATACATAAATCGGATAAGTGGTGCTCGAGTAATAAGCGCACTAACGGACAGACAGACAGACAGAAAGACGTTGCATTTTATATATATTATAGAAGAATATAGATAACCTGGCCAAAGAACAAATGTATGAATTAAAAAAGAACAGGTAAATCGGATAAGTGGCTCTCGAGTGATAGGCGCACTAACGGACAGACAGACAGAGAGATGATGCATTTTATATATTTTTTAGAAGATTATAGATAACCTGGACAGAGAATAAATGTATGAACTAAAAAAAATACATAAATCGGATAAGTGGTTCTCGAGTAATAAGCGCACTAACGGACAGACACACAGGCAGAAAGACGTTGCATTTTATATATATTATAGAAGATTATAGATAACCTGGCCAGAGAACAAATGTATGAATTAAAAAAGAACAGGTAAATCGGATAAGTGGTTCTCGAGTGATAAGCGCACTAACGAACAGACAGACAGACAGACAGAGAGACGTTTTATTTTATATATTTTTTAGAAGATTATAGATAACCTGAACAGAGAATAAATGTATGAACTAAAAAAAAAATACATAAATCGGATAAGTGGTTCTCGAGTAATAAGCGCACTAACGGACAAATGGACAGAGAGACGTTGCATATATATATATATATATATATATATATATATATATATATATATATATATATATATATATATATATAGATAGATATTATGGAAGATTATAAATAACCTGGCCAGAGAACAAATGTATGAATTAAAAAAAAAAACATGTAAATCGGATAAGTGGTTTTCAAGTCATAAGTGCACTAACGGACAGACAGACATACAGAGAGACGTTGCATTTTATATATATTCTATTCTTTGCTACATGATATTGTTCCGTATTTAATGGTTTAGGCAGTGGATTGCAAGAGAACGCGTTAGCGGCAAACTTTTTTTCGACTTGACTCACTATTATAATCACTGCTTATTCCTTATGTTACTTAACGTAATAAAATATAGCCTATAACCTGGCCTAAGAACATATGTATGTTTTTAAAAAAAAGCACGTAAATCGGATAAGTGGTTCTCGAGTGATAAGCGCACTAACGGACAGACAGAGAGACGTTGCATTTTATATATATATATATATATATATATATATATATATATATATATATATATATATATATATATATATATATATTATAGCTAAATTACCACTACTGTACAAAGCATTGAATTTAACGTATGTTTTCTTGTCTGTTTCTAGAGCAGAACCTTAAAAATATTTTCTGTTTTAGTTGGGTAGCCACCAAAAAAGTAGCTACCCCATTAGTTTATCTACTTAGTAGCTGCCTATTACGGAACTTTGTGTGCAAGTATACGTGCCTATGGTTGAATCCAAGAAATATTTATGTGGAATATATTGAAAGAAGATTTCGTTAGTTCAGTGTATCCATTGTTTCAGTATCTAGTAAAATACTCCAGAATAGAATTTGAGAAAGTTGCTTTTATAATAACTTTTCATTTGAAACCTTGTTAAATCCTAAACCTTCATTTTATACTTAATTCAACACCACAATAGCAAAACGAGCAAACAAGAGAATATACGATCCGATTACAAACTAGTGGACGGTTGGGTAAAGCGGTCTGTGCGGCTAAGGCTCGGTGGCGCGTGGTTTGCGGTCAGCGTTAACCGCAACCCTCAGTCGAACGGGTGAGAGTGACCCTTCTCTCGCTTCTCTTCTCAATGTTCTGTACTTTCAAAATTAGAAAGGGTTAGTTTACCCCTATTAAGGAATTTAGGGATAAGTTTAGACTACGTTTGAAAGATGAATTAATTATTAGTGAAACAATTATTACCAAATGTCAGAGTTCTTGTTGACCTACGGCGGAAAGTTATTTTATTATTTTACAAATAATTCTCTTGGGTATTAGTCAAAATTTCAGTATTCGAGTATGGATATTCGACTAATCTCTGGAGTATTCGAATTCATTTAAAATTCTAAATTAAGTAATGACTAATGAACATGAAATTAATTAAGTACATGGCTTATAATATATTTCAAGTGCCTATTGATTTTTCACGTAAAAATGAAATTCACGTCAAAAACTATTTGTTTTGGCATAGTTCTTTCTGTTCTCCGCTATAACCACTTAAAAAGAGCGGAATTTTACCTTTTTAGTTAGAAAGGAAAATAACACACGAATTGCGATGCTGTCAGTGTTACGTGAATGCGTAAGGGTAGCTTATTCTCGGAACGAGTTTTTTACTAGAGCGATCTCATCCCAACAAAATTGAAAAAAATCGCAACTTTCACTATAGGTACTAACATGCAACTCGCAACAAGTTGACAATCTACAAGATGATCATCTGAGCCGGTTTGACCTACTCTAGCCCAGCACGGTGCCAAATGTCATGCCTCCACAGATTCACCCTCCAAACCGTTTAAAACCAAAGCCCCATGGTTTGTCCGCAACACCCAGCTTCACCGAGACCTCCAAATGCCAACAATCCAGAAATTTATGAGCAACGTTCAACTTAAATACCTGGACAAAGCCACAAACCACTCCAACCCCATAGTCACGCCAGTCCACGCCATGCCCGACGTCGTCTTCGAAGGCCCTCGGACCCCTTGCCTCCAGATTAGCTTAAGTTAGCCATAATTAGTTTTAAGTTCAATATGGTCATGAAATATCTTAAGTAACAGTAATAGGTACTAACATTTTACATTTAAGGAATTTGTTGTTTTCCATGATTATAAAGTGGTATTGTCAATTCGCTTAAAAATTATATTAATTTTTTACTAAATTTGAATAGTTTATTATAGATGTTACCATAATTTAACTAGTTTTTGACTGAGATAATAAAAAAAAATTAAGCATAACTGTTTATAGTCAAATATATGAGGGGTTCAAGGGGTAGGGTAGAAAGTTAGAGTTGCTTATTATATATCTTGTTATACGTGGCGTTTTCAAAGCTGTTAGAATTTTAACAGAAATAGTTTGTAGGGGGTCACGTCAAGTCCAATTTTAAATATTTTTGAAGCCCTTAAATAAAATTCAGTACTTTTTCTAGAAGAGTGTATTTGTGAAGGAAATGCTGGATAAATCATTTTATCGATTCTTCTTGGAGCTACTTGTTTATACTTTAATATTAAAAAAATGTATTCTGTTAGACAACCAAATTTTTTATTTAATATCGTTCAAAATACTTTAATCCCATCCTGCTTAACCAAATAATACTGAAATAACAGTCGTAACCGGTGACGCACGATTGATTTTTCAAACCATAGTAGAACGTTACCGAAAAGAAACGAAAATCGGTAAAATAACCTATATTCTATATAACGTCACGCTACTCGCATTAAAAGCATCTGGTTACCGGCTTTACATCGATTGCAAATAGAAAGTTTGCTTGAGAACTTAGCGGTGGGCAATTTGTTAAGTTTTGTCATCATAATAATTCGGAATATCTTTTTTAATTAAGTATACAATTTATTTAAATATAACAGGGATATTGTATCTATTTTAGTTTTAACTACGCGTAGTTGAGGTCTTGTTAACATTATTGTAGAGGTACATTTATTAAGTTTCTTAGTCGATTTTCAGTTAACGCTTTATGAAGAAAGCAAATATGATTGTCAAAAAAAACAATAAATTATTTAAATGGAACCCTCTGAATATGGGCACATTATTAAATAGCACTTTTCAGACCCTCTCTCAGATGAAGACGATGGCCTTCCCTACCCACCATGACAGAAGACTGTAAGACTAGGTTAAGTTAACATAAGTCTTCGGTTAAGTAACATTAAACCCTAGGTTAAGTTAACATAAGTCCTAGGTTAAGACATCATAAGTCCTAGGTTAAATTAGGCTAGAACAATCATGTAAACAAACCATTTCCTAGGTTAAGTTAGTATAGGATCACTAAAGTAAATGCTTAAATTAAGTTAGAATAAAAAATCACTCACAACATCTGTCAAAAATATAAGTAATAGGGCTATGTGTTACTTATAAATCAATAAAGAAAATGGAAAAAGTTCCTTTCAATCCAATTTCAAAAATATTCAATTATTACAGAGGAGTGCCTTCTAACAATATTTTTGATACAAGGATTTATGGATTTTAAAATATCAAACAATTTTTAGAAGAACCTGTACATGGCCTTTTGTAATTTTCCTATGTTATAAATACCGAAATAAATTTCTAATTAAATCTCACTTTAGTAACTTCGTTGCTTTGGACGAAATGTAAACCTGCGAAAGAACAGAAATAATGCCAAACTACGAGAGAATACTGTGAAATTGTACTTACGACGATAATGGTATCGTGGACCCAAGATATGTTACTAATGGTATATGATAATATAACCTGACTACCTAGATTTATGTAAAATTTTATAGTTGCTTCTATCAAAACCATAGTTTGTTCTAAACTTTTGTATTAGCTCAATTTTACGGGATTTTATTTAGTGAGAATTCTATCTAGGTAGCAATAATATCACAACATAAATACAACTCTGTAGATAATATTTCTCAAACTCTATTGTGAAAGACATAAAATGAACATTAAGTTTCTTTATCATAATTATTTTTCTAGTCTTTATTGGTAATAAGTTTTCTTTGCTAATTAGTAGGTACATTTGTATGTACAAGCGTACATTCTGTTCAAACATCTTACTATAGGTAACAGATTAATTCATAAAAATACAGTACGAACTATCTACCTGTATATTTATTTTCACTGCAGTAGTATGTACTTAATTTTTTTTTTGTGTGGATCACAATTGTAGTTACACCATGTGTTCTTAACATATGGTATATACATATAAGATACTAATTGCTGTTTCAAATTTGGTTATGTACGAATATGTAACTAATGGTTATTAAAAACCATCATATTTGATTAACAATAAACTTCGCATTCATAATCTCGATTTTTGAGGTTTTCCCATTTCCTGTCACTGTTTTAATTTTAAGATTTTGTGGTAGTTTTTAACAGCTGATATGTGTTTATACTTAAATAAAATTAAAATATTATATTTCTCATTTCTTTTTACACCTATAGGCTGTAAAACTAAAATGCTCCATAATGTTAAGTGGTTAGATTTAAAATATCCCTTCACCAATAGAAAGCTGTAAGTTTTTGAAGTTGCATTGTATAAAAGGGTATTTTATGAAAAAATCTCTCCCCCCCTTCCCCCAGGTCAGTCGAGTTTATTGTGTTGAGAAAGTTCTTTTCATTATAGATTAGAGCTCTCTGCCTCTATAAGCAGGATTATCTTTTTTTCCTTTAAAGAAAACACCTTTTGAATCTATATATTCTCCTCACCTCTTGAACCTGAATATATATATATATATATATATATATATATATATATATATATATATATATATATATATATATATATATATAAGTCCTTCGAGTTTCGCTCTCTCGTTTGCCGATTCTAGTTCGACTGATAAACCGTGATATGACGAACGCGATTCGATGAGAAATAAGAGAACAGTGGGCAACTGCAGAAATATGGACTTTGTTCATTTTGAGTGGTTTTACATTGATTTATATGCAAAGGCTTTGCTGACCATCTGTCGGTATGTGGTCGGCCCCCAATGGACGGCTGGCATGCTTTTCAGTCTTAGGTACAATGTTTTGTATCTCATCACGATCTTACGGTAGTACGGCAATAAGTACTTTGAGTTTTGTTCTCTCGTTTGCCGATCCTAGTTCGACTGTGAGCGTGTGAGTTTTTCCACAATTTCTTGACCAAGTTTAGTTAATAATAAAGAATAATTATTCTCCCGTCATTGTTTTGTCTTATTCCAGATAATCTGTAAGATTCTTCCAAAAAACCGAAGCAAGGGCTTTTTCAGGTGATTTCTGTAAGCGAAACTTCTTGAGGCAAGGTGAGCCAGCATGTTTCACTCCATTGACGGTTCTTTTGACTCTGGATGATAATGATGGACCCACGTTTCGTCCCTAGTTACCATTTGGTTTCAAAGGTTATATGACTCTTCTTCAAAACGTGTATAAATCAATTTGGATGTTGTGACCTCAGTCGTTTTTGGTACCCATACCCAAATCAAAATGGGCAATTTCACATTGTTGTAAGAAAAGCGTCTCAGCTTCAACATGCCCTCGGGTAGACACAGAAACGCGTCTTTCAGCAGGTGTTTATCACTAATCTTGATCCTTATTCTCTTGAAATCTGCAGCCCTCAACAAACTTTGTGTACCTATTTACAAATGTCGAACTACGATTCATAACAACCGCATTCGTTATTGACAATTTGCAGTAGTCTAGGCTGGGTATCAATATTCATATAATATTTACGTATATATATATATATATATATATATATATATATATATATATATATATATATATATATATATATTTATTATGGTCTAACACACGTGCTGCAGGGAAATCCCTAAAGCGCTACAGGAGCGACATGTGTGCAGAAAAAGCGATTCACGTTGGTCTTGAATCGCTGCAAATTGTGCTCGGTGGGAAACACAGTCCCGGGCAAATTATTCCTATATATATATATATATATATATATATATATATATATATATATATATATATTTATATATTTATATATTTTATATATATATATATATATATATATATATATATATATATATATATATATATATATATATATATCTGTTGATGCCCCTTTTTGCCGAGTTCCCCAACTAGTTTCATAACTTAGGATTTTGTTAGATACGGCAACTTTTGCTTTCTCTGTCTTTATTATATATATATATATATATATATATATATATATATATATATATATATATATATATATATATATATATATATTCAAATTCTTATATATATATATATATATATATATATATATATATATATATAAATTTTACTTTATTTTATTGTGTTTACGAAAATCAATAAATAATACCAATTTGGCAATTAAAAGCCATTTCTATGCCAATCCATCTCTGCAAATATCAGATAATAACAGTAACATTTACCGGAATTGCGGTTTACGGCTTAAAGCCATCCTAAATCCATTGTATTCGTCTAAAGATCAGTCCTTATCTTCGATCAGCAGCAACCTATGAATGCTGCCGAAGTGCTTCAATTTGATTTAATTGGACGATAAGACTTCTATAAACTCTCGGAATTTTATAAAGAATGGTTCGAATGGTTGCAAGATAAATTATCTGTGGTTTTCTGTCAATAGTTTCGATGTCCCTTGTCTGCCTTTTAATGGATTTTCCCTTTCACGAATTAAGAAAAAATACAAGTCTGGATTGGAGCCGTATATTGCTAAAAAAATAATTTGACGTGTATTTTGAAAAATTTGGACATGAGAATAATAAGAATCATACTGACTGTCAGCTGAAACCCGCGTTGATAATGGGCTCTCAACAGAGATTGTCGGCGTTTTAAAAGAAGTCCGTCAGGTATGAGTATCATCACCCATTCTATTCAATATCTACATTAAGAAAATATTTCAGTTAGCGTTAGAGAATGAAAGGCGAGTTACCATCCCAATCAATAATATTCATTATGTGGGGGATACCGCCATCTTAGCTAACCTCGAGCACCTTTCGTCAATTTTAAATAACGAATGTTGTAAGCGATATGGACTACATATCAATATTGGCAAAATAAAAAATATGGTAACGAGTTGCAAAATTCAAACACCGCTGCTCTTATCTTGACGAAACGAGATAAGTGTGTAAATGAAAAAATTAGCTATGCAGAATCAGCTTTTTTAAAACTTAAAAGTCATCTTTTATAGAAATCTACCAGTTGCCACCTGATTCTGCGTACTTAAAGCTATAACGCAAAACCCAATTAAAGCCTTTGAACCGTCGGCACTTAGCAGACTATTATATATTTCCTATACTACTCATAAATTAAATGATGAAGTTTGGAATGGAAAGAGAACTTAAATATTATAAAGCAACGTAAAGTATCGTGCTTTGAACTTATATTGATATAGCACAATTTATACTTCCATGGATGAAACAACATTCGTGGTTTCGCAATGTAAGAAGCAGGTGTAGTAATATAGACGTAGAAACCGTATTCAAATAGGGTAAAGAAGCTCATTGACTATATGAAATAAATAATGAAGACCGGAATACATTAGTTAATATAGCACATGGTACTCGAAAAAAAAGGACCTCCTTAATGACAAGCTGCTTGACTGCACTAATTTATTTATAGTTACCAGCCTAATTCGCTTTGTAAGTATAATATGTAGGCTAAAAAGTTTTTGGTCTAGCTACTTAAAACACATTTTTTTTGCAACATTCGACTTTATTCATCAACATAGTCTCCTTCAAGAGCGATACAATCAGTCCATCGCTTTTCTAACTAACGTTTCTATATCTTTCTTTTAGAAGAATTTGTCTTTGCCTTCAAAATAGGCCTCAGTTTCGGCGATAACTTCTTCATTGGAGCCAAATCTCTTTCCCGCGAGCATTTTTTTGAGGTCTGCGAATAGATAATAGTCGCAGGGGGCCAAATCTGGAGAATACGGTGGATGAGGAAGCAATTCGAATTTCAATTCGTGCAATTTTACCATCACAACCATTGACTTGTGACACGGTGCATTGTCTTGATGAAAGAGCACTTTTTTCTTGTTCATTTGGGGCCGTTTCTATGTGATTTTTGCGTTCAAATGCATCAATAACTTTATATAATATTCGCTATTGATGGTTTTTCCCTTCTCAGCATAGTTGATAAAAATTATTCTCTACGCATCCCAAAATACAGAGGCCAAAACCTTCCGACTATTGTGCCTTTGGTCACTTCGGGCGGCTTTCATCGGCTGCTGTCCAGTCAGCTGACTGTCGATTTGATTCCGGTGTATAGTGGTGGATCCATATTTTATCCATTGTCACATGTCGCATTCCGCTTAAGCAGATCCAAACATCGCTCAGCAGATCAACACGTTGTTGTTTTTGGTCCACTCTGAGCAATCGCGGTACTCATTTCGAACAGAACTTTCTCATGCCCAAATGTTTGTGCAAAATATGACCAACACGTTAATTTCATATCTTTAGGGTGTCAGCTATCTCACGCAATTTCACTTTACAGTCATTCAAAACAATTTTGTGGATTTTTTTTATGTTTTCCGGTGTAACCACCTCATTTAGGCGTCCAGAGCGTTCAGCATAATTTGTGTCTGCGCAGCCGCGTTTAAATTCAGCATACCAGTAAATGGTGAGTGATTTTCCAGGGGCAGAGTTCCCGTAACACTTATCAAGCCATTGCTTTGCTTGAACGGTATTTTCTTCCATCAAAAAACAGTGTTTAATCAACACACGAAATTCGATTTTTTCCATTGTTTTGAAAATATCAAAAGTGGCGTCACTAAAACCACTGTAACTTGTAAACCAATCGTCGAAATATTATGAAATTTTGATACGTATTGTTTGAAGGTTGGTACTTCCTAAAATCATATGGATTTTTTGAAAAGGGCGACATCTAACTTACGTGTTAAGTATGGTTGGTTGTATAATCATAAGAAAGTTCCAGCGTATGACACAATAATAATAAGTAATAGACCAAGGATAGTAAATTAACAATAGTGCTTATAGAATGCTGAGATTTGTTATTCCACAATGTAAAAAATATTAATACGTTAGTACGTTAATAATTTTAAACACTTAATTTTGCAACCATTGTCTGGAATTCTGTGTACAATATTTCTAAATTGCGCCTAGAATTTGTAAAATAGGTCCTTAAAATGCGTGTTAAAGATTTTATTATTACTTTACTGTTATTACTGTTTAGTTGCCCATGTAGCCTATTGAGAATATTTAAGACTTATTGTTACCTCAGTGGAAGTTACTTTGTATATAAGCCAGATAGAAATAAATTGGTGTTAGTAAGTTCCTTAGGAAACAGTAATATATATTTTCTACATTATCATTCACCCGAAAATTGCATCAACCTACCAAAAAATGATACTAAACTATTAATTAATTAGAAGGTAAACGGTAATATCTATATAATATAAATAAAATCATTTTAGTAAATATGTTTTGACAAAAAGTCTAATGTTTTCCCCTAATCTTTGTTTTCCGCATGCAATATTTTCTTTATATCGGTTGAAACGTGAGTTGGAAATCTATAAACCCACTGTTGTTTCAGTAGGAGGGGATGTACTATTCTGCCCGGAGCAGAGACTAACTATTTCAGTCTGCACCATTTCACAAAAAAAAACTTTATTAAATAGGGTTTTTTTTACTAGGTTCCGAACACTGGACATAATTATTGGAAATTGCAAGAATATATGTCGAGCCAAAATAAATACCTATTTTATCCTTTTTTTTTTTCATTAGACAAAATTGAAAAAATCTTCTAAAATGTAGTTAAAATCTATACAACATAACAAAAATACATAGAATCATCGCTATTTTCACAAAAGAGTAGCCGTTCGAGATGTCAATATATTATGAGACAACCCTATATACACCCACCCACACGAAAATAAAATAACCATTCAACGTATGTAATTTCTTATATTAGTTTTCTATTTTCATAAATTTTGTTTATAATTTTCATTTTCCCTCATTCTTTTTTTACTGGTTTTATAATTACTGGTTATTTTTGTAAACATTTTAACTTCATATTCAGCTTCCATAACATCCGTTAAACATTTACTATGGTTTTGACTACACTATTTTTGAAATGATAAAAGTTGTTGTTTTGAATCTCAAATTGGTATACTGTCATTTTGTTTTTAATAGATTCGTAGATTCAGACTAGTGCAGTTAAAAAAGGTCAAAATAATGATGAGATAGACATAATTT
The DNA here is from genome assembly GCA_019049505.1 of Pachyrhynchus sulphureomaculatus. Taxonomy (NCBI): domain Eukaryota; kingdom Metazoa; phylum Arthropoda; class Insecta; order Coleoptera; family Curculionidae; genus Pachyrhynchus; species Pachyrhynchus sulphureomaculatus. The sequence goes on along the minus strand of CM032454.1, from coordinate 86,738,283 downwards.
AGATACAGCAGTATTATGGTTTTATCCTCTCAGGGCATCACCAGAAGTATTGTCTTGAGTTTTGAACCTGGAAAAGCTTATGCTCTTTTGTTTATAACCAATTTAAGTTTTTAAAACACTTTTTGTGAGCTTAAAATGTAAATAACTCCGGTTATATAAGTCGGATCGAGACAAAAATAAAACCTCAACTCTTCATAATGAAATTTCCAATAAGTCCCTCAAATGTCTACATGACCAACAACGCTGAAAAAACAGACAAAAAACTGTTTGTTTTTTTTATTTTATTTTACAGGTCGACTAAGTGAACTGATCGGCTTGAAACTTTCAGAAAATATGCCTTTTCTTATATCAAAAATATCCTGAAATTTTGGTACAGAAATATTAAACCCATTGGGCACAATTGAATTTGTTATTTAAAATTTGAATTGCCCGCCATTTTATGCCATTTTATCCAAAATGGATCTATTTTTTTCAAAATTTAGGTATCTAGGTCAACTTTTCAAGCATTTTTTTTTGGAGTCATTTTATCCATTTTTTTTTTACGTTTGTTTATTAATCAAATATCAACAATTGTCATTTTGAAAAAAAAATATGTTAACGAAAATGATTTAAAAAAAAAATAAAAGTCTCGCAATTCTCCACCAGATGTGATAAAAATTTTTCAATTTTTTTTGAATCAAAATGACATTTGTTGTTATTTGATTAATAAACAAATATAAAAAAAACTGTTAAAATGAGTCAAAAAAAATTTTTTAATGGCATTGAAAAGATGGTGTTGAGACCTAAATTTTGAAAAAAAAAACATCCATTTTGAACATAAAATGGATAATTCAAATTTTAAATAACAAATTTAATTGTGCCCACTGGGTTCAATATTTTTGTACCAAAATTTCAGGATATTTTTACTATAACAAATCGCATATTTTCTGAAAGTCTTAAGCCAATCGGTCTACTTAGTCGACCTGTACAATAAAATGAAAAAAAAGAAACAGTTTTTTGTCCGTTTTTCAGTTTTGTAGGTTATGTACGCAACTGATCGACTTAAAACTAGCGACGATTTGTTGGAAATTTCATTTCGAAGAGTTTGTTTCTTTTTTTGTCTCGATGCGACTTATATAACCGGAGTTATTTGCATTTTAAGCACAAAAAACGTGTTTTGAAAACTTAAATTGTTATAAACAAAAGAGCACACGTTTTTCGAGTTCCAAAACTCAGGACAATACTCCTGGTGATACCCCACAGAGGATAAAATCATAATATTGCTGTATCTAAACAGTGCAATTTGAAATACTTTTTTTACTGCACTAGATTCATTATTTTCATTTTAATTAGGTGGTTTATATTTAAGATTAAGGTTTTTCCAAGAAAATAATTCGAAAGTATTAATTTTTTACAAATAAAATTCAATAATTTAATATTATATAAGCAGTATTTATGTATGATATGGTATTTTTTTCCACAGAGCCCTATCGTGATAACTTACATTACGAGGATTGTATGATAAGTACCTGTCCTTGACAAGAAAAAAACATTTTTATGTGTAAAATTTATTGTATTTTTAAACATTTTAGCTCGATACACTTAGTCCAACGTTTTTCTATCTTTTGTATTCCATCTAAAAATGCGATTTGTTCAACCCTTCAAAATAGGTGTTTGTTTCAGCAAGCACCTCATCGTTTGAGCCAAATTTTTTTCCGACGAGCCATTTTTGCATATTCGGAAATAGGAAATAATCCCTGGGGGCTAAATATGGTAAATACGGAAGCAATTCGTATCCTAACTCATGGAATTTTGCCATGGCGATGACACAAGTGTGCATTGTCTTGATGAAAGAGAATTTTTTTCTTCACCAAATGCAGTGGTTTTTCGTTCACAGCATGGTTGAAACGATCCAATAAGTTGACATAATACTCTCCATTATTCGTTTTGCTCGTTTTAAGGTAATCGAAGTGGATTATGCCGCGTGCATCCCAAAACACTGTAACTATGACTTTGTTGGCCGATAAAGTCGCCTTGACCTTCTTTGGTGCGGAAAAGCCACCGTTTGGAGGGTTCTTTGGTCTCTCATTCCGATTGCGCTTTAACATCGCCAAACATTCTTTTAAAGTTGACATACATGCGTGTTTATTGTCAATTGTGAGCAATCGCGACACCCATCTTACGGAAAGCTTTCTCATATCCAAATGAGTTGTTAAAATGTTCTGTACCCGTTCATTTGAGATGCCCACAGTCTCAGCAATCTCACGCACTTTCACTCTCCGATCATTTATCACTATATTGTGGATTTTTTTAATCATTTCTGATGTGGTGATCTCATTTCGACGATCTGGACGTTCTTCATCAAAAATACTTGTACGGCTGCGTTTTCATTGTTGTAAAATCACAAAAGCCGTTCTATTTAAATGGCTGCCGATCACAAATTAAATCACGCAGTATCTTGAAAATTTGACAGGATTTTTGTGAAAGGTTTTTTGTTTATGAAAAATATTCTTCGTCTTTATGTGCCTTGTCCGTTGTGAACGTTGGCTATTAACTTGGCTATTCTGATTTTATTTGTGGCAGATCTGAACAGTTAAGCAAGTTCTGGAGCCAAGAATGTCTTCTTCTCCCGGGTCCCCTTCTCCTGTCTATCTTTCCTTGGATTATTAACCGAAGTATTCGATATTTACTATGCCTCATAAGATGTCCGAGGTATTCCAGCTTTCTTCTCTTAATAGTTATTCCCACCTCTCTTTCCTTACCGATCAGACGCAGTACCCCCTCGTTAGTGATGTTCGTCGGATATACGTCTGTACGCCCACATTTCGAAGGCCTTAATCTTTTTCATGAGCGTTTCGGTCATTGTCCACGCTTCTACTCCGTACAACAGTACCGGAAATATATAACATCGGAGCAATCTGATTTTAAGAGGTAGGGTTATACCGAGGGAGATAAATATGCTTCTCAATTACGATGCTCTCGCTCTTTCTATTTTCACACGTATTTCTGTTGTCTGGTCCCATCCTGAGTTAATTATTGTTCCCCAATAGGTGTAAGATTCTACGTGTTCAATTCTCTGGTTGTTTAATATTAATTGTCTTGCTGGTTGTTGGTTTTTACTTATACACATCCGTTTGGTTTTCGCGAGGTTTAGGTTTAGCCCATAATCTTCACTTGTTCTTTGTAACCTTTCCTATTTAGCTTATCTATGCTATAAGCAAGTACTACTCTACCGTCAGCATATCTTATGTTATTAAGTGTTTCTCCATTTATCTTTATGCCTTCAGTACTTCGCGCTATCTTTAATACTTCTTCGGAGTAGATGTTAAAGAGGGAAACAAAAAAAAAAGACAGACGAAAAATATATTTTTTTTTTTAAATAGTAGTAGCGCCATCTCTGACCAAAGCCAGGTACTTATCATACAATTTTCGTATTATCTGGACGTTCCGTGATATTAACTTGATAGTTTTTGTTGTTATCTTCTAATATGTGAGAATAGTAATAGGTGTGTTAAACTATGAAACAAAATAAATTAGGTTTACTAAGGAGAAGTACAAATACAAACGTTTATTAAATGAAACAAAAAAATTCGGTCGCGGCATATTTGAGTTATGAACCAAAACGTACTTTATTAATATTAATCCTAGGATTAAGTCTTATTCTGAATAACAAATAGTGTTAATAACAAAACTAATATTACGATATAACCTATTACACATACAAACCACGACCTGTGCCCCCAAGCGAAGGATGACAATCACAGCCGAAGCAATTATGCATATTCCGCCACTTCTCCGATACTAATAGGCCATCAACAACTGGGGTGATCCTTATCATTGACAATGGATGCTCTGTAATTATTACTGTTGCTACATTATTACATGACATATATCCATGCTCTTGTGTTGAAATTACCTAACAAATAATTGGATTTTAGTACAGAGAGCACGATAAATTTAATAACTTATAACTACTGTAGCATCTAAATTATAAATTAACTAAAAAAATATAATACGTCGTTACAGACATTGTGTAATGCGTATTGAAATTAGCACTTTCTGGATCAAATAAACATTGGAATATTCTAGTATATTATGTTTATCCTGGTGTCTAACTTTGTTTATAGAAGAACAGATAGTGCAGTAAAAAAAGTTAAAAATAATGCTGAGATAGGCATCGTTTAGATACAGCATTATTATGATTTTATCCGCTCTGGGGTATCACCAGGAGTATTATCCGGAGTTTTGGACCTCGAAAAAATTGTGCTGTTTTGTTCATAAAGAATTTAAGTTTTTTGATCTTAAAATGTGAATAACTCCGGTTATATTAATCAAATGGAGACAAAAAAAACAAACTCTTCTTAATGAAATTTCCAACGAAGCTTCGTTGGCTTTAAGTCGCTCAAGTGCATACAAAAAACTGTTTTGTTTTTCATTTTATTGTACAGATCGACTAAATGAACCGATCGGCTTGGATCTTTCAGGAAATATACCTTTTGTTATAGCAAAAATGCCGTGAAATTTTGGTACAAAATATTGAACCCAGTGGGCACAATTGAATTTGTTATGTATGGTACCATTTGAATTGCCCGCCATTTTATGTTATTTGGTCCAAAATGGATATTTTTTTTCAAAATTTAGGTCTCGACGCCAGCTTTCCGATGTCATTAAAAAAAATGAAAATCTTTTTTGAGCCATTTTAACCGTTTTACATTTGTTTATTAATTAAATAACAACAAAGGCATTTTTTTGGTCATTTAAAAAAAAAATTGAAAAATTTTTATCACATCTGGTAAAGAATCGAGAGACCTTTATTTTAAAAAAAATCATTTTCGTTAACGTGAAAATGACCGAAAAAACGCATTTCTTGTTATTTGATTATTAAACAAATGTAAAAAAAAACTTCAAAAAAAAATTTTTTTTAATGGAATCGAAAAGTTTGCATCGAGACCTAAATTTTGAAAAAAAAAAAAAAATCTATTTTGGTCCAAATGGCATAAAATGGCGGACAATTCAAATTTTAAATAACAAATTCAATTGTGCCTACTGGGTTCAATGTTTTTGTACCAAAATTTCAGAGTATTTTTGCTATAACAAAAAATATATTTTCTGAAAGTTTCAAGCCGATTGGTTCATTTAATTGACCTGTACAATAAAATGACAAAAAAACAATTTTTTAGGTTATGTACGCACTTGAGCTACTTAATTAAAATCAACGAGAATTTATTGCAAATTTCATTACGAAAAGTTTGATTTTTTTTGTCTCGATCCAACATTCATAACCGGAGTTATTCACATTTTAAGCTCAAACATCTCGTTCTGAAAACTTAAATTGTTTATAAGCAAAATAGCACCAGCACAGAGACGATAAAATCATAATATTGCTGTATCTAGACTGTGCAATTTCAAATGCTTTTTTTACTGCACTAAGATAAAATGCGTGTGACAAGCCACATGTCTAGTTGTGTAACCTTGTACTTTGTGAACAAGCATGTGAACACCGTCTAAAATATTTGAGCACGCTTTTAGCACGCTACACAATTCGTCTAGTATATCGCTGAACTTGACAAAAATACTGTGGAAAAATAGTGAGTGTTATATTTAATAGTGGTCTTATTAAACATATTATATTTAACGAGACGTTTAAGTATGCAGATTGTTTCAAATTGAATCTATATACTATTGCTCTTTTGTCTGTGAGTGGACCTACGACGTGGTTAAATTAATACGCCAGTAGTCCTTCCACAGATGAAGATATTAAGTAGAAAAAAATTAACATCGCGTTTTCATTTTTTTTTCAAAAATATATTAATTCTTTAAAATGACACACTTCATTTAGTTCTACCTCATCAGAGCTTTTCAATGTTAATTCACGGATATATCGTTGATGCTTTTATGATTCTCTTCTAATTTATACAATTGTGGAAACAAGGCGGTTTAAAATATAAATAATTATGTGCTAAAAAAAGGCAAAGATTGTTTCAGATAAATAATGCAGTTGTGTAACTTTTTCATTACACTCAATTATTTAATGTCAAACATACAGGTACACTACCGTCAGAAAGTATTTGCGCACCGAGTTATTTCAGTCCCAAGACAACAAAAACCCAGGTAATATATTTTTTTTTTATTTCAATGAATTATTATTTATTTTCACATTATTTACAGTCTAGAAAATCAGAAAAATATTCATGATTTTCCAGGATTTTTCTCATCTGTGTGACCTTCTTTGTTTTTAATTACAGAGTTTCGGCGTTCTGTCCGGTAGTTTCCTTAGAGTTTCTTCGGTTATTTTAACCCATTCTGCTTGTAAAAGTTCCCACAAGTGACTTCCTGATGTTGGATTGAGTTTTTGAACACACCTGTCCAAATGGTCCCACAGCAATTCGATGGGGTTCAAGTCGGATGATTGTGGAGGCCAAATCATCACTTCCAGTACGTCATCGGATTTCCATTGGTCCAAAATTTGTTTAGCAGAATGTTTAGGGTCTTTGTCATGCTGAAAAATAAATTTCCCCTGAAAGATATCTCTTCCAAAAGGAATCATTTGAGTTAGCAAAATTTCTTGATACTGTTCTTTTCGCATGATTCCTTCTATCCTAAAGATTTTTCCAACTTTACCGTTGTCAAAGCAACCCTCCACCATGTTTTACTGTAGGCAACAGGCCGTTGATCGCCGCATGTAAAATCGTCGATTTGAACCGAAAATTTCGAATTTAGATTCGCCTCAAAACGATTATCATGCAAAGCTTGGAAATTTGTTCGAATTGGTTTTTAATTTGTGATTTCACCAAAAACAATTTTATGATGGACACTTGTTAAGAACAAGTAAATTTACCTAATATAATAAAAGGGTTTAATTAGGTATTAAATTTTGGCAGGTACATCGAAATTTCTAAGTGGGCAAATACTTTCTGACGGTAGTGTATAAGGGACTTAACGATACCGGAGATAGAGGAGTTGCTTCGTAAATACGAGGCATATTCGAAAAGTACGGCCCGTTTGATCATAAAAAAATATATTCGTGAGAAAAAGTTTTTATTGACGGTTTTAGTTTCCTACGAAGGTACTTTCCTACAAAACTACATAATCGCCGTTCACTTCTAGGCACTTTTCGTAACACTGCACCAGCGTCTTTAATTCCTCTACATAGAACTCCTCCACCTGGAAATCGAACCAGTTGACAACGGCGGTTTTGAGTTCCTCGTCGTCTTTAAACTGTTGTCCACTAAGCCACTGTTTCAAGTGCAATCGTCGATCAGATCGCAGTTTGTGGTCCACTTGTTGAACGATTTCGTCAGTCTGGATTTGTGCGGCTATTCTTGAAGTCTCGACACCATTGTCTAATATTTCCTTTACTCATTACTGTAGATTCATAAACTAGACACAACTTCTGATAAATTTGAGCAGCTTGTGCTTTTTGCACACAAAAATCGAATCACAGCAAGCACTTCGCAACTGGCGCGGACATTGTTGTCCGCCTTCATCGACAGGTGAACGACTACTGAATCAAAAAAAAAAAAAACTTTAGTGGCTTCAGAAACAATCACTAGATGACGCTGCATGTGTACAACTTTGTTCAGATCCGCCAATATTTAAATATAGGCAAATGGCCCTTACTTTGCGATTACACCTCATATCATGTTAAAAGTTAATTTTGGGTATTCTTTGAATCGAAAAATCTAAAAATTGTTATTTTGTCGGTATTCTCAATTATTCAGGGACAAACATATCAGGCGATAATGATGTGGGGTGGTGGTTATATTGAGTTAATAAGGTAAAGAAGGATTATAGGGATTGCTCCGCATATATAGTGTTATATAGGGTTTTTGTAGACTAGAAATTTTGGAATTGAGGTATTTTTTTCTTTGTTCCTAAATATTTGTGGTCAAACGTATAACTGGCTCAAGAGATGAGAGAATTTTGAAAAGAATAATTAAAAAATTAACCTGGATTTTTAAATTTATTTTGGAAATAGTGTTTTTATGGATATAGAGATATGAATAAGGAGGTTTATTTATGCTTTGTGGATTTTTCTAAAGAATTTGATAACGTAAGATACCAACAACTATTACAAATCCCGCTGGTATCGATGACAGTGACATTTGTATTGTAAGGAGTCTATATTGGGGGTAGTCTGCCAACATAAAAGTAGGCAACTCACTTATTGAAACTATAAAGGTCATGAAGGGCGCTCTTTAACATGTACTATGAAGAAATGTTTGGAGAAGCGTTAGAAGATACCATCGAAGGTATTAAAATAAATGGTGAACTGATTAACAACACACGACATAGCCGTGCTCACCAGCAATATTGACGAATTGCAGCATCTCATAGAAAGAGTGACTAGAGTCACTGAAGAATACGGATTAAGTTTCAGTATTAGCAAGAGGAAATGGATGTTAATAAGTAAAAACCAACAACCTACAAGACAACCGAAGTTAAATGATCAGTTCGTTGATCACATAGATTCATATATCTTGGGACTGCGGTGAATGCAAGATGGGATCAATCCACAGAAATCCGATCCAGAATTAATAGAGCTAGAGCGGCATTGGACAACATGAAGAGCACGTTCATAAATAAGGATTCTTCTTCTTTAAGTTAGATCGCGAAATCTGTTATTTAACCAATCAGCCGTTATTATTTTCCTGGGAAGTGGATTGTCAGCTGTCCCTTCATCTTTTAGGTAGTCTTTCTAGGGGGCGCATACCGTGTGGTTTGCTTGTGAGTGGAATGCGTGCTAGTCTGTTTTCGTCCATTCTATTAACATGCTCGTACCAGTATCTTCTTCGTTGCCTGCTCCATCTAATCACCTCCTCGACTCCGCATGTTCTTCTGATCTCCTCACTTCTGACTCTATCCCGCAACGTTTTTCCTGCTATTGTTCTCAGGGTTTTCATCTCCACTGTTCTCATTATCCTCTTTGTTTTCACTGTATCAGCTCTTGTTTCTACTCCATAAGTCAGGATAGGCCTTATACATGTTTTATATATTGTTGTTTTGCTTTCAATTCGCACATGCTTATTATGCCCTGTTATGTCTCTAGGGGTACCCGATATTGCTGAGGCCTTGTTTGCTTGTATGGTTGTTTCTCTTTCCAGGTTGTTACCACTGGCCACCTCTACTCCCAAGTATCTGCATTGCATGATCTGTTCGATGGGTTGATCATTCACAACTAGTTTACATCTGACAGGATCCGTGGAGAAGGTTAGGCTCTTGGTTTTATTCAGGGATATTGTCACGTTAAATTATTGGGCAGAGAGGTCAAATCGATGCAGTTGTCTTTGGGGCTGTCCTCAGTTTCGGCATCGTCTGCGTAGCATATCATGCTTAGTCGATGATTTCCCGTGCTGTATTCTAGGCTAAGTGATGTAACCTTCTCAATCAGTACGTCCATAATGAAGTTGAAGAGGAGAGGACTTAAACTGTCGCCTTGTCTTATTCCATTTGGTGTTGGTATAAGGTTCGTTGTTTTGTCTACCTTTATCCTCGTTGTGTTGTTTAGGTTTATTTCTCGTACGAGTGATATAATAGACTGTGGGATGTCTTTCATTTGAAATATTTCGAGGATGTCCCCAAGCTGTACCTTATCAAAGGCCTTTGTGAGGTCTATGAAGTAGATATAGGCCGGTACTCTATTGCTTTTTTCTTTGTTTGCGATGAATATCGCGTCCGTGGTGAATCTATTTCTACGGAATCCTCGGATAAGGATTCTAAAACTAAAAATATGAGGCTTGTGAAATGTGGGCGACGCATGCTTCGAATATGCTGGTTCGATTACATAACTAACGTGGAAGCATTATACTGAATTAAAAAAGAAAAGAAGTTACGTTTACAATTAAAAACCGAAAACTCGAATACCTAGGTCATGTGATGAGGCACGAAAGATATCGCCTACTTCACTTGATCGACCAGGGGAAGATGAATAGTAAGTAGAGTCCTAACAGGAGAAGACACTCTTGGATGCAAAACTTCCGCCAATAGTTTGGGCTCTCATCTGTCCAATTGTTCAGAAGTGCCGCAAACAAAATCAAAATAACCATGGTAATGGCCAACGTCCGCAACGGATAAGGCACACAGAGAAGAAGACGATGGAGGTAGAAAATAGTACCCCTTAGAAATAGAGCTTTTCCTATGAAGGCTTCTTTTTGTGAAAGATTTTCACCTTATATATTTACTTTACAAAGTTTTCAAACATAGTAATTAGTGTGTTTCTTTCAGTGGTAAAGTGTATTTCATGCTGGTTATAATTGGTAAAAAATTACAAAGACTTTACAACCAGTATTGTAAAGAGTGACAGTTTGCTTAACAAAAGTGTTGCATTTGGAATATAGTGTGTGCACAAAAAGAAATAATAATTTAGTTAAAAAGAAACATATTTAGTCATAATAACTATCATAGGCATTTCTGAATGGGTTAACTAATGCGGCATTTACCACTGCATATAGAAATAAGTGCCATATACTATACACAAGGTGGATAAGATCGTTCAGTTTTTCATCACTGCTGAAAGAAAAAAACTGTATATTCACAGTATAGCTCATGAAGGACTCTATGAGTGTCTACAAGGTTTTCCCGAAAAGTTATTTAACGTTGTAATTTATGCACTTTTAGGCGGTCTGCATAATATTTTGAATACTGGCGTATTTCAGGCTTTCGTAAACAAAGATCAACAGGAGATCTTCTGACTTATGTAACACATGTTTGGAACAACGCAATTGAACACTTTGGAGAATCTCGGCGGCTGCTCTTGACATATCTAAGGCATTCGACCGTGTTTGGCACGATGAACTGTTGGCTAAGCTGCGCTCTTGTGGTATGTCGAAAAAGTTCTGTTTGTGGCTCTCATGTTTCCTCAGAGAGCGTTCTTTACGAGTGGCGGTCGACGGATTTCTTTCTAACACCTTCATTATCAACGCTGGTGTGCTTCAAGGCTCCATACTGTCTCCTACTCTCTTTCTCATTTACATTAACGATCTGTTAGAAAAGACCGGGAATCCAATCTACAGCTTTGCAGATGACAGGACGCTTGTCTCTTCATTCTCTTTAAACGCTCGGACATCGGCTACTCAGACCAATATCCACAGACAGCAGGAAGTCGTTCAACTTAACAAAGACCTGGAAGAAATTTTATCTTGGAGTGACAGTAACCAGGTGGAATTTAACGCTACAAAAACCCAGGCGGCAGTATTTTCTAAAAAAGTTAACGTTGCTGAACCCGACATAGTTATGTCGGGGCACTCCATTCCCCTAGCATCGTCACTGAATTTGTTGGGCGTTAATTTGGGAACAAATATGTCCTGGCATGAACATGTTGCAGGCACAGCAAGGAGAGCTTCCCAAAAGTTGGGAATATTATTTCGAACCAGAAAGCTTTACACTCCACAACAACTGTTAATTCTTTACGAAGCTCAAATTCGACCAACTATGGAATACTGCTCCCATGTTTGGGGCTCCGCTCTTAAACATACACTGCATTTGTTGGATTCTGTTCAGAGAAGAGCTGTTCGTCTGATTGGAGACCCGGAACTGACTGGCGGCCTTGATTTGCTGAAACACCGAAGAACGGTTGGCGACTTGAGTCTGTTCTACAAGTATTTTCATGGAAAGTGTTCGAAGGATGTAGCCCGCTTAATTCCTCCCAGAGCGGTGCATGTTAGAAATATAGGTCGCGCTAATACTTCACATCCGTATGAGGTTTGGCTTGTTACTCCGCGTACAACGCTTTTCAAGCAATCTTTTATATGGAGAACATCATCCCTTTGGAATAATTTGCCCAGAGCTGTGTTTCCAACCGAGTACAATTTACAGCTATTCAAGAACAACGTGAATCGCTTTTTCCGCACACATGCCGCTCCTGGAGCGGTTTAGGGACTTCCCTGCAGCACGTGTGCTAGACCCATAAAAAAAAAACGAAATATAAATTTTAGCTAGTACGCCTAAAACCTTATTTGCTAGCAATTATTTTTTATCCTTTAAATATTCTTATGGATTTTTTTACTCTTTTCTTCTATTATGCGGAATTTGAAAGAAAGAAGAATCCTTAAACTAAATCATCATTTTTACTTTTTTAGTAAAACACTTCTTAAAAAAATCTAAAAATAATCCGGCAGATTTTCGTTTATAAAACTAAAAACAAAAAAGAAACCAAATTGATTTTATTAAAACACAATGGGACATAAAAACAAGAATTCTTTCAAGTGCTTTAATGCCCGCAATATATTTACGATCGTACGACTTGGGAGACGCTACTATAAACTTCGAACATGTGCTCGTGATAATGTTGCCCCACACGGGCGGCCTCAGAAACAGAATTTTACACAACAAGAACAAAACACAAGTGCCTCTCGGGACGAGGATGGAAATAAGATTAAATAAATACAAGGTGTGTCTCGACACCGCACACATGCTTCGCTTTATAATTAGGTAGAATAAAATCGGTCGATTTTATTTTCAATATTGAATCGTTCACCAATTATTGATCGTTAATTTGATTACACACATTTAAATGCAGGCGATTTTGGAGTCTTGCTATACACATCAGGGGTGGATTTCGTTGGTTTACAGTTTCTTCTGGTTAATATTAAATACCAAAATCTAGCGTCCGTAAGGAACTTTTTTCAATAGCGCCTTGGGTTGTTTCTTTTTTTGTGTGCCCGGACTTTTAATACAGTAAAAAAGGTTATTGACAATTGTCATCCGCAAAACCATTAGGCTTCACTACTTACTTTTATCGTTCTATTTAAATTTCTATTCAAATTATACCGGGATAGTGACATCCATACATATAAGACAATCCAATCGTATGTAATATATGAAAAAAAGGGAAAGTTTATCGATATGCCTTCAGAAGTAATGCCAAACACGTTCTTGGCATATTTGGTCCTTATCACTAACACTCAATTTAGAAAACACACACCAAAAATTTACAGACTTGGGCCTGTAAATACATTAATAGTTTATTTGGAAACACATCTCCACCACTAGGCAGCTTTTCCTATTACCTATATACATATATATATATATATATATATATATATATATATATATATATATATATATATATATATATATATATATATATATATATATATATATATATATATATATATATATATATATATATATATATATATATATATATATATATATATATAGGGTGTTTTGAAATTCACTATATATAGATAGAGGTGACTCGTGCGGTCATGTAGAAGCACATTCAAAATTTTTTTTTTTCAAATTCGAAAATTTTTGAAAAATTAAGAAAGGGCACAACTGGATTTTACCAGCCCAACCTACCGCCCCTTGAAAGGCCGTCATTGTACGAACTAGCTCAAGCGCAGACCTGTGTTGTCAATCTTACGGCTCTTTTCAACAATTCCAGATTTTTAATATTCTGGAAAAATTAATCTAATGACAAATGAGAATAATAATAGAAAACACCTAGTAAAATTAATATTTAACCATAATTAAAATTTTTTTGTCATTATTTGGAAATAAGTGATTCCTTGGTAACACGTGAGAACAACTAGATCATTGCCCCTTAACAGCTGATTTTGACTTTTATGTTAACAGCTGTTTGGGTTTGAGCAAAATTAAAACATAATTTCAAATTTTTCTCTTAACTTTTCCTTTAATACTGAAATGGTAAACGCTTTTCTTGTAAGAAATTTTTTTTAGTGCTAAACTGAAAAAACACAGTAGGTTTAAAAAGGTAGTTATTATTATTTTTATATAAAATAGCCTAGATTGTACGTGACATATTTACAACTGAACCAACTGTAGCGAACGACACGAACTATCACACTTGCTGCTAGGTTCTACGCTTTCTACTAAATTTCTTAATTAGCACCACTATATGAATATATGGATATCTTTAAAAAATCTGTAATAATATTGATCTTTACCTCAGTTTACCTACCCACGACATATTTCAAAATTTGTAAATGTTCGCAGTAAATAAACAAACTAAACGTGAGTTTGACGTCGTTTTTACAATGAAGTAAATAAAATTTTAGTAAATTACATGTGTTAAAATTTTTTACTTATTATAATAAAATATTGAAATATAAAACTTGTGTAATTAATTTGTTGATGTCAGGAAGAAATTATTTTAAAAGGTAACAATTTTTATAATATTTTTTTATTAAATTTGTTTGTTAAAAGTCTAGTCAGATTTGAGCAACACTGAAGACCTTACGTTCTGGTAACGAGCGACGATATTGTGGAGTTATATAGTTTACCGGTGGCGACACGAAAAAAATATTTACGACATCATTTCTTTAGGGTCGATATTTTCCTTTATTATTGAGATCCGTTATTTAAGGCGAATTTGCTGGTGCAAGGATAACACACACACACACACACACACACACACACACATATATATATATATATATATATATATATATATATATATATATATATATATATATATATATATTGTTTTAGGTTTTTATAATTTTGACATCTTCAGAATCAAAGGAGTGTTATTTCTCTTCAGAGCAATTTTATTTTTTATTTTGTATTTGTGACTATTTACTCTATTCCTTAGATATTGACTAGTCTATATACGCTATTACAGTCACTCTAATATATATATATATATATATATATATATATATATATATATATATATATATATATATATATATATATATACAGTAGAATCCCGATTAACCGAGTCGCGATTATCCGAGCTCCGGATTAACCGAGCCAATCTAAGAACCTGATTATCCGAGGTACGTGCGTCTATGCTGCGTATTAACCGAGCTTCTAAAATATCTATGTACATATTTCCATTTAAAATCGTCGGGGCCTTCGAGGAATCCCCCTGGCCCGTGTGAGGGGTTCCCCTATTTGTGTTTTTGGACTCTTTCAGCATGTAAATTTGCGTGAATGCAGTGCGTTATAGCGTTTACTACGGAGAAGTACGAGTATACTCACATAATTTATTTGGTTGGAGTTCTGGTAGTTAAGTCGAATTAATACGAACTGCTTTGTTTGAATTTTTGTTTGTCGTATTAAAATGGAGCAAAACAAGCGTAAAAGAATCGTCGTACCTATTGAAGAAAAATTAAAAGCCATCAGAAGAATTGAAGCAAGAGAGACAATTAAAGTTGTTGCACGTGATTATGGAGTAGGTGAGTAACAGTTGGAGATTGGAAAAGAAACCGCACAAAAATAGAAGAGCCTCCTCGTCCTCGGGAAGAAAATCAATGAAAACCGGTGACTATGAAAAGGTTAACGAAGTTTTATTCATGTGGTTTAACCAACAGAGATCAAAAGGTGTGCCTCTGTCAGGTCCAATTTTACAATGGAAAGCAATAATGATTAGTAGGCAATTCCCAGAGATAGATCAGTTTACCGCCAGTTCTGGATGGCTTGACCGCTGAAAAAAACGGTACGGTGTACGACAACTGACTGTATGTGGTGAAAAACTTTCTGCTGATGTATAATCAATTGAGAAGTTTAAGCAGAACTGTAAAAAGCAAATCGAAGATTGTGGATACACATGTGATCAAATTTACAACTATGACGAAACTTTTCTGAATTATAAAATGCTTCCAACAAAAACATTGGCATCTCGATAGGAAAAATCAGCTCCTGGGCACAAACGAAGTAAGGAAAGATTAACTATAATGGTATGTTCCAATGCATCTGGCAAGCACAAAATTCCACTGATGGTGATTGGCAAATCTGCACGTCCAAGAGCTTTAAAAGTCATCTCAACCAAAGTCCTACCAGTCTATTACAAAAGTCAGAAGAGCCCATGAACGGATGCGACCTTATTTACTAACTGGTTTGAAAAAGAGTTCGTGCCATCTGTGACTAAATTTTTGAACAGAAACGGTCTTCCTATTAAAGCAATTTTGTTAATGGATAATGCCCCCTCTCACCCTGGAGAAGGACTTCATGTGGGCGAAATTGTTGTAAATTTTTTTCCTCCAAATGTAACCAGCATAATGCAACCAATGGATCAAGGCATCCTCGAAAACATTTAAAAAAAATTATAGGCGTTTATATCTTGAATATCTGTTAGAATACACAGAAAATGAGAAAGGTTACACTGAAAAATGTTATTTACTGGGTAAGTCAAGCTTGGGATTCTGTGCGTACTACCACTATTCAAAAATCTTGGTCAAAAGCTATTGATTTTGAGAACTATAATGACAGAGAAGATGATACTCCATTAAATGAATTAGCTTTGAAATTGAGAAGCCATGGAGAAATGTCCTGTTCACATTTTCACAGCGAGATAGAAGAAAAAGAAAAAAGTTTATTTGAATGTGACAAGAGAAGATGTTGTTGAATGGATTAAAGTAGATGATTTAGAAGAAGAAATGAGTATTGAAGAAATAACGAATGCTTTTCAGGAACGACGGTGGATGAACAGTCTCCAACTAAGATCTCTCATCAAGAAGGTTTTGCTTCTTTGGAGAAAGCTTTGAGGTATATCGAACAACAACCAGAGGCAACCCCAACGGATTTGCTTCTTCTTAATAGTTGGAGAAACATTGCAGCGAGAAAAAGAAGATGCAATTTGAAACAGAAGCGCATAGATACCTATTTCACTGTTTTATAATGTATGTACCTATTTATATGTTAAAAACTCGGTTTAAAGTATTGGTGTTTATTTTTTGAATGAATAAAATACAAATCCGGATTATCCGAGTTTTCAGTTATCCGAGGAGGGTGCCCCCCCACGTTACCTCGGATAACCGGGGTTCTACTGTATATATATATATATATATATATATATATATATATATATATATATATATATATATATATATATATATATATATATTGTATAAGTTAGCAGATCAAAGAATACGAGAAAATTATACCTGGACGTTAATTTGACTAAAAGATATTAAATGGACAAAAAAATAGGCCAAAATGGCCCTTATATAAAAGACAAAAACGTTATGAGGATTCACAATGAATAATTTCAATAAATCGCATGATAAACTTAAAATACGGTATTTTTGACGCTTTTTACTTCAATTTAGCTAGTTTTTCCATTTTTTCCGCAAAAATTTGCATATTGAGCTGTAAAAAAAGGTTCTTAAAAAAGTCGGGTTCAGCCGTGAATTGTTTCTAGAGGTCCAAGGAACAATTTAAAATTGAGTCTAATGAGTGTCACGTTAAAAAAAAATTTCTTTTTTGAACCGCTAACATACCAACAATTTACGGAAATGCTTATAGATTTATTTGGCATAATTTAAAATATTATATTTCTTCAAAATATATAATTTTTTCCAACGCTACGCCGGCCATTTATTCATTTATACTAAAATCCTGGGTAGAATTATTTTAACTAATTATAATTTTGTAGTGTTTACTTCGGAGCTTTCAAAAATCCCAATCCATATATCGGTAACTATCGACATATCGACAGTTGTCACCTATTGTTATTCAATATGTCAAAATTATCGACATATCAAACAGAATTTCCATCTCTACTAGAGACCTTGGTTCATACTATTCAATAAGTGGCAGTAAAGGTGACGTCACTTGAAAACAGCCGAATAACAAGCGTTTAAACCTGGTAATACCTGGTAGTAACAATTTTTATAGTCGAACATCCTTAAGATATATGTGCAAGTAAATGAGAAAAAAAGATGAGCAAAAATTTAAAGTTAATTAAACTTTTCTTTATTATGGTAAACAGTGTTATAAAGTTCATTTGATACGGTTGAACTAAAGATACTAAACTGCCTTTACCTGCCAACAACAGTTTTTTTAAAGCTTTGGCGGCCTTTGGCGTAAATAAGTAGTAATTTTGTTCGGTAATGAATGCAAGTAAAAACTCTTTAAATCTTCAGCTTCGTTATCTTTAAGGGAAATTTACACTTTTCTTTTACGAATTTTAAATTTTAAAAATTATGTTTTCATTTTTATTAGAACCTAATTACCCAGTAAAAAGTCCAAACTGGATCTACCTTAAAGTTTTTATTCCGGGAGGGGGTTTCATCACAATAATAAGGTATTGTTTTAGTGTTTAATTAGAAAAAAAACCGGTCAAGTGCAAGTTGGACTTGCGCAATTAGTGTTCCATGTAGTAGCCTTTAAGATAAAAGTTAGCTATCTAATAGCCAATAAATGAATCTAGCTCGATCTACAGTCTAGTAGTAAAAGTTTAAAACAAATATTTACTACCTAAATATTTGTTTAATTGTAAGCAAATAAAATAAAAATATTTTGTCTTCAGTACCTATCCGTTGGTCACCAGTCATCATAATATTACTAATTGCACCGAATACATATTGATATTTCCATGCTCTTAGTCCCGGTTGAATTCCCAACTTTCCGAACGTTCACCTTTCAGTAATGCCACATAGTTTTTTTTTTATATACCAGAAAAATTATCAAACGTAATGCATCGCAATAATTTTCGTTTAATTTACATTTTATTTAGACTATTCCAGAATTTTTTCACAATTTTTTGATTGAAGGACATGAGATTTTTGGACATTTTTTAAAAATAATACAAAAAGAAGCGTGCGCAAGTATTACATCATATATATTTTTGAACTCGTGTTTTCACAAGCTTTCATTTGACACTCCACTCGATGACCTGGTATTTTTTTTTTAATTTCCGATTTCACCTCCCAGAACTAACCCGTTGTGTCAAAATTTAACTTTCAAACCGACACGGCTCTGATTAGGCCATCGATTCCTATATTCATGCTAAATTTCAACTTTCTATGTCAAATAGTTTCTTAGAAAATCAGATGTGTTAGACGGACGGACAGACACCGAAGTGATCCCATAAGTGTTCGTTACGGAACACTAAAAACAACAAAAAGTGGGGGGGAAACTTGTAAAAATCATAAAGAATTAATTTTGGCAATGTAAAAAACAATCTAAATTACTCAAAATAATTGAAAACTTGAATTATTTCTAAAGAAGAAATAGCCTAATCTCTTATCCAAAATCCTCTGTACGTACTTTTTCGACAACAGTATATTGATTAGTTATTTACGAGATGAAAAATATAATATTATGGTACCAACATATTATGATTATATTTGCCAACGGCAGAAATTTTAGAGATCGTGAGTCGCTAGTTAATTAAAACACTGTTGTATGTTTTTCAAAAATTTGGCCTCTAACTCCGCCTAGTTTGAAAACATTATTCGGTAAGTCTCACAAATGCCATTACAATTCCAAAAAAAGCTAATAACGTTTGATCAGCTAAAAGAAGAAACAAAAAATTGCAATTAAAATATTCATGAGTTTATTCAGATAATCAAAATGAATTCTTCTTTAGCACATAACACATGGGCTGAAAAGTCCCGGGCCTAACACATAGATGGCGCTAGTTTTATTAAAGTCACCTTTTTTTCAGTTAATACTAACCTTCAAAAGACAGCTGTTAAAATTTCATGATATTCTATTCATTAGTTTGTGAGTTATTGTTCTAAGAGTGACGCTACTTTTGTTATTTTCAAAACAATGGATCAAAAACAATTTCGTGTTTTAATTTTACACTGCTTATGATAGGAAAAAATACCGTTCAAGCGAAGCAATGGCTTGAAAAGTGTTATGGGGACTCCGCTCCATCAGAAACAACAATAAAACGTTGGTTTGCTGACTTCAAAGGTGGTCGTAGAGACACCGATGATGCAGAACGCAGTGGACGTCCAAATGAGGCGGTAACACCAGAAAACATAAAAAAAATCCATAAAATCGTTTTGAATGATCGAAAAGTGAAGTTGCGTGAGTTAGCTGACATCGTAAAGATATCAAAAGAACGTGTTGGCTTTATATTGCATGAGGATTTGACTATGAGAAAGCTCTGTTCAAAGTGGGTGCCGCGTTTGCTCACTGTTGATCAAAAACAAGAACGTGTTGATGATTCTGAGCAGTGTTTGGCCATGTTTAGACGTAACAAATCGGAATTTTTGCGTCGATATGTGACAATGGATGAAACATGGATCCATCACTTCACTCCGGAATCAAAACGATCGTCATCTGAGTGGACAGCAACTGGTGAACCTCGTCCAAAGCGCTCGAAAGCACAACAATCGGCTGGAAAGGTTATGGCCTCGGTATTTTGGGATGTGCGTGGTGTAATATTCATCGACTATCTTGAGAAAGGAAATACCATCAACAATGAATATTATATAGCGTTATTGGAGCGTTTGAAGGCCGAAATTGCAAAGAAACGACCGCATATGGCAAAGAAAAAAATTTTGTTTCATCAAAACAACGCACCGTGTCACAAGTCAATCAAAAGAATGGCAAAACTACATGAATTGAACTTCGAATTGCTCCCACATCCACCGTATTCGCCAGATTTGGCTCCCAGCGACTACTGGCTGTTCGCAGACCTGAAAAAAAAATGCTCGCCGGTAAGAAATTTCGCACGAATGAAGAGGTTATCGCTGAAACTGAGGCCTATTTTGAGGCAAAAGATAAATCGTTCTACAAAAGTGGTATTGAAATGTTAGAGCGGCGTTGGAATGATTGCGTTGCTCTTGATGGAGATTACGTTGATGAATAAAGCTAATTTTGAACCAAAAAAAACCGTGTTTTCTTTGTTAGGCCCGGGACTTTTCAGCCCATGTGTTATATGTGCAAGAGAATCTTCTTTTACTAATATAAACAAGTATATTACAGAATAAGGAAAAGGGAATTTTTTTTTTATCTTGGTCGACTATTACGATACTAAAGTAAATTCACGTAAATAAGAATTATATAACGTCATAAACGTTATATAATTCTGTCCTCTAAAATGTTTTGGAACCGCCTTGGGGAATACATTCTATCAACTATGAGTTTTTCTAGAAATTTTACAATACAGCTGTTGAAAAATTTAGAAAAATAACATAACATAACATGACATAAAGTACACGACAAACAAATATTCAGAAATAAAACCGTATTCCTGTATTAAACCTTTTGTAAATTTTATTTGCATTTATAAAATTCTTCCAGGTTTCTGGTAACCAAAAACTGGTAATAAAACTGTAACTTTAGAACATGGTCTCATTGACTACTTTTTTATTTTAATGAGTATTTAGGTAGAACATTTTGTGAAAAATGTCTTCCTACGTTCATCGATTTGTAATTTTAGTGCTAAATTGGTACAGTTCCAATGTAGGTAGTTTACTGTGTGGGAAGGGTTTCAAGAGTTTAGAATTCCAGTGCGAGAAGGTCATTTTTGTAATGGGGTTTCGCGCCTTGATTGTCATTCGACGCTGCCTATTTGTCCATTGATGCCCGCTATAGTTCTGTGTTTAGTTTTCTCTTTTTTTCCTTAAAGAAAACATTTTTTTTATCCATGTGTTTCCACGTCTCAACGGATACTGCTAGTAGCAAAAGAGATCGTTGAAGGAAAAAGTGGTAGGAAAAAACCAATTATTTAAACTGGATTTAAACTTGGTAAAAGAACAAAAGGAATTGTACTATTTAATTAGTCTGTTTTTTGTAATTTGGCATGGCATTTTTAACACAACACGTGTCAAAATTAGGGTTAGACCTAATTTATTTTTATGTTCTCTTCTCTTCTGTAAGAATCGGTAACCTAATATGATTAAAATGAGCAGAAGAAGTTATATCATTATATCCGTTTAATAATATACGGGGACCAGCATTTTTTTTAATTTCACGTTTCTTCCTTACTAATTCCTTTGATACTATGACTACATTCAAAAGAATTTAGGCAGGTATTTGAATTTGGAATTCCCTATTTTTAATGTAATTGGTGAGTTTATTTACTCTTATAATTAATAGTCTACGAGGTCTCACCTACGCAAAATTTATTACAGGTATTTTATAGATTTTTTGACTTTTTATTATCGTTATTTCGATATTTGTGATATACGTTACCATGATTAACGTTAATGGATACTCTTATTTACAGATATATTATGGTGACGTTAGAGATTTTTTTTCTTCAGTTGCATCTGTGCCCATACTGAAGGACAAATTTTCGAATTATCGGATATGTACTAGTATTTAAGTATGTGCCTGATAGTACGTACCCTAGAAAATTCCAGCAAAATATCTACTTATCTTTCTAATCTGATAGAAGTTATTACGGATAGCCTTTATGTTAACTACGCTTCCTGTATATACTCTTACTACAGCGGATATAACCTACACATGTAGAAAAGAAATGAAAGAACGAATAAGGATTTAACTCTCCCCTTCACCCCTTCTTTGAAAACCTCTCCTTAAAAGACAGTAAAATTGCAACTTATACTTCACCCTCCTTTTAGTCACAAAAAGGTAGACTATTTTCCACTTCGAAGAGCTATTATTATAGTGACAGTTGAAATCATAGAGAAAAAAACAGAAGGACAGTTGCTAATTCCAAACAGAAAACTGTATATAGAGTTGAACTACTATTTCCAAAACTTGTAATTATAGATATTTGTTGTACCCATTGATTTCAAGAGACAAATCATGGCATACATAACTGCATCCCTATTATTAATACTTTGTCCAAAATATAATTCATAAAACATGTTCCACAAACCATTAGATTTTTGTCTAATTTTTTTATGTTATAACAATTAAAGTAAAACGGTTGTAGCAACAAACTTGAGACATCATTAAAAGTTAGAATTGGGAGAGAAGGACCACCTAAGAACAAAGGAAACGACTAAATTCGTTAGTTTGTCATCCGTGCCGTATAATATTTCCACAAATTAGATCAATCCGAATCACTTTACGCTTTTATGTACACATAGGTGTATGAGGGAAGAAATATACTAGAAAAAGTCAAAATTATAATATATACTACTACGAGAAGGCCATCGAATGTAATATACCAATGTGGCTTACATTTGTAGATTTTCGCAAGGCTTTCGACACAGTGGAAGAGCTCTTAGAAATGCTCGTATAGACCACAGTTACAACACACACACAAGTTATGGTAAACCAAGAACTGACAAACAAGTGCCCAGTGAACAGAGGAGTAAGGCAGCTTTCATTTGACACTCCACTCGATGATCTGGTATTTTTTTTTTAATTTCCGATTTTTCCTCCCAGAACTAATCCGTTGTGTCAAAATTTAATTTTCAAACCGACACGGCTCTGATTGAGCCATCGATTCCTATACTCATGCTAAATTTCAATTTTCTATGTCAAATAGTTTCTTAGAAAATCGGTTGTGTTAGACGGACGTACAGACACCGAAGTGATCCCATAAGTGTTCGTTACGGAACACTAAAAACAACAAAAAGTGGGGGGAACTTGTAAAAATCATAAAGAATTAATTTTGGCAATGTAAAAAACAATCTAAATTAATCAAAATAATTGAATAGCCGAATCTCTTGTCCAAAATCCTCTGTACGTACTTTTTCGACAACAGTATATTGATTAGTTATAGACCACAGTTACAACACACACACAAGTTATGGTAAACCAAGAACTGACAAACAAGTGCCCAGTGAACAGAGGAGTAAGGCAGGGCGATGTAATATCGCCTAAGTTATTTACAATGATCTTAGAAGATGTATTCAAAGAACTGAATTGGGACGAAAATGGCCTTCTGATAGCTGGCGATCGGCTAAACAACCTGAGATTCGCAGATGACATTGTAATTATAGCAAACAATAAGAATGAAATGATCCAGATGATCACAGACCTCCACCACCAAGCAAGAAAAGTTGGACTTGACATAAATTTCTCCAAGACAAAGTACATGAGTAACGAAGACACCAATGATGCAAATATAGCGATTGAACATTCAACAATAGAAAAAGTAAACACGTACATCTATCTGGGCCAAATAATAACGATGGGAAAGGAAAACCACCAGCTTGAAATAGAAAGAAGGATACGTATGAGATAGGCAGCATATGGAAAATTGAAATTTGTACTGAATATGAACATTCCTCAAAGATCAAAAACCCAAATTTATAATCAATGTATCTTACCAGCTACAACATATGGAGCTGAGACATGGGTTTTAACTAAACGAACAATAGAAAAACTACAAGTTCACCAACGAGCAATGGAAAGGAAGATTTTGAGTGTTACTTTGAAGGGCAAGAAAACTAATAAATGGATTAGACAACAAACAAAGGTGGATTGGATTATATCACCAATCGGATAACGTCTCTGAAATGGAGCTGGGCCGGCCATGTAGCGACAGCGACGTATAAGTGGAGAGGCAAGATCACTAGGTGGAGACCATGGGGTGAAAAGCGAAGCATAGGAAGACCCCAACAGAGATGGAGCGACGATCTGAAGAGAATCGGAGGGCTTAACTGGTATTAACAAGCACAACATAGAGAAAAATGGAAAGATTTGAGAGAGGCCTATACCCGACAGTGAGTAGAGAGCGGCTGAAGGAAGAAGAAGACTACTACGAGTATATACAGTCTGTCAAACAAGAGCGTGGCCGCGCGTATGCTTGAAAAAATGTGTTTCGATAAAAAATTTTGCCATCAATGTATTCTTTGGTGTGCTAACAACGGCGCAGTTATCTTAGTAAGTTGTCCCTTCGCCTCCTGCATTAATAATCGCCTAACATCTGCGAGGCATGCTGTCTATTAGATTTTCTGCATACTACGGCAATGATCTCCAAATTTTTGGAATATCGCGAGACAACTAAGTCAAAGTCCTCAGAGTCTTTTCTCTAAGCTTTCTCTTTACAAAGGACCAAATGTTTTCAATAGGGTTGGCGTCCGGCGTTTGTGAGGGCCACTCTAGTATCTTATCGTCGGCCCAAGCGAGCCGCTTCGCGACGTGATTTTCGCCCAGCAAAGGTTTCTTTAACGTGCTTCGGAATTTAATATCATGAGCACGAAAATGTTATCGAATGGTCTCATGGAACACGAGTTTCTTAATTTCGCCGCTCCTTGACACAGTATCAATTTCGGGTCCCGTGAAGACAAAGACACGATTCGTTTTTTCGACTGTCGGAATGACTACGAGCCACATTTTGGCAAGTTGTTGACATTTTTCATCTCGTTAAAACTTCTTCACAAACAATAATGACTTTCTGATATATTTAGCGGCCGCGGAATGAGAACAAAGAAAGACTGCCTCGAACCGACATGCAAACATATGATTTTACGTGATTTCGACAAACGTTCGGAATCGACTGATACTTTTACTAAAAAGCGTCGTAGACAAAGGTTCTCTCTACCGATTTTTTGTTGAATCGCTAGAATCGCATCTACCAAAAATGAATTATCGCAGACACGTTATTACTTGACAGACTGTACTTATAGAAGATATATACTGCCCTATATATACTGTCTATAATGTCGTAAAATGATTTATATTAATTTTCTCTCAGCCGGATAGAGATAAGGCCAGCGCTGCGTGCTAGAGGTTAGGCACTAAACACAATGCCCTTTTCTTCGGTCTTTCAACGACTCTCTTTTCCTTTCTGTATGGTTAAAGTAAATTGAGTTTTGATGACCTTCTTAACTTCCTTCCTGTTATTAGTTTAATGGCTACATTTTCTAATGTTTATTTAAATTAAATAATTAATTATACGAATATGTGAGTAAAATGAAGTCATTTTTTAGATATTACTAATAACAGTAATGTGTGTCAAAATTTTTATGACGCATTTACAACGTATTTGTGGAACTCATAGTATAATCTAATAATTTGTACCCGAACTGGGATATTTTAACTTAAATCTTAATTTGTTCAAGAGAATACTGGGAATTTCGTGTGTTTTTTTTCTCTTTTCTTACATTGTTTTGGTCTATTTTATGTATGCTCTAGATCAGAGGTTCTCCACCTTTTCTGGACCACGCCCCCTTTACAAGAAAAAAAAATTCCAACGTCCCCTCTTCCATAATAGTTAATTATACCAAATATTGAAATATTGTTACATATTATCTATACCTATTTTATCTGTCTATCTATCTATTAAGAATCACAAAGTAGAAATTAATTAAAAGGACCATCAAATGTAGTAAAAAATTGTTGATTAAAAATTTGAAAATAAACACAAGATCAATAAGAAATAAAAAAATTAATGAGATAGTTGAGGCTGGTAGAGTTTTAACAATTCGTTAATGTCGGGTTCCAATGTCGTTAACATTAGTCGCAAATTGCCACGTTCAGTGATGCGCGGTATGTTCCTTTTCTTAGACAGTAAATTAGCTACTGCACTAAACCCACGCTCAGCCAAATACGATGAAGGAATTAAAAATTGTTGTACTCTTGCCCACAATCCTGGGTATAGAGCTGATATTGATTTTTGAAGCCAGAACTCTTGACATCTATTTCTGAATTTTACTTTTAGTTCTTGGACAGTTGTGAGTTCTACGAGTTCCTCTTCTAAATTTCATGATTTTGCTATATCTGCATTTGCGAAAGGATCTAAAATCTAATTCGGTATATTCATGTTTAAAATATCCTGGTATTCCTCCGTAAAGTCAGCATGAACAACGTCCAAGTGTTGGCAGTAAGTAAGTAAATCTTCCCGTTTTGCAGACTGCTGATAATGTAGGAAAGTGGCTGTATTCACCTCTACCTAGATTTCTTTTGAACAAAAGAAGTTTTCCCACAAAAGCAGCGATGACGTTTTTTGTTTTAATTAAATTCAACTCGTCACCTTGCAATTGTAAACTGCCTTCATTAAATATTTTAAATAGATCTGTCATATTAGCGATGTCATTTTTGGATGTAATCAGGTTTTCGCGCAGTTTTCAAGGAAGTCTAGTATTGAGTCATATAGATTGAAAAAACGATTCAGACAAATCCTATTTGAGAGCCAACGAACTTCTGTGTGCAGCAGCAAGCGATTTTAATCTACATCATTTTCACTACAAAGTTGGCCAAATAATCTGTCATGCAATGAATTACTTCTAATCTTATTGACTGTAAACAAACGGAACCAAATGTACAGCGAGTACATTTGGTTCCACTTGTTTCAAATGTGCTATGAAACCCTTATGACGCCCCATCAGTAGCAGCTGACAAAATGTTACGAATATTTTTTCTTCTTTTATGAATCGAACGTATGATAAAAGTACTGCTTCCTTATGAATTCATCGAGTTGAATGGAAAGTTTGCAAGTCTTTATCGCATAATAATATTTCAACGTCTTTAACCATTTTATCTACTCTTTCTTGCACCGAATTATTACTCAAAGGAATTTTTCTGATAATATTTGAGGGTGCCTTATGATGAAGAACAGTTTTTATTACCTCTTTGACTGCCGGCAAGATTAATTCCACACCAATTTTATGTAGTTTTCCCGCTTTTGCGATTAACAATGAAATATTATATGAGGCTGGTAGACCATCATCTTTTTGTTTAGAAGACAACGCAAAAACATTTGATGTAGTTGGCTGTTTTAAATATTTCTTTTCCAGTCCTTGAAAATAGAATAAAACTTTGTCCCTTTTATCAGCATGCATTTATTCAAATGCTCTTGTAGCCTAGAAGGCTTCGTGGCTCCAGTTAAAAAAAAAATTTTGGCAAATTAAATAATAGGTAATGATTGGTTTGAAGGAGAGTGCATAAATCCATACTTCAGATACTCAATACTATACTGCCTGCTTTTCTTAGATTCAAATATTTTGAAATACAAAATTCGTCACGGTTTAAATAAATTAACTTTTCAAACAGATTTATACATAGTTATAAAAATAATGGCTATAATGCCTTCTATCACTTTCACTCATGAATATGCATTATTGGCGAAGCACACAAAAATAATAAGAGATTGCCTGCCTTTTATAGATTTGATTTCGTTTACGCATCAACTTTTATGCCTTTGCCGTTTGCGATGCTGGTGCACTTGCTCTGTAAACAAGTCTTTACGAGCTCCCATAGGGGGCGGTACCGCTCCCGTTGGGAATGCTCTAGATGTTAAGTTTTAGTACTAGTACCATTTAAAGTTTCCTAATTCTGTAGTGTACTAACAATTAAATAAATAAATAAATCTATATTTGCGATTAGCGTGATTTCGAATATGTACTTCCAAATTGTAACAATGGGGATGGGTGATTTCGAATATGTACTTCCAAATTGTAACAATGGGGATGGGTAACAGTTACAGGGACTTAGGCTTGATTTTCCTTAACCTAATAAAAATATTAATGAATATAACTACTACTAGTAGTACCAACTTTCAAAGGAGCTTAAAGGAAAAAAAAAGTTTTTTTGATATTGAAATTTAAACGTTTCATGGTGAAAACGAAAGATCAGATACTAATGATTGCCGGGAGAAGAAATGCGCTGAAGCATATTGCTTTTTTGTGTGATTGCGGGTGAACCAATATAAAAATAGCTTAATGTTAGTTTTATAGAATATTTAAAAGTACTTAGAAATTCAAATCAAATTATAAAGAAGGTACTAACATATACAAATAAAAACTAGTAATTACATTTTCTTCGAAGAACATAGAAATTCGAGCATAAATATTGTACCTATGAATATTTTTTAACGGAACAACTTTCAAAACTAACACCCAAAATTAATTGTTAATCACATGTAAGCAGTTAGAATAAAAATTAAGAGATGGCCGTTGTATACCTACAATTAAACACGTGTTATATTATTGTCACCGGTTTCTCCTACCTCTTTAAAGCACGTCATTTGCACCATCGCTTCGATAATTAATTGTAGTTCAAGCAAAGTTAAATTTGAATTTAAACTCCACAAGAGACAAAGCAGCAGGTGCAAAGATTCGAGTATATACATGAGTTACCTCCAAATTACGTATATTAAGTTGTTACGACAGCAACTGATCTGCACTTCAGTATACACTAGCTTCCCTCACTTATTAAACCGTCATTAAATTACTATACAAGTTAAGCTAGTTAAAATTAAATTTAATGAAAAGACTTTACAAACCATCGATCAAGTCACAAGTAGGTCACCTTTTTACACAAGATGGAACATTCGTTATAATAAAATTAAAAAATGAAAACCTAGAAATTACTTGTTTCTTCTGTTTTTTAATTTCTTTCATGTCGGAGCTGTTTTTTTTTAGAATGTAACCCCAGTTACAGGACTATTTTATTTAATTTATTTAATTTATTTAACTTATTTATTTTATTTAATTTATGTAATTTATTTTGAAATACCCAAAACGATAAGTTACAGCATTTTAAATTTTTTCATTTTATAAAGGCTATATATATA
Organism: Pachyrhynchus sulphureomaculatus; assembly: GCA_019049505.1. NCBI lineage: Eukaryota > Metazoa > Arthropoda > Insecta > Coleoptera > Curculionidae > Pachyrhynchus > Pachyrhynchus sulphureomaculatus. Next base: position 86,709,212 of record CM032454.1, on the reverse strand, counting down.
TATATATATATATATATATATATATATATATATATATATATACACATACATATATACATATATACATATATACATATATACATATATACATATATACATATATATATATATATATATATATATATATATATATATATATACATATATATATATATATATATATATATATATATATATATATATATATATATATATATATATATATATATATTTAAGAAATTATTAGAACGACGTCCTTTTCAATAAGATATTATAAAAGCAATGAGAGAACAAGGAAAAACAAGAACAAGACACATATAGCCTGGCGTTGTT
>CM032454.1:86678900-86706400 GCA_019049505.1 Pachyrhynchus sulphureomaculatus | reverse complement strand
CAATTTTTTTCCAGTGTTCATGACCCTATAGATAGATAGTTAGATACGCAGATTATAGGTGGCTTGAATGCCTACACACTTAGGTCTCTTTGGGATGCATTGTGCACCTGTTTTATTTTAGAGTGGGGGGAGATCAACATTCCTTAAAAAAAACTGCAGCGCTTTCCGAATTGAATCCCCATAATACCATCTCGGTCCCAAATTATTGGAAATCCCAAGTGAGCTTTTCTTGCTCATGTGATTTCCGGGCAGGTAATTCTATCAAGCTCTGTCCGTTCCTCCACTATCTGCATTCTGAATTATTTTTGACACCAATTACATGACAATGTCCTGTTAGGATTCCTACCTGTAGCAGATCCCATTTATTTATAGCAGAGATCTGATGTTCTCATAGTTAGGTCTAATTTTGAGACACTTGATCTGCCCCATCCCTGCTGTATCGTTCCAGTCTCCTACGAACTTGTTTCTCAGCAGATCTGCGATCACTGCACTGTCAAAAAAGGCTCTAGTCTTGTGAGGCTCACTAGAGCTTCCTGTTTAGCTAATGCGTCAGTAATCCCATTTCCCTGGACAACTCTGTGACTAGATACCCAGACGGGAGGCAGGTTGTTTCTGTCCACTGAGTTCACCAGCAAGACTCTATACTCGGTTACCAGGTGTGAGCTCACCTTAGATATGAACGCGGCTCTGTTATCGGAACAAAAGGCTACAAGAAGTTCGAATTACACAAATGGACAGTAATGTTTTTTCCTTGATATAATATCTAACAACTGACATTGTTGTGACTTAATATCAATGAGCTATTAAAGGAGCACGTTCTACTTTTTGTTAATGTAGCACCGGTCCACGAAAATGTCAGACATGTGTACAAAGAAAAGATATAAAAGTAACATATTGATTTTTTTTTACTACAGTTGTCTATCTACCTAATAAGCCTTCTTCCATCCAGTGTCGGACATAGGCCTCCCCTTCCTTTTTCCATCCCTCTCGATTCTGCGCCTTTTTGATCAGTCCTAAACCTTCTTTCAGATCATCTTGTTTGGGACCTTTCTCTGGATCTTTTTCTAACCATGACCTCCATTCTTGTATTCTTTTATTCCATCTCTCATCTTGTCTCATTTTGTGACCTGCCCATCGTCATTTCAAACCTGCTACTTGTTCTCTTACGTCTATCACTTTGGTCTTCTGTCTTATATTTTCGTTTCTGATTCTATCTTGTAACTTTATATTCAGCATCTGGTGTTCCATTGCTCTCTGTGTTTTACTCAGTTGGTCCATCATCTTCTTCGTCAATGTTCGTGTCTGGGCTATTTCAGAAGAATTCTTTTGTTGCTTAGTATTTTCCTTTGTTTGCCCAATGCTGCCCATGTCGGTCTGATTCTTCTCTATACTTCTGCCGTTTGATTTGCTTTTCCACACTTTATTATTTGCCCTAGGTAGATGTATTCCTCTACGTATTCAAGTGTTCTACCCTCTATTCTCAAGCCTCTCGGACTGTCTTCGTTTGTCATAGCCATTGTCTTATTCAGCATAATCCTACCCTCTCTGATTTGTTTTGTAGTTCAGTAGTGATTTCCTGTATGTCATCAAAATTATCTGATATTAGCACTACATCATCAGCATAATGCAGATGATTTAACTTTTGTGCATTTATCCTGATCACCTTTTTTCCCATTCGAGTTTTTTGAAAACGTCTTCTAATGCTGCTACAAATAGTTTTGGGCTCATGAAATCTCCCTCTCTTACTCCGCATTTGATAAGTATAGGATTTATTTTACTACCCGTTTCCACTATCATTTGAGCCTTGTTGTAAATTGTTCTTATGAGCTGAGTGTACCTATAGTCTATTCTGCTGTTATACAAGGCTTATTCGACGGCCCAGCTCTCGATACTATCAACAGTCTTTTGATAATCTATAAATACCAGGTGCAATTTTAAGTTATATTCTGTTGGTTTCCCTATTAAAGTTCTGGTTGTTAAGAGATGATCACAAGTACTAAAACTCTTCTTAAAGCCAATCTGTTCTACCGATTGGTTTAATTCCAGCTGGTTTTCCAATCTATTAATTATTAATTAGATAAATAATTTGTATATTTGTGAAACTAATGATATTGGTCAGTAATTGTCTAACTTAGTCTTATTCCCCTTTTTTAAAAAGTAAAACTATTAAAGCTGTGTTCCAATTTTCTGGTATCTTCTCTTCTTTTAGACATTTATTGAATAAGAGTTTCAGCACCTGTACCACCAAGTCTCCTCCTTCTTTCATTAATTCTGGTAATACTCCGTCAGATCCGGATGTTTTATTGTTTTTCATAGTTTTTAGTGTTGTTAATATCCCTTCATCTGTTATCTCTGGTATTTCTTCTGAGTTAACACTGATTATCTTTCTATTTCGACGATCTTTGAGATCATTTGGTGGGCAGTTTTTTTGTTCATACAAGTTCTGATAGTATGTTTGAATTATGTGTATTATTTTTTTTTGATCTTTCACATCTCCTCCATTTTCATCCTTTAAGTTGTGTATTGGCTTTGTCAGAGGGCTTTCATGTTTTTGTTCTGTTCTATAATTTTTTCTATCGTTGTCTCTAACTGTTGTACCTTCTTTAATGGACTTTTTAAGGCTTTTGTTAGTTTCTACAAACTGAATAGTACTTCTCTTTCCCTGGGCTAGCAGTTTACGTCTTTCTTCAAACAGTTCTTCCGTTCTTATGCTCCACATTTTTGTTTTTTTGCTCTTCTTTTTAGGTATTTGCTCTCCTGTTTTCACCAAGATATTTGTCAGTATTTCATTAATTTCGTTTATGTTTTTATTATCAAAGTTTTAGTTAATTCTTTTCTTATTTCATTTTTAGATTCTGCTTTCTTTACTCTTAAGATGTGTGTATCAATTTTTGGTTTCTTTCTTGTTATGAATTTTTTTCTTCTGTGATCACTTCCCGTGTTTATCCTATTTACAACTGTTATATCTTATACTATATTTTTTCTGATGATAATGTGTAGTCTATCTCGTTTTTTACCACTCCGTTTGGATTTACCCATGTCATTTTCTTTGTGGTTTTTTGTAATAAAAGGTGTTCATAGCGAATAATTGTTGTTCTATGGAGATTATTAACGTTCATTCCTTGTACCTAAACCGAATTTACCTATTTCGTTTTCACTTGCGTCAACTTGACCGCCTATCTTGGCGTTAAAATCGCATGTCACCAGTGTACAATGACACAACAATCCCGTTCGGTGGCACTTCTTATTTCGTCGTAGAAATCTTCTACTGAATCATCATCGTGTGATGTTGTTGGGGCATACACGGGAATCATTTTTATTTTACAGTACTTTGTTATCTGTTGTATAACATAGCCCACCCTATTTGATATTGCGTTATATGTTTTTATGTTTGGAGCTATTTTTTGTTTATTATAAAACCTACTTCTCCAATGTTCTCTTCCTCACTTTCTACACACATATCATTAGTTAAACAGATAACTTTTACTTGAACAATCGATATTTATCTTGTTATTTCTAAGTAAAAAATAAAAAAGAAAAATGCTGTTTATACAGAATTACCAGCGTTTTTAAAGAATCCCTTTATTTAATATTCATTTTCACATTAAATTATCCTTTGTAAATTTTATCTTTTATACTTTTCTTTCCATTAGTTTTAATGAAACTAAAAAGTCTTTAAGAATTCAAGCTTAAACTAACTTTCCAAAGAAGTTTAAAAATTGAAAAGTGGATTTTTAAATCATCAATGTTGTTCGGCTTAAACGAACTTCGCGAATTGCTAAAAATTTCTGAAAGTAAATTGACCGAAACTTTATAAGAAACTGTTTTTCTTTTAGAAATTTTTAAAAAGATAACAGAAACAACTTTGTCTGTTTAATTATCATTTATTTTCAATATTGACAGACTTTATTCCTTAATTTAATATAATATCAGGGGATTATATAACATTTTTATGAAGAAATTCGTAGTTAGTTTGCATTTTGGAACCGAAGCGTACGTCCCCAAATATATTATGCATTTCAACACTTATGAATTACCTTCTCGGAGTCAGCTATGCTAGAATTAGCAGCGCGTAGAGTGAAAAAATACTTAGGACATTTAAGAGCTCCTTTTGAAATAATCATTTTATCTTTCTTTAAAGTCACCCTCAATTTCAATGATATATTCTTTCTTTAGTCTTGTTTCTTTTAAATTTTGTAGTTGACTTTAGTTAAATATTCCATCCATGCAAATTTTAATTGCATTGTGTTTATCTAATTATAATACTCACTAAATAAAGCCTTTTCGCCAAATATAGCTTACATTCAAGCTTTCACATAATTGCTTGAAGAAAAGTATATATATACTGTAACGTATATCTGTATTTACTATGTATATATATATATATATATATATATATATATATATATATATATATATATATATATATATTTATATAATAATATTAACAACATCCTACATAAAGAATCGTTTAAACAAGCAGTCTTATATACCTTACGACAGTTGACAAAAAAGTTAAGAACACTACACTTACTTACACAGGAAAAATCAATAGAAAAATCTACAAACAATTAACACAAAATAACAAAAAAAAAATAGCATTTAAAACTAATAACACTTTAGAGAATATAATTCTAAATAACAAATCTAAATCTAATAAAATTAAAACATTGGACGTCTACTGAATTGTGGATCTTGTACCAAAAACTATGTTGGACAAACTGGTAGACCATTTGAAACCCGTATTAAAGAGCACAAATACAGTTATTCAAAAAACAATAGCAACTCACATTATGCAATCCATGTAATTAATGAATCACATAATTTCAATGATGAAGTTAAAATTCTACATATTGAAAATAAATCCAAAAAATTAAATCTTCTAGAAACTCTCGAAATTAATAAACGTAAAAATTCCAACCAGCTATCAAACGAACAAGTAGATTTAAATCATTCTCCCTTACTCAATTTATATTAGTTCTCAGAAATTCTATCATAGATATATATTTTATAATAAAAATAATATAACTGTACATAATTTAATAAAATCATTAACCTAAAACAGGTATGTATTATAGTTTAAGGAACATATTAATTACACACACAATAGTTTAGTTACTCTTAATATACTTCTGAAGAAGACTCTGTGTGTTTGAAACAATTGTTAAGTTGTTAAAATAAATAAATTGGAAATTGAAACTAGAGTGTTTCTATAATTTTACTACTCACAGTATCAAAAGGAATCCCAAGATGTTTCACCCGACTCTCTCTGCTTAAAGACATCCACCACTATTATAATTTATTATTTTATTATGATTACGTCCGAATGTGTTTGAAAAGCACTTATTTAAGTTAACAAAGAATGAGAGATAAGATTGCAGATCACCATAATCACTAGCACTAGATATTATCTTGTTGATTCTAACGTCAAAAGCGTAAGAGAAATTGGAAAATTTTAATATTTTGTTTATCATGTTTTAATGTTATTTTTGCAAATGATAAATCAGCTACTCCCTCTCCACCAGCTAAGCCCGGAAGCAATGCAGGACAATACCACCCAAACCCACCTTAGCCAATCTCTTTAAAAACAAATAATGATCAATTTTATCAGAAGCTTTGCTCAAGTGGGTGTAGATGGAGTCAACTTGGGTTCTATTATCTCTACTTCTAGCTATAAATTCTGAGTACAAAACAGGATTAGAGTATAGATCTATTTCTGCAGTAAATTGATTTTTTTCTAAGAAAAAGTTTAGAAACGGGTCGATAATTATTAACCATGGTCCTATGACCAGATTCAAAGCAATAATTACGAATTTTTTTATACTTTGGCAAAAGAATCCGATGCCAAAAACTGACTGAATAACAGAGAGAAAGATTTAGCGTCTGACTATCGGCGCACTTGCCTATAACGAGTGGTGGAATATCATTTATTCCAGCTCTTTTTTTAAATATCTATTTTTTTTAATACGTTTTATTTCCAAGGAGCTCAAAGATGTCGATAAAGGTGTGCGTCGCCATATGTGCAAGTTCTAACAGACGTATCGTTCTATTTAGGCTAAAAAGCACTATTGCTACCTGTGTGTTATATGACATATTATAGTTATTAGTGCCTTTTACCGCTATAAAATGGTAAAAATTTCCTGCTATTATTAGGTATCTCTGCCTTAATGTGATTTAAGTAGTTAAAAATAATTTTTCTTGTTAAAGCATTCGGAGCATTCCCCCAATAAGTAATGTTTGCAAATCAAGTAAGTAACTATGAACTTTCCATTTTTTATAAATTTTTTTTTTTCTATTAGTTAATAATAGAAGATATATAGGGAAATATATTTGATACTTTAATTACTATAGCCACTTAATTTATTATAAAAATAAATGATGTTATCTTCCATTGTATTACCCTGAAGAGCTTCCTATCAAGATATATGTAAGATACTATTATTAATTATATTATAGTTCGCTTTACGGAAGTTAAAAAATGTTTGATTGGAAATGAGTATTATGTCATGGAAATTGTCTATTATTTCCAATTCAATGACGATCTACTGGTACTACAGGAGAAGTACACTGAGTCAGGTAGGCACGTTACACAATACTAATTCAAATATTTTGCCTGAATAGTTTATCATATAATTGAGGTACACCAGTCCGCAGAAACAAAATGCATCTAATAGGGAAGCGGTTTTTTGATCCGTTCACGTAAAAACTAAGTAATCATTATTGTTCTTGTATACCCAATTTAAAAATGGAGAGGTAAAATCATCACAAATGATAATCTTACTGTCGCTCACCTGCTGACTAGTCGAATTCACCTTCGTGACAAAGCAGAAAAGAGCATGATCATCGCCGGATGCTAAATAAATATAATATAAATGTAAAGAAGCATCAGTCTTAAGCGCATCTATGGATCCTGAGCATCACTTTAGAACTTTGTAACTCGTGAGGTCCCGTACAGCAGTAAACACGTCTTCGCCACCAAAGTTAAGAGATCCATATGTTTCACGATCCTGTCGAAAACGATTACACAGTCTGTCAAGTAAGAACGTGTCCGCGATATTCATTTTTGGTAGATGTGATTCTAGCGATTCAACAAAAAATCGGTAGAGGAAACCTTTGTTTACGACGTATTTTAGTAAAAGTATCAGTCGATTCCGAACTTTCGTCGAAATCACGTAAAATCCAAAATGAGTCACTTGTTTGCACGTCGGTTCGAGACAGTTCTTTGTTCCCATCCAAAGGAACCTAAAATGACACATTCCGCGGCCGCTAAATATGTTAAAAAGTCTGTGTCGTTTACGAAGAAGTGGGTAAATCGTTTTAACGAGACGAAAAATGTCGACGACTTACTAAAACGTGGCTCGGTAGGCAAAGTCACTCCGTATGTCGCAAAACGAATTGTGTCTTTGTTTTCACAAGACCCGAAATTGACGCTGCCTCAAGGAGCGGCAAAATTAAGAAAATCGGGTTCAAATGTGTTCCATGAGACCATTCGACAACATCTTCCTGCTTATGATGTCAAACTCCGAAGCACGTTGAACAAATCTTTGCTAGGCGAAAATCTCTTCGCGAAGCGGCTCGCTTGAGCCCACGATAAAATACTAGAGTGGCCCTCACAATCGCCAGACGCTAACCCCATTGAAAACGTTTGGTCCTTTGTAAAGAGAAAGCTCAGAGGAAAGACTCTGAGGATCAGTTGTTTCGCGATATTCGAAAAATTTGGATATCATTGCCACGGGAGTATGCAGAAAATCTCGTCGACAGCATGCCTTGAAGATGCCAGGCGATTACTGATGCAGGAGACAATTGGATAACTAAGGTAATTGCGCCGTTGTTAGTACACCAAAGAATACATTGATGGCAAAAAATGTTCTCGAAATACATTTTTTTTTTAAGAATACGAGCTGTCACGTTCTTACTTGACAGACTGTAGTTCTGACAAATAACATGCTCGTCAAGTTATGCAAACAATATCGAAGTCACCTGCATAAATACTGGTCCTAAAATCAACAAATGTTATTCTTCAACCACTGATGTTCTGATAAAAATTCTTAACTTTGTCGCCATAAGGTGGAAGTTTATTAACATCGCCCCCCGGCGGGAACAGTGACACAACTCGAAAATGTAGTATTTCTAAAATAACGCAAATAAGAACACTATTAATTTTATATGGAAATAATATAGGCTTCTTTTACCTTTTAAATAAATATTTTTGGGTAGTAAACTTTATTATATTTTATAGAATAATACTATGAATCTGTAAAAACACTAAAGTGACACTGTTCTTGCCGTGATGAATAAGAACTAGCCTAAAAGTAAAACTGACACAACTGCCCACGTGGTAGTGGATAATTTGTGAGTTACAGATGTGATATTTTTCGGGCGAGAGGAAAGATACTATACGCGTTTAAAATTGACCTAACGTCAAAATACACATTTTTTGAGTTGTATCACTGTTCTTGCCGGGGTGCGATATATAGGTATTACAACTAAAAGATCAATTATGCCATTTTTTTAGAGGTTTAACATTGGTGGCCTGTATGACTTTAGAACGATTATCTTTACTTACAAAAATGTTTCCATTACGTATCCAAGCGAATTTAAAACCTTTTTGCTTAGCAAAATTTTGGGATTTCTTAAAGGGAGGTTTGTGGTGTTAGATGCTCATTGACGTATATGGGCTCAGAAGTGCCGTGCAAAAATAAATTCTTACTCGCGCTTTCTAGAACTTTAGTTTTGGTTACTGCAATTATGTTATTCTTCATGCATTTTGTCGTAAGCCTGAGGATAATGTTTTTTTGGCATTTTCTCGCCTTTTCGTGTAGCTATACGGTAAACAAAATGGACCATGTGATAACCAATTTTGTAACCAATGAAACCTATATTCTACACCACTTTGACAAGTATTCGTTAAGAACTTGGTTTACGAAGAAGCTTCAATGTATTTAAAATACAAGCACTAACAGAATTGCAGGCATCACTATTAAAATCACCAATGTTTGGTATTAGTGACCTGCGACGATACGGGAATGTACCACTTCGTCTGAGTTCAGTGATGCCGTGGTACAAATCACATCCATATTGCACCAGGCGAAGACCGCAATACTGCAATGTTTTCTGAATAAAAAAATTGAAAATAATATAGATTTCGAAAACTGTAAGAAATAGTTTAAGATAATACTAAAAAGTTAATTACAATGACATAGGAAATCGAAAAATGAAAAGATACAGAATGTTCTACTCAGAATATCAAAGTTGCTGCCACTTTCCGATAGAGGCGGCAACACTGCATGGCTGACAATATTTTAGATAGACAAAGCATGTTAACATATACTACCAAAATTTCAAATCAATTATATACACACGTATATATACATATATATATATATATATATATATATATATATATATATATATATATATATATATATATATATACATACATACATACATACATACATACTAGCCGTGCCCGCGGCTCCGCTCGCATGGACTTGATTCACTATTATCGTCACTGCTTATTCCTTATGTTACTTAACATAATAAAATATATCCTATAACTTGGCCAGAGAACATATGTATTTAAAAAAAAAATACGTAAATCGGATTGGTGGTTCTTGAGTGCTAAGCGCACTAACGGACAGACAGAGAGACGTTGCATTTTTATATACATTATAGATTTTCTTTGTTGATAAATATTAAGTTAAGAATTAAAAAAAAATACGTAAGTCAAAAACTGGTTCTCGAGTGATAATCGCACTAACGGACTGACAGACAGAGAGAGAGACGTTGCATTTTTATATATATTGTATTTTTTGTTACATGATATCGTTCCATATTTAACGGTTTAGGCAGAGTATTGCAAGAGAGTGCTCTAACGGCAAACTTTTTTCCAACTTGATTCACTATTATCGTCAATGCTTATTTCTTATGTTACCTAACGTAATAAAATATATCCTATAACCTGACCAGAGAACATATGTATAAATCTAGAAAAAAAACACGCAAATCGTATAGGTGGTTCTCGAGTGATAAGCGCACTAACGGACAGAGATACGTTGCATTTTATATATTATAGATATTCTTTGCTACATGATATTGTCCCATATTTAATGGTTTAGACAGTGTATTGCAAGAGAACGCGCTAGCGGCAAACTTTTTTTCGACTTGATTCACTATTATCGTTACTGCTTATTCTTTATGTTACCTAACGTAATAAAATATAGCCTATAACCTGGCCAGAGAACATATGCATGTTTTAAAAAAAAGCACGTAAATCGGATAAGTGGCTCTCCAGTGAAAAGCGCCCTAACGGATAGACAGACAGAGAGACGTTGCCTTTTATATATATTATAGATTATAGATATATACCTTAACATTTGTCAAGTTTAGGTGAACCACAATATATGCGGAAAACAATTTTTGAAGTTGGATTTCTGCGTGATGTGCGTTTTGTTTTTTGTTTTTCTTTTTATTGTGTTGCCCTTTTCCTGAAAATAAGTAATTTTCTTTTAAAGAAATTTTTTGTTCAAAATTAGATAGATTAATGAAAAATATTTTTCTTCGTTTATGTTTTTTCTAATGACATGGTGCAAAATCTCTCATAAAGCTTATACTACTCTTTCCATTTTCTATTACACGTTAACACGCATACCCGTACACATCAGGTCTTTCATTAACAATGGTCACGCTAGTCTTCGTATATTGCCCATTCAGTGGTTTTCTATTGTTAAGAATATTATTCTTTAATTCCTTTATTTATGTATTCATAAATAAGATCTATCAAACCCACGCTATTTTGTTGAAATTAAATTTCACATTCCCATTTTATTATTGCTTACTATTTAGAGACTAATTATTTTCTTTCTATTGATATCACGGCAAGAGGTCGCAAAAACCGAGAAAAAAATATATATTTTTTACTTTCTTAGTTCTTAATTAAAATGTTAAGTTACTTTTGATTCGAGTTGAATTAACCACTGAATATTTATTTAATGTTAGATTGTGCACCTTGATTAAAGTACGAGTAACCAAAAATTGAAAAATTCTTACTACCTACTTCTCTACTGCTACACAAGCCAGTCTTCTGACAGTTTCTCATATACATATTCGCAATAAAAGTTGGTTAGGGAATTTTCCGCTCCGAAACTGTTAAATTAAGTGTCAAATTTTATCACCTTGCTACTGCATATATATATATATATATATATATATATATATATATATATATATATATATATATATATATATATTATGACGTAATAGGGTATAATATTTCGTTTCTGTAGTCGCACAGCACGATAGGTTTTTCGGCAGGTCCACGGCAGCGCGGGTTTTCGATAAAGAGCGTTGAGTGATAGGTATTTTAACTTAATTCCGTTCCTCTGATTTTTTTAAGACGCTGCATCTCAAACTCAAATTTTTCTCTCATTTTAGGTGTTAGAAAACTTTTATGGAAAGCGAGCCGACGCCATTTTGCAATACCTCATTCTTCCCAAATACTGCAGAGTCGGTAAAGGTTTTACTGCTGTTTTTTAATTTAATTCTTACCAGCCGTTTTCCTCTTGTCGCTACATTTTTCTGTATCAAGAGGTTTTCAATATTTTTTTTCGCTCCAGTTTCTTGGACTATCCGATTTCCTTCGGTTTCTCCGATTTCTCTGCCTGTTACAAAGACTTCATCCCACTGGCCTAATCGCACGGGCTCTCTTATTAACACTGAAGAAAGTTTTTTTAAGACCAGTAATATTTTATGAATCCGAAAATAAAATAATGGATTAAATGTATATATAGTATCTCTTAATTCTAAATCACAGTTTTTATATTTTAACAGTTTTTTCAGAACTATACGGGATTACAAGTCTAATAAGTAAATACGTAATAATAAATTTATCTTTTATTTTATCTAAATTTCGTTGTTTTAGTGCCTAATTTAGCTGCATATTAATTCGGTTTATTTTCACAACGTTTAAAGGACCTAGCATTTCCTATTTCTACGCGCAAACACAATTGCTTTATATAAATGTCGAATAAAGGCATATTTACAGCGTCTTTACTGCTAAAAATCATTGTCTATGACATAAGAGCGGTCGTTTAGCCTGGGTAAGTTTCAGTAAAAAGAGGCTGCCACAATTTATATTAATGATGTACTTTTAAAAAGATGTTCCTCTTTCATAATAGTCAATTCTAAGATGAAATCTTCTCATTTTTTACCTTAATATTGGCAGACCTATGAGGCGCTGATGATAGTATAAAATATGGAGAAAAGCGAGAAATATCATATTTTAATTTTCCATAAATCTATTTAGGTGAAAATAACACTGTGCAACTGGAAGTCAATACTACTCGAATCATTTTGGTGCACATATACTTTAAAATTTTAACTTCCTTTTGACAACGTGGCCACATAGTATTCGATCGTTGAAAAGCCATTTTTAAAAGTAACAAAAAATAGAGAAGAAGAGAAACATGTCTTGAGTTTGGAAATTCCAATATTGGTAATGGGTCCGCAATTAATGGAGAGGCTTAAGGCGGGCCGATCCAAAACCTGATGCAGATCATTAGAGAAAAACGTCCTAATTTATGGGGAGACAAAACTCTTCTATTGCACGACAATTGCAGGGTCTACAAGTTCAAGTTGTTACCGAAAGCTAGAGATTCATTTAGTTACAACATACACCTTTTTGTTCGACCCTGTGACAGAAGACCCCAGGGGCCGAAAATTTTACTCAGAAGACTAGTAAAAAGCTGCTGTAGCGGTGTATTTTGGATGGAATGAAACGATTTGAGAAACGCAGAAGTGAGTGTATTATTGTACACGGTAGTTATGTAGACAAGTATATTTAACTCTGTAATTTTTCCTTTATATTTGGCTAGATAACTTAAAAAACACCCCCGTACAATAAAAAGAATGACCCATTACAAAACAAATACATTTCGCTTTTAGGGATTATTGCTAGCTTTTATCCAACTTTGCGTAAAATACAATTTAAAATGGCGGCGGATTGGCATTAGTGCGCGACCAAATTAATTACAACTCTGTAAATACCTCGTTTGGGATGTTCGTTGTGTGCTCCGCCAAATTACCAAAATAAACAAACTGATACAATATGCCAAGTAGGTAAGTAAACTGCATCGTTTATGTTGGAAACAAATAACTTTTAATAGAGGCTTTCAGCACATTTAAACACGCAGTAGTAAAATTCTAATAAAGGAAACAGTTCTGGTGATATGAATATAATACCACCATGGTAATTATGGGTCAAGCTTACTAAATTCTTTCCTAAATTTAAAAAAATGATTTTACAGGATTCTTCTGTAGTTTTGAGCTTGGCTATTACTACCTATTTGGAAGCTCTAAGAACCCTGCAAATGACATATAATAAGATATATTCGAAGCAACCCCTCAAACCGCCTCCCCCATCACTTCAATCTCTTATGTATTTGGTTATAAATCATTATGCTTAAAATATATTCATTGCCTCAGTTGAAAAACTAGAAATAACTTTCATGATACTACTAAAACTGTATATAGGATAGAAGGGTAGACCTACAGATGAACGAAAATGTGAATAGAATTCTTCCTTGAGGGAAGTCAACAAAAATTTTGGTGTACCACTTGAAGCGGCGACAAATCCATAAACCGTCAATAATTAAACACAAGACTAACTTTTATTATTATGGAGCATTATATATATATATATATATATATATATATATATATATATATATATATATATATATATTTCGTCATTTACAAAATATACAAAGTGTTTTTTAATCGGAGCTATATAACTACATAATTTTTTTTACAAAACTCTTGTAAATGAAACCAACTAAAAACTGTATAAAATTTTATTTAGTCTATTCTATATATCTTATAACTTTATGTCTTTGAGGTCGCTGAATTTGAATCTGATGTCAGATTGATAATTTTGAAAGTTGGCAGCTGTGAAATAGCTGTAAAATCACCACTCACTCTTGAAAAACTTGAAATGATCTAATAATTTTATGTTTTTGAGGTCGCTGAAATACCATTATTATGATATATATATAATTAAAACCAATCTTATTTCACTTGTTGGCAGTACTGAAAAAATACCGGAACTAATAATACTAAGAGTAAATAGTTTCGAAGATTTTATTCTGAGAAATTTTTTTCATAGCTAAAGGTAGAAAAAAATGTTTTAAGTACTCAACGTCTGTCAAAATCATTAGCAGCTTTTATGAAATTAAGAAAACAGGTTCTATTTGTAATGAAAAAAAGTTTTTTTTATTGGTTTTAGAATAAAAAATTTATGCAAAATATGCGTCATACTCAGTGGTGATCTAACGTCTGGTAAAAGCTGCCAAGTGTCAAAATCGTCAATCTGACATCAGATTAGAATTCAGCAACCTCAAAAACAAAGTTATAAGATTATTTCACGTTCTTCAATAGTTAATGGTAATTTAATAGCTATTTAACAGCTGCCAAATGTCAATATAGTCAATTTGATATCAGATTTAAATTCAGCGACGTGAACCGGTTATTACTGTTATTAACATACCTATGCTTAAAAAAATGTGTAACTCAAGGGATTAAAGAGAACGGTATTTATTATTATTATTATTATATATATATATATATATATATATATATATATATATATATATATATATATATGTATATGTATATGTATATGTATATGTATGTATGTATGTATATATATATATATATATATATATATATATATATATATATATATATATATATATATATATATATATATATATATATATATGCTTTGTGTACTTAAATTATTCAATCTTAAGACTACCAGTAGAATACAAAAATAAATATATATTGCTATTTATTAATTTCTAACTTTTTTATTCTATTATTCTAGCATATTTAGTCTTTCTAAAAAAATAATTATAATAACTGCATACTTTTAATAATCTTAAAGACAAATCCATTACTAGTAATAAATTTAAATTAAATATATTTTGACATTCTCGATTATGATGCGGAAATAACAGATAAATAAAATATTTAAAATTTTAACTACCACTGGACTATTTTAAGAACTTTGACTTTTTTAACAATATTTTTCTTATTTAAAAATTTTTCCCATAATAGGAATAATATACGAATACCTAATTATACATTATTTACAGCATGACATTACAGAAGTGCGTATCCCCAAAAATACTACTTGAACGTTTAAACTATGCATTATTTATTTATTTTCATTAAATTATTAGTTATTGTTTCCACCGTAATAAGCTATCGATGGAGTAACGGCCTACAAACCACAGAATAATTCACACTTATGTAGTGACTAAATTTGCACTTTTTGGTGCTAAATCTCTGTCTTTATATTATAAAGTAAATGTATAAATCTGTTATCTCAAAATCACAAATTTAAGGGTTATGCTTTTCTATGATGTCATTCCCAATGTGTAATACTGAATTGTTTTCCGTTAAAACTGCCATGTAATTGTAAGTAATTTTATTTTAAAAACACAAGTGCTTTAACCATGTTCAAAACACAAAAAGGATATCCTTTTATTATTTTTGATCATGTCTTGGCTCAAAAGGAACAGATTTTTAACAAACTTAAGAATTTAACAACTGTTTGAACAATAAAAATATAGTCGTCAGCAGCAGCCTAATAGTATCGACTCAGACACGGATAGCTAATAAGCGAACAGTAAGTGGCATTAGATAAGTATTGCAACTTGTGTGTAAGGGACAAACTTTCTTGAGAAAATTAACCTACCTACCAACGAAGGGAAAACCACTACATATTGCCTTCAGTGGTATCCTTGAAACAATAACTGGGTAAGAACTAATTGAAGACCCTGTCGAAAACGAATTCTCCTTAATCAAAATAATCCGGTTGCATCACAAGAACAGCTCATCAATGGCCCTGGTTATGGTCCTGCTCCTTAGATTAAGAAGGAAGTGTACAACATCAATAAAATCAAATTAGGCACAATATAAATAGAGGCACAAAGGGCAAGAGTCCGTACAATACAATGTCATAACTGTCATTTATACGAGCAAAATTTCTATACGTGCAAACCCGAACCCAAATGCATATCTATCTCATACAAAGGATGCAAGAAACATTCTACTCAACAAAAATACCAAGAAACCCTACTAAAGATGTTTATCTGGGGATCACGAGACGATTAAGATTTAGCCAATTCCAAGATTCACCAACATCATCCTCCCCAATAGGCTTTCGGCATACTTCAAAGCCTAAGACGACTGAGCTGCAGAAAAAACGAAGATACAAAAAGTACCAAAAAATAGTGCCGGCTTATTGGGTGAAGGCAATGAAGTACTAGCTTATTTAAGATTTGGCAGTTTTCAGTTCCTACTTTTCTAAATCGTTTTGACACAAATGAATATAATTTTCTTTAATACGATATTTTGACATTTTTTAAGCAGAAGGATTTTTTTGATTTGGTCTGCTAAAGTTGCTACACTTGTTTCGGAATTCGCTTAATGGATCAATAAAGTACAAATTAGACTTTTGAAATTTGGAACGAAACACAAAATGCTTAAAGTCTGTAATAAGCAATAAGCATGAAATAACGCCCAAGGAAAAAGAAGACAGATATAGGAACATGGGACATTAACATACAATGGTAGGTAACACGAACATGGCTTGCATGTCTATAATGTTATGATTGTATTTTTAATAGAGTTAATTTATGTTTAAAGTTTAATTTACGATAAGTTTGTTAGAATCGCGAGTTCAAAAAAATTCAGGAGATTATGTCTATATGTGATTATTTCTTAACAAGAGCATCACAGCAGTAGGGCAAAACAAACAATCCATGCCTTTAATTTGTGAATTAATTACTACATACGAAGTCTACCATAATGATATATAATTTTCTTTATTGTCGTTCCATATATTTAACTTGCAACACTGTATTGAAGGCGAGCGGAGAGATTTTTAGATAAACTATAATAAAAAGCGGAAAGTAATTCTCTTGTTATTTAATAGGGCCTCTTAAGAAATCAGTAAAAAATATTAAACTTAAACTTATACATCTTACTAAACAGAAAGCTAATTTTACATTTCAACAAAGAATAATTTAGTCTGAAAAATATAGATTGCTCTTTTATAAAAATTACAATTTTGTTAGTTTTAGTTTCTCCTAGATTGGCATATTTCTCACTGACTAACTTGTCCAATTATATTCACTTAATTATCGGCTAAATACATCATAACGATGTTTTAAATGTAGAAATATTGTATGAAAATGAGGTTAGGTTATCTAATGATACGAAAGTAAGCGAGGAGCAAGCTATTAGTTGAAATTTAATATTTATCTAATAGATGGCAGTAAGAGAAACACAAAGAGCTAAGTCTGAGCTAAGACGACTTAGGCTGCTGCCTGATTTGTCGATGCGGTATCGATTTTCTCAGGTGGGTTTCATTGAAATATAGGCGTTCGGCATGTTTTCATTACCGAATCGGTACCGACACACACCGAGAAAAACGATACCCGCACCGACAAATCAGGGAGCGGCCTTAGTGATTGGTATCGTGCCGTGATCAAATATCTTTATTTCAAAAACCGCAACAACGAAGGAGGTGGTCCGTTACGACATTTTAAGAGAGATAACGAATACTGTTAGCATGTTATACGAAAATACAATACACTATTTTAGATGAGAAACTTGGTTTAAGTAAACTGAACGCGCGTTAGTTTCTCAATGTTGATCAAACACAAGAGCGGATCAATCAATTTTGAACGTTTTAAAAGAAACGAATTTTTTTTTTCTTCTACTTTTCATGATTGTCGGCATAATCTAAATCCACCACTACAGTGGTGGATCTAGGAGACAAACAACAGTCGAGATGATGGACTGTAGAAAAGGGGCCAAAGCTCCTCTGTCAACTGGTAAGGCGTTAGCAACGGTTTTTTTTGAGATACTCATAAGATAATTCTTATTGACTACTTAGAAAATGTAAAAATATCACAGAATAATGCCATTCTGGATTGTTACAAGATATAGATAGCCAGATAGATAGATAATAATTTATTTGTTTTCATGTAACAATAGGTTACAGTTATAAGCCAATAGGCATTAAACAATGTTAACTAAGTTTACAATAAACTATAATTAAATAAAAGAAAAGGAAAAAACAGTAAATAAGTAAAAACACTTTAAAAGCACAAATTACAATATAGTAACAAATACACAATGAAATAAGAGGCACAACGGAAAAGACAAGAAACCACCTCTGCTGACAGAGTCATCAAATCCCCGTGCTAATTTCAACTGGACTTAAGAAAAATTCATTTAATGAGTAATAAGCTCCTTGAAGCAGATATTTGGTTAAAAGTCTCTTTACTTCCGTTTTACATAACGCACGTACACTCTCTGGGAAACTATTATATATCTTTAATATGACATAATTAACATTTTTCTGTATGTAGCTGTAATTACACTTTTCGGGAAGCAGATTCAATTTATGTCTAGTGGCATACCTGTGATTGTTCACGTAAGTCTCAAAAATATCGCTGTTGGTGTGAACAAACATAAAACTGTCTAAGATATACATAGAAATAATGGTTAAGATCTTTCTGTCTCTAAACACATTCCTACAGCTATCACGCGGCGTCATTCCAAATATACCTCTAATACATTTTTTCTGAAGAATTACAACTCTTTCAATTTCCAGTGAATTACCCCAAAAGATAAGACCGTATCTTATTCTTGACTGTTGAAGGCATGATAAGCTGACAGAGCAGCATCGACTCCAACATTTTCAGAAATAATTCTTAAAGCATAGCAATACCTTGAAACATTCGACGCAACATTCTCAATATGCGCTCTCCTGTCCAGTCTCTGATCTATTTCCACCCCCAAGAAGGAAACACGTTCGGACGATTGGATATTAATATTTCGATATGTAAAAGATAAAGTGTTTTCTATTCTATTGCCGAAAAATAGGCATTGTGTTTTTTGAGCGTTTATTAATAAGTCATGAGCCGAAAAGTATCCATCAAGAGCTTCGCACGCTCCTTGTACACTGGTCAGCATTGCGTGCGGGCTCTCCTCACTAAAGATCAATGTAGTGTCATCGGCGTAAAGTATAGTAAATTCTCCGGATATTCTACTGAGCTCATTCGTATATATAATGTATAAGAGAGGTCCTAATATTGATCCCTGAGGAACACCCCTCGACACCCCGATCTTGTGGGAAATTATAGGCCTACCAAAATCATCAATTTCCATAACCTGTTGTGTCCGATTTTCCAGGTAGGATGCTAACAAATTCAACGCATTTCCCCTAACACCATACGATTCCAGCTTGGAACATAGGGTATTATGATTGACACCATCAAACGCTTTTGACAGGTCAATGCACATTGCCATTGTGAGCTTCTTATTATTTAAAGAACTTAGTATATGAGTTAATGCTTGATAAATCGCTCTAACTGTATATTTATTTTTTCTAAATCCATTTTGGTTGTTGGAAAATAAAGAGTTGCGTTCAAAAAAATCGATTAGCCTATTGTTTATAATTTTTTCAAATATTTTACCTACGTTTGAGAGCAGCGATATTGGCCTATAGTTTTTTTCCTCGTGTAAACCCCCTTTTATGTGTATTGCTTTAACTAAAGCATTTTTTAGAAGTTCCGGATATGCACCTGTATCAAAACATAAAATAATGATATAGGACAAAGGCTCTGAGATAGAATCTGTAACCTCTCTAATAATACGTATTGATAAATTATCATCCCCGACTGACTTTTTATTTTTTAGACTTTTTATTGTCCTGGACACTTCCAGAGGAGTAGTTGGTCTCAGATAAATAGAGCGTACAGAACGATCAAGGGAAAAGACATAATTGTGTTTATTTGTACTTATGTTCGGACAAGAGCTTATAAAGTAGTGATTTAGGTTGTTAACTATCTTGAACGGATCATTAAATTTATTCGAAAAATTGTTAAGTACATTGTTACTATTTCTATTTTTCCCGGTTAGGGTCTTTACAAGTTGCCAAGCAGCTTTAACTTTGTTTTCAGCAGAATTTTATAAAGCTGTTATTTGATATTTTTTTGGCATGTTTTATAACTTGCTTCAGTACTTTACTGTAGGTATTAAAGTATTCATTGGTTACCAGACCTTTAATTTTTTTAAAATACAGCACACGTTTATGTCTACATAAAACTCTAATACCCCGCGTAATCCACGGATTGCGTTTGTTATGTTTTTTTCACTGTAAATATTGCATTAAAGATATTTAGGACTTTGTATAAGAAGGTACTGTACGCGTCGTTTACTGAATCACATTGATAAACTGTAGACCAATCAACCGCTTCTAATTCGCTTTTGAATGAAATAATTTTATTATTTGAAAATACTCTTTTATAATAGAATTGAGGGGTAGAATCCTCACTGCCAGAAGTCTCGATGTGAATCATCTGTGCGTGATGGTCAGAAAGTGCCGAATTCAATACGTAAAATGAATACTTGTGATCGAAATTACAGAAAATGTTATCAAGCAAAGTAGCCGAATCTTTAGTTTGTCGAGTTGCCTTAAAAATGCATTGATTAAAACAAAATATATTAAACAAATCTGACAGTTGTTTGATTCGAATACCTTCTTGTTCAAGAAAATTTACATTGAAGTCACCTGCACAAATTACTTTGTGTTTAGGATAGTTTGTATGTATGTAGTCCAACACATGTTCAAGCCTTTCCACAAAAGTATTCCAACTCCACGTCTGTACAGGCAAACTATTATTAGTTTGGAACTGGGGTATCTAACTGCAGCCAATTCGATTATTCCCTCAATGCTCATGCTACAGATGTCGCTGAGATCATTAAACACCAAATCACTCCTACAGAAGATGCAGACTCCACCATGCTTCATCTCACTTCGCGCAAAAAAAGATATGAGTGTAAAGCCCTCGATTACCACAAGGTATGTTTCTCCATCCAGTGTTCACTGAAAAGCAGCACTACCGGTTTAGACAACAAACCATCCAGGAAGCATTCTATTTCCAGAGCCTTGTATATTTTGGTGCAGTATGCCCAGAGATCGTTTTTCTATTGGCTTATTTTTAGAACTTGTGCTCTTGAGTCGCTATTTATCCGAGGGACAGTACTGTATTCTTAATTTTTCTTTCTCTTGTAGCTTGATGTAAGTGGGACAATTTAGATCAAAAACTGTATGGTTAGCATCGAGCTGTAGCTTGAATTTGCTATTACTGGTTTTACAGTTAATGCATTGCAAATTATTGTCGACACAATCTTTCGCGTCATATCCATTGGCACCACATTTTCCACATATTTTTTGAATCTTACATTCCCTAGAGGTATGATTATATTGATTGCAGTTAAAGCACCTGACCACATTAATGTACTCGAAGCACCTACATGTTCTACATCCAAGGAAAACTTTACCCTCGTTCTGTATACGCCTGAAGGTGTCCGAGTCACACTCCAAAACAGCAAAGAAAGCATTGACCATTTTTTTGCTGGCAATAAGTTTCATTTCAGACTGTGTCCCTATAATGTCTGGATTTTGTTGTTTGAGGTTAAGAATGAGTTCCTCTTCATTATATAAGCCTTCTATTCCTACAGTCTTGATTCGTGGTCTTTTTTTAGTAGGTATTGTAGTTAGAAAGTTCTGACGTATCTTTGGTTCCAGATTTTCTTTAAGTTTTTTAGATTCTCCTTCGTTTCTACATTTGATCACCACAGCACCCTCTTTGGCACTTCTTATAGCAGTAATTCCAATACCCAGATCTGCAGGTCTGCACGACTACCACCCGTTCCTTCAGCGCTTTTGCATAATCATACTTTTTAGATTGCGGAACTGTACTAGTGTTACTGTTGTCTACAACACAGTTATTAGTCCGATTTTCCAGCTCCAATTTCTCCACAGCTTTTATTATTGCATTCATTTTTTCATCAATTTGCTCTATTTTTATCGTAGTAGAAAGGCTTTTGTTTACTATTCTTATACAACCATCGCAGAACCACAATAGATTTTCAGAATCCAGAACAGCCTTTGATAGGGTGTCCTTTATCCTAGCACACATATTATGATATCGCTGTCTCCAGAAACCACAATTTAGGGCTTTGTTGTTAACTACAAAGTTATCCTCACAGACCGGACAATTTTTCGGTGATAGTTCAGACATGCTGGCAACACTGCAGTCACTTTCTGCATAGACTCGTTATTGGCGGTTGAAATCCGAGTGTGAGGTTAGGTTGGATTTATACTTTCCGGTTCACTTTTAAGTTAAACACATGACAAAAGGTTACTTTTTTATAATTGCACACATGTATGATAAAGTTATATAACACTGGAGATAGTTCAAGATATATTTTCTTTACTTATTTTCACTAAAAAAACTTTAGAATCACTCTCACGAAAATCACAGCGTTGCCGCGCGTGTGTATGAGTAAATCAAGAAAAAACGTGCACATTTGTCTAAAGAGAAAATTTTGTTTTACCGCGACAACACACCAAAACGCAAATCAGCAGTTTCGATGGCGAAATTGTTCAAACTCAAGTAGGGATTTGTTCGTCATCCGCTGTATCCTCCAGCATTGAATGTTTTTTTTAGTTAGATTATAAATTTTCATTATTAAAATTAAGCATATAGCAGTAATTGGTCGCTATGCGCTAAACGTACTAGAAAAGGCAATTCGAACAGGATCTTTAAATACATTGGTAGCCGAAGATTGGGATTTCCGTAACCTACTTGTCGTAAAATAAAGACTTGTTAATAACAATGTGAAAATAGAAATTCAAATGATTTGTTTCTTCAGTAGTTAGGCCACGTTTGGATTCGTCAAATACCTCCATTACAAAATAAGAGATTTTGCAACTCTTATTTTCAACATGCCTTTATTGTTATATAAATACGTAGAAATTGTACATAATTTTTTTTTAACTCTTAAAATAAGCACTTCCTTATCATGTTTCTTTATATTAACCAAGTGGAGAAGTGAACATAACTTCGTTTTTCTTCTAGTTTCGTTCCTGTGGTATTTTTGTAATTTGTTTTCTTTTTGGTTTTAAAAATGAATCGAGAAATCGAAAATGTATTAAGAAGGCTCAAATGGATTGGGCCATAAGCTAATACGCTGTATACTTCTTTCTAGAAAAGTAAAATTATATCTTTGCATGCATTTACCCGATTACAATTAAGAACTTTAAAAAAACCTACACATTTGCTATCTAGAATGATAAAAATTATTTCGTTGATACAATTAACCAATGGTCATATACAACGAATTGTACCAAGTACGCACACCTAATACCGCATCGTACGCTGACACAGCAGCCACAAGCCGACAGAATAGTTGACATGGTCAACACTTCAACGCAGGCAGCGCTGTTTTCAAGGACTCCTCGAAAGCGGTTTTCGAGGGATCCCCTCAGGCTTATGTAGTTTAATGTAACTAACTACTAAAAACAGAAAGTCCATATTTGAGCAGTCTACCCACTGTTCTTTTATTTGCCAATCCATCCTGAGATGCGTTTCACCGAATCACGGCTCATCAGTTGCGCTAGGATCGACAAACAAGAGAACAAAATTTATTAGTCTTTATTCAGATACTTACGGAACGTAATGGTAAGATACAACGAATTGTACCAAGTACGTACACCTAATATTCCATTATAGGCTGACACAGCAGCCACAAGCTTGAAGGTGATCCCTCGAAAATCGCACAGCCTGCGTTGAAGTGATGACTTTGCCAACCACTCTGTCCGAGTATTAGGTGTACGTACTTAGTACAATTCGCTGTATCTTACCGTTACGTTCCGTAAGTACGTGGATAAGGATTAGTGAATTCTGTTCTCTTGTTCGCTATGCCATTCCTTCAGAATGGAGAGCCCCACATAACTGGAGCACCTTGGGGCACCCTTATGGTGACGCAAGCTGTTCCAGGAATCCATAAGGCGGATTTCTCCTTGACAAAAAAAAAAAAAAAAAAAAAAAAAAAAAAAAAAAATTCTCTTGTTCGCGTCTCAGAATGGATTGACAAATAAGAAAACAGTGGGTAGAGACTGCTGAAATATGGACTTTGTCTGTTTTCAGTAGTTTTACATTAAACCACAAACCAATGTACTTAAACTTATCATCAAAAATATGCAAAATATTTTAAATTTTCATATTATGAGGCAGCATCGTATTAAAAAAAAACAAAAGAATATTGTGTTAGGTTAGTGTACATCTTATATAAACTTCAGGATTTTTTTGTAAACCACCACATTATCTCGATTACTATTTGGTGGGTCAACACAAACAGTTCCTAAATTAAAGTTGCATCTGGCACTTTTATATCGTTTCCTTCAATATTTCCAAGTAAATACAAATGTGCAGTGATAAAATATAAATTGAAATTAGTATATTTTGCACTAAACTGTCAAGCCTCTATAAACCTATGTCTAATTTTATATAATAGTATTTTATTACATTAGTGTTAAAAGTGAAGGCTCAGATTGGACAAATGATGTTTTAGTGTACCACACTCACAGAATAATTTTAGTTTACGCCCAAGAACATTTAGGCAGATAAAAATAATATTATCCTTACACTACACAATATTTATCACCACTACACTAAACACTTTATTTTTACTCTTGACACTGGTTATGCTAACGATGTTAGCGTCATCAGGATCACGATTAGTGTGCCAACATTCATTCATTGCTCCTGATGATGCTAACATGATTAGAAAGACGCATGTCAAGGACAAGAATAAAGTGTGTCAAAAATTCCAAAAACTCAACATAACCCTAACATAGTTCCCTAATCCCTAATAAAAGATTATAATTTCAAATTTAGTATATTTTTTTAGTACCTTGTATAGATAAGTAGAAAAAAAACAGACCCTATCATAATAGCGATAAGAATAACGATCCTTTCAAATAAGCTGTTATCTATAAAATCTATAATATATATAAAATGCAACGTCTCTCTGTCTGTCTGTCTGTCTGCCTGCCTGTCTGTTCGTTAGTGCGCTTATCACTGGAGAACCACTTATCCGATTTACGTGCTTTTTTTTAAACATACATATGTTCTCTGGCCAGGTTATAGGCTATATTTTATTACGTTAGGTAACATAAGGAATAAGCAGTGGCGATAATAGTGAATCAAGTCGGAAAAAAGTTTGCCGCTAGCGCGTTCCCTTTCAATACACTGCCTAAACCATTAAATATGGAACAATATCATGTAGCAAAGAATATCTATATCTATAATATATATATAAAATGCAACGTCTCTCTGTCTGTCAGTTAATGCGCTTATCACTCAAGAAGCACTTATCCGATTTACGTGATTTTTTTTTTAAATTCATACATTTGTTCTCTGGCCAGGTTATCTATAATATTTTATAATATATATAAAATGCAACGTCTCTCTGTCTGTCCGTCCGTTAGTGCGCTTATCACTGAAGAACCACTTATCCAATTTACGTATTTTTTTTTTTAAATTTATACGTTTGTTTCCTAGCCAGGTTATCTATAATATATATAAAATGCAACGTCTCTCTGTTTGTCTGTCCGTTATTGCGCTGATCACTCGAGAACCACTTATCCGATTTACGTGCTTTTTTTTTAAAACATATATGTGTTCTCTGGCCAGGGTATAGGATATATTTTATTACGTTAAGTAACATAAAGAATAAGCAGTGTCGATAACAGTGAATCAAGTCGGAAAAATGTCTGCAGCTAGCGCGTTCTCTTGCGATCCACTGCCTAAACCATTAAATATGGAACAATATCATGTAGCAAAGAACATAATATATGCAACGTCTCTTTGTTTGTCTGTCTGTCCGTGCGCTTATGACTTGAGAACCACTTATCTGACTTACATGTTTTTTTTTAATTCATACATTTGTTCTCTGGCCAGATTATCTATAATCTTCTATAATATATATATATATATATATATATATATATATATATATATATATATATATATATATATATATATATATATATATATATATATATATATATATATATATATATATATATATATATATATATATATATATATATATATAATGCAACGACTCTCTATCTGTCTGTCGACTTGCCCGTTAGTGTGCTTATCACTCGAGAACCACTTATACGATTTACGTGTTTTTTTTTTGAATTCATACATATGTTCTCTGGCCAGGTTATATAATAATAGTAATGATCTGCATAAAATATAAAACGCAACTTTTGTCTGTCTGTCTCTCCGTTAATGCGCTTAATACTCAAGAACCACTTATCCGGTTTACGTGTTTTTTTTTTATAAAATACATATGTTCTCTGGCCAGGTTATAGGATATATTTTATTACGTTAGACAACATAAGGAATAAGCAGTGTCGATAATAGTGAATCAAGTCCACTCGAGCGGAGCCTCTTTAGTTTTACGCATGCTTAAAATAACGATAACAACAATGGCGTGCCAAAATCAGCGATGCAAAATCTCTCTATCATCGGTTGATATTTATCTTTATTGCCGAACCCTAAGTACAACTGAATAGAATATGCATATTTTATTTCCATCATAATATTTTTCGCTGTTAGTATATGTGTGAGCTGAGCTATAATTAGGAATAACGTTTAATGCTAGCTTTTATAGGAAATAAAACTGATGGATTCGCTAACGGTTTTAACACTTAAGCGGAAATTACGTTAGACGTAATTTATTTTATCTCTGTATACACTTTACTATCTAAATATTGGTTTTTGACCATTTTGATGTTTACACAGGCTGCGTATTATTTCCTTGTACTAATATTGTACTATGGAATTATTTATTTATGGTTCTCAATATTAGTTATTTAGATAATGTGAGTGGGTTTATTTTTTATGTATTTACAAAATGCGTCATGGTTTTTAATCACGTGGTATGTACTAAAATATGAAACATCTTAAACAAATTGAATGATGTAAGTTGAGAAATAAACTGGCTAGTTTCTGAGTTCACCACAATATTGTTACCGTATTAGATTGACAAGAATTAGATATATTCAAAACACTTTACCACCTTACGGTGTTATTGTATTCTTTTTTTGTCACTTTACTTGTGTTGGGACATACGTCCCTTATAAATGGAACTTTTTTTGTTGAGGGTTCTCTTTTGTGAATAATGTTCACCCCCCGATGATCAATTTTGAAATTGGGTCTAAGTTTTTAGAGTTGCACTATAGGTAGAGGTTCCTTATTGTGAAAAATTTCATCTCTCATCAAGAAGTTCCGTTCCCCGATGGCCGTTTCACCGCCCCCTGTTTGTCATTTGAGTCCTTCTCCACCTTTAGTATTTTCAGTTTTTTTCCTTAAAAAGACGACACTTGTATCCATATGTTCCCTCACTTTTTAAACTTGACGAGGCCACTGATATAAGGTGAAGTAAAAATAGGTGATATTGAAATGGAGGTTTCCTCGAATCAAAAGAAAATACACTTAATACCCCTTTTTTTATAAATCTGAATGCATTTGCACCACGTTTCGCCAAAATCT
>CM032454.1:86648900-86673900 GCA_019049505.1 Pachyrhynchus sulphureomaculatus | reverse complement strand
TAATCTTAGCCTAAAGTGTTTTCCGGATAAAAAATTTATTCAAAAAGTGATAATTTTCTGAACAAATGCATAAAAAATAATTATTTATAAGCAGAGATATCTAATTTACATAATGATCTTACAATGTTACTAATTAATGGTAATTTACTTGCATTAGACACGACTGACACTTTGGTATTTAAACTGTTCCAGGTATTAAACTTAACTGATATTTAATAGCCGCAAAGAATGAAGCTTTACAACAATCGGTAATAATAGATACATTAAACTATGAAAACTAAATTATTTTTATTAAAATGCGATTAATCATGTAATACATACCACGATCTTTGTTAATTGACAGAATTGGTCGATTTTGTAAAGTTGTGAAACTTCCAGAATTTAAATGATTCCTTGATTGACGCAATTCAAATACCGTTAAAAGTGTGATTTGAAAAGTAAATTTAGTATAAATAAATATGAAGTAAAGAAAAATATAATTAGTGAAATAATTGCAATAAATTGCAGTTTTGCTACGATTTTACAGTTTGTTATTCATTCTTTTGGCTAGGAATTGCCGTGTTTTCAGATGGTGGAGCTTTTTTGGATTAGTATGAACTATTTGATGTTTTTTTTTATATGAAACGTAATTATTTTGCAAAAGATATGTCTAAGATGTAGTGACATACTGAAAATTACAGTATTTTAACTGTTTTCATACAAAAATATATCTTTACAAATAAAATAGGTTATCGGTTCATCAGGGTAGGCTAAAAATTTAACTGGACACACAACTGCAATAAGATCATCGATAGGCACAGTAAACTTTGTCTATCTTGGGCACGGCTTGTATTCCTGACTTAGGCATATAGGTAGTTTAGAATACACGTATGTCTTTATATCAGAAGCGATATCTCTTGTCAACGAGGGGAGGCTTTGATGCCCCGGGACATTAATGTTATATGGCTAAAAATAAAAACTCGACAAGCAACAAGGTTCCTCTGCTGTCTTTGTGTGGTACCAATTTTAGAACACTTTTGGTTTCTCTTGCAGACACCATTGATTAATTTACTGATTAACCATCCAAGTGCTGAAATTATCATCCTGAGCGACTTTAAGTTACATAACATCAACTAAAGCTAAATCTTTGTCAGTAAGCTATAGCCTTGTTCAGCCTATCGATAAACTAATAAGGACCTCTGAAGGTAGAATTCGCCAATCTTTTTGACCTATTTTTAATCATTAAACCAGATATTTACGTTGCCACCGTAAATCCGTCGTTAGGTTCTTCCGAACATAGCCTGGGTGCGACATCGAGTTTTCTACAAATCAGTGTCAGAGAAAATAAATAGAAAAAATTCATTGATTATTATCGAACTTCTTCTTTGGTCAGACGTTTATTTCAGATTTGACAAAGTCATCTGACCGCGCTGATGTTTTCGATGTAATTCGGGACGGCATAGAAATTTATATAGCATTTTCTAAATCTTCCGACGGCAAGCTTTGATTTGACTGAAAATGTAAAAATCTAATTCTAAACATCTTTGCGAATGATAACAGCGTGAAAACGCTAACGGCGTAAAATCAAGTGCAAACAAATTATCGGCGTTACCAGGGTGGCCCATAATCAAAGAATTAAAAACAATCGTTTTCCTGTCCCCACAATTCCACTTTTTGGTCGGTGACTAAGGCTATTAGTCAGAACTTTAATAAATCTACCATACCACCACTAAGACAATAGTTTTGGAACAACATCTGTTGACAAAGCCAACATGTTAACTCAGCTCTCTAATTCACACATTACTGTTAATTTAGAGGAAAAATACCACCCTCTATTCCCAATGTGCAGCCGTAGATGACCGATACTTCAGACAAGGTCTCATAAAACATATCTTAATGAAGCTAGACCTACGTGACCTACTTCTTCATAAGTGATTTAAACAACTGTTAACTTCAGTTAGTTAAGAGACTAATTGTTAATTTTTAATATAAGATCTTAAAAATATACTCAATGTATGCTAGTCTATTCTATACTATTATCTTCCTTTTACTATTTTCACTTATTTATAATGTGCTTGTGTTTTGTTATTTACACTTTCATCGTCTTTATCAAATTGGCACTTGATATCATAAACAATGCCGTTATTAATGTAAACTTTAATCAGAATAAACAAGTGAAAAATATTAAATACAGTAAGTTTAGGCTACTGATAGTAAACTATCATTATATAGACTATGCATTCGTTTAAAACATTACATATTTTTTAAAATAGCACCTCCTGATTCGCCAGATCGAGAATATTCTTAGGCATAAAACGCCTATGAGTAATGCATACATATCTCCCTCTCTGCAGTCTATTATCCCATATTGAATGTAGTGGCCTCTGATACGTCCCATGTAATATGCTGCCAGTTCGGTCTATCTTGAGCTTCATCTATAAGCTCATGCATTGATCTTCCTGTTAATGATGATTTTAGCTGGTCTATCTTGTTGTCCCCTATCCTCCACTTTACCTGAGATTTTCTGGGCCTCTTTTCATAACGTGCCCAAAATATTTGAGGGTTCTAAGTTGGATGATACTGGATAGTCTTCGTTTGATATTTAATTCTCTTAAAATAGACACATTTGTTCCGTGTTAATCCCATGGGATATTAAGCATTTTTTCCAGCAAAACATTTCCCTTGCGCCGATCTTTTTCTCTCCTTTTGCCTCAGCGTCCAAGATTCGCATCAGTACATCAGTATTGGAAAAATCCGACAATTCGTCAGTCTCACTTTAACTTGTTTGGAAATTTTGTTGTCCTTCCAGAGCATGTTCAGCTTTCGAACTGCTACTTTTGTCATTTCACACTGTCTTATTTCCGCTTCGGTGGTGGCCTTGTTCTTATATACATACATACATATATGTATATATATATATATATATATATATATATATATATATATATATATATATAAATATGAAAATATATAATATATATATATATATATATATATATATATATATATATATATATATATATATATATATATGTATATATATACAGTAATACCCCGCTTAGCGCGACCCCGTTACGCGCGGTTTCACTATAACGCGAATTTCAAATTTCGCGCTCATGTAGTCATTAACTTCTCTATGGTCGCGGGGGGATCCCCGCTTTCTCTGAATATTCTCTTTGAAGAATTGGGAATTCCCTGTCCTTCGACTTTGTTCTATGGGGATTTCCTCGTTCGTTTCGTGTGTTCATTTGTTCCGTAATGTTAGTTCGGTCGGCTGGCAGTTTTGTTTTAATATTTATTGGAGATACATACATACATAATTTAACCCTACGTTAAAAATGCCGCCTGTAAAGAAAAAAGAGCGTAAAAAGCGTCACTTTGGAATTAAAGATGAAAGTGTTAAGAAGAATGGAAAATGGAGGCAAAGCAACAATTGTTGGGAGAGATTTTGGACTCTCAGAATCGACTGTGAGAACGATTTATAAAAATCGGGAAAAAATTAAAATCTCCAGCGAAGGTTCAACACCTATAAGTGCAACAAAACTTTCTCGTTCGAGATCATCTATCTTAGAAAGAATGGAGAAATTACTGTCAGTCTGGATCGAAGATTTGAATAAGAAGAACACACCACTAAGTCAAGATCTCATATGCACAAAAGCAAAATCTTTGTATGAGATGCTGAAAACAAAAGAAGGAGAAGGGAGTGCCACTCCGACTTTTGCTGCCAGCAGAGGCTGGTTCCATCGGTTCAAGCAGCGTTCTAATCTTCACAATATCCACATAACAGGCGAGGCGGCCAGCGCGGACATTCAAGCTGCAGCTGAGTTTCCAGACAAGTTTCAAGACTTCGTTAGACGAGAGAAAATTCCTGCTTGTCTCATCTTCAATGTTGATGAGACCGCACTTTACTGGAAAAAAATGCCATCTCGAACATTCATTTCTAAGGAAGAACGTCAAGCCAGTGGTTTCAAAGCTGCGAAAGATCGACTAACACTTCTGCTGGGTGGTAATGCCACTGGTGATTTCAAACTGAAACCTTTACTAGTGTACCATTCAGAAACACCCCGTGCAATGCGAGGCACAGACAAGACAAGTCTACCAGTTGTGTGGCGATCAAACAGAAAGGCGTGGGTTACACGGGAAATTTTTCAAGAATGGTATTCTAATAGTTTTTGCCCATCAGTCAAATCATACTGTGACAGAAATGGGCTTGAACCTAAAGTTATATTACTCTTAGACAATGCCCCAGGACATCCAACCTCACTTGATACGCCCAGAGACTTAAAAGTGTACGTAAAGTTCCTTCCACCAAACACTACGTCAATATTACAACCTATGGACCAGGGAGCAATAGCAAACTTCAAAGCTTATTACCATCGCCGCACTTTTAGCCAACTAATTCATGAAACTGACGGGGAAGGAAGACAGTCTATGCGAGAGTGGTGGAAGTCATACAACATTATGAAGTCTATTCACAACATAGAAGAGGCTTGGAAGGAAGTTAAAATGAGTTGTATGAATGGGGTGTGGCGTAATCTTTGGCCAGATGTAGTGGAAGCACCTAGAAGAATTGTCCAGATGCAGAGACAAGTGCTTGAAGACATTGCTGCAATGATTGAGGGGTCTGAACTTGAAGATGTCACGGTAGAAGATCTCGTAGAACTTGTAGCAACGCACGACGATCCTATTAGCAATGAAGATCTGATCGAGTTACAGAATAATCCTATCTACGATGAGGAAGAACAAGTAGAAGAGAAAGTTTTATCTTCAGGGGAAATACAAAATGCACTTTCAAAAATTTATTCAGGTTTGGACATATTGCAGAGTATAGACAATAATGATGACCGTGTCTTGACCGTGTGTCAAACAATTAAAAACAGTGTTGGGTGTTATGAACGTATTTTACAAGAACGTAAACAAAACGTTACCCAAAAGACAATAGATGTATTTTTCCGTAAAAAATAAGAGTATGTATTGCATAAAGTGTTCTTAGAATTAAAGTGATTGATTAAAATGATTTGTATTTTTTTTGTATTAAATTTTGACTATGTTTAATCATAAACCTCGATATACGCGAATTTCAGTTAACGCGATTTTTTTCGGAACGTATCCCTCGCGTAAAGCGGGGTATTACTGTATATATATATATATATATATATATATATATATATATATATATATATATATATATATATATATATATATGTATATATATATAAAATATATATATATATATATATATATATATATATATATATATATATATATATATATATAATATATAATATATATATATATATATATATATATATATATATATATATATATATATATATATATATATATATATATATATATATACGCATCCGCCACTTCAAAACGATGTAGTTGTACATTTGGTCTGTTGTTATTTTCTTCTACGATAACACAGGCCAACAAAAAAATATTTGTAAAAATTTTTTGAACCAATACATCTAAGTGTTATGTATTTTTGGGTGCTGAAACCGTATCTGGTATCAGTTTTTTTATATCACCCACAGTTCTCTCACAATATGACATCGATTAAATTTTAAAATAGGGAAAATTTGGTACATAAAAAAATAAAAACTTAAACCGTACTTTTATTTGATTAGGCTACAATTTTGATCTCTTATTCTGTAATTGTAAATAGATGTTCCAGATTCCAATAAATGTTTTTCTTTCAGCCTAGAACTAAGCATTTCTGCTTTTTCCTTAGTCAAACCCAAATCTCTCACTAAATCATTTAACTCAGCTTGTGTAAACAACTGTGGTTTTAAATTTTCTAGAGAACATTAAAACTCATCATCATCCAGTGGACTTTAATTAAATTCGGGACTGGACTCTAAAACGTCATCAATAGACTGAGGTGGCTCAGGGACAAGAAGTCCCGGTCCATGTCCTACCGGCCGATTAGCTGAAGTATAGTTAGGATAGACAATTACTTTTTTATTTTTGGAGTTATATCCAGAAACATCAACTCTGCAAAAATAACAATGATTTGAATGATTTTCTTGCTCTCTCCATACCATGGGTACTGCAAATCTAAGAGCTTTCTTTTCTTTCTTATACCATTTTCTAAGATCCTCGACACAAACATAACATACTTTGTGAGGAGCCCAACATTTTTCTTGATTACCGATTTCTACACCAAAATATGCAAAGTATTCTTTTTTACAAAGTCACTAATGTTTCTTTGATGTTTTTTAACTACAAATTCACCATATATACCATATAACAAAAAGTGTTGGGAGAGTTTTTACAACCACGATTAGCCATACTTTGAGTGTGAATTAAAGCACATGGGTTAAACACTGCAATGCGAGGTTATATTAACTGAAAGAAAACAAACAGCGGTGACATTTATCCGATTTGCCAACCTAATAACATTTGATTTTACTGCCAACCTTATAAAATTCTGATTTTATTGCCAACGTAATAACATTCGAATGATAAAATATAAACTTTTCACATTTTGAATATTAAAATGTGAAAAATTGGTAGGTAATACGACTTTTTTTACTATTATTTTCGGACTCAGCACACCAAAAAACATAGGAAATCAGGTAAAATTATTAAAAAAGTTTTTTCGTCGTTGGCCTGTGTAATCATTATTTTTTGTTTTCGATGTATTCAGTTCACGACCTAAATTCTTACCTTCCTCTTCAGCTTTGCGAATGAAGTCCAGAACTTTGTCATCGCTTCTACCTAGGAGGACAGTATCGTCAGTGAATCGAAGATTATTTATTTTCTGTCCATTGATGGAAATTCCGTAGACAGCGTCTTCCAGCATTCTCCTCATGATATATTCTCTATAGACATTAAAAAGTTGTGGAGATAATATGGAGCCCTGTCTTACACCTCGTTTGGGTTGAAACTCTCTTGATGATGTATCTTTTAATCTTACTGTTCCGGTATTATTTGCATATAAGTTAATTGTTAAAGTTTGCCCAATCCCTTGGCCACTGTCCAGTGGACCATATTTTGTGGGCTATGTAAAAGTATATACGTATTTTTAATGAAAATTTTAATGTACTTTCTTCTTTTTCCAGGGTCCTCCCCAGCCGGGCCAACCATTTAAATTTACAGTAGGCGAATCTTGTGATAGGATTAAGGAAGAATTTAACTTTTTGCAAGCTCAATACCATAGGTAAGTTTATGCGCATAAAATTCTAGAAACTAAAAAACAGTTTTACATTACATGTACTTTATAAGGGATAGACAAAAAGTGATCCAAGCCATTGGTGATATATTACGATGTTAATTTAATAATTATATTCAATAACTACCAATAATGAATAAAGTTTACATTTCGGCAATCACTTACTGCTATTACATCTGTCTAACGATATCCAGACGCGCGTTTGGACATATCACGACTCGTCAGCTAGGATCGTCAGAGAGGACAGTAAAACTCAAGGTACTTATCGATGTACCAGCCCTATGTAACATTAAGATAATGTTGTGTTTCTGGCTGATATAAGACAAATGTTAGACGCTTACCTACCTTTTGCGGCGGGTCATTCAATGCAAACCAGAAACCAGCAGGGGAATTTTTAGCGAAAACGCATATGGGAGTCACAATTGCTAAAAATGCTGTAGTTATCGCTTAACATAGTCTTTTCATAGAATAATATAAATATGCAACAGTGTAATAACGCATCACTGAAAAAATTTGATAGGCATAGATATGCTACAGGATTGCATATCGTACGTAAACCAAGCGTCATATTTATATTATTATTACTAATGACAATAGGTAAAATACTATAGATTCGCTTACAGGATGTTACATTGCATAAGGTCCAAATCTAGCAAATTTGAGGCGATCAATGGATGGTAGGAAGTTCCCAAAGAAAGCAACTCAGAACCGTAGTTAGCTACATTCTTCAACTTAGATCTAAATATTTCATGCTTAATATGAATCCAATGAATTTTTATAATCAATATGTTATATTGTTATAGAATTTTGACCGAAAATTAACTTAGTAAATGCAAATACTATTTATTTAGTATCGTGGTATTGTAATTTTCCCGCTAATTTCTTCTACACAAGACAATATATACAATGTCCTCCAAAAAGTTCATATCATAAGGGAAATTTTTTATAACGGGTTTTAGTTGAAATTCAACTTTTACATTAGCTTTTGTTTACGTAAATAATCTACTCGAGGATAGTCACGTGACTTTCTTAACTTATTGTTTTTTTTTTTTTAAAAACTTGTAAAGTTATTAAACCAGTGGTTCCCTTAAAAATACAAGTTGTGAAGTCAATATATTTTTGAGGTCACTTTATAATCAGATGTCTCTAGATACTATTTCTTGCACCTGTTGAGATTAGAAGTAATAAAAAAGGACGTATAACACGATATTTCTTAAACCAGCCCTCTAACCTCCTCTCTCCCCATGTATCCATTTGTGGTATTATAAACAGCTTTACGTAATGTTTGTTCATTATGAGCATCAAACACAAGGAAACATTCTGATAATACTCTTAAAACTATTAAATGTTTATACCTTTGAATTATCATGCTCAAAATCTATAGTTTCCATTTTTTACTTCAAGTATTATATGTGTACTTAAATGTGAAATCGATATCTCATTTGGTTCTAGAGTTGTCGTAAAACTAACTGATAAACAAGACAGACAGACTGACGGAGATAGAAAGTATGTTTTTCCTGGTCTAGTGTCTCCTAAAACGTGAAGAAATGTAGTTTTTACTTCCTTTTAGCAAAATAAGTAAAAGATCATCGAAAATGAGTTAATATTTCTCAGATTTCGAAACGATTTTTAAAGAAAATCCGAACCTTTGGCAATACCAATTTAAACGTTTAGTTTTTATTACTTTTTTAATGTCTGCGAAATTTCCAAAAAAAAAAAACAAAAAGAAAACCTGCTAACTTCGAATCCTATTTAACGGCACTCCCATCACATTATTACTTTTCAACCGCATTGTTGCTTTTAATGACTTTTTTCAAAGAAAAAGGAAATAATACATGAAAGTTCAGTTACTTTTAACGCAAAATTATTATCTAATGGAAATTAAGGGCAAAATAGACTCTTGTTTATGAGCATGTAGGTGCGGTATTACTAAATTTACGAAAAAATTAAAAATTAATTGTAAATAATATTGATTAAATATGGAAAGAAAATAATTAATAGCTAAATTTTGTTACTTTTTTTATTTCATGAACTATTAAATAATTAACTAGATACTTAATTGCGTTTGGTCATTTGTTTATTTGTTCTGGTTCTGGTATGTATATCAATTTAGTACTTAAAAAAAATGTAGTTTAATTAGTACAGTCAATTTTTGAAATGACCTTGGACTTTGCATTAAATAGAAGATAATTTTAAAGTGTCATTACGTTTTTATTGAAACCGGGTATCTGTGTTTTTTTTTCTGAATGTCAATATTTACAGGTCCTTATCTTTGTTTAAGCAAGAGCTAATATAAGTATTAAAATTTATTTTAAATTAAAACGCTTTAAAAAAAATTTAAATTTGTTACGAACATTTTGTAGAACACTCTGTATAAATAATATATTTAATGACGCCATCAATATATTTAAGATATATCGTACGCTTATGGAAGACATTATAATTCGTAAATACCAGAATACCATCATCATACCGTGAACAACTGAAGAAAATCCTTTCAAAGTAAAAGTAAGTTCGACGTGGCGAGGACATCATATGAGCAATTGCAGGGCTCCAGGATATCACGTATAAAACTACCGCTACTAGTTTATATGCTATTACCAATTTTACAGGGTGTTCTATTTGTGTATACAGAGTGGTCCCCAAGTTGGGAAAGGATAGACTATTAAACTATTAAAACTTATATTGTTGAGTTGCTATGCATTGGAAGACACGCTGTTCCATTAAAAGTAAAAAAAATGTTAACTTTTACTAATAAGAATGTTATAGTCAGTAGGATACAACAATTTGTATAGTTGGCTGCCACAAGCCTTTTTTTGATGACACGTTGTGGCAGTTTCTTTTTACAAAAACTTACCTGTGCTAAACGGCCGTTTTTATGTTGTAGAGAATGATCTACAACATATATATATATATATATATATATATATATATATATATATATATATATATATATATATATATATATAATAACCAAAACATCTAGAACGCAACAGTCAGCATATCGCAGGAACCCGTAATTACCACCACGGCACCCAGCCGGCAAACACCGATACCCGGACGAACACTCTCGACCCCCCTCACCTACAATCTGCGTCGACGCCGACCTATAAAAAACGGCGACCGCCCTTCGGTTTCTCAGTTAGCTTTGAGCGGCAGCAGCAGCAGGATCACAGTATCAAGTTGCAGCAGTAGCAAGAGCACTTGAAAATACCAAATGAGATTTTTGGTGAAACGTCGTGCAAATTCGTTGTTAGACGAACGGATTGAAACCCAGAATTTTAATGTATATATATATATAATATATATATATATATATATATATATATATATATATATATATATATATATATATATATATATATATATATATATATATATATGTGTATGTATATATATATATATATATATATATATATATATATATATATATATGTATATATATATATATATATATATATATATATATATATATATATATATATATATATATATATATATATATATATATATATATATATATATATATATATATATATATATATATATATATATATATATATATATATATATATATATATATATATATATATATATATATATATATATATATATGTATATATATATATATATATATATATATATATATATATATATATATATATATATATATATATATATGTATTTCAGTTTTAATGAGCGAACCAAAACTGTGTTTTAGGTCGAGTACAACTTGCAGTGACTCAAGACTATCGTGTATCGCAGTTTCCGCGCATGTGCTAGTTTTTTAGCGATTCAGGCAATTTTCTACAGCGTATGTACCGTACGGTCTGAAAAAATGTTTAGGACGGAATCCGAAAATAATAAAATTATGTAACTTCTTATTAAATCGCGCCTAATTATCGCTTACGTAAGACATTGCGTTACTTTTTAATACAATATTAGCATACCCTATGGTACACAAAAGCTCTCGTTTCGCAAGCGACCCTTAAAAATTTCATAAAAATACACGTAAATCGGATAGGTGGTTCTTGAGTGCTAAGCGCTAACGGACAGACAGAGAGATGTTGCGTTTTATATATATTATAGATTTTTTTTTGATAAATGTTAAGATTTAAAAAAAAACACGTAAATCGGATAAGTGGTTTTCGAGCGATAAGCGCATTAACGAACAGACAGACAGACAAACAGAGAGACGTTGTATTTTATATATATTATATTCTTTGCTGCATGATATTGTTCCATATTTAATGGTTTAGGCAGTGTATTGCAAGAGAACGCGCTAGCGACAATCTTTTACATTTTATGTATATTATATATATTATATATTATATGTATTATATATATTATATATTATATATTACATATATTATATATTATATATATATTATATATATATATATATATATATATATATATAATATATATATATATATATATATATATATATATATATATATATATATATATATATATATATATATATATATATGTAATATGTATATATGTATATATGTATATATGTATATATGTATATATATATATATATATATATATATATATATATATATATATATATATATATATATATAATGTACCTTTCACATTTAAGAATGCAAGAAAATACAATACTCATAAATAATGCTAGTCATCAAGTTGCCATTTAAGAAACCAACGCAACTAATAAAAAATAATTACCTTTTATACTGCATGTAGATGTAAAAAATCTTACCAAGATTTATCTATAGGTATTAACATCGTTTCTTTATGGCATTTATGTGAGTTAACTGAAAAAAACATAATTGCTTTTTAAACAACTCTTGGAGCTTACCGCTAGTGTCATAAGTTAACTAATAAATACCTGTTTAGGAACTTGCTAAGGTAATAAAATAAAATGAACAAATTCTTCAAGAAATCAATTGCAAAATACTGGTAGAAATTTTTATGAACTTGTGTACTCGCTTCTCTTAAAATACAGGGTCGGATTGCCTTAAAGATGTTAAAATGATTCACTGGGTAGACGGATTTTTTTACGTTGCTGTGCATGGGGAAAGGTGTTTGGACGTTCGCCTGTTCCGTTATACTTGACGCAGTGTGAATATTACTAACACCAGACTAGACTTGGGTTACTAGCCATAAACGACAGTGGATCATTGCACCTTTGGTCGAAAGCCTTAAGACCTACACTAAAAACGAACAAAAGCGGAGGAGAACCTTGTTTTAATTTTACAGCTTTTAAAACTTTGCATAGGTCCTATAAATCTTAGAATGAATGACCACTCCAATTCCTAAAATGTAATTCTCTGACTAAATTTTCAAAGCAAAGTAGATTCGAAAAAATAATTAATAATTTTCAAAACTGAACAAAGAGAAAAACTTAATGTCGTACTCGTGTTATATAGCAGTAAGATGGAACAAGTTATATATTTGGCTGTTAACAAAATATTATAAATCAGACCTACCCTGTACCAAAGTAACTTCAGTTTTATGCAACGCGTGAGATTGATAGAAGAATTATTAGCAAAGATGTATATCGCAGTTACAATTGCTAAAATAACAGCTAATGTAAATGATGTTAATTAATTATTTCTTAAATTAAAGAAAAAAAGTCGATTAGTGGTCCGTATGGTGATTGCTTTTAAAATAAAATAAAATCCTTACCTAGTCTAAGTTAATTAGGTCCCTGACATGTATATATCTTAAGATCTGGTATGTTTTTTCACGTTTTTTCTTAGTAAATAATGTATAATACTTATAGTATCTTAGCTACCTAGTAGCCTAGCTCAATCTAGAATCTAGTAATAAAAAGTGTGAAACAAATATTCACTACCTACACACACCTACATATCCGCTGGCTACCAGTGTGTACACTGAAAAGTATATTTAAAAAATCTCCACCATATTGTGAAGGCACACAGATAAATTATCAAATGTAATGCATTCGTAATAATTTTCGCTGAATCTGCACTTGTGAAGACTATTCTTGAATTTGTTCAAAATTTTTTGTTCATTATTTTTTGAGATAGGGAGCGATATTTGGCCATTTTTTAAAATAATACAAAGAAAAGTGTGCGCAAGTATTACATCGTATATATATTTGAACTTGTGTTTTCACAAGTTTTCATTTGACACCCCACTCGATGACCTGGTAATTTTTTCCCTTCCGAGTTCACCCCCCAAAACTAAGCCCATAAGTTAAAATTTAACTTTTTAAACTACACGGCTCTAATTGAATTATCAATTTTTATATTTGTGCCAAATTTCAGCTTTATATGTCAAATAGTTTCGGAGAAAATCGGTTGTAACAGTGTATTCCGTACGGAAGACTAAAAAGAAAAAAATAAAATGAACTCTGAACACAAATTTATTGTAGAAGCATAACGCATATATTTTCACGAATACTTGAGACGGTTATCGCTTTAGTACTCCCAACTATGTTAGCTTACCGCTTCGGTCAAACAGACTTATAAACGAATCTTCTTGAAGTGCCATATCCGATACAGACGTAGGTGACACTCTCGCCTTTGCCTAATATTGGCGCCTCTTAAGTGTTCGACAGACAAAGGGGACCCACAGTTTAATGCCGGTTCCGAAAGGCCAAAGTGACAGGGCTATACTAGACATGATATTACGGGTTGTTTGCCATTCCTTTCCCGAGTATAAGCGAATACTCTCAAAAAAATCCTTTACACGAATTCAGTTCATGATTGTCACAATAAACAGGTACCAAGATTTTGGATGCTAAGGTAAAGTATTGCAAAAAGATTTAGACAAGCTACTATCAGGTCAGTAAAGTTTTTCAATTTAAGGTATTATTTTCTAAAAAATTTGGTACAAAAGATCACTTTTTTTATGTAAGGCAAATTTAACAAAAAAATAATTTAGGTATCTACTTAGTACTTTCCTCCAAGGCACTCTACCAGTTAAGCAGATGCAAAACTTAAAATTGGATATCATGAAAAAGTTACTAATTTTCATATTTCTCAAATCCAAGAACCCTGAAAAATTTGTTTATCGTCGGAAGCAAAACATGGAAAACTTCTCATAATACTATTTAATTCACACAAAATCTATGTACCTCCTTGTACCACCTTCTCGCATACTCTCACAGTCATATAAAATATTAATTAAAAAAACATTTAATTTCTTTAGTAAATACAATTACTTCGAGAGAGAGCCGTGTTTTCGTATAATTTTGATGTTTAAAATTAACTAAAAATTTTTCGGGTCCTTTTACTTTTAGTACTTGTCTTTCAACAGAAGCTGCAGTGACTGCATAACGAGAAAGTTAGAACAAATAATATTAATCTAAGTACCCTTAGGTTAGTTAAATTCAAGCGTAATATTAGTGTAAGTAATATAAATAAGAGTACCGGATCGCTAGAGATTCCTATCATTTCAAGCACACATTTTGCAGTAAAGAAAGGTCTAAATAATGATTAGATCGGCATACTTTAGATATAGCAATATTATGATTTTATTTATCCTCTCTGGGGTATCACCAGGTCCTGAGTTTTGGACCTCGAAAAAACTGCTGCTGTTTTGTTTATAAACAATTTAAGTTTTCAAAACGCGTTTTTTGAGTTTAAAATGTTAATAACTCCCGGTTATATAAGTCGGATCGAAACAAAAAAAATCAAACTCTTCGTAATGAAATTTCCAATAAATTCTCGTTAGTTTTAAGTCGCTCAAGTATGTACATAACCTACAAAATTGAAAAAACAGGCAAAAAACTGTTTTTTTTTCATTTTAATGTACAGGGTGAGTCAACGATAGAGTAAAGTTCATTATCTCATTTGTTTCGGGAATGACGAAAAAATGTTAAATACAATAGTTCTAGAGAATGCACAGTGCACGTGCACAGTTTAAAATTATTTTTGAGTATACAGGGTACTTCAAAAAAATGTGGCCGATATAACATATGTTTTTTTTTTAAATGGAACATCCTATTTTCTAATTTATTTTTAAATTCTGCGTAAAATTTTATGACTTTCTTATTAATATTGTTATATACCTAAACCTAGTAGTTTGTCTAATATTTCAATTTTTTTTTAAATACTAGTCAGTTTTGTAAAAAATTGCCAGTAGCGCCATTGTTTCTGAAGGTGGAATACTTATAATTGGTACGAGCGTTCTATAGAGATGAAAAAAAAAGATATATTTAAAGAAATTTGAGTTAGATGCTACAGAGTGTTCAAAATAAATTTATGAATTTCGACTATTTTAAATTGAAAAATCTCAAATTTTTTAAATGGCACACCCTGTATATTATTATTTTTCTGATAGATTTTACAAAACCCTCCAACTTTTATTAAGTATGTCATATACCTATTTCTAATAGTTTTTCGATTTATTTTGAATTTTTAAATTTTTACCCTTGTTTTTAATACACTTACGCTATAACATTATAGTTGTCAAGACAAAACAAGAATGTAGGCATTGTCAAATTTTGACATGTCTATTAAGCAAGTAAAAATAGTTTAATTTGTTATAGTAAGTGACGTATAAAGTTAATAGTTATGGATTTTCCTAAAAATGAATTAATTGACATGGTTTATATACTGGGCCAGGCGGGAAAAAATTATCTTTTGGCAGTAAGGCTTTACGGAGCGAAGTATCCTAATAGACTTATACCATCTAGAAAATCATTTTAGTGCTTAATGGAATGGTTTGGTGGTAGTGGTAGCGTTGAGTATACGAAACGGAAAGTAGTAAACCAGAATGCTACCAATGAAGAAAAAGAAATGGAGATTTTACTTCATCTTGAAGATAATCCCCAGGTCAGCAGCCGTCAACTAGCTGACTTATCTGACACATCCCAATGCTAATCGCACCACGAGAAAATTCAAGTTTCATCCCTTTCATATGGAACTACACCAAGAACTTCAAGACCATGATTTTGAACGACGAGTAAACTTTTGTACCACTATGAATGGAGCGGTAGAGGCCGATCCAAATTTTTTTTCCAAAATAATG
Source organism: Pachyrhynchus sulphureomaculatus (assembly GCA_019049505.1). Lineage (NCBI taxonomy): Eukaryota > Metazoa > Arthropoda > Insecta > Coleoptera > Curculionidae > Pachyrhynchus > Pachyrhynchus sulphureomaculatus. The sequence goes on along the minus strand of CM032454.1, from coordinate 86,657,765 downwards.
TTTTCTTATTAAGCTACTTTTCGCAGTAATGGAGCAGTTAGCGGCCATAACATGCATTATTATTCAACAGGTAATCCCTTTTGGGTTCGGGAAGTTCAAATCCAAAACCATTGGTCGCTTAATGTATGGTGTGGAATATTAAATTTTCGAATTATTGGTCCATATTTTTTCCGCGAACCGCTTAACGGGCCTAGATATCTAGCTTCTTGAAGAAGTTGATAACTTTGAAAGGGAACAGATGTGGATTCAATAAGACGGAGCTCCTGCTCATTACCACCGGGAAGTTTGGGAATTTTTAAACGATCTTTCCTCAAAAACGGATCGGTAGGGATGGATTCATTTGTGGGGCTACATTAAAGATCGTGTTTATGTGAATCCCCCTACAACACCAGTAGATATGGAAAATAGGATACGGGATGCGTGCAGGACAATAATGTCCTTTATGTTAAGAAAAATTAAGGAAAATATAGTAAAACGACTAAACATGTGTATTCAAGTAGACGGACATCAACGCTAGAGGTTGACTCACCCGCTACAAATTGACTAAGTGACCCAATGGGCTTGAAACTTACAGAAAATATGCCTCTTGTTATAGCAAAAATACCCTGAAATTTTAGTACAAAAATTTGGACCCACTGGGCACAATTGAATTTGTTATTTAAAATTTGAATTGTCCACATTTTATGTCATTTTGTCCAAAATGGATCTTTTTTTTTCAAAATTTAGGTCTCGACGCCAGTTTTTTGATGCCATCAATAAAATTTCAGGGTATTTTTGCTATAACAAAAGGCACATTTTCTGAAAATTTCAAGCCGATCGGTTCACTTAGCAGGTACAATAAAATGAAAAAGAAACAGATTTTTGCCTGTTTTTTAAGTTTTGTGGGTTATAAACGCACCTGAGCTACTTGAAACCAACGAGGATTTGTTGGAAATTTCATTACGAAGAGTTTGTTTTTTTGTCACGGTCCGACTTATATAACCGAAGTTATTCACATTTTAAACTTAAATAACCGGTCAAGTGCAAGTTGAACTTGCACAATTAGTGTTCCGTACGTTGATTGCTTTTAAAATAAAAAATTTTGTTAAAGATGTATAAAATGATCAGTGACTTCACAAAACACACCCCAAATGAGTTTTCAACAAAGTTTGTTTCCAATCTTTACTGAAATCTGATGACCTTGAAATTTTTGTTTTTTTTTAAATACCAGAAAAATTATTAAAGGTAATGCACTCGTGATAATTTTCGTTCAATCTACACCCCGTGGAGAATATTCCGGAATTTTTTAAAAAATTTTTGATAAGTACTTTTCGAGATAAGGCGCGGGACAGAGATTTTTTGCGATTTTTTAAAAATAATACAAAGAAAAGTGCGCGGAAGTATTACATTATATATACATTTTTACTCGTGTTTTCACAAGCTTTCATTTGACACCACACTCGACAACCTAGTAAAAATTTTTTTTTTTACTTCCGATTTCACCCCCCCAAAACTAACCCCTTAAGTCAAAATTTACTCTCAAAACTACATGGCTCTGATGAGGCCATCAATTCCTATATTATCACCAACTTTCAACTTTCTATGTCAAATAGTTTCGGAGAAAAATCGGGTGTGACAGACAGACAGACAGACACCGAAGTGATCTTGTAAGTGTTCCGTACGGAACACTAAAAACGCGTTTTGAACACTTAAATTGTTTATAAACAAAAGAGCTCAGGACACTACTCTTGGTGATACCCCAGAGAGGATAAAATTATATTATTGCTCTATCGAAATTGTACAATTTCAAATGCTTTTTTTACTGCACTCGTAAAAACATGATATAAGATGTCAAAATTTTATCAACAAAGTTAGAACGACATTAACCGCGTGAATGTGTGAAAGTTATTTTTAATAAAAAATAATAATTATTGCTAAAGAGAAGTATGGTGTTACTGTATAGGGAACATTATTTTCTGAATTGTTAGGGTTCCGTATGGACACTTACGTGATCACTTCGGTGTCCGTCTGTCTGTCATACCCGATTTTTTCCGAAACTATTTGACATAGACAGTTAAAATTTGTCACAAATATACGAATTGATGGCCCAATCGGAGCCGTGTAGTTTTGAAAGTTAAATTTTGAATTAAGGGTTTTGGGGTGAAATTGGAAGTGAAAAAAAATTTCTTCAAGGTAATCGAGTGCGGTGTCAAATGAAGGCTTGTGAAAACACGACTTCAAAAATATGTATGATGTAATATTTGCATCAACTTTTCTTTATATTATTTTTAAAATACCATGAAAAATCGGTGTCCCCCACCCTATCTCTAATAGTACTAATCAGAAAATTTTGAAAAAATTCTAGAGCATAAGGTGTAGAATGAATGAAAATGATCACAAATGATAATTTATCTGGTATATGAAAAAAAAATAATAATTTTTTCAAGGACATCAATTTTCAACAAAAATCGGAAATAAACCTTGTTAAAAACTCAGTTAGGGTATGTTTTGTGAAATCACTGATCATTTCATCCCTCCATAACAAAAATGTTTATTACAAAAGCAATCACGCACCGTATGGAACACTAATTGCATAAGTCTGACTTACACTTGGCCGGTTTTTTTATGTAGAATTATACAAACATGATTATTTTTTGCCTACCGTAACTACCTCAATAGAGTGTGGAATGAAATAAAAAACTGACCTAATTAAACATTATTTAGAACTCAAAAAAGTCAAGGAAGCCAGTTAAAAATCCTATGGAGTCAACTGGATTGCTTTTAAAACCATATTATTGGTTGCACAAACTTTATATGGAAATTATTTTTGTATCCTTTATTTGACAGAAAGAGATGTGCTTGTAGATATAAGAATTGTAAGCTTTTTTATGTTCTGAACGGTGTTGGGAGATCCGTTTAACATCCATTGAATATTTAACATAGTTCCGGGCTATAGTTAAGGCAGTATAGTATTAAATTGATTACCTGTCTAAAATAAGTGTAAGATATGTAGATGTATAAGCGGCACATTCTTAGATGGTATCTGTTTAAATGCACGCAAAAAGTGAATGAAGTGAAATGGTCATGCATTGGATTTTTGTTGTGTACGTGTAAACTGGTTATATTTTTCGCTGTTATGATTTCTTATTTTTTCTACAAAAAAGAAGTTAAAAGTTTTTTTTATAAAGAGGAATGAAGTCAGCGGATGACTAACAGCTACATGCTGGGCGGAAGAGTTCTGTTGAATAATATTTGAGAAAAATAAAATAATAATAAATTTAATTTATAATTGAAAGAATTAAATGTTAATTGAAGTAGTAGATACTTACTGTAAAATAGTATCTGTGGACATGATCTCTGTAGGTGCAATCTATAGGCAAAATAGTTCCATACGTTATTGGTAAATAAACTTATACAATGAAACTAGGATTTTTTAACGGTTTTGGATAAAGTAATAAAATTTATTATGTGATGTGAAAATAATTTACATGCCTAATAAAAAACCGACCAAGTTCAAGGCGAACTTGCGCAATTAGTGTTCCGTACGTTGATTGCTTTTAAAATAAAAAATTTTGTTACGGAGGTATAAAATGATCAGTGACTTCACAAAACATACCCCAAATGAGAAACAAAGTTTGTTTCCGATCTTTACTAAAAACTGATGACCTTAATTTTTTTTTTATACCAGATAAATTATTAAAGGTAATGCACTCATGATAATTTTCGTTCAATCTACACCCTGTGGAGAATATTCCAGAATTTGTTCAAATGTTTTTGATCAATAATTTTTGAGAGAGGTACATAGATTTTTCGCAATTTTTTAAAATAATACAAAGAAAGTATGCGTAAGTATTACATTATATATATATATATATATATATATATATATATATATATATATATATATATATATATATATATACATATATATATATATATATATATATATATATATATATATATATATATATATATATATATATATATATATATATATATTCTTAGAACTCGTGTTTTTATAAGCTTTTATTTGACACCCCACGCGATGACCTGGTTAATTAGTGTTCCGTACGGAACACTTATAAGATGACTTCGGTATCTGTCTGTCTGTCCGTCTGTCACACCCGATATATTCTTCGGCGAACCATTGATCGTCACCAAGGTCAAAAGATCAGGACATAAATCAACGGGTTCCTATAAAGTTCGACCACGCTCCGGTCGTCCCAAGAAACTGTCTCCAGGTAGGCCAGTATTGTTAGATAGATCTCGAGAAAAGTGTACCAGAATTAAAAGAAAAAGTACGGGAACTATTTTCGAAAAATGTTTGTTCACAAACAGTGAAAAATTGTTTATACATAGGGCAGCATAAGGAAGCAGAAGAAGCCTTTAGTTTCGGAAGCTAATCGCAAAAAGCGGTTAGCTTTTGCTAGGGAATACATTACTAAACCTCCTGAATTTTGGGAATCCGTAATTTTTAGTGATGAAACTAAAATTAACCTTTTTGTGTCTGATGGCAGAACTAAAGTTTGGAGAAAGAAGAATACCGCATGCGGTATTAAAAATATTTGTTCCACGATGAGACAAGAGGGTGGCAGTGTTCTGCTTTGGGGATGCAAGTCTGCTGGAGGGGTTGGAAATTTACTTTTTATTAATGGTACCATGAATCGGCATATTTATCCGAACATTTTGAGAGACAATTTAAGAGAACGTGTCCAAAAATTAGCGACAAAAAAAAAATACATTTTCCAACAGGACAGTGATCCGAAACATACCGCCAACTTGGTGCGAGAATGGATGATCCATAATGTACGACAGCAGCTTCATACACCTCCGCAATCACCCGGTGTTAACCCCATCGAGTATTTGTGGGAGGAACTTAAACGGCGCTTTCGCAAACATAATATTTCAAATAGAGAATTAAAAAACAGAATATTGAACGACTGGGAGAAAATGCCAGCAGAAAGCTGGTTGCAAGCATTACAAAAAGGTTACAGGAGATTATCAAGACCAACGGCGGTCCCACTAAATATTAGTTTAAACGAAGTTGTTATTTTCCGTTAAACTCCGTCAAACTATTATTGGTAATTGTTAAGGGCATGGAGACTTTTTTTTGACATTAATTTTGTTTACATTTTTATAACAATGATGAAATTTCTAAATAAAATGTTCCGTAGTTGTTTTTAATACTAATCCTCGTTGATTAAGTTTCAAATGTTAATTTAAACATGTTTTCTCCAAGTTCCAATTAATTGGTTAAACATAACAGAAAATAGTATAGAAAGCAGGTGGTGTATGGAGACTTTTTGGACTGACTGTATATTTCGTTTTCAGGATTCCTTATTATTTTGCGTAGATTTAATTTGTTTTATGTTCTGTTTTTTGCATTGGAACTATGTTTTTATATTTCTTAGATTTAATATGCCTTGTCAAAGAAAAACCATCGATTTTTTACGACAATAAAGTACTTTTGATTTGATTTGATTTAAAGTTCTCGTGTGCACCCTATCATATCTGATATGTTTTTTTTCAAGATAAAGCTAGGTGGGATTTTGTAATCTTTGATACAACAGTTATTATCACTACAACCAAACACTTTACGGTTAGTTAAACGCACTTCGCTTGCAAAAATTAAATGTTTAGTGTAGTGTCAGTTACTGTTATATAGCGTTGAAGATGAAACGTCCATCTTTGATTGATCGTTTTTTATAAACCATGTTCATCTTTGATTGATCTTTTATTATAAACTATGAAATGTGTCACGTACAACCAAAACTCTCAATAAAAATTTTACGAGATTAGTTGCTTGAAATAAATGAATAGCACTAATTACTAATGCCAATTATGTTTACATTAGATTTTAAATTAGACATCTGGAATTATGTTACCTAGGCCACAAAATTTATTCTAAAATTATGTGATTTTTCGGCCTTCGCCACTCGGGCTATCTAGATTGCGTAATAGACCAGGAGGGCCATCCGAAATTTGGACTTGTCAACTAACCGTCTGCCTAGTTGTTCATTCTATCGGGTGAGTCGATTAAAGGCCTTTAACGGTGATTTTGCGGCCTCTGTGCCCTGGAAAGCCCAAAATGCTACACCTAAAAATGGACTGTCGTTTAACCACTTGAATACGTTGAGCGCCCCAAAGAGCAGACGCCGCCGAGACCGGACCCCGCTTTAGGGCCCGAAAAAAACGTCGATCCGTCCATCCGTCATTTAACCATATAAAATCTATAAATTTAGTTTGTTCTTGATAAAACAAGAAGGAACCTGCAAAAAGCAGATGCTGTCAATACTGGAGGCCGAAGCTGGACCCGCTTTTTCCAGCCAAGAACTCGATATACGACCGTTTTTGGCTGGAAAAAATGGTTCCAGATTTGTCCTCCGGTATTGGCGGCATCTGTCGACGTTTTTGGGCCCTAAAGCTGGGTCCGGTCTCTGCGGGGTTTGCCCTTTGGGGCGTTCGACTTTTTTAGTGTCAACAAATATTATGGTGCTTAATTCAAGTGGTTAAACGACAGTCCAGGGCACTAGGGCTTCAAACAAAATCGACGTTAAAGGCTTTTATCAATTATATTTTATCAAAAATATAATTGATTTCCCTTTCCAAAGTTACCTAAATCTATATTTCTTTTTTGGAAGGAACAACTGTAAATTGTATTAAAATAACCGATAACCGGTATGTCCTTTCTAATTTCCAAAATATATAGTTTCTCTATATTAGCTGAAACCATTTTTAGACATTAAAGATCAAAATTTGTAAACATTTTTACACAACATATTTTTTTTGGACATGGAACACATTTCATTGTCTTACATCTAGGTAAAGATCTTTTAACCCTATACAGCAAAAGCAGCGAAACTTGGGTAACTTTTCTCCCATCATTCCAGGGATATGACATGTTCAATAAATTGCGAAAGACTTACTTTCCTAAAATTATATTTTAGTAATTAATTTTTGATATACTTTTTATAATATCACTCTAATAATAAAATAAAATTTATTATTTTTGAATCTTTTAATTTTGTTATAATTAAATATTCCACGGCAAATTTGAAAAATAATTTTTTCTATATCTTTTTAATGATTAATTAGAGTAAAAATTAGAAATTAAAATATGATAATCCGGTATAAAATTCATATAATTATTACAACATCGTTTTAAGCACATTACTTCGTTTTCCCCAAATTTGTGCAGATGGTCCTCCCATGAAGGGCTGGCGCCTCTGAAATTTGCTCTCATAGACGTATTCCCCAAAGGGTTACGGTGAACGTCGAAGCTTAACGTGTAAGTTATTACTTACAGGCCTTAAACATATCCAAAATGCCATTAAGATGCTTGAGTCGAATATTAACCAGGGCATTTAAATTATCAAAACTAACGTTAATAAATACAAAATACCTACTTTAGTGAGTCACTTTCATGGGAACCTACAGTATGAGGCAAGATGGAGGTGTTCAATAGGTTAGAATACATTCCAATAATAACGTATCTGTAAAAGTAAATCAAATTCCAATAACCACATTATGATGTCAACCATATAATTAACCCATAAACCCATAAAATTTAAAGCTACCCAAAATGTAAATTCACGGTAAATTACTGTTAATTTAAAAATTTATTCGAGACGACTCAGGATTCAATTATTTTTTAAGTCAACCTAAAGTTTAATCATTTCCTTTTTTCTATAAGGTCCCAGGTGCAATGTCCCGGAATTTCATTGGCCCATCACTCATTCAAGAAACCAAAGTGAAAATAGTCGTTTTTGGATTAATTTTCCTTGGAGTTTATATCCAAAAACCTAGCTTACTTTTTTTTGAATTACAAGTTTATGCTTTTACGAATTTAAGTTGCCTAACAATTTTCAGTTAAAAACTGGGGGGCTCATTTAGAATAATTTCTGCGGGTGTTCATGGCCATTTAAAAAACTGTTAAATATTATAATTTTAATTACTAGTAAGAAAATAGGACTAGAAATTATTTATAAACCACCTAATTTCAGTTTTGGAACATTTAATTCTACAGATTTATTCATAAATTGATAGTCATTATCACTACTGGTTTTTAACATTGATCTTCTTAACAAAGCTATCGATGGCTATTATAGAACTCTTAAACTAATTGGCCAGTTACACATTGGCGAAAATCTAAAATATAATGACAAATTTGTGAATCTTAAAATTTATAATTCAGTTGGTTATTAGTGTTCCATATGGAACACTTATAAAATCATTTCGATGTCTGTCCGTCTGTCACACTCGATTTTGACATAGAAAGTTGAAATTTGGTACTATGGAATCGATTGCCTCATCAGAGCCATGTAATTTTGGAAGTTAAATTTTGACTTTTGGGGGTGAAATCGGAAGTGAAAAAAATTTTTTTAGTGGGTCATGGAGTGGGGTGTCAAATGAAAGCTTTTAAAAACACAAGTTTAAAAATATATAATGTAATACTTGCGCTCACTTTTCTTTCTATTATTCTTAAAAAATTTCGAAAAATCGCTCGAAAAGTACTGATCAAAAAATTTTGAAAAAATTCTGGAATACTCTCCACGGGGTGTAGATTGAACGAACATTATCACGAGTGCATTATCTTTAATAATTTATCTGGTATATATAAAAAACAAAAATTTCAAGTCATCAGTTTTGAGCAAAGATCGGAAACAAACTTTGTTGAAAATTCATTTGGGGTGTGTTTTGTGAAGTCACTGATCATTTTATACCTCCGTTTTGTTTTAAAAGCAATCAATTTACGGAACACTTGAACTTGACCAGTTATTTTTTAGTTTCCCATTCTATGAAATTTTGAAAAATTATATTAGAAAATGCTTTAAAAACTTTAAGGACACATACTTTGAATTATGTATTCAAGATGATAAAAGACTG
>CM032454.1:86626400-86643900 GCA_019049505.1 Pachyrhynchus sulphureomaculatus | reverse complement strand
GCAGTTTTTTGATGGAATATTAATAAAAGTGAAATAAATCTTGGAGATCAATTTATCAATAGAGAACCTTATCGAGCTAACATGGTAAAGGTCAACATTCTATTGTTGTAGTGCTCTGATAGAGGCTTAGATTTAAAGAAAGAGTGGTGACCGACAATTATCTACCTATTACCTACACTACCGTCAGAAAGTATTTGCCCACCTAGTTATTTCAGTCCCAAGACAACAAAAACCTAGATAATATATATTTTTTTAATTTCAATGAATTATTATTTATTTTCACATTATTTACAGTCTAGAAAATCAGAAAAATATTCATGATTTTCCAGGATTTTTCTCATCTATGTGACCTGTTACCAGTTTGGGCATTCTGTCCAGTAGTTTCTTCAGAGTTTCTTCGGTTATTTTAACCCGTTCTGCTTGTAAAAGTTCCCACAAGTGATTTTCTGATGTTAGACTGAGTTTTCGAACACACCTGTCCATATAGTCCCACAGAAAGTCGATGGGGTTCAAGTCGGGTGATTGTGGAGGCCAAGTCATCACTTCCAAGACGTAATCGGATTTCCATTGGTTCAAAAGTTCTCTAATTTGTTTAGCAGAATGTTTAGGGTCGTGGTCATGCTAAAAAATAAATTTCCTCTGAAAAATATCTGTTCAAAAAGGAAACATTTGAGTTAGCAAAATTTCTTGATACTGGTCTTTTCACATGATTCTTTCTATTCTAAAGATTTTTCCAACTTTACCGTTGCCAAAACAACCCTAAACCATTACTGAACCTCCACCATGTTTTACTCTAACATCCTCTCTGCAACTGGCCTCTGCATGTAAACGCGTTTACGTTTAATCACTTGCCTAAAAAGTGTTTTCCTCACTGCAATTCTCCCGTTGTTCAAGTTCTGCTAACCTGTTCTTCACGGTTACGCTGATGGGGATGGGCCACTCCAAGTTTACTTGACCCGAGATTTCTGGTGCAGTTAGGCGGCGATTACGTCTGCTGGACATTATTATAGATTCAGCGGGGTCGTTTTTCGAGGCCTTCCTGAACGTTTTTGGTTAGGAATTCCATGTCTCGCAGAAAATTTTTTTACGATGTAGTCCACCGTTCTTCTTGGCATCCGCATATCACTCACGATTTGTCGACTCGAGTGACCATTTTAATGTCTCGCAATTATCAGAGCCCGACTTTCAACGGAAATTTCTTTCGTTTTTGGCATTTTCACAAAACAATGGAGCCTGTATCAATGACAAAAGTACTGTTTACGAATGGTTAATTTTTAAAAGGGCAATGGTATTTATAGCATAGTTTTTATTATAAAATGTCACTAGGCATTTCCATAGCCCTAGAAACTTGAAATGAGTTCTTACTTCAACTGGAATTCTCAGAAATCTCTTCAAAACAATTATCATGCAAAACTTGGAAATTTGTTCTAATTGGTTTTTAATTTGTGATTTAACCAAAAAGGCTTATGTAAACAATTTTATGATGGACACTTGTTAAGAACAATTAAATTTACCTAATATAATAAAAGGGTTTAATTAGGTATTAAATTTTGGCAGTTACATTGAAATTTCTAGGTGGGCAAATACTTTCTGACGGTAGTGTATATGCACTTCCATCTCGTCCAAGTTTAAAAAATTCGCTTATACACTCTTTTAAAAAATTTGCTCCTAGTGCGGCGGTTCGTTTGGTATTCTTATAATAGGATTATTTACGTTATTCTTCGGTATATGTCACACCTCCATAGATACTTACAATTCTATTCCTTGTATAGTTGTATCTGTCGTCATTAGCTAACACAGTTACTACTGTTATGATCATCCACAAATGTTGTGAATCTTATTAATTGTCTGACTCCCAGTAAATGATTGATAACTCACATCAGAGAAAAAAGTTAAAATTTGTGTGATTCCTAACTGAGCTCGACCTGCTAAATAGACATTTTGTAGATTTCCAGATTTTATTACCAGGTAGGATAACAAAACATACCTTTGAAAACAAAAAATAAATACCTAGTTTTTCTGGTTATTTTGATAAATTTTAAACTCAATAAATGTTAATGCACTTTTTCCATATTTACCTTGTGTGCATATGGCGCAGCTATTAACGTTAACACGGTGCATGTCTGAGAACAAATAAAGGCTCGGGCAAGGGTAGAATACAGCATAAGTAATGAAAGGGGCGCCATCAACGACTTGAAAGTTCTTAAAATAAAACTTAGTCATTCTAACAAAAAGAAAATAAATTTACAGAAAAACACCCCTAGAACTATTTTTTTCTGGGAGCGTCGCTCCGTTAAAAACAAACGTGGTGTATTTTGTATTCAATATAAATGAATATTTAAATTGGACCGTGTGTTTTTTCAGTAAGAATATCTGGGGCCTATAGCCTATAGCAAGTCAATCAAATAATAATTGACACTTGAATTTAAGGTAACCATAATTTTACAAATTAAAATTATTTTAAACTTAAAAATATGGGATTTAATACTTTTTGTCGGAAGATTAGATAGATTGAAGAAAATATTGAAATACGTTTTTAGACCCAGAATTAATTTTCAATTTTAGTCTTTTTTAAATTTAGTAAGCGATTTAGAATGACAACGGTGTCAATCGAATTACTTTCTAGCATCATACTTTATCCATGTGACTAAGTTTGCTAAACAAATTCCGGATAAAATATTTTAATTATCTTGCGCTTATTTTAAAAGAGTAATTTTTTTACCTACACTTCGACATACTAAACTATGTATGTATGTAAAACAAGTATTACAAACAAGTTCTATACTTGTTACGAACAAGTTATGCAATTATTGTATAATGCTTGTTCATAACAACTTGTATAATTACAAGTATTTCATTCTTATCGTTGTTATCGGCCATTCTTCTTCAATAATCTTTTGGTAAATGGCCCCTGGACTAACCCAAGACCTGTTTCAGGAAAGTCTTGTGAATAACAATTATTTGAATGGAGTACTTGTTATTACAAGCTATTATGATCAAACATTTGACAAATATTTGAACAATTTATTCGTAACAAGTGTTGAACTTGCTAGTATCACTTGTATACAATAAAAAATGCAAGCTGCAGAAAAAATGTCACTAACAAGAGTAAGGCATTTAATGTTACTTCTTTATATTATTAAGTTTCATTACTAGTTTAATATGTAGGAAAAAGTTACTTTAGATATTAAAATTAGTATACTAAATAAGAGATATTTCAGTCGGATGTTTTCTAGCAAACCTAGTTAAAGCGATAAAAATGAATGCTGCAGAAGGGTTCATTAAAAAAGTTTCAGCTTGGGGCTAGTAGCCCTTAATAAAGATTTGATTATAGTGGTGATCATGTATGTTTCCATGCCAATTGGCATTGAGACCTGTACAAGCAACCATACAAAAAATGTAACGGTTTCTATTCCGATCCTCAAAAGTACTCTCGTTTGTGTGTTAAACATTACGTGTTAGTTGTAGTCTTGCGAAATAGACCGCAAGTTAATTTTTCTTGGACTATTCTTTTTTGAAGGCATAGCTGATTTGAAAATGACAGAAGCTATTTGGCGATTTAAAAAAAAATTGAACTTTACTTTTAGATAATTTCTTACAGTCATAAAATTAATAATATATGATCTTCACTACCTTATTATTTTATTTGCCATTTATTTCAATATGGCCTAGCAAATAAAAAAGTTGGAATAAATGTACCTAAATACCACTGGTAATTATACGAAACTAAAAAAAATGAACTGGAAAGTATATTAAAGGAATTTCCACCATATTGTCAAGTCGCATAGTTTTCAAAGTTGCTTGTTTTATATCAGGTAAATTAACAAACGTAATGCACTCGTCGTAATTTTCGCTCAATCTACACTTTATGGAAAATTGTTTCAAAATTTCTTGATCAGTACTTTTTGTGATAGGGAGGAACAATGATTTTTGACAATTTTTAAAAAATAATACAAAGAAAAGTATACGAAAGTATTACATCATATTTATTTTTAAACTCGTGTTTCCACAGACTTTCATTTGACACCTCACCCAATGACCTGGTAAGAAATTATATTTTTTTTACTTCCGATTTCACCTCCCAAAACTAACCCCCTAAGTCAAAATTTAACTACACGGCTCTGACGAGGTCATCAATACCTATATTTGTGCTAAAGGTCAACTTTCTGTGTCAAATAATTTCGGTGAAAATCTGGTGTGACAGACGTACAGACGGATACCGAAGTGATCCCATGAGCGTTCCGTACGGAACATAACACACACAATTATAAAAGATTGGGCAATATATTCTACTCTGGGGAAATCTCGAAGAATTATAATATATTATCTTGACGACATTTCAAACTGCCTATCGAAATAATTATTAGTCTTAATAGGTACAACTATTTACTATTATTCAATAAATTGCTATATATGAGAGTCTGTTGTAATGGATGTGACAGATGTAGTGCTAACTATATTTGAAATAAAAGTTGTTCGTTTGTATAATGTTTACGAAATTACTTGCCGCCGGGGTCGGCGGATGACATAAATATAAGGTTTTTTGGAATGAAATCAGGCAATTTTTGAATGGTAACTTCGTTAAGTCTAAATTTTAGATGGCTTGACTTTTCATGGTTCTCAAGTCACGATCGTTTTGAAACTAGGTTTTTTTTGTGGAAATTTCCCTTTCTCCGCTCATCACTTGAAGAAGGTGGTAAAATTGTAGTATAAAGAAGCGCCCTTGTTTTTTTGTGAAAATTGATCGTTAATTTTCGTCTATTTTTAAGAGCGTTATTTTTTTTTGAGAAAACTTTTCTTCCGGTCATCCTTCCCATGTTCTACTATAAAAGAAAGTCTTTTGGAGAGGTGTCCGTAAATTAAATTCGTCTGGGTCAGATTTTCTCTCCGCGGCCCTGACTGTAGCGGACAAATATCACAAGCAGCTGTCCCTACTATTTTCTTCTATTCTCCAAAAAATCGGTTTCTGATGACGAGTGTGTGTACATAGGAATGGTAGCGAACGAAGAAACATATTCTTTAATTTTTTTTTACTTAATGTTTGTTTAGACCATGTTTCCACAACGTGCCCATAAAATTGGTTAACTACGTCTCTCTAATGAACGGTTAAATATATAGTGTTGTCGGACAGTAAATTTATTAATTATTATTAATTATATATATATATATATATATATATATATATATATATATATATATATATATATATATATATATATATATATATATATATATATATATATATATATATATATATATATATATATATATATATATATAGCACAGTCAACTTTATCCTAGGTACGACTTTTATTCCCGATTTAGGCGTAACTTTGGAATCTGTATTTTTGTCAGCACCTCTCTGGCTAACGAAAGGAGGCTCTGGAGCCCCCATACTTTGATGTCATGTGGTTAAAAATAACGACTCAACAAACCACAAGGTTCATCTGTATCCTCTATCGACCACCAAGTGATACCAACTTTAGAACACTTTTCGCTTCTCTTGCAGACACCATCGTTCATTTACAAACTAACTATCCAAGTGCCGACATTGACATCCTGGGCGACTTTAATGTCCACAATATCAACTGGCTCTAATATTCAAATACTGCCGACGAACAAGGTCGTGAAGCATTCTCAATCAGTTGTGGCTTAACTCAGCTTATTGACGAGCCAACACGAATCCCTAATAGAGACGGGGAGTTCGCCAGTCTTCTTGATCTGTTTTTAACCACCAATCCGGAGATTTACACGGTCACCGTAAATCCGCCGTTAGGTTCTTCCGACCATAAACTGCTTTCGACATCGACTATCCTACCAATCAGTGACAGAGAGGCGCCTAAACCAGATTTGGCACTACGAATCTGCTAAATGGGAAGATCTCATGGAATATTTTCGAACTTTCCCTTGGATAGATATTTGTTTTCGATCCGACCTCCCTTCGAACTGCGTCAGGGAGGTCTCCGATGTTATTTTGGCTGGTATGGAAGCTTATATCCCTTTTTCGAAGAACTGCTGCCCCTTCAACTGCAAGCCTTAATTTGATCGAAAATGCAAAGAAGCTATTGCTTCTAAACATCTTGCCTACCGACAATGGCGTGAAAATCCTAACACAATAAATCGTAACACCTTTGTTCGTGCCCGGAATAGATGCAAAGGAATTATCGACGAAACCAAGGAGGCACATAATCAACGAATTAGAAACAAACTTCTTGCTTGTCCCAACAATTCCAGATCCTTTTGGGCACCCTCTAGGGCAGTTAGTCAAAATTTCACCAAATCCACCATACCACCACTCACACGGCCAGATAATTCTATTGCAACGACACCTATTGAGAAAGCGAACTTGTTGGCTGAACTCTTTGCTTCATATTCTACTGTCGATTTCCAAGGAAAAACACCACCTACTATTCCCATATTGCAGTCAAGGATGCCCGATGTTGTCTTCAGACAGCGTATCATAAAGCGTATTTTAATGAAGTTAGACACCAAAAAGGCTTCTGGCGCTGACAGAATACCTGCCATAGTTCTCAAAAACTGTGCGAGGGAACTAACACCAGTTTTCTGTAGACTTTTCAACCTATCCTACAGAAAGGGAGTATTTCCTTCCTGCTGGAAATGTGCCTCAAGTCAGCCGATATCTAAAAAAGACAAGAAGACCTTGCCAAATAACTACCGACCAGTCGCACTGCTTTCAATAATATCGAAAGTCATGGAAAAGTTTATCAATCAGCATCTTCTAAAATATCTTGAAGGATTCAACATTATTAGCGATCACCAATATGGCTTTCGAAAATATAGATTAACAAGAGATCTTCTGACTTATGTAACACATGTTTGGAACAATGCAATTGAACACTTCGGAGAATATCGAGCGGTTGCTCTTGACATATTCAAGGCATTCAACCGTGTTTGGCACGATGGACTTAAGCTACGCTCTTCTGGTACGTCTGAAAAGTTGTGGCTCTCATGTTTCCTCAGAGAGCGTTCTTTACGAGTGGCGGTTGACAAATTTCTTTCTAATACCTTCACTGTCAACGCCGGTGTGCCCCTAGGCTCCATACTGCCTCCGACTATCTTTCTCATTTACATTAACAATCTGCTGGAAAAGACCTGGAATCCAATTTACAGCTTTGCAGATGACAGTACGCTTATCTCTTCATTCGCTTTGAACGCTCGGACATCGGTTACTCAGGCGAATATCCGCAGACAGCAGGCGGTCGTTCAACTTAACAAAGACCTGGAAGAAATTCTACCCCGGGGGGGACAATAACCAAGTGGAATTTAACGCTACAAAAACCCAGACGGCAGTTTTTTCTAAAGAAGTTAACGTTGCTGAACCCGACATGGTCATGTGGGGGCGCTCCACTCCCCTAGCATCGCCGCTCAATTTGTTGAGCGTTAATTTGAAAGCAAATATGTCCTGGCATGAACTTGTTGCAGGCATAACAAGGAGAGCTTCTCAAAAGTTGGGAATATTATTTCAAATCAGAAAGTTTTACACTCCACAACAACTGTTAATTCTTTACAAAGCTCAAATTCGACCAACTATGGAATACTGCTCCCATGTTTGGGGCTCCGTTCCCAAACATACATTGCATTTTTTGTTATCTCTTCAGAGAAGAGCTGTTCGTCTGATTGGAGAGCCAGAACTAACCGGCCCGCTTAATTCCTCCCAGAGCGGTGCATGTTGGAAATACACGTCGCGCTAATACTTTACATCTGTATGAGGTTTAGTTTGTTACTCCTCTCACAACGCACACGCAGTCTTTTATGTGGAGAACATCATCCCTTTGGAATAATTTGCCCAGGGCTGTGTTTCCCATCGAGTACAGTTTACAACGATTCAAGAACAACACGAATCGCTTCTCCCGCACATATGCCGCTCCTGGAGCGCTTTAGGGACTTCCCTGTAGCACGTGTGCTAGATCCATAAAAATGGATATATATATATATATATATATATATATATATATATATATATATATACATATGTATATGTACATATGTATATGTACATATGTATTTATATATATATATATATATATATATATATATATATATATATATATATATATATACATATGTATATGTACATATGTATTTGTATATATATATATATATATATATATATATATATATATATATATATATATATATATATATATATATGTGACGACAAGAACGAATACAACTTAATACTCATATTACTCACTTATACCCAAATCCTATTTTACTGTGACATACGACGGAGACAGCCGGTACAACTCGTTCTTAGGGTCAAAATGTAAGCGCATGACATTGACATTTAATGAAGCCGCACCACCTAACCTCAAACTCTTTTTTAAAAGACATGTGCTGGAGAAAAGTGAGTTTTCCACAAAGATTTTTCAGGATAGAATAGTTCCCTTGATAACTGGTTAGTTTTGATGTAAACCTTTGATATTAAGTACTCAGTAGTGATGCCTGCTAACTTTAACTATTGATATTCAAGCTTGTAAGTCACAATTTTCTTATTTTATAGCAGGAAATTGTCTGATATTGCCTTTAACTAATTTTTCAGATATCTTTGAAAAAAAAACAAACTAATTTCGAAAACTTAGATAATTAATAAAGAGTTGCAATAGGCCCTTATAACTGACTGCAACCCCACTAGCTCTACGAATTATATATATATATAAATATATATATATATATATATATATATATATATATATATATATATATATATATATATATATATATATATATGTATGTTATTAACTATTAAATTTAATAAATATAAATATAAACACAGGTACTACAAAGTAGCAGATCGTAATTTGTACTACAAAGTAGCAGATCGTAATTTTCTTTGTCGTATTGCATGGAAGTAGAATCAGGTAATTTTTTGCATATAACGGGTAGGTACGGTAAAAAGTGGGTCATAATTATAATTACACGTCTACAGTAAATGTAAATTAAATGCAAATCGCATCCAGTGAATGAAAAAAAAGTTTTATAAGAGGATAGGATAAACCGTTGGCAAACTCAACGAAAAAACAAAACGAGTCCTCAAGATTGATAAACACTCTCGACCAGGCAATTATTATTTAAATTCATCTCACTCGTTTTCGATGAGATTGTTGAAAAGGGA
The DNA here is from genome assembly GCA_019049505.1 of Pachyrhynchus sulphureomaculatus. Classification (NCBI taxonomy): domain Eukaryota; kingdom Metazoa; phylum Arthropoda; class Insecta; order Coleoptera; family Curculionidae; genus Pachyrhynchus; species Pachyrhynchus sulphureomaculatus. The sequence goes on along the minus strand of CM032454.1, from coordinate 86,634,764 downwards.
TATTTATTTACATGTCAAGACTGGAAAATGATATTTCGCAACCTGTGCAAGCAAATGAAAGCTTGCGATTTCTGCAAGCATTCCGGACATGGCGCACACTAAACTTTGTGTGCTTTCTTATAAATTAATACTAGGTGTCCTAAAAATTTTATTATTGTATTACAGTTCGTGGAAAATTAAAATACAAAATAATTATATCTAAATGTGAACTATTCCCGACAATCTTCTAAGCGAGCAGTAAAATTATTGATCACTACTCGGCCTGTTGTTTCCGTAATTCCTGACATTTTTTGCTGGATATTTTCTTTTAACGGTTTCGGAGAGCGGGGATCGCAGTTGTACACTTTAGTTTTGCGATATTTCCAGAACAAGAAATCCATCGGGCTATGTAAAGATTATATCTTCTGAATATCAATTTATTTGGGAAAATTTGTCAAATTAGGTGATGCGACTAAACCAAGGTATTTTTTGTTTTGTAAAGTAGGAGTTTTTTATCGCTCCGAATTAACAGTTGTGGTAAAGCCTCTATTTTCCTCCGCGGATTTTTTCACATACCGACGTTGCAGAATATGGCATTACTTTAGGAAAACGTAATAGCTTTCGATGCTTATGATCGTTTACATATTGAGGGGTCTGGATTCTTGTGAATTACTTCTTAATGTTTTTGGTCTCCCTGCACTAGGTTAATCTGAAATCGAACCAGTTTTTTTCAAACTTTTGTACCCATTTTTATTCTTTTAAATACTCGAGACTTTATTTAAGCTGTTTAAATGATACTGAACGCAAAATTTTCGCCGAAATATTGTTGTTTCTGTAAAACACACGCACGCAATTAGAACGCTACACTCTGGTAAAACGCTTTATAGTGATTAAGTTTTTCAGGACTGGGGTTACACTTTCTGCCTCCAACTGGCCCCGGCCGTCGTTTCATCCGCTCAATTTGCTTATGCTTATTTATGGACCACCCTTTATTGCAAGATAATATTATAAACTATTAATATTTTGTCAAAATTTATATGACAACTACAGAATGTTAACAAGAATTTCATCACTATGCTATTATGTACCAAATAAGAAAAATCCAGTCTAGGCCTATAAAGATCTGTTTCTCACATAATTCATTAGAAACTAAAAACTAAGTGATTAATTACTTTTCTATTTATTCCAGAGCACAAGAATTACTGTATACTTGATTTTCGAGCAAACTTCTGAATATTTACGTTAAAACATAATAAATCATCTAACGTGTAGTTAGTTGATTGCATCGACTAGTAACGACTCAATCAAATCGTATCCAGTTATCCTAAATTTTTAAATTCCTTGGGTTTTTGGATTTGGCAATATTATTACAAATTTTACAGGCATATTACTGCGAAGAATTCTAACTCTTTTCTAAATTTTGTACTTTAATAAATTATAAAAAAAAGAAATATCACCAGCTAATAAAATTAATAAAATATAAGTGCAGTAGCGTTACGATATCCAAAGCGGATTGTGTTACAAAACAGTAGATGGTCATGCAATTTTCAGCTGTCTTTTGCAGCATGGAAGTAGTGTAAAATAATTTTTGCATCTCAATATGACTAGGAATCGGAATTTTTTTGTGTGTGTCTATGTCTCGATATATTGATTAATGATTGATGAATCCATAACTTGTCGATTTATCTATAATTATCAATTTATTAATATATCACTAGTCATCACTTACCTTAAATCCATGGACATTAATTTTAAAAGATTTTTCTTTGAAAAGAGCGCTTTTTCTTGAAAGTCTTCCCCCCTCCCCGCGCTTCGGTTATCGATTTTAGAATAATCACTATCGATATATATATATATATATATATATATATATATATATATATATATATATATATATATATATATATTGGTTTGCCATTGGTAGACCATCCCTAATTATAATGTGTTGAGGGTCGGACAGTGTTTCATTTTAACTTTTTGTTTTTTAAATGTCTTTATCTTATTTACGAATGACGGATTTTGTCCCCGTCTGAGTAAGAAAGAAAGTCTATGGTTTTGAGATATTTCCACCAAAAAAAATCCAATTGAAGTGAATTAACATATGGCTCGACATCTGGTATTGACTAATCCGTCTTGTCGTTTCGTCGAATACACCTGCAAAAATATTTTATCGTTTGTTAAGGGGCATTTTTCGTCGAAATTTCACTGACCGTGGATAAGATGCTGTAGAAATTTATAATTTGTTTCCCAGAACGATCCTTATATGAAGAGAGACCAGTTTTTTTTAATTGCGAAGTCTTGTCATTATCAGTTTATTCAATCAACACCGTCAAATCGATCGCGAAATTAGTGTTTTTGTAGAGTTAATTAGACTATGAATGATTTGAAGTTGGGCAACAACATAAAACTTTCTTAAATGCGTGTTTTAAAATGCTGTTCAAATTAATGGATACTAACAAGTATATTGTAGTCATGGATGAGATATACACATATGATCTTTAGTGTTCTGTACGGAACACTAATGGGATCACCTCGGTGTTCGTCTGTCACACCCGATTTTCTTCGAAACTATTTGATATAAAAAGTTGAAATTTAGCACAAACGTAGACACTGATGGCCCAGTCAAAACTATATTGTTTTGAAAGTTAAATTTTGACTTAAGGGGTTAGTTTTTAGAGGTGTAATCGGAAGTGAAAAAAAAATTTTTTACCAGGTGATTAAGTGGGGTGTCAAATGAAAGCTTGTGAAAACACGAGTTTAAAAATATCTTTTTCTTCTTCTTCCTACGTTAGGACCATGTCCTGTGTTCACTTCAAAGGTTTCCCAGAAACAATTGCGATGATGAAGACCAGCTCTCATACCATCTTATTGGTGCTCTTCCAAGCGGTCGAGGTGTGTTTGGTCGCTTCTCTTTTGCAACCTTAGCCAACCGGTCATTTGGCATTCTGTCCACATGGTCTCTACATTCTCTTCTCCTATTCCTTGCCCATCTCACCACATCCTGTATTTCGCACATTTCCCTTATTGCTTCACATCTCTTCCAGTCAAATAAGGTATGTCCTGTTATCGATCTAAGTGTTCGCATTCTTAGGAGTCTTTTTGTTATTGTGTTCTCCGCTCTGGTTTCTATCGCGTACGTCATGATCGGTCTTACGCATGTTTTGTATATTCTTACTTTGCTCCTGGTGCTCATACATTTGTTTCTCCAAATTATATCTCTTAAGTATCCTGATATTAATGATGCCTTTGTTGTTTGAGTTTTTACTTTCTCCTTAAGGTTTCTGATACTTGTTATGTTTGCCCTTAGATATTTGAAGGACATCACTTGTTTTACACTCTGATCATAAATCGCGAGTTTGCATCTTTTCGGTTCTTTAGATATTGTAAGGGATTTTGTTTTCTTTACAGATATTTGCATATTAAACACTTTTGCTGTTTGTTGAAACTTATGAAGTGGTCTCTGTAAGTTATCTTCGTCTTCTGATATGATTACTGCATCATCGGCGTAGCATATTATTTTTATTTCTTTGTCTCCCTATCGATATCCTCTCCCAGTTTTCTTTACTTCGTTTATAATTTCATCCATTATGATATTAAATAAGATTGGGCTTAGGTTATCTCCTTGTCTGATTCCGGTTGTCATAGGTATTTTATTGCTTAATTTATTTGCCACTCTTACATATGTGTGGTTGTTGATGACCAACTCCTTTTTTGTAGTAGGGTTATGACATCAGTTAACCATACCCTATCGAATGCCTGGGTGAGATCAATGAAACACATAACGGCTATCTTGTTAAACTCTATGGCTTTTTCGGTAATTTGGCGGATTATAAATATGGCGTCTATAGTAGACCTGTTCTTTCTGAACCCTTGCTGTTCTTCACAGATTCCGGTTAACATTATTTCTTCTGCTAAAATTTTAGTGAACAATTTTAGTACCGCACTCATTAAGCTTAAAAAGCTTTAAAAATATATATGATGTAATACTTGCACACATTTTGCTTTATATTATTTTTTTTAAAAATGCCCAGAAATCCATGTCTCCATAAACTGAGCGAGAATTATCACGAGTTCATTACGTTTGATAATTTATCTGGTATATAAAAAAAACTGTTTGATCGCCAAAATGGTAAAGGTTTATTTCGTCGAAAGTTATAAATTGAACCGGAACTGACAGCTACTGCTTTAAGCATTAGGTACCGAGATAGAATAATTTTAATTTATTAGTTTATACTTAAAAAAATATTTAGGCAGTAAATATTTATTAGCTATTAGGTAGCTAAGATGTAACTGTAACTATTATACATTATTCACTAAGAAAAAACATGAAAATACATATGGGATCTTAAGATCACACACATGGAACTTTGTGTCTTATTCTGGTTGGTCTGCTAGCCTACTGAGTCAGTATCTGACTAGACATGTTTGTAATCTTTTGTGAAATTACTGATCATTCTAGACTTCCGTAACAAAAATTTTTACTTCAAAGGCAATCACAGTGCGGAATATTAATTACGCAAGTCTAACTTGCACTTGCACCGGTTTTTAGTGTACAGTTTCACCACTGGACAAGATAATTTTAACACTCTCTAACCACGTTTAGTAAGAAAAAAATTTATTGGCCTCAATCCTGAAAAGAATTTTATCAAATCAAGGATAGTATATCCACTGATATACTTCGTTATGTTTTATTTTTATTTATTTATATTTTAAACTATTTAGTTTTTCTTGCAGGCTTTTTAAATTCCCAAGTGTTTTTTTAAATCATATATTGTTACTTATTTGAGTTTTTAACTTAATTAGATTAAGTTTTTTTTATAGATTGTAATTAAATGATTATCTTCGTATTTTTCCTTCGCAAGCTACTTTCATTACAATGCAGTAAAAAAAAGTCAAACTAATGATGAGATAGGCATAGTTTAGATACAGCAATATTATGATTTTATCCTCTCTGAGGTATCACCAGGAGTATTGTCCTGACTTTTGGACCTATAAAAACTCGTGCTCTTTTGTTTATAAACAATTTAAGTTTTCAAAACGCGTTTTTTGAGCCTAAAATGATAATAACTCCGGTTATACAAGTCGGATCCAGACAAATAGAAAACTCAACCCTTCGTAATGAAATTTCGAATAATCGCTCAAATATGTACAAAACCTACAAAATTGTAAAAAAAAACAGACAAAGAAACGTTTTTTTTTTATTTTATTGTACAGGTACTAAAATATTGAACCCAGTGGGCACAATTGAATTTATTATTTAAAATTTTAATTGCCCGCCATTTTATGTCATTTGGTCCAAAATAGATTTTTTTTTTCAAAATTTAGGTCTCGACGTCAGCATTCCGATGCCATTAAAAACATTTTTGGAGTCATTTTTAACCTTTTTTTTAAAAAAATTTGTTTATTAGTCAAATACAGTTGTCATTTTGAAAAAAAATTGTTAACGAAAATGAATTTTTTTAAAATGAAAAACCAAGTGTGATAAAAAATTTTCAATTTTTTTTCAAAATGATCGAAAAAAAACACATTTATTGTTATTTTATAGCTAAACAGATCTTAAAAAAAAACGATTAAAATGACTCTTCGGCATCGGAAACTGGCGTCGAGATCTAAATTTTGAAAAAAAAAATAAAATTCCCACTGGGCTTAATATTTTTGTACCAAAATTTCAGGATATTTTTGCTATAACAAAAGGCATATTTTCCGAAAGTTTCAAGCCGATCAGTTCACTTAATCGACCTGTGCAATCAAATGAAAAAAAAAATAGGTTTTTTGCCGGTTTTTTCAATTTTGTATTTTATGTACGCACTTGACGACATGAGACTAACGAGGATTTTCTGGAAATTTCATTATGAAGAGTTTGGTTTTTTTTTGTCTCGATCCGAAATGTACAACCGGAGTTATTCGCATTTTGAGCTCAATAGACGCATTTTGAAAACTTAAATTGTTTATTTTTACACACGTTTTTTGAAGTCCGGAACTCAGAACGATACTCCTGGTGATACCCCAGATAGAATAAAATCATAATATTCCGAAGAACCCCGTTCTAAGGACAAGCTTTAAAGAAGCCGGCAGGACGATCTACAAAAAGTCAGCATCACTAATTCAATCGACGTAGGATAAATCCGGAAGAATTAGATCTAACTGTTTTATAGAATGACATTTTTTTATGGTTTTCTTATTCATGTTTCTTGATATTATCTCCTGTTAGAAGAACAGCAAATATTACTTCTGTTTGTAGATTTTTTTTTGACTACTGAAAATAAAAACGTAGGTACCAAAAAGGACAAATCTATAAGAATTTATTTTGGTTCAACATTAAAGGTAGTCTTGTAATTCATAATAATTTAGCCCTGGTGTTTAGAAGCGTACCGGATATAAATTCCTATTTAATGCAGTTTTTACAAAATGACAGATGTGAGCTTGAAATATTCTATCACGGGCGCCAACCCTGGCTCCTAGAGCCAACTCCGGTCCAATAAAGTGAGACGTTTTGCTTCAGTAAACCGATATACCTATTTTACTAATAAATATAACGTGCTATTAGGTTCCGAGTATTTTTCACAAAGTTATTATGGTTTTCTAGCTAATATTTATAAATGCTTCTCTGCATAAATCAGCTGCAGTTAAAAAAAAATCCAATTCAATGTTTTTTTTTTAAATAATATTTAATGAAAATTATTATTTGTTTAATATAGAATGTAATTTTTCGAAAAATAGTCACCATCTTTCATGTTGTAGTGAGTTTGAAAAAAATAGTTTAGTCCCCTTTTTTTAACAGATTTCACCCATACTAATAAGGGGTCAATCTATCCCAGGTAACTCTATAGTTAAAGTTTTGAAACACAGCTGGCATCACTGGTTCCGGTCCGAAAGGTCCGAAAAGAGCCGAATAAGGGCCTAAGGAGAATGGAATTAAAAGTTGGTAGCAGGGTTGCCAGGTTTACCGATTTAGGACTAGATTACCTATGAATTGAAAACAGCATATTTTTTAAGTAAATTTCTTTATTGTATAAATGTGTTAAAGTATCTCTGAAAATATCGATTGTCTCTTTTAATGTTATAAATTCTAATACAAAATTGTTCAGGTTACTACTGTTATTAAGATGAGATAGGACGAAATGTGTTCTTTAAGTTGGGACTAATACTGATTAAAATAAATCACTTGCTTAAATATGTTCTATATTAAAGTTAAGTTACGAACACAGCAAAGCCTCTTGAAAATACTCGCTAATTTGATTGATCTTTTACTCTGACAAATACTTGTTATTAATAAGGAATTTTCCTTTCCTTTTTTCATAACTAATATTATTTTGTATGTTCATTCCAGAAATAATGACTTTCTAATCATTTTTTTGCACCGACTATTGCCTTTTACTTACTATTGCGGAAAATATTTTTTCGATACTGTTTAAGCATGCTGAGGGATTAGAAACCAAATAATCGAAATACTTTGTCAGATATTTCATATTTGCTATACTAATTCTAACGATTGTATTATTTTTAATTTGTATGAATTCACAATTTATTTGGAACCCATCACGGTATTGTTGCGATACATGTAAACTCTCTGTCGCGTCGGCATCGTTCCAAAAACTTACTTACCAATTCTGGAGCATACCCCTTTCTACAATTAATACGTAAAAAACTATTGATATACCAGACATAGTGACACTTAAATGTTAACTGTCTACAATAAGAGACCTTTTCTTTAGTGGCGGACTAAGTAATATTTTAGAGTATCTCTTTGGATACTATAATCGGTGAAAAGAAAAACTGTATAGTCAAATTTTCAGGATATATATAGTTTAATTAATATATAAAAAAAATATTTTATATACCTATTGATCTTTGTTTTAAATTTTATGAGAGAAAAATCTGTATTCTGTTACAATTGTAAAAAAAAATATAGTTAAGATCTATGAAACCATTTTTAATTTTAAAGTAAGGGAATAGAGAAATAATCAAAAGCTATGGCTTGTTTATCGACGATAAGCTTTCATTTTTTGCGTATCAACATTACAAATAAATGAATATATTATTTTTTACCAAATCCATGGAAAATTCTCATATATTTTCAGAAAACCCAACAACAGACAGTTGGACAGGTGATGATATGAGCCAGTTTTTAATTTCTGTTAACAGACAGACCATTTAACCATTTAGAAATATCACGCATAACAATACCTGATATTTCTGAATGATTAAAAACAACAAAAAAATGGTCACAATTTTCTGTATTTTAGTCAAAATAATATATTTTGCGTTTACCTTTTAAGTAGTTCTTTGTGTGTGTTAATTTTTAAGACTTTTCAAAAAGTCATGTTTCGAGATGTAAAATATAACTGCTTGAGTTATTTTGATATTGGATAATTGTGCGGGTTT